>JAKEPQ010000399.1:0-600000 GCA_024500445.1 Entomyzon cyanotis
CACTCTCCTGTTAGGATTAAAAAAAAGTTTAATAAAAGACAATAGGGGACAGAAAAAAGCAAAGGTCAGCGCTGGGTGCTTTGGCATTCAGCCAAAAAAAGCACGCCTGGTATGGACAGAGACACCCTTTACATACTCTTCCGCCTAATGCATATTCATAAACAGTTATACATATTCATATTTTTCTCCAAACTATTTTGCATGTTCTGGGAACTGATCCGTCTCCTCGGAGCATGCACAGTCGTCTGCCATTGATCCTGTTATCACTCCCAGATTGTGGTTCTTGCAGGCGACAGGTGCTGATAGTTGGAATGTCAGAGGCAGGGTCCATTCGTGGGATGTTATCCAGTTCAAGCAGACAGTTCAAGCATTCTAATAAAACTATAACACCCATTTTGCTACTATTAAACTCAGCTAGTACTAGAAAGGAAGACCTTAGTCATCATTACACAGCAATTTTTCACAACCAGGCTACCTCTATAAGAAAAGAATTAAAACAATACACATAGTATCCATTGTAATATTTGCGAAAAGCCAACATTATGACATGTATTTATCACAATTCCTCCTCTTTTTCTTTTTACAAATCATTTGGCTTGAGCAGTAATTCTTGTTTTTTTATCTCCACCATTCACTCATTTCTTTCACAAATCAACTTTGCTTCCTCAAAGGGGTCCTTTTTATTATTTTGTTTCTTTAACACCATGATCTTTTGTGCCATTCTGGATGTAGCCAATTTTGGGTCCACAGGCATAGTAACTAATTGCATACCTTGGACTACACTGGTGATTAGCCGAATAAAACAGAGGATCAGGCAAGGAAGAAATAACAAACCAGCTGTTGCACATAAAAGGAAGAAGCCTAGCTTTTTACACCATTTTATTCCCAGTAAATAATCCCATCAGTTATTCTTTAGCATTGATTCCCATTTTTGGACTGGTACGTGGGCTATTTTTTTGATATCCTTGGCTATATCTAGGATGGCATCTCCATGATCATCTATTTTTAAACAACAATCTGATGTATCAAATTTTCCACAGACATCCCCTTCTTCAGCTAATAAATAGTCTAAAGCCAACCTATTCTGATAAACTGCAGCTCTTATTTGCTTTTGTTGATCTGATATCAACTCCAATGCCCGAGCAGTTTTGTTCGTTATTATTTCTACAACTGCTTGGAGTCTTATGATATCATTATTGAACTTAAAATCCACCCTTCTGGCCGGTTTTCTCCTTTCATATTTGTTCGGTTCCATTTAAGAAGTTCTACAGGGCCTAGGCTACTGCCCTTCCAGGGCCATTCCTCTGTCATTATAGCCCCACCACAGACCCAACAGTTGGTAATGTTTAATTCCTTACTTATTCTTTCCCCTAATTCCACAAACAGGTTTTTCCCTACTCCTGAGATTTCCATTTCTTTTCCTAATTGTTGTTTGAGTTTTGTATACAAATCCTGGCGTAGGGTTGATACAGGTTGGGATTGCTGGGTTGGTTTCACTTTTTTGTTTACTATTTGTTCCTTTACCCAGTCCTGGACCCGGTTACTAAGGGCAAAAGTGAAGCAAACCCATTTTTCTCTTTTTGGACACTTTTTTTCTCCTAACTTACTACCACTTGTTCCTAAATTTTCCGCAATCCAGTATCTTTTCCCTTTCTGTGTGCAAGTACCTAATTTGGATGGATCATAGCATTGGTTGCTAACATGAGTATGGGTAATAAGAAAGGAACCTCGGGTCCTTTCCCAGTAAAGTGTCTGGTAGCATTTGCGACACGATTTTGCTTGTATCCCATAAGGGAAAAGGCAAAGAATGAGTGACACAAGGAGGAATAATAGAGGTCTGGTATGGCTTATACCCCCACCTCCCATGCCTATGGGGTTGCTGCCCATAGCAGGGGTATATAATCTTCTCGGTGGCGAGTACAGTGGTCAATCCGGTCTTGCCCTCTATTTCCTTGTCACTTCCTCCTTATTAGTTTCCAAGCAAATCGCCTCTGACACTTTTTTAACTGTGGTTTCCCATTGTTCCTCAGGTACTTTCCATTTAACAGGTACTCGTAATTCCCTCCCACAGAGCAAAGTTATTATTTGAGTTAACCCTAGTGAATTTCGCTCTCGACACTTCATGCAATGAGCTCGCTGTTTTTGTGAACTACAATACCAGTTTTTCCCACAATGTATGCATTTACATTTAACCCAGCTAGCATGTCCAGTATTGGGATGAACCAGACAAGGTATGTGGTACGGTACTGATGGAGGTTGTAATATCTCTTCTTTATACAAGTCACAGGCTAAAGCAAAAACATGAGGACCCTCTGCCCGAAACAGTCCTGAATTTCCGGTTTGGGGTGGAAGTATTCCTCCCAAGAGAGGTATCGGAGGCTCCTCAAAACTTGTGCAGGTGGCACTTGGAACCACTGATATAAACTTGGTCTCTCTTCCCAGTTAGGTGTGATCCTCAGTACATTCTCTGGATCATTTGGGTCTTCCCAGTTCATTACCACCCAGTCTTTGCTTAAGAGTCAACTTGGTATCACCCGGCTTACAGGTTATAGTCCACTCCTTAGGTTCCTCCACAGGTCCTTTGATCCTGCTGGCGTGGATCCACCCTCTTTCTCTGGTCCAGACCGCTGTCTTGGTTGTCAGTAATACCCGAAAAGAACCTTCCGATTGTGGAGTTAAAGATTGCTCTTTCCATGTTTTCACCAGCACCCATTCCCCTGGATGGATTTTAAATTCTAAGGGTGTGGTTTGAGGGATTATCCCTTTCAACCTCAAATTTTCAAGTGTTTTTGCAATTGTGATGACATATTTTCTAACACTCATTTCTCCCGTTTCATAAGTAGCAGTTTCATGTTGGGTGGTCAGAAAGGGTAGCCCAAACATCATCTCATAAGGTGACACTCCCAGGTCTGACCTGGGTTGTGTTTGGATTCTCAACAGAGCCAATGGTAAACATTTTACCCAGGACATTTGTGTTTCAATTATCAGTTCTGTTAAAGTGTTTTTCCCCTTTTTTTTTTTTTTTTTTTTTTTTTTTTTTTTTTTAAAGTCTGATTTATTCTCTCTACTCTACCCAAACTTTGTGGGTGCCACGGGGTATGTAATTCTCATTTTATTCCCAAGGCTTGAGTTATCTGCTGTAATGCTCTTGATGTAAAATGTGTCCCCCTATCTGAGTCTATTCTATTAACCATTCCATACCTGGGAATAATTTGTTCCATAAGGGTTTTACATACTACATTAGCTGTAGCTCTGACAGTAGGGACTGCTTCTACCCAATGAGTCAAATGGTCTATTATTACCAATAGAAACTTCCACCTCTGTACTTGGGGAAGTTCAGTAAAGTCCACTTAGATACTCTGGAATGGTCTCAGGGCTAATTCACGACCCCGTGGGGTCATGTTCTCATTACTTTTTTATTTACTTTCTGGCAAGTTATGCATTTTTCAGTTCCTTGTTTTGCCACTCCAAAGACCCCAATACATCCATAATTCCTTAAAAAAATGATCACACAATGCCTGAGTACCCCAATGAGTCTTCTGATGCATATTTTCTAATGTTTTTCTAGTCAGTGGCTTATTAAGCAACTGCCTCCCATCAGAAAGCCTCTACTTCCCAGACTGATCTTGAATTTTACTGCTTGAGTATATCTTTCAATCCATAATCTCAATAATCTAAGTAATCTTCTTACTTCCTTCTTTGAAGAAGGAGCGGGGGAGAGATAAAATCCCTGCAATCCTCTCAGGATTTAGTTTTTTGGTTGCCTTTACTTATCTTTTTGATTATTAAATTACAATAATCAATTATATGCCCCCTCTTTGCCTCTTCGTTGTGATTCCAGTTAGGAGGTGCTATTGGCATCTTCTGGTCTCCTGGGGGACCTTGTATATTATCTCTTTTCCCAAATTCTCATTCCAGCAGCTCTAATCATCTGCCTCTCTTCTTGGGAAAATATAATACTCATTATATCTCTTCCCAAGTATAAATATTGGGGCTTAAAAATTGATCTAATGTCTCAGCTACACCTATGGGATCCTTTAATAACCCTTTAATTTCTTTCTTAAAATTTCTGTCCTCGGAGGAGGTCAGAGGGGCATTTACGAAACCTTCACCCTCTTGTACTCCCCTCATGGGGACTTCTCGTAAGGGAAATAAGTTAATTTCGTGACCCCTCCCTTTCTGTTCTTCAATCCCCATAACCTTAGAGGAGAGGGACCTTTTTCCCCTGTTTCGGAGTAGTGGCAGGGGAGGGATTATCAAGCTGCCTTTGAGTCCTGAGTTTCTTCGGAAGAGGCAGCTGAGTCCTCCAGGGTCATAGAGTTGGGGCCGGAAGTGGATAGGGCAGCCGGCAGAAACGGAACTACAGTGGGGTGGAAGTAAGTTTTACTCCTCTGGTAACCATGTGGGCCGGGGTGCCGGCTAGAGCTGGGCCGGCCCGGGTCCATTACGAGGGCCCCCAGCGTGGATGCAGTAGGATCGGGGGCATAGAGTAGGGCACCCGGCTGAAGCGGGGCTGTCGCGTGCCCGGGAGCCATGGCATTTAAGCCCGGCGGGACTCCGGCATGTCTGGCTGCTGGAGGCAGAGCAGCGCCCGCCGCACCCTGCACAAACAGCGGTGAGGGTGACTCCGGGGGATCCCAATCTGTCCTTTCTCCCTATTTTCCTGAACCTATTTTACTCCCTTTTTGTCCCATTTTTCCTTTTCCTCCCTGGCCCCTTTCTTTGTTCTCACCCACGCCTCTACCTCCTTTAAAGCACAAAAAAACCCCCCTTTCCTATATACTATATCCACCTCCTTTCAAATACCAGAGTTTAAATTAATCACGTTTTTCCATTCATTCACATTCTCCCACTTTTATTTTCTTATATCATTCATTTTCACTCACAACAATACAATAATAGAGCAATTTTTACTTTTTAACTGATTCCTCACAGATTCTGTGTTTTAAATAAAATGGTAAACTCTCAAATATGATCCTTCAGTCCCAGATTCTCTTGGGTCTGCTATCCCACACTTCCCGTCCAGAGTACTTTTTCTCTAGTTTTTGTGTGGGTTTTACCCTCAATCTGGCAATTTTCCCCTTACTTGGAATTTGGGGACTTTTACTCTCGTCTCCTGTCTCCCAGTAGATTTCTACCAGGAAACTCCAGGTTCCTTTTTCCTAGGGGGTCCAACCCCTCCCTGGGGACCCCTTCCCAGTTACCCCTCCTAGTAAACTTTTACTAGGAAATTTCTGGCTCCCTTTTTTTTTTTTTTTTTTTTTTCTAGGGGTCCAACCCCTCCCCTGGGACCCTTGTCCCAGTAACCCTCCCAGTAAACTTTTACTAGGAAATTCCTGGCTCCTTTTTTTCCTAGGGGTCCAACCCCTCCCCTGGGACCCTGTCCCAGTAATCCCGGGGGATCTTTCACTCCTTTTTCCTTACGCTTCGTCTCCTTCCTGGCCGTGTTTCTCGCGAAACATCGGAACCGCAGTATCAGAGACCCCTCATTCGCTTCGCAAGTCTGGTAGCCAGCCTGCGTCTCACACACACACACAGTCAATCCCCCGTATCCGCCCCTTCCCAGAAAATACTCACAATCCGTGTTTTCTGTCAGAATCTTCGTGCACGAAAGATTTGTGGGGCTTCCCTGCCGCGGCTTTTTATGGAGCCTTCCCTTTTTCTTTTGCTTTTATTCGTCCCTTCTTGTTCACGGGATTCCAACCTGCTACCTGCCGGTTCCCGCTGGAAGAAACAGAGCGGGCCGCCGAACTCGGCGGGGGTACCCTCCCCACTCAGAGTCTCCCAGGGTCTCGGAGGTGAGGTGTTCATCCCGGATGAGCTCCCAATTGTGAAAAACAAAGTTCACTCTCCTGTTAGGATTAAAAAAAAGTTTAATAAAAGACAATAGGGGACAGAAAAAAGCAAAAGGTCAGCGCTGGGTGCTTTGGCATTCAGCCAAAAAAAGCACGCCTGGTATGGACAGAGACACCCTTTACATACTCTTCCGCCTAATGCATATTCATAAACAGTTATACATATTCATATTTTTCTCCAAACTATTTTGCATGTTCTGGGAACTGATCCGTCTCCTCGGAGCATGCACAGTCGTCTGCCATTGATCCTGTTATCACTCCCAGATTGTGGTTCTTGCAGGCGACAGGTGCTGATAGTTGGAATGTCAGAGGCAGGGTCCATTCGTGGGATGTTATCCAGTTCAAGCAGACAGTTCAAGCATTCTAATAAAACTATAACACCCATTTTGCTACTATTAAACTCAGCTAGTACTAGAAAGGAAGACCTTAGTCATCATTACACAGCAATTTTTCACAACCAGGCTACCTCTATAAGAAAAGAATTAAAACAATACACATAGTATCCATTGTAATATTTGCGAAAAGCCAACATTATGACATGTATTTATCACATGGTTAAAAAGAAAAAATGAAAAAATGAAAGAGCTGTTCTTGTCAAATTCTAAAATTATATTCCTATTTTTGTATTGCTTATGTCAGTGACAAGATTCCAGCCATCTTTAGTATCTCTGAGGTTCTGATTGTTAAGCACATGGTAGAAAGCACTTTTTAAAATGCAGGGCAACAGTGTGGTTATTTCTTCCATGTATACTCTGCAACAGTCCTTGCATAGGAGGTATTTTATATATTACCTAAATACCAAAAATTCTCTTTTACCATCTCTTTTGAAACTGGTTGAAATTAAACTCTTTTCACTTTTATAAAACACTATCTTATAGAAGGAATGGAATGCTATAGCAACATTCTTACTGAGGTATTAAAAGAGAATAAAAACCTTAATAGGAAAGACATATGCCTCTTCTCAGTTTTACATCAACTGCAAGTTAATAGTGGCAGGATACAACTACTCTGGAAATAGCTTCCTTGTGCTTTGAATTATAGAGTGGAATGCCTTTTATACTCTCAAATATTGACAAATGTGAGTACAAAGACTTAACACTAATTTCTGTGTTCTGTGACTACAATGAAGTGGTATTTAATGCTTCAAAGTAACTTTGAGGAATATGATGGAGACATGCTAGACTTAAATATAGTTTATTTTACATTGTTCAAATCTCTTTCCTTCAGTGAGCAGAATGAAAAGTTATTGTTCATTTGGTTTTAACTAACTCTTTGTGTTCCATTTTATCACAGACTTCCTGTGCAGAGAAATTCCATGTGATTGAAATATTTGAATTATAAACTCAAATATATAAATTCCATGTATTGAAATACTGCATTTTCTTTTTAAAATTAGCTTCAATGATAATGTTAAAAAAAAAAAAAAAAAAAGTAATAACATATATTTCTCTACTCTTACTTTTTTAGGCTCTAAATGCAGATTACATTAAAGATATGCTCTGGATAACACCTGTCTGAGTCCATATATCTTTTTTCTTCAGGGTTACTGTAATACTGGTTGCTGAACCTCTTTTTCAGTTGAGTATAAACAGTTTAATTTGAATGCTGCAGATTTAGGCTTTGATCCTTTTGTTGTTAATTATTATACCTTAAGCATACTATCGTATTTCATTCTCTTGCTATGCTCCAACCAAACCTTTAAATGCTGGTGATGGGCAGTAGTAAGGAAAAGGCTTAAACTAGAGGATACAAGAGACACTTTCACAGTTTTTCTAGATAATGCATTTGGGCATGCTATTAACTCTGTTAAAACATAGTTGTGTTCGTTTATGATTCGCCCCAATCGAGCCTGGAGACACTTCAGAGACAGACCAAGTCAGAGAAGTGGGTATTTGCTTTATTCGGTGCACCGGATGTGTGGGGAATTCTCTCCTCCAAACACGCACACACACCAGTACCTCCAAAGGCACAGTGTTCTAGGTAAAATTCATGATTATTCATTACATTCCCCAGGATAGGAGTGGTTATACAAATTACTTCTCGTAAGTCATTAATATTACTAGCGATTTCTTGTGCTCAACGGCAAAAGGATTCCTTTTTTCCCCTTTTATCTTGATAAGATTAAGGGAATCCACAAGGCCAGAACTGTTATCAGCCTTCAGCCCTGGACAGGCGCCGGGCTGGTGGAAGGGGCAAAAGCTCAAAGAAACAAGAATGGTTGAAGTGCAAATAGATTTGGGTTTTCTATTTGACCACTCCTTTCTCAATCCCCCCTTTCCATTTTGTAATTTTGTAATTCTTTACAAATCTTGTATGTCATGAAAGTAAGTATTTTTCTCTATTTCATATCTAAATTTGTACTTTTGCCATTGAATATAAGCATCGCAATTTTAAGTACATAATATTATACAACAATAACTACTATTGCAGACAGTAAATAACAATGCAATAACACAAATAACTATTACATACATTTGTTTAAGTTAGGATTAACATAATTGCAACAGCTTGTATTTATAACTGTACATACTCTTTCTCTTCTGGCATACAACAAATCTATAGTTAATTGTGAGATGCTCTTAATCTTGATTTGCTGTGCTCTTATGGCATCTGCCGTGGCATTCATTATGGTCTCTACAGTGGCAGAAAGATTCTTCTTTAGTTCATTTATTTTGGGCCAGTGTATAAACCACCTGGCAAAGCTGTGAGATCTGGTAGGTCTATTTATTAGTATAAAAGTTCAGAGTAAGCTCTGTTAGTTGAGGAACAACACTAATGTGGAGAGATACTGGTCTTATCGCACAGCGACCTTGCCATCTTAAGGGCAAAACTTTATGGGCACTGTGTTCATATATTCAATATCAACTCTGCCCTGGGGGCACTGGCTAGCTTTTGGGCTTTGGTCTTACTTTAGTTTGATTTTTATTTTACATATTAGCCTCCCTATAGGTCTAGAATTTTGAGCAGTTATTTTGAAGAAAAATAAGAAAGACAGAATCTATAGAAATTTTTGAGGAATGTTAATTCTTTTGGCTTTCTTGGGCCTTTCATCCCCCAGCAGGTTTCTCTGGAGTCAGGGATAGGGAGAATGGAGCACTGCCTCTGCTGTGTCCATGACTGGACTTCACTGCAGGGCTGGGATGCTCTGGGGGTGAGGTAAGGAGCAGTTCACTGTCTCACCAGGGCAAGGCCTGACCTGCCCCCTTTCTACACACACACCACACACACAGGCATCTTGAAGTGTCTCAGAGACATTAATCTTTTCAGTTTTTGGCAGCTCACATTATGGCTCTAGACAGTGATCAGGACTACTGATAGCTTTTCTCGCTTGTAAAATGGGGTACTTTTCTTCCCCACCTTGGTGGAATTTCTAGCAAAGAGAGCAGAAAGGAAAGAGGAAAGCATAAAGGATAACTGACTAAGACTCTCATACTGTTAGTTTTCTTTGCTTGTGATCTAATTAAGCTATCTTTCCCCCTTTTTTCTATTCTTTTATTTTACTCTCCGTAAACCTAGATTATCTTTCCATTCACAGAACAAATATGCTCACAAATATTAGCTACACACAAAAATTAACAGACATTCAGGATCTTTTCTATATGATTTTGTGAGCTCTTTTTAGGACTTCAAATCTGCTACTGAAAAATGGCACTTTTAACAACCTGCCTCAGCAGCTTGCCGAAGTGGGGTTTGAATTACCCATTCCCCCTTCCCTTTTTGGTGGGAAGTTTAGCAGACAGAGGAGAAAGGAAAGAGGAAAGCATCATATGAACGGTAACTGCTCCTTTAAATTTAAAATCCTCTTTTAAATTGCAGAGCCCAAAGCCTGGCAGATTGGTCCATGATCTTTAGTGATTTTTCAAAGGCAGTATCTTCCTTTTGTGGGGCTTAGCATTCTCAAACTCTGGACAAACAAATATGCATGTAACAGCAACAGTTAGAAATGTGACAATTACTAATACTTAGTAGAATAGCCAGCCATCCTTTTTAAACCTTTTCATTTTAAAATAAAATTATTTTGTTATTGTTATACTTCAAGTTTGCAACTTTAGATTTAAGTTCATAAGCTAAGTGGCCGTTGTTTCATGTGCATGCATTAAAAGAGTATAGCTTTCTCTTTTTTTTTTTTTCTAGCTTACTTACCCTTTTGCATCTGAAGCCATACTTGTCATTACAATTATTACAAGGTTTTGCTAGGATAGCTGACTGTGGATAACACTGTTCTGGAAATACAAAAGCAAAACCATTTAATGTGTTTTATTTTGGCGTTGCAGCTTTTAACTGATTTACTCTATATTATATTGTCCAATATTGTTCTTTTGTGTCCTCTTTGTCTGGAGTTTCACATTAGAGAGGAGTCTTTGGCCGTAGATCTCACAGTCATGAGGGAAGTCAGCAGTTCTTTTGCTTCTGTGGCTTGACTGGCTCCTTGTCTCATGTCTGGACACACTTAGAAAACAAACTTGCACAGTGATAACACATGTTAGAGTGGGGAGAAGGACGAATTCTTGCCTCTTTCAACTCCCCATTGGAAATTCTTATACAAATCAAGTCTCTAATAAATGAGAAATTAAGATCTAATGAACTAATGTTTTACTCTTGCAGGTTAATAAACTTCTTTTTTCCTATAATTTCTTAAATGCATGTATTACTTTGTATGCATATTTAGAATTAGTAAAAATATTCACTATTTTGCCCCAATATACTTTGCAGGATCTCACAAGCACCTACAGCTCTGCTGTTCGAGCTGACCATGTGAGAGGCAATGTTTCACTTATTTTAACTCTATTTCATTAATGATAGTGTATCTTTCAAATTGTTACTCTTCTAGTACTTTTGAAGACACTACTAAACACATTCTCTCCCCAGACCAGGGAGTGCTCGCAAATCTTCCCTAGCCCGGGTCTGGAGATTTATCACCTGAATGCCATGCAGTCATGGGTTCTCCTCAACCCCCTCAAGGAGGCTGAGTCAAACCCCCTCGTTTTTCAATTCTAAATCCTCTTGTTCCAATAAACAAGATTCACAGTACAATAACTGCGCTGGTCATCTACTCAGATGCTCTTTGAGTCAATAAATCTTCAACTTGGTGTGAAACTTATGATGTATATTCCTATTCTCAGCCCTCGGGCCTCATTTACCATCAGAGCCCTGGCTGCACAACTTTGCAGATAATGCGGCCAGCCTCTGGCTACATTCTGAGACAATGAATAGCTGCCAGCCACTGGATCTGGCAACTTACAAAAATTAGCGTTAGGCCGCCGTGTTCTTCAAAAGTGGCTGCCAAATTTCCAAAGCATGGGAGAACAACACTTTCTGCAAAAGCTACTTGCAATCATGATAACAAACCATGCAGAGAGGACTGAACCCCCTCGGGGACTTGAACTAAGCACACATTGTCACGTTCTTGGCTGCCTGAACAGCCCACACAGTGGCTGAGAGACACACCTCGTCCACACCTTCCCCTCAGCAGCTCTAAATTTCTTTTTCTCAGCAGCTGATCTGCATTTCTTTTAAGGCGATTTGTCTGGCTGCTTGAAGGCTAAAGAACTTAAAAGCACTTGAGCAAAGCTTTGTTCATAAAAAAACCAATTACTCAGATTAACCCGGGCAGGAGACTTTAACTCTGAAATAGTTAATTACAAAATTTGGTATATCTTTTATACCAATTAAGTTTCTGAGGGTTCTTACACATGGAACTTTAGGGGTTTTTGTTTTGGGTTTTTTTTAAACTAAACTCCAAATCCTCGTGTACACTAAAAGAATTTTGAATTCACCATGCACTTGTATTTTAAGCACAATAACATTTTGGTAGTTACTTCAAATAGAGAATAGCCAATTATACTATTACTATTGATTTATTTTTATTATCTATTATACTATTTTTCTTGAGGCTGCTCACACTTTTGGGTTTATTTTAGCACGACCTCTCAGGCAAAGATACCACGGTGTTAGCTTTTGTAGTTCTTCTCAACATTAATGAGCATTTTCACTTTAGCCATCAAATTTCTTTCTAGTAAATTACAATTACAATTAAGAACAAACAGAAATTCATGCATTTCAAACTTATTCTTCACATTTACCAATAGTGGCTGAATAAGGAGCACACTTTATCTTTTCCACTCGCCTCTTGAATATTTGAAGATTTTGTTGACGATTTTCTCTCTTGGGGATAAAATTCAAAGTGAATCAAGAGCTTTCATATCTTTTTTGATCTAGACCCACCTTAAAAGTTATTAAGGGCTTCTGTGTGGGGCATCCCTGGTATAATGGGAGCTCTTGACATTCTTAACAATTCATTTTTATTAATTGCTGGACTTCTCCCTGAGGATTTAGTTTCTACAGACATTCTTGCTTTCAGTGACTCTCTGCCTTGCAGATAGCAGTCTGGTCTCTTATCAGCCGCTGCTCTGATCGGCTTTCTCTTGCTGAGGAGGGAATGCCTTTGCCATGTCTTGGTGGCTGGCCCTGTCTCCTCTGCCCCAGGGGCCCCGCAGTTTATTCTTTTGGGGCTGTAATACCTTTGGCATCACCTTTGCCTTTGCCTTTTCTTTATCTTTTCTTACATACATTTGCAGTATCTTTCTAACTAGTTCGTTCAGGGGCTTATTCTGCCCTTCCTCCAGCTCTCACCCCCACTACTGCCTGGGGGTGCTCATTGTCCCACAAAGTCATTCTGGTGACCCAGACAAAACTCTTAACAGACAATCCACATTTTTAGACATTCCTTCTGCAGTATCCAAACGCAGCCCTGCCCCCTCCTACGCTCTCAGCAGGCACGGCTGGCAGCACCTCTGCGCTCACTCCCGCTGCTCCAAAAGTGGAGGATACAGGGCACTGCAGCTCGCCCTGGGTCAGCTGCCAAAATTTTAGGCAAGATGGGGAAGGGTGCTGAAAAACTTCTCCTCTCTTCCTTCTTTTTCCTTCTTTCTTTTACTCTATTTACTTGCATGCTCTTTCTACTACAACATTCTATACAACCATATTTCAGCAGCTACACACAGGAGTTCTAAAGAGGTACTTATTAGATTCAACTAGTTATTTTTATCTCGCAGGCGTCCCCGCATAAATTTATATGCCGGCAAAAATACAAATTAACACAGGTAAAATTTTGCACACACATTCAAAAAAAATTTCAAAAGCACTTGAGCAAATAGACAATATCACTTCCTCTCACAACTAATACAAGTGCACTAAGTCTAAGTTTCACAACTGTTTCCACACACAAAACACAGGATTTCAAAAGCAAAATCAAATGGAGCAATATTAGAAAGGTGTTGGGGTCTGGGTGTTCTCAATTCAGTAGCTAAAATTTTTCCCTTCAATAACACAATCTGCCTCCCCTCCAGATACTCCAAATCAACGGTTTATAACGACAGACAGAACAAAAATAGCAGTATGATGGTGCAGTACAGCGGGGTCTAACTCCGGGGGTCCAACCCCTTAAAGGTACCTTTTCTTGACAGCGGGGTCCAACCCCGGGGGTCCAACCCCTTGCCCGGGACTCATTTTGGGAGACCCAGTCTCAACCCACCCTCGGGGACTAGCACCTCGGACCTGCAGGCATTTCTGTTTTTGTAAAAGTAGCAAATACCTTAATTTGGTGCAGATGGTCCTTGGTCTACCCCCGCCGTGAGCCAAAGGACAGCTGAGCTCCCCCTGAAAATTCAGGGTCACGACTGGGAGGTGTGCTTACCCCTGGATCCGGCAGGCGAGCAGAGTTAGGGTCCCATCTGGGTTGCCAATTTGATTCGCCCCAATCAAGCCCAGAGATGCTTCAGAGACCAAGTCAGAGAAGTGGGTATTTGCTTTATTCGGTGAACCGGATGTGTGGGGAATTCTCTCCTCCAAACACACACACACACCAGTACCTCCAAAGGCACAGTGTTCTAGGTAAAATTCATGAATATTCATTACATTCCCCAGGATAGGAGTGGTTATACAAATTACTTCTCGTAAGTCATTAATATTACTAGCGATTTCTTGTGCTCAACGGCAAAAGGATTCCTTTTTTCCCCTTTTATCTTGATAAGATTAAGGGAATCCACAAGGCCAGAACTGTTATCAGCCTTCAGCCCTGGACAGGCGCCGGGCTGGTGGAAGGGGCAAAAGCTCAAAGAAACAAGAATGGTTGAAGTGCAAATAGATTTGGGTTTTCTATTTGACCACTCTTTTCTCAGTTTATAGCATAAATAAAATGACTAGCAAGATCTTGTACTAAATAAGCAATAGACACATTTTCAAGAAAGTTGCACAGTTTTATTTAATAGCTTTTGAAGTCTCTTACCTATTGCTTCCATTATGTAAAAAGATAAAAAAATACTTCCAGGATGAGATAATTATATTAAGATTCTTATTAAAGAAGTCTTCAAAAGTCTTCTGTTCTGTAGAACATTACCATCAGAATTTTGAGATTGTTATAGTTATGCACAGTAGTCATACTTAAAAGGCAGTGTACACTTCATTTCAGTTTATTTAGATTGATTCCTAATTGGTAACAAACAGCATCAAGCTGAGGCACCGGATGAGGAAAACTGGTCCAGAGCTTTCACAGCAAAATAATTGTTACATAGATGACTTACTGAATCGAGTATAGATTCTCTTAATTAGGAAACAAAGAATTGGAATTACATCATTATTCATCTCGCTGTAGTTGCAGATGATGATAGATGTTTAGTCTGGAAGTGTCTGATGGCCTCTCTAAACTATGCCTATGTAAAATCTGTTTTTCTGAATTTTCCAACTCTCTCCAATTCTCTTTGTGCAGAAGTGTTTCTCCAGCTGTGACGACTTATAATCATAGAATTGTGTAGGTTGGAAAACACCTTTAAGATCATCCAGTCCAGCTGTTAATCAAGCACTGTGAAGTCTATCACTAAACCATGTTCCTAAGTACCACATCAACACATCTTTTGAATATCTCTAGGGATGGTGACTCAACAACTTCCCTGGGCAGCCTGTTCAATGCTTGACAACTCTTTCAGTGAAGACATTTTCCCTAATATCCAATCTAAACCTCCCCTGGCACAAGTTGAGACCGTTTCCTCTTGTCCTACTTTTTGTTACTAGGGAGAAGAAACCAACAGCTGCCTCACTACAACCTTGTTTAAAGTAGTTGTAGAGAGTGGTAAGGTCTTCCCTCAGCCATTCCTTTTCTCCAGACTAAACACCCTCAGCTCTCTCAGCTGCTCCTCATAAGACTTGTGCCCAAAACTGAACACAAGATTTGAGGTGTAGCCTCACCAGTGCCGAGTACAGGGAAAGAATCACTGCCCTGATCCTGCTGGCCACACTATTTCTGATACAAGCCAGGATGCCATTAGCCTTCTTGGCTACCTGGGCACACTGCTGGCTCATGTTCAGATGGCTGTCGACCAACACCTCCAGGTCTTTTCCAATGCGCAGCTTTCCAGCCACTCTGCCCCCAGCCTGTAGCACTGCATGGGGTTATTGTGACCCAAGTGCAGGACCCGGCACTTTGCCTTATTGAACCTCATACCCTTGACCTCAGCCCATCGATCCAGCCTGTCCAGATTCCTCTGCAGAGCCTTCAAAAAATTATATTTTTCTCCCTGCCAGAGAAGAAATTGACTTCATTTGCTTTCACCCCCACTGAACTCAGCTGTCCACTCTGCCTATCCAATCTGCCCTTGCATTGCACTTTGTCTTGCTTTGAGATAATTTAAAGGAGAACACTCTGGAATGAGTTGCCTCCCTTTATAGGTTCAACCAATCCCTTTCCACCAATAAGGAACAAATATGAGTAGATATAAGTGAAAAAATAACAGTTTACTAACAAGTGGAACAGCAACAGGCAAAAAATAACAGTAAATAACTGCTAGATACAAAATTGCTAAATCTCACGGACTCCCCAGAACAAAGAGAGACCCAAAAAGGCTGGTGACATCCCCCCACCCCAAAATGGCACTCCACAACCAAGCGCGTGGTTTGAAGGACAAAGGGAAAGGTGGTGTCAGTCTTCCCCCCGCCTCCCCAGCACTCTGCTTATCTCCCCAACAGCTGGAACTCCAACTGGTATTCTTTGGATCAAGGACTAGAACTTGCAGAGGGAATTCGCCTTTCTTGCGGCAGGAAACAGCAGGGACAGGCAAGGCAAGGCAAGGCAGCTGGGCTGGGGCAACTTGTGGTCTTCTCTCCTTGGCCAGGCACCATTGGAGAGTTGGAGCAGCTTGGACTGGAGCAGGGGCTGCCCTTCTTGGCGGCAACAGGCGGGTGCCTGTGAAATTCGCCCCAAGGCAGCCTCTCCAAGACAGGAAAAAAGCTGAAAAAAGACCTAAAAGGGAACCCAAAAGGTAAAGCTTTTGCCAAAGCAAAGACCAAACAGCCAGTAAAGCAAAGTACCACGCGGCAAAGACCCGGAAACCGCCGGTGGCAGACAATTTTAAAAGTGCCCGCGATAACACCTCCTCCCCTCAAGGTTTTCATTTGTAGGGTCTAAAGATACAGTACCAGTTTTTGGGCACAGATAGATATGGAATACAATAACATGAATCACCCCAGGACATTTCCACCCCTTATTCCATATCATCGGAATCATGCCCAAATTAATACATTTCAACTGTAAACACACATATCTATACATATATACATATAACTATATACAAATACAATTATTTCAGTAGCTACTGACCGTCCCCTAGGATATGGATTGAGTTAATTTGCTCCATGACTGGTAAAACAGGGAGCAGTCGATTCTCATTGTCCATGGTAGTTACGACATGAAGTGGCAGTGACACCAACCACCACCACTGGACATCTGGAGAAGGACCAGACCTTCTGCAGGACCACTGCTTTCAACCATCACTTCAACAGCACTGCTACCACTGCTTAATTGGACTGCAACTACCACCCTGACCAACGGGGTATCCAGTTGTACTCTGACTTTGTGGCTTTAAGCCAGTCTTTATGTATTCATTGCAATCTTTTCATTAAATTCTAACTGACTTAAAAATCTCTCTCACAGTATTTGTGTGGGGTTAATTCCTCCCACTGGTTTACTTTCAAACCAGTAAAACACTTCCAGGAAAAAATTCAAATACTTGGAGATTACAAGATAGGTAAGTCACAGAGATCTAAAAGCCAGGATGACAAGTGAGACAGGGGTATAAAAGAGTAGTTTAAAAGCATTTGAAAATTACTGATTATGAGATTTGATGGATAACAGTTCAGTAGTACAAGAAAAGTTTTAAAACATTACAAAAAATTGAGCAACTGAAGGGAATAATAGAGTCTGATTTCATTCAAGTACTTTATTTTTAATCATGCTTTTTAATGGTAGCTGTCATGTAAGAAGGGAATTGAGGTAACCCACTAACAGCATACTTGCAGTTGGGTCTCATACTGCCATTTCTACTTTGGTAATTAATTGTAAACTACACTCTAAAAGGCAGATGCTAGGGATGAATCCTTTCATCTAGCAATGAGAAGCTGAGTTCTGCTTAACTGAAGAGCTGTCCTCATTGTAGCACATTTTTATTTGCAGCAGGCCATAACAGCTATGTACCAGAAGGCTTACAACCATTTTCGGGGTGAAGGATTTCCACATCTGTGCCTTTTTAAAAATTTTTTTTAGTTTGCATAAGCACATTTGACCCAGGTTAAATTGTACTAATTGCTACTTGTCCTGTCACCGGACACGACTGAAAAGAGCCTGTCTCTGTCTTCTTTGCACCTTCCCTTCACATATTTGCACTCTTTGATGAGATTCCCCCTGAGCTTTCTCTTCTCTAGGCAAAACAGTCCCAGCAATCTCAGCCTTCCCTCATAGGAGAGATGCTCCAGTCTCTCAGTCATCTTTGTGGCCCTGTGCTGGTTTTTCTCCATTATGTCCATGTCTCTCTTGTACTGGGGAGCCCAGAACTGGACACAATATTCTAGATGTGGCTTCACCAGTGCTAAGTAGAGGGAAAGGATCCCCTCCCTTGACCAGCTGATGACAAACCCAGGAATGCAAAAGCACAAAAATATCTGAAATTAGTAAGCAGGATCCAAGACTGAAAAGACATCTTCAAGAAAAGCCAGAGGGCAAATAGGAGAAATACAGAGGAAAAAAAAGCCAAAGAGGAACATAAGACATACATTGGTGCCTGCGAATGTTCTTTCCCAGGTGCAGGACTTGGCACTTCCCCTTGTTGAACTGCATGAAGTCCCTGTCAGCCCATGTCTGCAGCCTGTTGAGGTCTCTGGATATGGCAGCTCGACCCTCTGGCGTATCGGCCATTCCTCCCAGTTTTGAGCAAAAACCATCGGATGGATGGGTTTGCCTTTCCTTTAGGCAGAATTAATCCAAACAGTCTTTGCCAACATACCTCTCATATGCACCACGGGGACTTTATCTCTGCTGCATGCAGGGGTTCAGATTGGGCAGGGCCAGCTGAGTTAGTGGAACCTCTGGTGTTAACTAACCATGTAGACTTTGCTAAATGCAGATCCCACTGCTTGAAAGTCCCACCACCCATTGCCTTCAGTGTTGTCTTTAACAGTCCACTGCACTGCTCGACTTTCCTGGCAGCTGGTGCATGATAAAGAATATGATACACCCACTCAATACCATGTTCTGTAGCCCAGGTGTTTATAAGGCTATTCTTGAAATGAGTCCTGTTGTGTGACTCAATTCTCTCAGGGGTGCCATGCTGCCACAGGACTTGTTTTCCAAGGCCCAGGATGGTGTTCCAGGCAGTGGCGTGAGTCACAGGGTACATCTCCAGCCATCCAGTGGTTGCTTCTACCATTGTGAGCACATAATGCTTGCCTTGGCAGGTTTACAGCAGTGTGATGTAATCGATCTGCCAGGCCTCCCCATACCACAAAGGCTTTACCTGCTTAGCCTACTTGATCACAGCGCACTTCTCACAGTCACGGATTACCTGAGATGTGGTGTCTGTGGTCAAGTCCACCCCTCAGTTTAACACCCCAAAACATTCAAATGCAAGGAGATTTTCTGAGGTTCCTTTACTCCGGGTGGATGCACAGGAGACATACTGACTGGTGAGAGAGACCAATCTGATTTTTATTTATGCCTCAACATATGTTATACATGAGGTGAAAAAATTACTGTAGGGGCTGTATACATGGTGGGAGCACTGTCCCCAGGGAGGCTTCGCCTGGCAGCCAATCAGGCGAGAGAAAGCTTCCACTACTGGACTGCAAGCGACCCCTCCTTGCTGGTGGAGCAGATCCCCGGATGCCTGGGAAAAAATGCGCAGGAAGTCACGCTATAGGAGGGCCAAGTACATAAAAGCAGTTAACTGCGACACAACCCGGTGTGTGGGGGGGGGGGGGGGCGGCATTTTCTTTGTGTTTCTTGGAGGGATGTCTTGGTTTGAAAGACAGGTGTCTGCCAAGAGAGGTTGAACCCTCCCCCAGGACAGAGAATGTGATTTCCTTTCCTCCCTCCCTCCGAATTATTCAATTTTGTAAATCAAGGGCTTTCAGGCAAAGGTATGGGAAAAAGGAATATCAGTTCTTTACTAGTATCTATAAACAAGCAATAACAATAATAGCAACCAGAACTAGAACCAGAAAACCAATAGCAGATGGCTTGTGAGCTGCTGAACCTTTGCCCGTGTGGTGTAATCACGGTTGCAAGCAGCAGGGGCGCTGTTGAGCTCCCGGCCGGGCAGGGCAGGCGCGATGACTCCCGAGCGGCTGCAGGTGGCGCTGTTGAGCTCCCGGTCAGGCAGGGCAGGCGCGATGACTCCCGAGCGGCTGTAGGTGGCGCTGTGGCGCAGGGTCAGGTCAGGTAGTGGCAGCCAATAATGGCGGAGAGATGAGAAAGCAGGCAGCAAAGCAGCTCGGAGCGGCGAGCGGAGCGGCGGGTCAGGAGTTGGCCCTCTCCCCAGCCAGCCAGCGAGGATTTTCTGCAGTCACAGCAGACGCCGCGGTCTCGTGCGGCAGAGGGCGGGGGCAGGCAGCAGGGGCCGCGGGACTCTCCCGGCAGCGGCTGCGAGGAAACGCAGCCCGGGGAAACGTGCCCCTTCCCCGTGGGGAGAAAAGGTTGAATCCAAGCTCACCCAGTCAGGAGAAGAGAGAACAGGGCACAGTTGGATTCCCTCTGGTCCAGCCGAAAAGCAAAGAGCAGCCTCTCCTCTCAGCGTCCGAACCACAAGAGAGCGAGACTCCCGTTTCAAGGGCCGGGTGTTCCCTTACCCTGCCTCGCCCAAGCCCACCTTTGTCTTTTGATTACTCTAAACATCTAACTATTTGTTGCTTAGTAACGGGAATGGGAAGAAATTCTCAACCCCCAACAAGGGAGCGAGCACTCGCCGGTGATTCACCCCAAGCGGGCCCAGAGACACTTCAGAGAAAAAGTCAGAGAAGTGAGTATTTGCTTTATTTGATGTGCCAGGTGGGGCGGATTCCCTCCTCTAAACACACACCCTGGCACTTCCAACAACATGATATTATGGGTAAAATTTATGAATATTCATCACAATCCTTGGGATAGGAGTGATCATACAAATAATTTCTTGGAAGTCATTAATATTATTAGCATGTGTGCCACACATGCACTGTGTGTCCTGGTGGTCTTTGGAGACCCCCGAAGACCACCTCAGGATGAAGGTCCCAGTAGTCTTCATCACAATTGATTTGCCCCAATTGAGCCCAGAGACACTTCAGAGACAAAGTCAGAGAAGTGGTTATTTGCTTTATTCAGTGCACCGGGTGTGGGGGGAGAATTCTCTCCTCCAAACACACACCTTGGTACCTCCAAAGACAAAGTGTTATAAGTAGAATTCATGAATATTTATCACATTCCCCAGAATAGGAGTGGTTATGCAAATCATTTCTCAGAAGTCATTAATATCATGCTCTGTATGTCCTGGTGGTCTTTGGAGACCCCCAAAGACCCCCTCCAGGATGAAGGTCCCAGTAGTCTTCATCACAATGCACTTTTCACCTTTCTCTCTGGAGCATGCGCGGTCCTTCATGGAATGATTCAGTGGTTGCTGTGCTTGGCTTCAAAGAGTTCTTTTGCCCCCTTTTATCTTGATAAGATTAAGGGAATCCTGTTTTTATTTTCATATTCTGCCTTATTGTGATAGATGAATGAATAGTGAATGTAGTATGCTAAGAAATACATGGTCTTTTAAGCTGATAAGCCACAATGCCAGAGCTGTTATCTGCATTCACTCCTCCTTGAGAAGCTGTCAGCCACAACTTGAATTAGAGCTCAGCCTTCAGCCCTGAGCCAAGCCAGAAGACTCAAGACGGGGCTGTGCTGATGGAAGGGGGAAAAAGACCAAAGAAATAAGGATGGTTGAAGTGTAAATAGATTTGGGTTATCTATTTGACTACTCCTTTCTCACAATGCACTTTTCACCTTTCTCTCTGGAGCATGCGCAGTTCTTCATGGGATGATTCAGCGGTTTCTGTGCTGGCTTCAAACAGATTCTTGTCCCGCTTATCTTGAAAAGATAAAGGGAATCCTGTTTTTCTAGGTTTTAGAATTCACATATTCTGTCTCTGTCAGGGTTTGACCCTGACTAAACGCCAGGCACCCAGTCCTCTCTTGCCACAAATGGGCAGGAGAGGGGAAAGAAAAAAACTGTTAAACACACACCAATTTTATGAGTTAAGTGAGATAGGACACTGGTAGGAGGACGCACAGAAGAAAGGGCAGACAGGCTCCAAACTTAAAGTTGCAAAGTGATTTAATTACCTAACAGAGTCGGAGGATAAATGAGAGGCAAAAATAAGCTTTTCATACACCATTTGTTCAGTCACCCCCTCCCTCTTAAGAAGCCATTTTTTATTCACCCCCTTCTCTCCTTCCAACCAACAGCTCAGGTAGGGGGGCAGGGTGTAGGGTATTTTCTCAGTCCACAGAGCAGGTCCATAAATCTATTCATCACTACAATTCTTCTACTACAAATACTATTTATCTCTACTTATCTCTCTTTCTTTCTCGACAGTTTCTCTGCTCTCACTACCTCCTTCTTAAGAAGCAGTTCTCTGCTCACTCCCCTCTCTCTTTCTAAACCAACAACACGGGCAGGGGGCAGGGTAAGGGGTTTTTTCTCTGGTCAGTCCATCAGGAAGAGGAGTCCTCTACTTAGCCATGGGGTCCCTCTCATGAAAGACAGTCTTCTGGGAACTTCTTTGGCGTGGGTCCAATCTCATGAGCAACATTCTGCCCGAATTCTGATGCAACGTGAGTCCTCTTGTTCATCGTGTGCAGACTCTCCTGAGCCGAGGCCAGGCTGCTTCCATCCCAGGAGCAAGGCCTTTCTCTCCCTTGCAAGGCCTTTGCAGCTTTAACTCTTTAGATGAGACTCCCACTGGATTACAGCTTCTTCCAGGCATTTACCTGCTCCTCTGGTGTGGACTATGGGTGGATTTCTGCACTCCTGTAGACTCCATCGGCTGCAGGGGGACCTCCTGCTCCCCCCATGGTCTTCACCACAGCTAGCAGAGGGTTTTCAGCTCCGGCACCTGGAACACCTCTTCCCCCACCTTCTTCACTGACCTTGGTGCCTCCATGCTGTTCTCCCTTCACATATTTTTACCTCCTCCTCCTCTTCTAGCTAAAAAGAAGTGCATGCTCACACTGTTTTGATTTCTTTTTAAATATGTTTTCACAGAGGTGTAACTAACATCTCTAATTGGCCTAAACTTGGCTAGCAGTGTGACCATCACTCTCAGAGCCATCAGAGATTGGCTCTACTAGACTTGATGAAAAACTTCCAGAACTTTCACTCAGGACACATAGGAGCCATCTTTGTGGCACTCCCCACCCCTCAGACACTTCCTCAGGCCTACTACAACAGCTTGTGAGGGGTTTAAATATTTTTAGATGTTATAGATACCTTGCTGATGTTCTGGGCTAAGCTAAACCACCACAGTCTCTCAGTACTTAACTTGAGTTACCTATTGACCGCTCCCTTCTTACCGGGAAGGTCAGCTCTGTCCCCCTCCCCGCCTTTGCATTTTCCTCCCTGTGGTCCTGCTCCTTCCCTGGCTGTCTGTGCTGTCTCCCCCTGTCCTGCCGTGCTTCGCTGCTTCCCCAAGGCAGCTCCGTCGCTGTGACAACCTCGTGCTCCTTTGCCCGACGGAGTCGCTGCTGTCTGCACCCTGCCTGCACGCAGCCCGCAGATGTCGCCGCCCATAGTCGCCGCGCTCTGACCCTGACCGCCTGCAACTGCTCCCTGAGTGCACCCGTAGCCACGGCAGCCTGTTCCTGTTCCTGTTCTTCGCCCATGGAGAGGACACGCAGCTGCTGCTGTTTGGAAATAGCGCCCAGCCAGCCACAGGAGCTATGCAGAAACCTTGCAGCTCGCAGCACACGCACTCCATCTGGCAAACCCTTGCTGAGGGGGAGCCCAGGGTACAGTGATAACGATCTGCCTGGTATTCGCTTTCTCTCTCCGTCTCTCATTTCCCCTCTTTGTTCCTTTTTCTATCCCCCTCTGGTAGGC
This sequence comes from Entomyzon cyanotis, assembly GCA_024500445.1. Lineage (NCBI taxonomy): Eukaryota > Metazoa > Chordata > Aves > Passeriformes > Meliphagidae > Entomyzon > Entomyzon cyanotis. The sequence continues at coordinate 23,294 of JAKEPQ010000399.1, forward strand.
ACACTTACCCGTCTTTATCAATAAACAGTTCTCAGATATAATATTGCTGCATTTGCACTTTATTTTTTGTCCAAGAAATCTATTAAAAAGAATCCTCCTAGACTCCCCCTTTTTAAAGTAGGATGGGACATCTCACTGTAGTGGTGTGAAAAACAAGGTTCACTCTCCTGTTAGGATTTAAAAGTTTAATAAAAGACAATAGGGGACAGATATAAGGCAAAAGCACAGTGCTGGGTGCTTGGCATTCAGCCAAAAAGCACACCTGGTATGGACAGATACACCCTTTACATACCCTTCAGCCTAATGCATATTCATAAACAATTATGCATATTCAAACTTTTCTCCAAACTAGTTTGCATGTTCCAGGAACTGCTTAGCCTAGCTCCTCCTTGGATACGCCTCCTCGGAGCATGCGCAGTCCTCTTTAATTGATTCTGTTATCACTCCTAGATTGTGGTTTCTGCAGACGACAGGTGTTGACAGTTGGAACGTCAGTGGCAGGGTCCGTTCATGGGATGTTATCCAGTTCAATCAGGCAGTTCAAGCATTCTAACAAAACTATAACAGCTATTTCACTACTATGTCTAAGCTTAGCTAGCAACAAAAAGAAAGGCATTAGTCATCATTACACAGCTATTTTTTCACAGCAAGGCTACCTTTGTAAAAAGAATTAAAATGATACATAGTATCCATTGTAATATTTGCGAAAAGCCAACATTATGATATGTATTTATCACAATTCCTTCTCTTCCTTTTTTTTACAAATCATTTGGCTTGAACAGTAATTCCTGTTTTCTAACCTCCATCATTCGCTCATTTCTTTCACAAATCAACTTTGCTTCCTCAAAGGGGTCTTCTTTATTATTTTGTTTCTTTAACACCATGATCTTTTGTGCCGTTCCAGATGTAGCCAATTTTGGGTCCATAGGCATCATTACTACTTGCATACGTTGGACTACGCTGGTGATTAGCCGAATAAAACAGGGGATCAAGCAAGGAAGGAATAACAAACCAGCTGTTGCACATAAAAGGAAGAAGCCCAGCTTTTTCCACCATTCTATTCCCAATACATCGTCCCACTAGTTAGTTTTTAGCATTGATTCCCATTTTTGGACCGGTACGTGGGCTATATTTCTGATATCCTTGGCTATATCCAGGACGGCATCCCCATGATCATCTATTTTCAAACAACAATCTGATGTATCAAATTTTCCACAGACACCCCCTTCTTCAGCTAATAACTAGTCTAAAGCCAACCTATTCTGATACACTGCAGCTCTTGTTTGCCTTTGTTGATCTGATATTAATTTCAATGCCAGAGCAGTTTTGTTTGTTATTATTTCTACAACTGCTTGGAGTCTTATGATAGGATTCAGCATATAGATTGGGGTTCGATATCCCCAACTCCCATCTTGTGCCCAGGTGGCTAGCCCATATGTTTCCATGTCAAGGTTTGAGATAGGACATTGCCAGGAGGACGCACGAAAAGAGGGCAACCAGGCTCCAAGCCTAAAGTTGCAAAAAAGGTGATTTAATTACCTAACAGAATTGGAGGATAAATGCAAGGCAAAAATAAACTTTTCATACATTATTTTGTTCACTCCCCCCCCCCTCCCTCTTACAAACCCATAGTATTCACCCCCTTTCCTCTTTTATAACCGACAAGCCTGGGTAGGGGGCAGGGTGTGGGGTATTCTCTCAGTCCAAAGAGCAGGTTCTTAAATCTATTCATCACTACAATTCTTCCACTACAAATACTCTTTATCTCTACTTATCTCTCTCTCTCTCTCCAGACAGTTCTCCTGCTCTCACCCCCCACCCTCTTAAGAAGCTCTCCGCTCACCCCCTTCCCTCTTTCCAAACCAACAGCACGGGCGGGGGCAGGGTAAGGGGTTTGTTCTCTGGTCAGTCCATCAGGGAGAGGGGTCCTCTACTTAGCCATGGGGTCCCTCCCATGAGAGACAGTCCTCTGGGAACTTCTTTGGCGTGGGTCCAATCTCATGAGCAACATTCTGCCTGAATTCTGCTGCAACATGAGTTCTTTTGTCCATAAGGTGCTGTGCAGACTCACCCGAGCCGAGGCCAGGCTGCTTCCATTCCAGGAGCAAGGCCTTTCTCTCCCTTGCAAGGCCTTTTCAGTTTTAACTCGTTCGATGAGACTCCAACTGGATCACAGCTTCTTCCAGGCATCCACCTGCTCCTCTGGCGTGGGCTGTGGGTGAATTTCTGCATCCTTGTAGACTCCATCGGCTGCAGGGGACCTCCTGCTCCCCCCATGGTCTTCACCACAACTAGCAAAGGGTTTTCAGCTCTGGCGCCTGGAGCACCTCCTCCCCCACCTTCTTCACTGACCTTGGTGTCTCCATGTTGTTTTCCCTTCACATATTTTTACCTCCACCTCCTCCTCCTCTAACTACAAAGAAGTGAGTGCCTACCTTGTTTTGATTTCTTCTTAAATATGTTTTCACAGAGGCGTAACTAACATCTCTAATTGGCCTACACTTGGCCGGCAGCATGTCCATCACTTTCAGAGCCATCAGAGATTGGCTCTGCTGGACTTGATGTAAAAACTTCCAGAACTTTCACTCAGGACACACAGGAGCCATCTTTGTGGCACTCCCCACCCCTCAGACACTTCCTCAGGCCTACTACAACAGCTTCTGAGGGGTTTAAATTTCTCTTAGGTGTCAAAAATACCTTGCTGATATTTTGGGCCAATCAAAACCACCACATTTGTATTCCAGGGGGAGTGGGGAAAGTCTGTAATATTTCTTCTAAAGCCTGTCCAAATAAACTTGGGGATTCAGTAAATCCTTGTGGTAGTGTTGTGCACCTTAGCTGCTTCTTTCTCCCTGTAGTTGGATCTTCCCATTCAAAGGCACAAATATTCTTACTATCCTCTGCTAACGGGCAGGCCCAAAAAGCATCTTTAAGATCTACTACACTATGCCACTGATGATGAGGTGGGACTTTACTTAAAAGAGTATAGGGGTTTGGTACCACTGGGTAACGTGTCCGAGTTCTCTTGTTAACTTCCCTTAGATCTTGTACCAATCTGTAAGTCCCATCAGACTTCTTTACTGGAAGAATAGGGGTATTATGAGGAGACATACAAAGCTCCAATGTCCCATCCTTTATCAATTCTTCTATTACCGGCTTTAACCCTTCTCTCCCCTCCAGGGATATAGGGTACTGGCGGACACGTATGGGACATTCTTCTCTCTCAATCATGACCACCCTTATAGGGTCAATATTCAATCCCCCCCTATTTCTTTCCCTAGCCCAAACTTCTTTTTTAATCCTTCCCTCATCCTCTTGACCAAGTTTTAACACTTTAGCTATCATCTTTCCTTCCTCTGGTATAACTCCTATTCCTAACTGTATTTGCAAGTCTCTCCCCAGTAAATTGCAACCTGCGCCAGGAACTAATAAGACCTCTCCCATCCCTATTCTGGTTTCCCCTTCAATTAATACATTTTTAATGTCAGGAACTTTAAATCCCTCTCCTTTTGCTCCTGTTACTTTTATAGTGTCATTACTTATACTACACCCTCTAGGGATATTCACCACACAAGTTCTCTCTGCCCCAGTATCAACTATAAATTCTAATACTTCCTCTTGGGGGCCTACTTTTAAAGTTATCAAGGGCTCTAGATGGTATTTATCCCCCAGAAAATAGAGCCCATGACTTCCCTATTCTTCCTCTGGGTTTTTCTCTTGAAATATTTTCAGTTTCTTCTTTAGATGAGGACATTCTCTTTTATAGCGTCCTTCTTCCCCACAATAGAAGCAGGTATGTTTGGTTTGTTCCTGAGATTTTGATTGTTCTGGGGTTCTGTTCCTTCCCTTCTCCTTGTCTCTGAAACCTGAATATTTGGGAATGGTACCTGTGATGCCTTAAAAGCTGGTAACATAAGAGGCAGACACAGCGGTATAGGGAAAAAAGGGTATTACCTTGGTTTTAATAGGATCCCAGGTGCCCCCTACTCGAAGGTGGAATCACGCCGAGGAGCACACCCGTGTACAATGCATATACAATTTTATGGACCTTACAAATTAGCATATCTACATAAAATCCCCCAATAAGAAACTTAACAAATTAAGTAATTGTACCCCTATTCTAATTATCCCCCCCCTAAATGAGGCTACAATCTAGTTTACGAAAACATGTTCCCGAGAGGAGGCCCCATCCAAGGTTGGAGCCTCTAGTTCTGAGATAGCAGGGATGTTTCGTCTTCCCCAAAGAACACTGAACTAGGCTAAATATCATAGTTCAAGGGTTATAGGCATGTAGGGCTAAGGTACAGGGAGTGAAAGGTACAAGGAATGGGAAAGGATATAAAATGTATAAAAAGGGTATAAAAAGGGTATAAAGAGAAAAGACAAAAACCATCAGGCATCACCTGGGGGCTTCAGGTTCCTCTGAGAGTTACCCTCCCGCATAGCAGCTATCATGATTTTTGCTTCTGCTTTGGATTTTTCCTCATCTCTCCTTACATAGACCTTCTGGGCTTCCTTTAATAACTCATTCAATGCTTTGTCCTGCCAATCCTCAACCTTTTCCAACTTTCTCCTAATATCTGGCCAGGCATGGATGACAAAGTTAACATTCAATAGAGCTTGCCCTGCTGTACTTTCAGGTTCTATTGCAGAGTACTGTTTCATATCCTTTCGGAGTCTTTCTAACCACTCTGTTGGAGTTTCTTCCCTTCCTTGTCGTCCGTCGAAGGCTTTGCTAACATTTTGTCCCCAGGGTGCTGCCCCTTTTATTCCTTTGATTATTAAACTACGATAATCAATCATGTGCCCTCTTCCTTCCTCTTCATTATGGTTCCAGTTAGGAGGTGCTATTGGTATCTTCTGATCTCCTGGGGGACCTTGTATATTATCACTTTCCCAAATTCTCATTCCAGCAGCTCTAATAATCTGCCTCTCCTCTTGGGAAAATATAACACTCATTATTGATTGCATCTCTTCCCAAGTATAAATATTGGGACTTAGAAATTGACCTAGTTGTTCAGCTACACCTATGGGATCTTCTAATAACCCTTTAATTTTCTTTTTAAAATTTCTGACCTCTGAAGAGGTCAGAGGGGCCTTCACAAGCCCTATTCCCCCTTGTAGCCTGCCCATAGGCACTTCCTGTAAAGGGAATAAGTTAATTTCTTGATCCCTCCCTCTCTGTTCCTCAGTCCCCATAACCTTAGAGGACACCCTTTTCCCCTGTTTCGGAGTAGTGACAGGAGAGGGATTATCGAGCTGCCTTTGAGTCTTTACTGAATTTCTTCTAGTATTTTAATAGGGTGCCCCACTATCGAAAGTTGGAGCTGCTAAGGGAACCGAAGTAAGGGCGGAAGTGGGTAGTGTGGTAAGGGCAGAAGTGCAATGGGTAGTCAAGTCCTCCAATATCATAGAGTTGAGAGTGGAAGTGGACCGGATAGCCAGGTCCTCCGAGGTCATAGAGTTGGGAGCGGAGGTGGACCGGGTAGTCGGCGGAAACGGAAATGCAGCAGGAGCGGAAGCTGCCTGCGGGGGCAAGGCCACCACGAGGACGGGAATACCTGCCATAGCCAGGCCAACCGATAATAATGGGACCACTCTGGGTACCCGCAGCATGAACTGAGCCGCGGTAGGGCTGGGGGCATGGAGCAGGGCACCTGGCTATAGCGGAACCGCCGCCTGTCTGGGGGCCAGGGCGTTTAGCCCAGGCTGGACTACGGCGTGACTGGGGGCAGGGGCCTAGGCGCCTGGCGCGAACGGGGGCGGCAGTGCCTCTAGGGGGTCCCAGCCCTTTTCTTTTTTTCCTTTGCTCGCTCTGTCTCTGGGGTTTCTGATATCTTAAAAAACTTTTACCCCCAAGTGTCCCGTTGTTGGAGAAGATGAAATAGGAAAGCCTTATAATATAATTGCCTTTATGATTACCTGGCAAAAAGATGCTGAAAAAGCTCTGAGTTACTGAACAACTAGAAGACAATAGTATAGCCGACTGGAGGTAATCCCCCTCTTGATGAAACAATACCATCTGCCTGCAGGCAGGTCCAAGGGTCAGAGCAGACCCTGCCCGCTTGGCAGAGGGTCCAAAATGCAGTTTTTAGGGTTTAAAATATAACCCCGTATGGTAATGTGATGATTCTTATAGGTTGTATGTATATGTTGTAGGGTTTGTAGCTTGTCCTAGATTGGTTAAGGAGAATTAGAATATTCAACACAGAAGATGATTTATTGTATTGTAAACGCAAATCGGTCTCTTTTTTGCCTCTCTCTCTTGCTTTTCTGACCTGCTTTGAGCTGCGTCTTGCAGCCTAGCAGGCTTCTCACACCCACTCTCTTTCACAATAAACTCCCATGCCCTAAAATCCAACTTTAGAGATCTCTTGCTTCTATTCCATCCTCATAACCAAATCCCACAGAATTAAATCCTACATTCCCGTGTCCCCTGTCCAACAAGAAGCATATTCTTTCTCTTCTAAATCAATCGGTTCTTTTGAGTTTACAAATAGGTTTAAAGCTTGGCAGATCAAAGCTTCAAAAGACTCGTATCTAGGCCAATAGACATGGTTGGATCTTATTTCTTTTTTTGTCCATTCTATCATACAATACCAAATCATCTTTATCCTTTTTCTTTGTACAAGGATCACTATCCCAGTTAGCTAACTTAATTCCCAGGGGACTATCTTGGGGTATATCTGCTATTATCTTTTTACTCCCTTTTTTCCTTGAACCCAACCTACTGGTTCTTTGTCCCATCTCCCCAGGATTTTTATCTGTTCATCCCTGGCCCATTTCTTTGCTCTCACCCATGCCTCTACTCCCCTTTACAGCACAGAAAATCTTTCCTCTATAATATATTCACCTCCTTCCAGATGATAAAGTTAAACTTTAAGTCAACAACCTATATTACATAAACTTTCATTCATTCGTGTTCTCCCACTTTTATTTCTTTGTCTCACTCATTCTCACTCACAACATGACAATACAATAAGAAGGCATTTTTACTTTCAAATAATTTGTTAGTATTTACCCACAGATTTTGCGTTTCACATAAAATAGTAAACTCTCAAATGTTGTTTTCCCGTCCCAGATTCTCCTGGGCCTGTTATCTCACACTTCCTGTCAAGAGTAATTTTTCTAGCCTCTGTATGTTCCAACCCTCAATCCGGCAGCTTTTCTGGAATTGGGGACCCTTACTCTCATCCCTTTTTTCCTAGTGGATTGTACTAGGAAACCCCTGGCTTCCTTTTCCTAGGGGTCCAACCCCTCCCTGAGACCCAGTCTCAGTTACCCCAGGGGATCTTTCACTCCTTTTTCCTTACGCTTCATCTCCTTCCTGGCCGTGTCTCTCGCGAGAATGTCGGAAACACAGTACTCAGAGACTCCTCACTCACTTTGCAGGTCTGGAGTAGCCAGCCTGCGTCTCACACACACACCGATCAATCCCCCGTATCCGCCCGTCCCAGACAATACTTACAATCCTTTTTTCTTGTCAGGATCTTTGTGCAAAAGAATTGTGGTGCTAACTGCCATGGCTTCTCTACGGAGCCTTTTCCCCTTTTTCTTTATGAGTCCCTTCTTGCCCATGGGGTGTTAACCTGCGACCGCCAGTTCACACTAGAAGAAATGGAGTGGGCCGCCAAACTTGGCGGGGCGCGCCTCTCCTGCTCTGGATCTCCTAGGGTCTCGGAGGCAAGGTGTTGATCCCGGACGAGGCACCAATTGTGAAAAACGAGGTTCACTCTCCTGTTAGGATTTAAAAGTTTAATAAAAGACAATAGGGGACAGATATAAGGCAAAAGTACAGCGCTGGGTGCTTGGCATTCAGCCAATAAGCACACCTGGTATTGACAGAGACACCCTTTACATACCCTTCAGCCTAATGCATATTCATAAACAATTATGCATATTCAAACTTTTCTCCAAACTAGTTTGCATGTTCCAGGAACTGCTTAGCCTAGCTCCTCCTTGGATACGCCTCCTCGGAGCATGCGCAGTCCTCTTTAATTGATTCTGTTATCACTCCTAGATTGTGGTTTCTGCAGATGACAGGTGTTGACAGTTGGAACATCAGTGGCAGGGTCCGTTCATGGGATGTTATCCAGTTCAATCAGGCAGTTCAAGCATTCTAACAAAACTATAACAGCTATTTCACTACTATGTCTAAGCTTAGCTAGCAACAAAAAGAAAGGCATTAGTCATCATTACACAGCTATTTTTTCACAGCAAGGCTACCTTTGTAAAAAGAATTAAAATTATACACATAGTATCCATTTTTAATATTTGTGAAAAGCCAACATTAAGATATGTATTTATCCCAGTGGGTTGACACTGGCTGGACACCAGGCACTCTGCAAAGCTGCTCTATTGCTCCCCTCCACACAGAGTTGTTACCACCATTTCTAATTGGCCCAGCCTTTGCCAGCAGCACGTCCATCTTTGGAGCTGCCAGGGATTGGCTCTGCAGACATGGAGGAAGCTTCTAGCAGCTTCTCACAGAAGCCACCCCTGTAGCCCCTCCAGTACCAAAACCAGGCCATGCAAACCCAGTACACTCTCCCCAGAACAAACTGATGCCCGAAAAGATAGGCTGGAAATAAAACCCCATAGACTGGTCTCTATAGAGCAGGTATTTGTTTATTGCAGTGCTGGAGGTAAGGGAGTGTCGCTGTTGAGCGGCTAGCTGAGGACTGACCCAAGTTCTCAGACAAGCGAAGAGAGGAGAAAAGCACTTTATTGTTTTGAATTCCATATATATAGAGTTTACAGAAGTGCCCCAGATTGGTCAGCCCGAGACCTCCCCCTAGGCACAATTGGCCAGGCCCGAACTCACTCAATCCGGAGAAACTGTTTGCAAAACATCCAAACTTTATCTTGTTTATGAAATATAGCAAAATGTTCCCACGGGAAGAACCTGTGCTAGCCACAGCTCCCCCTTTTTGTTTAAGATCAGAAGGCATTGCTTGTGAGCCCCAGTGGATCAGCATGAAGGATCTGTTTGGTAATGGCCAGTTACCAAACAGAGCCTGGTCAAAACTCAAGAAGGAGTCTGTCCGGAGGTGGCCAGCCACCGAACAGAGCCCGAACCAGATGCTGATTAAGGTGGTCAAAGAGGCCCCTTGCAATACCCTAGATAGAGTATATATGAAACTAAATCTACATATAAATCTGTAAGTCAACAAAACATGCTTTCAAAGTCCTTGCTTTCTGACTCCATAAATGAGTTTCAGTCTCTGCTTGTGGATGGACTGGCTTCTTGGTCATCATCAGAAGGATCGCTCGGTTGGTGTTCGGCATCCTGGTTGTCATTTTGAGGTTGCTGGTTCTGTCTTGGGAGCCGCAGATCAGGGCGGACGCATTTTGCAGGCAGCCATCGTACCCCAGTATCTGTGGAGACGCAAGCATACCCTCGACCCCAAGCAATAAGCTCATGTGGGCCTTCCCAGGTGTTAGTAAGTAGGTTCCGTACCCATACCTTCGCCCGGGGCAAACGCAACTCGCCCGAAGACTGCAATGAGAGAAAATGGTTCAAAATCACAGGATTATTCGAATTTGGTGGCACTGTAAGGTGATTGATTGTGTACAAAGCTTTTTCCAATCGACTGTGGTGTTTCCCCATGCATTCCCCCTTTTTGCCTTTCCAAGACACGCTTCAGAGTACTGTGAGCGCGTTCCACAATGGCTTGGCCAGTAGGAGAATGCGGAATACCGAACGTGTGGTCTACACCCCATAGGTGTAAGAACTGCCGCGTCTTCTGCGAGGCGTAGGTAGGACCATTGTCGGTTTTCACAGTGGCTGGCACCCCCAGGACCGAGAAGGCTAATTTCCAATGGGCAATGGCATCACGACTTTTCTCTCCAGTATGGGCAGTCGCCCACATAGCTGAAGAGAAAGTGTCAACAGACACATGCACATACTTGACTCGGCCAAATTCAGGGATGTGTGTCACATCCGTCTGCCACAGCTGCAAGGCCTTTAGACCTCTGGGGTTCACCCCCGATGGCAGAGGAGCAGCGAGTCCGTGGCAGTCAGCACAAGCACTGACAATGTCACGAGCCTCAGTTGGCGTCAATTGAAACTGCTTCTGCAGGGTATGTGCACTTTGATGAAAGAAACTGTGCGATGCCTTGGCTTGTGCGATTTTGTCAGGCTGAGGTGCCACCCATGCAGGGTTGGCTAACATGTCAGCCCTGGCATTGCCTTCTGTTATAAAACCTGGTAATTTGGTGTGGCTTCAAATGTGCAGAATATAATATGGATGCACTCGAGCCTGAATCGCCTTCCACAGGGTTCGCAATAGCGAAAACAGAGTCGCATTATTGACTTCTTTTAGAAGTGAACAATCCAAACGTTTCGTTATGTCTGCTACATAGGCAGAATCAGTGACCAGATTCAAAGGCACCTGAGAGAACCGCTGAAAAGCCATGGCAACTGCTTTCAATTCAACCAGTTGAGCAGAGCCTGTCTCGTGGCCTTTCAGCACCTGCCACTCAGATCCTTCCTTCCAGGTAACAATGGCCTTTTCTGTTTTCCCAGAACCGTCCGTAAAGACGGTGGGTCCACGGACCGGCACCCGGCTGTTCTTTGGCCGCAACATGAGATTGACTGAATTTGCCAGCTGCAGCAATTTGTGACTGGGCAGATGATAAGCAATCTGCCCTGAGAAATTTTGCAGTGCACTTTGCAAAGGAGCGCTATTAGCAAGACTCCATTCGAAATTGTCCCGTGATATCGGAACAACAATCGTTGCAGGATCAGCTGCCATCAATTGTAAACACCGATACCGGCATTTAATTATCAGGCAGGCTATCAATTCGAACAATGTGGGTGCTGTCTTTTTTGGCTGATGGGGCAAAAAGACCCATTCCAGGATGTGCAAAGGATCATCCCATTGTTTGTTCCACTGGCCAATGATACCTGTAGGTTGGAGGTCTGGAGCAGTAATGAAAACAGTGATATCAGTAGAGGGATCTACTCGATAAACCTGATGAGCAGAAACAGCTTGCTGCACTTCGTTCAGCACTCGTCGCGCCTCGGGAGTCAATTGTCGAGGCGAGTTTAGGTCAGAGTCCCCTTTCAAAATATCAAAAAGTGGGGAAAGTTGCGCATTGGTCAGTCCCAAATACGGACGTAACCAGTTGATGCCTAGCAACTTTTGGGCATCATTTAGAGTCTTAATAGTGTCTGAGAACTGCACCTCTTGATGCTGTATGGTTCGATCCAAAATTTTGACTCCCAAATATTTCCAAGGAGGCTGTTGTTGAACCTTTTCCGGAGCAACCTGCAACCCATAGGAGTGCAAGGCATCGAGCAGTCGAGGCTGTAACCTCCGCAACTCATCCTGGGTGGCTGCTGCCACCAGGATATCGTCCATATAATGGTAGCAGAGTGCCTCAGGAAACTGCTCACGGATTCCGGACAAGGCCTGCGTGACATACCATTGACAGATAGTCGGGCTATTTTTCATGCCCTGAGGTAACACTTTCCATTGAAATCGCTTTACAGGCTCCGCATTGTTAATTGCAGGCACAGTAAAGGCAAACTTTGGTCTGTCATTGGGGTGCAAAGGGATTGTAAAAAAGCAATCCTTCAAATCAACGATCAAGATTTCCCACTCTGTGGGAATCATCGTGGGTGAAGGCATGCCAGGCTGTAAACTCCCCATACTTTCCATCACTGCATTGACTTTCCGGAGATCTTGCAAGAGTCTCCATTTCCCCGATTTTTTCTTAATCACGAAAACTGGGGTGTTCCAGGGACTGGTAGAAGGCTCAATGTGTCCCTGTTTCAGTTGCTCCTGAACCAGCTGACAAAGGGCGACTAATTTGTTTTTCGGCAAGGGCCACTGTGGTTCCCATATTGGTGTTTTTGTCAGCCATCGTAAAGACAGCGTGGAATATGGTGCGCCCTTGCACACAGTGACCCCTATCAAAAATTTGTCGTGATCCGCACCCCCCAAGCTGCCAACACGTCCCGTCCCCAGAGGTTCACTGGAGCTGGAGTGACATAAGGCCGAATGGAGGCCGTGTGTCCCTCTGGATCCTTCACCAACACAGGTCGCTTACTCAACCGACTCTGTGTTGTGTCCCCCAACCCCGCGATATTCAGTCCCACCGGGCCACAAAGGCCACGTAGGAGGCCACGAAGCGGCGGAAAGGATCGTCGCATCAGCACCTGTATCGATCAAACCTCGGACTCGAACTCGATGTGGACGTGCTTTCGGCATGATGAGGGTACATGTCATCTGTGGTGACTCATTGGAGATAGATGCAGCCCAGTAGACCTGCGGAAGTCCTGGCAGTTCAGTGCCGTCACCTCCACCAGCTTGCTGGTCTACCCTGGGAACGGAAGACTTACAAGGCAACAAGTGAGCAAGGCAAGTGTGCGCAGGAATGGTGACAGGAGGATCAGGAGTGGAAACCGTAGCATGAATTTGGCCCTCGAAACCAGCATCTATGAACTCTGGAAGAACCAGGATTCCTTGGCTAGTGGCCTCAGGCCCTGCCGTGAGCAGTGCACCGGTCCCCTGATCCAGGGAACCGTCCACCTCCAAGGGAATCCTGTGGGCATCGTCAGATTCTAAGACGACTGTTGCTGCGGTGTAGGCGTTGATCCGGGCTGAGCCTTTGGTGCCTCCTCCACATTGACCGGGTAAGCCTGAGCCATCACCCTGTTCTGGGGGAACTGTTGTGATGGGGGGCAAATCCCCCTTTTTGCACCCCTCTTCACGTTTCCCGACAGGGGTCGACCATCTACATGGTACTGTGACCTGCAGTAGTCTGAAGTGTGACCTGGCCTACCACACCTCTTACACTGAGGAGTCTCGGTCCCTGAATTTCCCTTCTTCCCGGAATTATCTTTCTGTTTAGATCTAACCCGTTTCCGTTTGTTCCCAGATTTGGGCTGTTTTTTATCCTGATCAGTGGGTCCCTGATCTGAGGACAAAAAACGCAGCCAAGGCGACTTTTCCCTGATTTTCTGACTGCACCCTGGTGCAAGCTCGCATCATCTCCTGCACAGAAGGATCCCCCGGTAGGGCATTGATGATCCTTCTACATTCGTCATTGGCATTGTCTCTTGCCAAATGTTTCATCAGGATCTGTCTCGTGGACGAATCCTCAACCTGCTTTTCTAAAGCTGCTGCCAGCTTTTCAAGAAATGACATGTAAAGTTCGGATTGCCCCTGCCGTATCTGTGTATACCGTATTTGCGGGGCAACCATCTCAATAGTTTTCAAAATGGCTCCCATACCGAGCTGTTGGGCTTGCTCCAGGATCCGAGGATCCCAGGCAGCCTGAACGTTGGGGTTAGCATAAGGTCCCTTACCCATGAGGACCTCAGCCCCAATCAAGCGCCTAGGATCCTCGGCAGGCAAGGATGCATTCCTCCTCACCTGTTCCTCAACCATCGCTTTCCAATTGTCCTCAAAGGCGTTGTACTGCATGGGGTGAAACAGCACCTGAGCGAGGTACATAATATCAAAAGGAGCAAGCAAATCACTATTTATCACTCTAAGAAGTTGCATCACCACAGGAGAAGACAAACCAAATGTCGCCACTTTGGTTGCCAAATCGTTTGTGACGCGCCATGCGATGGTGGAGTGGCTGTTCCTCGTGTCCATGGCATCTGGGCCAGGCACATACACAGGAAAAGCCTGAACGTCCCCTTGCGGGAAGCCACCACCATCTGAACCTGCCACAGCAGATTCACACCCCTCTCTCTGTTTGGGCACCCCAATCTTCCCTACAAGGTCCCAGTCCCCTGCCTCCAGGGCACCCTTCTTGACTGATTCCCAGAACTGCAGGGAGTCACGCGGGCGAAAAGGCCCTACGCCAGTGCGGCGTCTCCAAGGATTAGCCAGGACCCAATGCCCTCTCTGTTTCGTCGCCCGCGCGAACCCCCGCCCAGGAGGAAGAATGCCGTCCTCATCACTGCCGGAGTCGTCCGAGCAGGGCTTGCAACCAGCACTCCCCATCACATAGGACGGAGACTGACCGGAGGCAGCGCCCGCGCCAAGAAACTGCGCGGCGACCGGGACGGGGGAGGGGCAGGAAGACGGCGGCGACACCAGCGCGTCGCCAGGTGCGCCCGCCAAGCCCGCCGGCACAGCGCCAGCACGCCGCGCCAGGGCTTCACTTGTCACAGAACCCGGCAGAGGAACCGGCACCTGCCCAGGGCCAAGCGGCCCCGCGCCGCCGGCACCACGCCGGCCGCCGGGCCGCCAGGAAGTCCAGACCCCATCCGGGGACCCGGGGGACGGACTCCCGGGCCAGCCCCACACGGACCGTGGGGCCTGCAGGAACAGACCTCCATCCGCTGCCGAATCGCAGCCACCTCGGCCAGTAAATCATGAAAAAATGAAAGCGGAGGAAAACCCGCCGCGCCCGGCACGGACGCCGCGTCCGCCGGGCCACAGGGAAGCCGGGCCGGCCCCGCACCCGCGGGAACGCCAGTCAAAGCCCCCGCCGCGGAAGCACCGCCCGCCGGCGACTCCCCTTCCGGCCCCACGACCGCCCCGGAATCGGCCGCACCCGCGGCCACTGCAGCCAGGGGCCGCGCCGCCGCCGCGCCCACCGGGCTCGGCAAAACGCCGGCCTCTCCCGAGCCAGCCGCCGCCCGCGCGGAAACCCCCGCGTCGGCCGAAACCACCGGCAGACCCGGAACCGGGACCTCCGCAGCATCCCCCACCCCCACACCGTCAGCCCCTGCCGTGCATCCCGGCTGCCCACGGGGGAGGGGCAGCCCGGCGCCATTCCGCGGGGGGGGTTTCTGAGGCTGCGCACTCCGCGGCGGCAAAGGCGGGGGGACCTGCGCGGCGGCCGCGGCAGAGCCGACCCGCGGTCCTCCATTCTTCAGCAACCCGGCCAGCTGCTCCGTCGGGTGGACATAAGTGCGCTTAGGTAGATCAGCTGGAGAAACATACTGAGGCCCCGCGGCTGCATCCGCCGCCAGGGACGGGACGTCAGAGTCCGTCTGGGCCGGCGCGTCCTTCACGCTCCGCCCCACGGTCGAGAGCAGGGGCCCCACGTCCGTACAAGCCCAGAGCTGCGAATCATAGAACGCCTGCCCTTCCAAAGCGTCCCAAACGTCTCTCCAAACCCCATGGAAGCGGATCGTAGAGCCGTCTCCCCGCATCCACTCCATGGCCAAAGCGCGGCCGACCACGAACCAAAACTCACAGTCCAGCGCCACATCCCAAACGGCCCGGGACACGTGGCCTGCGACTCATTTCAACAAGGCCCGAGTGACCCGCGGCGACTGATCGGACGCGGGGTCATCCTCAGAGACCTCCAGAAAAGCCCGCAAGAGCCCATCCGCAGGAACGGGGAGGTCCATGTCCGAATCAGAATCAGCCATGCCTCAGGGCAGGCAGAGGGGGGGATCCGGGCCCGGGGGCAAGACTGCCGCGTACCTGCAACTGCGCGCAGCACACGTCGGTGGTCACCAGATGTCGCTGTTGAGCGGCTAGCTGAGGACTGACCCAAGTTCTCAGACAAGCGAAGAGAGGAGAAAAGCACTTTATTGTTTTGAATTCCATATATATAGAGTTTACAGAAGTGCCCCAGATTGGTCAGCCCGAGACCTCCCCCTAGGCACAATTGGCCAGGCCCGAACTCACTCAATCCGGAGAAACTGTTTGCAAAACATCCAAACTTTATCTTGTTTATGAAATATAGCAAAATGTTCCCACGGGAAGAACCTGTGCTAGCCACAAGGGAGATTTCTCCACCTAACTCACCCACCTTTGTCAAGTGCTATGGTTTACTTATACAGTAAATTTCACTTAGTGTTACTATGTCACTATAACATCATATATGTGCCAGAACTAATTTACATAACATGATCTCATTACATAACATGATCTCATGGTTATAAATAGTTCTTTTGCACTGCACTTGCGCCTTCCCAATTCGGTGGTCGTGGGGGTCTCCTCTTGATGAAGGCCCAAGGTCTTCCTCGCATCTGAACTTTTCAATTTTGTTTTTGCAGCATGCACAGTTATGGTGTTCCTCGGTCTCTCTGGTTCTAACTGGTCTAAATTCGGTAATCTGTGGCTAATTTGCTTTACATTTGCCAATTTCTCATTAGTACTATACTTGTCCACCTTTGATGCTATCCACCTGGTGAGGTTTTTGTCTATTCAGCATTAAGCAACTAGTTAACCACATAGTAGCCATTACATTGTATAGAAAGTTTTAATTCAAGTTATATTAATATAAAAAGTTATAATTCAGGTTATATAGGTATAGGAAGCTATGATTCAGGTTATATTGATATAGAAAGTTATGATTCAGGTTATATAGGTAAAAGCTATGATTCAGGTTATGTAGGTATAAAAGTTATGATTCAGGTTATGTTGATATCTTATAACTCAAGCTATATAAGCACCTTGTAACTCTGACCCAAATTTTATAGGCATCAAAAGAGAAACCCAAAATTGCTGGGGACGCCCTCTCCCCCAAATATGGCACTCTACAGCCAAGCATGTGGTTCAAAGGACAGAGGGAAAGGTGGTGTCAGTCTTCCCCCTTGCCCTCCCACTGCTCTGCTTATCTCCCTGATGGCTGGAGTTCCAACTGGTATTCTTCGGATCAAGGGCTAGAACTCGCAAAGTGACTTCGCCTTCCTTGTGGCAGGAAAAAAGAGGACAGGCAAGGCAAGGCAGCTGGGCTGGGGCAACTTGTGGTCTTCTCTCTTTGGCCAGGCACCATTGGAGAGTTGGAGCAGCTTGGACTGGAACAGAGGTTACCCTGCTTGGTGGCAACAGGCGGGCCCTTGTGGAATTCACTCCAAGGCAGCCTCTCTAAGATGAGAGAAAAGAAGAAAAAAAACCCAAAAACTAAAAGGGAACCCAAAAAGGAAAAGCCTTTGCCGAAGCAAAAACTAAACAGCCAGTAAAGCAAAATACCACACAGTAAAGACCTGGAAACTGCCTGTGACAGACGATTTTAAAATTGCCTGTGATAGCACCCTTCCCCCCAAGGTTCTCATTTGTAGGGTCTAAAGATACAGTCACAATTTTTGGGCGCAGATAGGTATGGAATACAATAACATAATGAATCACCCCCCCGGAAACAGTTCTAGTTTGAATCAGCTGCCAAACGTAACAGCCCTTTTCTGCCAGTGATGTGCAGTTCTTTTGTGAACTTTTTGTGTCTGGTGGAGAGGATGGGGAATGCTGGCTATTCAAACATCAAAATCTATGAGTTCAAATTTCCATTCACCTCTGATGACCCTTTTCTAGCCATTCCAGTTGTTTCCCATTGTGTTCTCTGTCTCTACTGTTCCAAATTACTCCCAAGTGTTTTCTGTTTCCTAATTTTCCTCTGCCACAGGTGTAGCTGATGCCAAAAGGTCCTGTGAGGACCCTCCCTTAAAGGGACGGAAGCAGTTAAGGTTCGAAAATGCTCATTGGTCAAAAGGAATGACAAAAGTCAGAGGGTCTGCAAACAAAGTTTTATTAGTAAATTACATACTTGGCATGGAAATTGGTATGGTAATCCCTGACCTACTATATAGGCACATGCCAGTGGGTTTCAGATAAAGGGGTAGGGTAAAAATGGAAAGAGATTAATTAAAAGGGGAGAGATGAATTAAAGAAAGGTAAGGAGAAAAGAGGGGAAAAAAGGGATCACCAGTGTTGTAATGCGTTTTCCCTCCCCTGACCCCGCCCCTTTGACCCCTCCTGACTGGATGATGTGAGTCAGGACCTCCTCCCAGCCCCAGGGATAAAAACCCCAGCGGGACCTGGAACGAGCCCTCTTTCATTCCGGTCTCGATGAAGCCCACTCCGTTCCCTATCTCCCCTCCCCCCTCCATAGTTTCTCAATTCCTTCCCCTATTATCCTAAATAAAGTCACCATGGAGACCTGGAAAGAGACAGCTGCCTTTCTAAACTTGCGACACTTCTGCGAGGACCGAGTCTGACCAGCCCCACAGCTTGCGGCCACAGAGAGCCCTTCCCGCGTGTTCCAGCTCCGGGGCAGCCCTCCCCCAGCAGCGGGGGGGGGGAACTGCCCGAGGGTTTACACTGCTGCACACCAGCCCTTGCTCCAGGATCAATCCAGCTGATGGGATGCCAATCCTGGTCTCAGTGCTGACCCAGCTGAGGGGATGCTGATCCTGGTCTCAGTGTCAATCCAGCTGATAAGTGTCAAGCCAGCTGCATTGGTCTTGCTGATGAGATGTCCGGGGGGCACTGCCTGGGCTTGGGGGGGTACCTATTTATGGACAGATTTCTCCACCCCAAAGAGAGGTTTCTCGCTTTCTATACTAATTAGTTATGATGTGCAGTCCATTCTTTCAGGCCTTTCTGGAAATAGGTTGGAGTGCTTCAGGGGTCTTTGGTGGTCCCAATCCCACCTTATAGTCCATGTCCACTTCCTGCCACTCATTCCTGCACTTGCACTGTACTGTGCTGTGGTTCTTTCTCACAGTACTGCCCTATCTCCACCTGGCCCCCCTTCTTCAGCCAAAACTTGTTCTTTTTCACAGTGTTAATATCAGTAGTCCTTGGTTATTACCAACAATTCTTGTCTATTACTAACAGTCCTTGGTTGGCTTCATAGCCATCCGGTTATCAGTGTTTGAGACATCAAACAATATGTTAACATGGGATTAAATCATTCATATGAATGCAGCATGCCGTGACATGTGAAGTGGAATTTTGTCAGGCACGGACATGTTAAAACATTTAATAGGATAAGATCTAGGCTGTCACAGATTACAGGGAACTTGTGATTAAACTAACTAGCAGTGTTTTCAAAATGTATTTGCAATATGATTGTTCCAAATTTGCCTTGGCAGATTCCTGGTTTTGATGGTGTCAGGCTTTTCAGATTGTTTTAATGCATACTGTTAAGGGAGACTTTTGAATATCTCCAATGAGGGAGACTCCACAACATTTCTGGGCAACCCCTTCCAGTGCCCAGTTACCCTGTTGTGGTTTGATGCTGGCTGGATGCCAGGAACCCACAAAAGCCCCTCTCTCACTCCCCTCTGCAGCTGGAAAGAGGGGAGAAAATATAACAAAGGGTTCATGAGTTGAGATAAGGACTAGGAAATAACACTCATCAATTACCGTCAAGGGCAAAACAGGCTCAACTTAGAGATATTAAGTGAATTTATTACTAACAAAATTGGAGGATGATAATGAGAAGTAAAATAAGCCCTTAAAAACACCTTTCACCCCCCCGACCCTTCCCTCCTTCCCACTGACAGCACAGGGAGACAGGGAATGGCGGTTTTGGTCAGTTTATCATCTGTGGTTTCTCTCGCTGCTCAGGGAGAGGAATCATTCCCCTGCTGCACACTGGGGTACCTCCCATGGGAGACAGTTCTCCATGAACTTGTCTGACGTGGCTCCATTTCACGAGCAGCAGTCCTCCCAAAACTGCTGCAACGTGAGTCCATCCCACAGACAGCAGTACCCCTCAAACTGTTACAGCGTGGGTCATTCTTCCACAGGGTGCAGTCCTTCAAGGACAGGCTGCTCCAGCCTGGGAGCAGGGCCCCTCTCTCCATGGGTCTCCCACAGGATCACAGCCTCCTCTAGGCATCCACCTGCTCTGGCATGGGGTCCTCCCCCACGGGCTGTGGGTGGATCTCTGCATCCCCTCTGGTCCTCCATGGGCTGCAGGGGGACAGCCTGCTTCACCATGGTCCTCACCACAGGCTGCAGAGGAATCTCAAATACAGTGCCTGGAGCACCTCCTCCCCCTCCTTCTTCACTGACCTTGGTGTCTCCATGTTGACTCTCCTCTCACATATTCTCACTCCGCTCTTCTCTGACTGGAAAAATACAACTGCACCATTGTCGCTGTTGAACCGCTAGTGGAGTGAAGAAACCAGACAGAATCTCAAGTTGGCACAATTCTGAATTTATTATTTAATTTTAGAACTTATATAGACTTTCACAGGTCATCCGGATTGGGCCAATTCAAAACCTCCCCCTAGGCCGATTGGCCAGGCTTGAACCGCCTATCTTTCCAGAGACCGTTTCAATAACATTAAAACTTTATTTATAAAAACACAGGAAGAAGAAGAGAAAATTCCCATGGGAAAGAGTCTGTGTTGCCACAGCTCCCCCTTTTTATTTAAGAACAGAAGGCATTGCTTATGAACCTCTGTGAAGCATGAAGGATCTGCTTGGTAGTGGCCAGTTACCAAACAGAGCCTAGTTAAAACTCGAGAAGGGGTCTGTTCGGCGGTGGCCAGCCACCAAACAGAACCCAAACCAGATGCTGGTTTAAGATGAACAGAGAGACTCTCAGCAAAACCCTGGATAGAGCATCTATAAAAACTAATTCTACATACAAATCTATAATTCAATTAAAACATGCTTTCAAAGTCCTTGCTTTCTGACTCCATAAAGTAAATTTCAGTCTCTGCTTGTGGAAGGACCGCCTTCCTGATGGTCGGTGTCTTGGTCGTCATCAGAAGGATCACTTGGTTGGTGTTCTGCATTCTGGTTGTTATTTTGAGGTTGCTGGTTCTGTCTCGGGAGCCGCAGGTCAGGGCGGACGCATTTTGCAGGCAGCCATTGTACCCCAGTATCTGTGGAGACGCAAGCATACCCACGACCCCAAGCAATAAGCTCATGTGGGCCTTCCCAGGTGTTAGTAAGTAGGTTCCGTACCCATACCTTCGCCCGGGGCAAACGCAACTCGCCTGACGACTGCAATGAGAGAAAACGGCTCAAAATCACAGGATTATTCGAATTCGGTGGCACTGTAAGGTGATTGATTGTATACAAAGCTTTTTCCAATCGGCTCTGTGGTGTTTCCCCATGCATTCCTCCTTTCTGCCTTTCCAAGACAGGCTTCAGAGTACCATGAGCGCGTTCAACAATGGCTTGGCCAGTAGGAGAATGCAGAATACCAAATGTATGGTCTACACCCCATAGGTGCAAGAACTGCCGCGTCTTCTGCGAGGCGTAGGCAGGACCATTGTCGGTTTTCACAGTGGCTTGGCACACCCAGGACCGAGAAGGCTAGTTTCCAATGGGCAATGGCATTACGACTTTTTTCTCCAGTATGAGCAGTTGCCCACATAGCTGAGGAGAAAGTGTCAATAAACACATGCACATACTTGACTCAGCCAAATTCAGGGATGTGTGTCACATCCGTCTGCCAAAGCTGCAAGGCCTTTAGGCCTCTGGGGTTTACCCCCGGTGGCAGAGGTGCAGCGAGTCCGTGGCAGTCAGCACAAGCACTGACAGTGTCACGAGTCCCAGCTGGCGTCAACTGAAACTGCTTCTGCAGGGTATGTGCACTCTGATGAAAGAAATTGTGCGATGCCTTGGCTTGTGCAATTTTGTCAGGCTGAGGTGCCACCCATGCAGGGTTGGCTAACATGTCAGCCCTGGCATTGCCTTCTGTTATAAAACCTGGTAATTTGGTGTGGCTTCAAATGTGCAAAATATAATATGGATGCACTCGAGCCTGAATCGCCTTCCACAGGGTTTGCAATAGCAAAAACAGAGCCGTGTTATTGACTTCTTTTAGAAGTGAACAATCCAAACATTTGGTTATGTCTGCTACATAAGCAGAGTCAGTGACTAAATTCAAAGGCACCCGAGAGAACCGCTGAAAAGCCATGGCAACTGCTTTCAATTCAACCAACTGAGCAGAGCCTGTCTCGTGGCCTTTCAGCACTTGCCACTCAGATCCTCCCTTCCAGGTAACAATGGCCTTTCCTGTTTTCCCAGAACCGTCCGTGAAGATGGTGGGTCCGTGAACCGGCACCCGGCTGTACTTTGGCCACAACATAAGATTGATTGAATTTGCCAGCTGCAGCAATTTGTGGCTGGGCAGATGATAAGCAATCTGCCCTGAGAAACTTTTAAGTGCACTTTGCAAAGGAGCGCTATTAGCAAGGCTCCATTCAAAGTTGTCCCGTGATACCGGAACAACAATCGTTGCAGGATCCGCTGCCATCAATTGTAAACACCGATATCGGCATTTAATTATCAGGCAAGCTATCAACTTGAACAATGTGGATGCTGTCTTTTTTGGCTGATGGGGCAAAAAGACCAATTCCAGGATGTTCAAAGGGTCATCCCATTGTTTGTTCCACTGGCCAATGATACCTGTAGGATGGAGGTCTGGAGCAGTAATGAAAACAGTGATATCAGTAGAGGGATCCACTCGATAAACCTGACGAGCAGAAACAGCTTACTACACCTCATTCAGCACCTGTTGCACCTTAGGAGTCAATTTCCGAGGTGAGTTTAGATCAGAGTCCCCCTTGAAAATTTTTAAAAGCGGGGAAAGTTGTGCATTGGTTAGTCCCAAATACAGATGTAACCAATTGATGATACCTAGCAATTTTTGGGCATCATTCAGAGTCTTAATAGAGTCTGAAAACGGCACCTCTTGATGTTGTATGGTTCGATCCAAAATTTTGACTCCCAAATATTTCCAAGGAGGCTGTTGTTGAACTTTCTCCGGAGCCACTTGCAACCCATAGGAATGCAAGGCATCGAGCAGGCGAGGCTGTAACCTCCGCAACTCGTCCTGGGTGGATGCTGCCACCAGGATATCATCCATATAATGGTAACAGAGTGCCTCAGGAAACTGCTCACGGATTCCAAACAAGGCCTGCGCGACATACCATTGACAGATAGTCAGGCTATTCTTCATGCCCTGAGGTAACACTTGCCATTGAAATCTCTTTACAGGATCCGCATTATTAATTGCAGGCACAATAAAGGCAAATTTTGGCCTGTCATTGGGGTGCAAAGGGATTGTGAAAAAACAATCTTTCAAATCAACGATCAAGATTTCCCACCCTGTGGGAATCATCGTAGGTGAGGGCATGCCAGGCTGTATGCTCCCCATACTTTCCATCACTGCATTAACTTTCCGGAGATCTTGCAACAGTCTCCATTTCCCCAATTTTTTCTTAATTACGAAAACAGGGGTGTTCCAGGGACTGGTAGAAGGCTCAATGTGTCCCTGTTGCAGTTGCTCCTGAACCAGCTGACAAAGGGCGACTAATATGTCCTTTGGCAGGGGCCACCGTGGTTCCCATATAGGTGCTTTGCTCAGCCATCATAGACATAATGTGGAATACGGTGCGCCCTTGCACACAGTGACCCCTATTAAAAATTTGTCGAGATCTGCACCCCCCAAGCTGCCAACACATCCCGACCCAGAGGTTAATTGGAGCTGGAGTGACCAAAGGGCCGAATTGAGGCCATGTATCCCTCTGGGTCCTTCACCAACACAGGTCGCTTACTCAGTCGGCTCTGTGTGGTTCCTCCCAGCCCAGCAATATTTGGTCCCACAGGGGATAAAGGCCACGAAGGAGGCCATGAAGTGGAGGAAAGGATCGTTGCATCAGCACCTGTATCGATCAAACCTCAGATTCGAATTCGGTGCGGACGCACTTTTGGCATGATGAGGGTACAAGTCATCTGTGGTGACTCATTAGAGATGGCAGCAGCCCAGTAGACCTGTGGAAGTCCCGGCAGTTCAGTGCTGTTACCTCCGCCAACTTGCTGGTCCACCCTGGGAACAGAAGACTCAAAAGGCAACAATTGAGCAATGTGAGTCTTTTCAGGAATGGTGACAGGGGGTCTGATGTGGAAACTGTCGCGTGAATCTGGCCTGTGAAATCAGCATCTATGACTTCTGGAAGAACAAGGATCCCTTGGCTGATGGCCTCAGGCCCTCCCACAAGCAGTGCACCGACCCCCTGATCTAGGGGTCCATGCACATCCAAGGGAATCCTATGGGCATCACCAGATTCTAAGACGACTGTTGCTGCAGTGTAGGCGTCGACTCAGGCTCAGCCTTGGGTGCCTCCTCCACATTGACTGGATAGGCCTGTGTCGTCGCCCTGTTCTGGGGGAACTGTTGTGACGGGGGGGCAAATCCCCCTTTTTGCACCCCTCTTCATGTTTCCCGACAGGGGTCGACCATCTGCATGGTACTGTGACCTGCAATAGTCTGAAGTGTGACCTGGCCTACCATACCTCTTACATTGAGGAGTCTCGGTCCCCGAATTCTCCTTTTTCTCTGAATTTCCCTTCTGCTTTGATTTGACTTGTTTCCGTTTGTTCCCAGCTTTGGGCTGTTTTAGTCCCTGATCAGGGGTTCCCGACCAGGCGACAGAAATGCAGCCAAAACGGATTTCCCGTGACTGTCTGCCTGCACTCTGGCACAAGCTTGTACCATGTCTGTGACTGAAGGATCCCCTGGTAGGGCATTGATGATCCGTCTACACTCGTCGTTGGCATTGTCTCTTGCCAACTGCTTGCACAATATCTGTATCAGTGTAGTATCTTCCACCTGCTTTTCTAAAGCTGCTGCTAGCTTCTCTACAAAGGTCAGGAAAAGCTCAGATCGCCCCTGCTGTATTTTTGAGTATCGTGTTTGTGGGGCGATCATCTCTATAGTTTTTACAATGGCTCCCATACCGAGCTGTTGGGCTTGCTCCAGGATCCGAGGATCCCAAGCAGCTTGGACATTGGGGTTAGTGAAATGTCCTCTACCCATGAGGACGTCAGCCCCAATCATGCGCCTAGGGTCCTCAGGAGGCAAGGACATATTTTTCTGTATCTGTTTTTAAACCATCATTTTCCAATTGTCCTCAAAAGCTCCATATTGCACGGGGTGAAACAAGACTTGAGCCAAATATGTAATATCAAATGGAGCAAGCAAATCACTATTTATCATTCTAAGAAGTTGCATGACATGCGGAGAAGAGATGCCATGGTTTGCAATTTTGGAGGACAGGTCATTTGCCACTCTCCACGCAGTGGAGGCATGCCTGCTCCTCTCCTCTGAGTCCGGGCCAGGCACAAACACCGGAAAAGCCTGAGCACCTCCTTGTAGGAAGGTCATCACCCTGACCTGCCGTAGACAGTTTCACAGCCCTCCCGTCGTTTTGGCATCCCTAATTTCTCTATAAGTTCCCAGTTTCCCGCATCCAGTGCGCCCTGCTTGACTGATTCCCAGAACTGCAGGGAGTCACGTGGGATGAATATCCCTACGCCGCTGAGGCGTCGGCAGGGGTTGCTCAGAACCCAGTGCTTTTTCTTTCTTGCCGTCAGCGCGAGCTTCCGCCCAGGAGGGAGGAGTCCCTCCTCGTCACTGTCCGAATCATCGGTGTAAGGCTTGCTATCCGCGAGCCCTATCACAAAGGACGGTGTCTGGCTGGACGCAGTGTCCGCGCCGAAAAACTGCGCAGTGATGGGGTTGGGGGAGGGGCAAGAGGACGGTGGCTATACCAGCGCGTCATTAGGCACGGTCGCCGAGTTTGCCGGCACAGCATCAGCGCCCTGTGTCAAGGCTGCATCCGCCACTGAACCCGTCAGAGGGACCGGTACCTGTGTGTGTCCTGAATGTCCCCGCGCCACCGCCGCCATGTTGGCTGCCGCGTCGGCAGGAAGCCCGGACACCTTCCGGGGTCCCGAGGTGGGGACTTCCGGCCCAGTCCAGCCTGCGAGCTGGACATTCCGGAAGCAGAGCTCCACCATATCTCAGCGGATTCCGGCCACTTTGGCCAGTAAATCCTTTAAATGCCGAGATGGAGGAGGCTCGTGTGGCAGAGGCTCAAAATCCCGCATCTCTGAGCCACAGGAAGCCGTTCCCGGCATGGCTTCCATGGAAATGTCAATTAAATTCCCTACAGCGGAAGCACCGCCCGCTGGAGGCTGCTCTTCCGGTCCCTGCCTGGCCAAAATGGCGGCTGGACCCGGAAGCCGCGCCGGGGCCGTGGCCAGCGGCGCGGCCTGTGCCCGCGCGCCTGAGTCCGGCAGAACGCCACAAAGAACCACAAAGAACAGTCCATGTCCCAGACCCCCGGGATCGCATTCTCGGAGACCCACGTTAGTAAATCGCGGGCCACCTGCAGCGTCTTCGCGGCTGCTGGATCACCCCAAGGGTCCTCCAAGAAGGCTTGCAAAATTTCGTCCTTTGGCATTTGAGACCCCATCGCCATGCCGAGACCGAGCCACGCCGCGTGGCGGTCGGGGGGGGGGGCGGGGCACGGGATGGGACGGGTGGTGTACCTTGAGTTGCATGCAGTACGCGTCAGTGGTCACCAGATGTCGCTGTTGGAGCGCTAGCAGAGTGAAGAGTCGAGAGGCTTTCAGGTGATCAAAAGGGTTCTGAATTTATTATTTATTTTAGCAATTATATAGACATCAGCAGGCCGTTCGGAAGAGATTCGACGTGCTGTCCAAAGCTATAGGATTGGACACCCCTGCTAACCTGTTTCAGCCTAGAAACTGGGTCTACATCAAATGGTGAACCAGCAACCCCTTCCAAGCTAAGTGGAAGGGACCATTCCAAATTTTCCTAACCACCCTCACTTCTGGGAAAAGTTGCTGGGAAAAAAACATGGATCCACTACTCCAGAATGAATAAAGCTTCTGCCCCTGAGACCATCAAAACAGAGACTGAAAGCAAAATGATGTAGTTTAAATTGTTCTTTACATGTCTGTTGTTTGCCCAATTAGTAACCAAGACTCAAAGCTCAGCCAAAAGTTACAAAACACTGTGATCCAAAATATATCCAGAGCTCTTAATATGAGCAATTGCTGAATCTGCACCCAGTTACCACCTCTAGATGGATGTGATAACTGGCCATTAAAAATTAAAAAGGTTTGGAAGAAGTTTGGAAGGGAATTCAAATTCTGTATGAAGTGAGTCAAAAAATTACACCTTAAAATTTGACCATATCTTCCACGCCCTCACTTCATGGTTACCTGACTGGGCCTGAGTAAAGGAAACATTTATAATAGTTGTAATTGTAGTTATTATTTTTAGTATAGCTAGTTATGTAAACTAGTGCTGTAAGTAGTGTAATGTAGTTTAGAGACTAGACAAGGTAAAGTCTTGTTAGTCTCTAAAAAAGGGGGAAATGATGCCTGATGGTTTTTGTCCTTTCCCTTTATACTCTTTTTATACCCTTTTTATACATTTTATACCCTTTCCCATTCCCTGTACTTTTCACTCCCTGTATCTTAGCCCCACGTTTATAACCCTTTTACTCTAGCCTAGTTCGGAATTCTTTGGGGAAGACGAAACATCCCTACAATCTCAAGAACATGAGGCACCAACCTTAAACGGAGCCTCCTCACTGGAACACGTTTTCATAAACTAAGTTGTAGCCTCATTTGGGGAGAGATAATGAGAAATAGGGGGACAATTACTTCATTTGTTAAGTTTCTTATTGGGGGATTTTAGATAAATATGCTAATTTGTGAGGTCCATAAAACTGTATAAGCATTGTACCCGGGTGCTTCCTGGGCAGGATTCCACCTTCGACCAGGGGGACCACCTGGGATCCTATTAAAACCAAGGTAATACCCTTTTTCCCTATACTGTGGTGTCTGCATCTTATTTTTTATCAGCTTTTTAGGCATCAACTGGGACCTTCATCCTGGAGGTGGTCTTTGGGAGTCTCCAAAGACCACTGGGACACACAGAGCATGCGTGGCGCACATGCTAATGATATTAACGACTTCCGAGAAATGATTTGTATAACCACTCCTATCCTGGGGAATGTGATGAATATTTATGAATTTTACCTATAATATTGGGTTGTTGTAAGTGCCCGGTGTGTGTTTGGAGGACAGAATCCCCCACATCCAGTGCACCGAATAAAGCAAATACCCACTTCTCTGACTTTGTCTCTGAAGTGTCTCTGGGCCCACTTGGGGCGAATCACCTCCAATAGGTGAGAAATTAGGCTCTCATGAGCTAACGTTTTTCCCCTGCAGGTTATTAAACCTCTTTCTTCCCATAATTTCCCAAATGCATGTATCACCCCATATGTATATGTAGAATTAGTAAAAATATTCACTATCCTGCCCCGATATAGTTTGCAGGCTCTCACAAGCACATACAGCTCTGCTGTTCAAGCTGACCATGTGGGCTGCAATCCCCCCCTTCTTTTAATTCTCTTCCATTAATGATAAGCAACAGGCTGTTGTGTTCCCCAAAACCAGCTGCCAAATTCTCCAAAGCATATGGGAACAACACTTTCCCCAAATGCTACTTGCAAACTAACAGTATACTTTACAGAGTTGGCCTCAGGATTTTAACCTGCCAATTCTGGCTTTTCATAACAACAAACCATGCAGAGAGGACTGAAACCCTTCGGGGACTTGAACCAGGCACACATTGTCACGCTCTTGGCTGCCTGGAACAGCCTGGACAGTGGCCGAGAGACACACCTTGTCCACACCTTCCCCTCATCAGTGTTAATTCACATTTCTAAAGCTGTCCCCCTGGCTGCTTGAAACAGCTCGGCCAAACAAGCACACACAAAAAAACATCAAAAAAAAAACTTAATTGCACACACTAAAGTCAAACAGACACTCAAAAGTTGTTTCAACACTCTTTCAGCGAATTAGTTTATCTCACAGGCATTGAATTTATGTCCCAACACTCACACAAACTAACACACACACACAAGTACACGCCCATTCTGAAAAGAATTCAGAAGCACCTGAGCAAAACTCTGATCATAAAAAAACCCCAACCACTCAGAGTAACCCAGGCAGGAGACTTTAACTCTGAAATACTCTGCAATTGCATTTTAACGAGGCACTGAGATTCAAACTTAAAAATATGCAGCCAGGAGACCTTAAAATACACTTAACTTAGGCAGGAGACTTTAATTCCAAAATACCTTGCAATTGCATTTTAACCCAAGTAGGAGACTAACTCCAAAATATGCAGAACCTAAATTCATGTATACACCAAAGACTTTTGAATTTACCGTGCACTCTTATTTTCGCCAGACGCTGATACCCAAAATCACTATTATAAGCACAATAACACTCCACTTTGCTAATTACTTTAAATAAAGGATAGTCAATTTTTTTCATTATACCATTTTCTCTGGGGCTGCCCACACTTCTGGGTTTATGTCAGTATAAGCTTTCTCAGACATCTTACACAAAGATACAACAGTGTTAGTTTCTCTATTATTTTTCACAATGCTAATGTGCATTCTGACTTTAGCCATCAAATCTCTTCCCAGTAAATTACAATCACGATTAGGAACAATCAGAAACACATGCATTTCAAACCTATCCCCCTCATTATCCCTTCTTACATACATTTGCTGTATCTTTCTAACCAGTTCATTCAGGGGCTTATTCTGCCCTTCCTCTACCCTCCACTCTCTCTACTGCCTGTGGGTGCTCATTCTCCCACATTTCAAAATCATTCCAGTGACTCAAACAAAACCTTAACAGACAATCCTAATCCTTCCATGTATGATCCGCATTTTCTAGATATTCTTTCCGCAGTGTCCGAATGCAGCCCCCCCTCAGGCGCTCCCTGTGGGCATGGCCAGCAGCACCACAGGCCGCAGGGGGGGCCCTGCAGCCTCATGGGGGTCTGGGGGGGCCACTGCCGCCTCTGCCCCAGGGGGTGGCGGGATCAGGGACTGCCCGGTGCTGAGTCTGCAGCTGTCCCACAGCCCCAGCCCAGCCCCACACCTCCCCACAGGCCCCCAGCCCATGCTCCCGGCCCAGCACCTCTGCGCCCAGCCCTGCCGCTCTGGAAGTTGAGGATACAGGGGAACTGCAGCTGGCCCTGGGTCAGCTGGCAAAATTGGAGGAAAAGATGGGGGAAGGTGCTGTAAAACATCCCAATCCTCACCCATTTTCTCTTTTTCCTCTCTTCCCCCTCTTCTTCTTTCTTAACACATCCTCTTTTCCCATACCTTTCTTTTATTCTGTTTCGGGTTCTACCTACCACCAGACGCAACATCTCTTCACCTTCAACATGCCAACTCATTCCCTCTTCATCCCGTGATGCAGGAGGCTCCCCAGCAGCTGCCCCCCTTTCCCTTCTTCCAGGGGATACTAAAAATTCAACCTCTTTTTCCATGGGATCATGCCCCAGACACATCTTTCTACTACAACATTCTACACAACCATATTCTAGAGATTTATTTCTATTATCTTTCTTTAAAGCCCATATCATAGACTGTTTTGGCTCTCTTGGTGACAAACCACATTTCTTCCATAAATCTAGATTATTTTTTTTAATTCACAGAACAAATATGCTCACAAATATCAGCTACACACACGCAGGAGTCCCAAAGGGATACCTATTAGCACACGCAGAGAAACAGCATACACACAAAAATTCAACAGGCATTCAAAACATGTTTCAATACTCAACTAGTTACTTTTATCTCGCTGGCATCCCCGCATGGGTTTATATGCCGGCAAAATACAAATTAGCGCAGGTAATTCGTGCACACACACACACTCACACAAACAAACATCACAGCAGCTGCAAGATCCACTGCAGGTATCAGACCTGTTTTTCCCAAAGGCACCAGGGGGCCAACTCAACCCTAGACCACAAAATCCACTGCAGGTTCCCTTGTTGACCCCCTTGAGCATGGATTGTCAAGACCCCTTCTCGACTTTCCCTTACTGCCCTCCTTGGGCGTGCATGTCCTTACATTTTTGGGATCATCATCCCTTGTGCTGGGGCCCCTTCCCAGCTTTACCTTTGCAACCCTCTCATGGGTGCCCTGTTTTACCTGTGCTACCCTCCATGGGTGCCCTCCCAGATTTGCTCCCCGAGGATCCCATTTTACTCACTGGTGGGATTTTCAGTGGTCCTTCCCTGCGGACTCTTCACAGACCTCCTTGGTCTGTCACTTGTCTGTCTCCTGAACAGTCTCGGGCAATAAATTGCCTGGTGCCAGCCACCACCAAGGGGAGCTGATCACCAAAACTGGATGAGGCATGCCTTCAGCTCCGCTTGCTGCCCGCTGCCCCCGGACAGTGGAAGGATCCCAGGAAAGTCCCCCATTTTGTCAGGAAAATTAATCCACAAACGCAAGAGGTTTATGTCCAAAAAGGAGACAGAGGAGTCCTGTAATTTTATTCATGAATAAAGGGAGAGGTCATGGGCATTTCCCATAGGGTCTCTTGAATTGCTTGAGGATGCAGCCTCTTTTATCTTACTTTCGCAGCCGCAGTTCCCCCTCTCTTTCCCCATTGGCTGAGGTACTCAAGAGGTACAGGCTTCCCGGAATGTCTAATGCAGATGCTTGTCGCTGTTGAACCGATAGCAGAGTGAAGCAGCATACAAAAGGAACCGTGAGAGAATGTTGAATGCTTTATTTAATTAATAACAGTATATATATATACGCGAGAAGGCTATTCGGATTGGCTAACAATCGTCCACCCCCCAGAATGATTGGCCCAGGCGTTTCAGCACCTGTTTCCAAAACCACTCTCAGTAACATGGAATTTTATCTCTATATTTATTAAACTTAGTAGAAGAAGGGAAGAATTCCCATGGGAAAGAATCTGTGCTGTCACAGATGCACTTAATACATATCCCCCTTTCTTCTTTTTCTTATGTCTCTGTTCTTGTAGTTTATTAACACAGCCTTGGGTAGGTCAATGAGTGGAATTCCTATGGAAATCCTTCCCATTGTTTCTTCTATCTCTCAGTCTTATCTTACCAGCAGACTCAGGTCTTATCTTACCAGTTTGTTTGTAAAGACACTCCCTTATTCCTTTCAACTAGTATTCTATCTTGTATTGGTTAATGATTCTCTCGCTTCTCATGCTAATTAGCCCACGTGCTCTGTCTTTCTCTTCTTTTGTGTCAGTGGTCTGTGAGTTGGTGGTCACAATCTCTCCCGACAGAATTACCTTTTACCCAGTTGGAGGTGATTTCAGCACAATTGCTGAATTAGTTTTATTAGTTTCTTCTTCATCTTGGGAGTTCTGCCAAATGTTCTTGTGGCCCCTAAGTTCTGCATTCTTTGTGCCCTATATGAGTGGTACTGAAATATAGGACTCCTTTAACATAAGCACCTTAATATACCAGCACCTTAGTATATAGATTAATAAAAGTTAAATACTAGCCGCAATGCTTTACCACAACTGCTTCTGCAAGATAAACTGCTTTTGCAAAGTCAAAGGGCCTAGCCCTAGAAGGGGTTAGGATGATAAGAGAGGAATGTGAGCTAATGCATGACTAACCGCCTTTTTTTGCAAGACAGAGACCTAGTCCCCTTTGGGCTAAGAGATAAGGGAGAAGCATGCCACTGTAGGAGGAGGAGGCTACTTTTAATTACATATGAGGGTCGTCACAAAAGAGTAGAAAAATGAAATTTTTATACGTAATAGAGAGGAGGAACATAATCAATACACAATTATAGATGAAGTAAAACTAATATAGCAGCAAAGCGTGTAACAGTAAAATTAAGTTTGTGTATTAGCAAAATAAGTGTGGGATGAATGAATAGCATGCCATGTTTGTAACCTTAAGGTAAGGAAACTACAAGTTATGTAAGAACCCAACCTGTAAGACTGTACTTTTTAGATAAATGAACGAAACTAGGGTGTATGCTGAATTTGTAAACATATAAATAACCTTTGCAAAGTGAGCATGGTGGACATGCACATGGAAGTGTTAACCCCACATGCCCCCCTGCCCCCCGGCCGGGCCAATAAAGGTGTGTTTTACTTTACAGTGCCTTGCTGTGGAGTAGATCCCTTTGAATCAGTACATTCTTCTTCCCAAGCTTTGTTAAATTCCCTCTAGGTCTGAGATCATTGAAGCATGTCCAACCCTAAACTTTAACAAGGCAATTCTGCCAACAAGTAATTTGTTTTTCTAACACATGGACATCACTTAGAGCTTGTTCTCTGCTCTCTGTTTCATGGATTCAATCTCCCTTCTTGTTGGTTAGTCTTGAATGTATACAAAGATCCAACACTGAAGATCATTGTTTCTTAAGAAAATTTTACATATCGCACATTTTGCAACAACTGGGGCGATAAAAAGACGTGAGGCATGGATTGACTCCAAAACTCAAATAGTTATGAAGTAGGTATGCTTTTTATTCCAGCTGGGGGTGCATGGGGGGTACCCCCTCCAAAGTTATGCATGCCTCAGCAGCACTTTACTAGGTTTATATTAGGTTACAGGTTACATATGCATGAAGTTACACAATGCCTCTATACATATTCATTACTTATCCCCGCCTCATATTATAATGTGTTCAAAGTTCATTTAAATATGCTCGCACAAGCGCAGTGCCATTTGATTAATTGTGGGCAGGGGTTCGGGTGGTCATAGGAGGAAGTAACCGAGGTATTCTTTGGGATGAACTCTTCACCCTGTCTTCTTGCGCATGCTCCCTTGGTTCTTGGTCCAAGTCAAAATCTTAGAGCTGACTTGAGCCAGTTCTGGGGTCCGAGAGCAGGATGTTCAGTCACAGTGACTAATTTTTATCAATTATTTGGCATTCCTTTTGAGAAAGAAGTGGTCAAATAGAAAACCCAAATCTATTTGCACTTCAACCATCCTTTTTTTTTTTTGATCTTTTGCCCCCTTCCACCAGCACGGCGCCTGTCCAGGGCTGAAGGCTGAGCTCTAATTCAAATTCAAACTGTAGCTGACAGCTTCTCAGAGAGGAGTGAATGTAGATAACAGCTCTGGCCTGGTGGCTTATCAGCTAAGATGTAAATAAAAACAGGATTGCCTTAATCTTATCAAGATAAGAGGGACAAGCATGCATTTGAAACCAGCACAGAAACCACTAAATCATCCCATGAAGGACCACACATGCTCCAGAGAGAAAGGTGAAAAGTGCATTGTGATGAAGACTACTAGGACCTTCATCCTGGAGGGGTCTTTGGGGTTCTCCAAAGACCACCAGGACATACAGGGCATGTGTGGTGCACATGCTAATGATATTAATGACTTCCGAGAAATTATTTGTATAACCACTCCTATCCTGGGGAATGTGATGAATATTCATGAATTTTACCTATAACACTGTCTTTGGAGGTACTGAGGTGTGTGTGTTTGGTGGAGAGAATTCCCCCACACCCGGTGCATCAAATAAAGCAAATACCCACTTCTCTGACTTGGTCTCTGAAGTGTCTCCAGGCTCGATTGGGGCGAATCACTTTCTGTATCCTCCCTTTTGCTAGGCAGGCACAAAAATCATTAAGCAAATAATATATTATTTTCAGCAAGCAGCTCCTAGTAAATCATTACCC
Organism: Entomyzon cyanotis; assembly: GCA_024500445.1. NCBI lineage: Eukaryota > Metazoa > Chordata > Aves > Passeriformes > Meliphagidae > Entomyzon > Entomyzon cyanotis. Next base: position 57,307 of record JAKEPQ010000399.1, read on the forward strand.
AACCTCTTGATTTAGAGGGGCTAGAAGTTACTAATTTGGGTGGAACTAGAAGCTGAATAATAATCTTCTGGAACTGATTTAGAAGGCCAGAGGTTGGATAATGATTTGCTAAGAACTGCTTGCTGAAGACAATGTATCATTTGCTTAATGATTTTGTGCCTACCTAGTAACAGGAAGGATACAGAGAAGAAAGCCAAATAATTGAGAAAAATTACTGAGTGTGACTGAACAGCCTGGTCTCGGACCCCAGAACTGGTTCAAGTTAGTTCTAAGGTTTGGACGTAGACCAAGAACCAAGGGAGCATGTGCAAGGAAACAAAGTGAAGAGTTCATTCCTAGGTAGACTGTGAAGGAGAATGTTTGTCCATTAAATCTGAAATATAGATAAGTATGCACAGCTGCTTGGTGGCTGTTATGACAGATATTACTTAACCTTTACGCTTCCCTAAGAGAGAAACTGTGTGATTGCTTAATATTGCCTAACTTTTAAGCTTGCTTAAGAAAATAGTCTTTTGCAGAAATCAGCAGAAGAGAAACCGTCACGCGGTTGAAATTTTGCTGAAATCCCCCGTAATACTACCAAAACCAGGAAGTTAGACCACATAAAAGAAGACCACGAACCAAGAATAGTGCGGCAGTTGGCGGGACGGTGATTCCCCTGTCGCCCAGCGCTGTATTGCCTTTTGCTTTGCTTGCTGTAATTAATAAATTTTCTTAATTGGTAATTAAGACCGATTGGCGTGGTCTCCATCATTTATAACAATTCATGGTGCCGTGACTCGGATAGGGAATCCAGCGATTACGTGAGGGTCCCGAGGAGGCGCCCGCCGATACTGGCGGCCTCGGCTCCCTGCTGGTCGCTCCTCTCTATCTGACGATCCGAAATTCAAAGCAAAAGGCAAGGACGAACCGGTCGACCCTGTAAATTTTGTGCACAAAAGTCCGGACGAAGACGCAGGACGCGTAAGTAACTGCCCGCAGGGGTATCCGTTCGGTCGGGGTTGGGGATCCCGGAGTGCAACGAGTGGGGGACGTGTGTGTGTGAGAGGGGAACTGGCAGCCGGATTCCCCAAGTGAGTGCGGACCCTCAGTAGTGCGGTTCCCATTGCCCGCGAGGGCGTGGGCCACGAACCAGGGGAAGCGAGTGAGCCCCCCCGTGTGACTGAAGGCACTCCGGAAGATGGGACAGGGGAAGAGCAAGCCCTCTCAGCCCATGAAATGCCCTCCAGTACCCAGGCACTCCCCACTAGGATTTATGCTGGAGAACTGGCAGTATTATCCCGGGACAAGGGATAAGGATAAGGCGAAGATGATACATTACTGTGTAAAAGTCTGGGGAGGACGGAGAATTGACAAAACAGTGTGGTGGCCGAAGTTCGGCTCTGGTGAAGATTGGGTGCAACAAAAATTAAATGTTTGGGTAAACTCCAAAACACCTTTTAGTCAGGAAGAAAGTGATTATGCAGCAGTCTGGGTAACCCGCCCAGGAGAATCAGAAGTCCGTGTCTTCAAACTCTCGGAAGTAGACACGGAGAAACAAACACAAAAACATAGAAGGGAGGAAGAGCTCCCTGTGGGACCCCCACCATATGTACCACCGCCGGCAATAGCCCCCCCGCCACAACACGAGGCAGATCAGGACCAGGGGGATCGCAACCATGGACCCATGACACGGAATAGGGCTCGGCAACAACATAACCTATTTCCTCTAAGAGAGATGCCTATGGGGGGTCCCAACCCACAAATGGGATTTATCTCTGTTCCCCTTAACTCAGGGGATGTAAGAGACTTTAAAAAGGAAATGGGAAATATACTGGAAGATCCCTTAGGGGTAGCTGAAAGAGTAGATCAATTCCTGGGACCTAATGTATATACCTGGGACGAATTACAATCTATTCTAAATATACTATTTACTGCTGAGGAGAAAAATATGATCAGGCGTGCAGGAATGCACATCTGGGACGCTCAGCATGCCCAGGGGCCTTTGGCTGATACTAAATGGCCCTTGCAAAGACCTCAGTGGGACCACCAAAATGAGCAACACAGGGTACACATGCAGGATCTACGCACAATTATAATTCAAGGGATCAGGGAGGCTGTTCCAAGGGGTCAGAACATTAATAAAGCATTTAATGAAAGACAGAAGAAGGATGAGACCCCAACTGAGTGGTTGGAAAGACTGCGAAAAAATTTGCAGTTATACTCAGGATTAGATCCTGAGACCCAACTGGGTCAGGCATTGTTGAAAACACAGTTTGTAGCAAAATCTTGGGAAGATATTAGAAGGAAGCTTGAAAAGATTGAAAATTGGCAAGATAGAGGATTAGATGAGCTACTCCGAGAAGCCCAAAAGGTATATGTAAGGAGAGAAGAAGAGAGCCATAAGAGACAAGTGAGAATGATGGTAGCGGTGGTACGGGAAAGTAGGGAGTTGGATAAAAAAGAGAGACGAATGCCCCGGGATCCGCCCCCAGGGGGCAGGATAGGGCAAGGAATCGGAGACCAAAGGGAAGAGAGAACTTGTTTTTACTGTGGGAAGAAAGGACACCTGAAGAAAGATTGTAGACAGAGAATGCGAGATGAGAAGATGTTTAAGGAAGATTAGGGGGGTCAGGGGCTCTATTTCTTGGGGACCCATAAACATCAGGAGCCCTTGATAAAACTACGGATAGGTCCCCTTTCTGAAGAATTAGAATTTTTGGTTGATTCGGGGGCTGAAAGATCAACCATGCGAAAACTTCCTTCCGGGTGTAACTTATCTAAGGATACGGCGTCCGTTATAGGTGCCAAAGGGGAACCATTTAAGGTGGGAATTGTTAAGGGGGTTATGATAGAAATCGACACAAAAATTGGGGTGGGAGATTTTTTGATAGTACCGGAAGCGGAATACAATCTCTTGGGGCAAGATTTAATTGTGGAATTAGGTATAACTTTAGAGGTAAAGAATAAAGAAATTCAGATTCGACTTTGTCCTCTTAGAATCGAGGATGAACAAAAGATTAATCCTGAAGTCTGGTATACTCCTGAAAGTGTAGGGCAATTAAGAATACCCCCTTTCACGGTGAGCATAAAAAACCCGGAAATCCCGGTAAAGGTTAAACAATACCCCCTTTCGCTGGAAGGCAGGAGGGGGTTAAAACCAGAAATAGAGAGATTGATTACCCAAGGGTTATTAGAGCCATGTATGTCCCCATTTAATACTCCCATATTACCTGTAAAGAAACCAAATGGGACATATCGGCTGGTGCATGACTTGAGAGAAATAAATAAAAGAACAATCTCTCGGTTTCCTGTGGTCACCAATCCCTATACCCTACTGAGTAAATTGGGCCCTGAAAATTTGTGGTATAGTGTAATTGATCTCAAAGATGCCTTTTGGGCTTGCCCCTGGACAAATCATGTCGTGATTATTTTGCATTTGAATGGGAAGATCCAGACACTAACCGAAAGCAACAACTCAGGTGGACAGTTCTTCCCCAAGGATTTACAGAAAGCCCAAATTTATTTGGACAAGCATTAGAACAACTCTTACAGGAATATCAACCAGATCCTGGTGTCACATTAATACAATATGTAGATGATTTGCTGATAGCTGGGGAAAAAGAGGATGTGGTTAGAGCAGAGAGTATCAAGTTGTTAAACTTCTTAGGACTGAAGGGACTGAAAGTATCAAAAGCAAAACTTCAATTTGTGGAAGAAGAAGTTAAATATCTGGGGCATTATATCTGAAAAGGAGAAAAGAAAATCGATCCCGAGTGGATACAAGGAATACTGTCTCTCCCACCACCTAGAAACAAGAGACAAATAAGGCAGATTTTGGGATTACTGGGATATTGTAGGCAATGGATTGAGAACTATAGTAGTAAGGTAAAATTCTTATACAAAAAGCTTGTTACTGATGGATTAGTTAAATGGGATGAGCACGATGAGGAAAAATTACAGAAAATACGGGAAGACCTTGCTAATGCTCCCGTGTTAAGTCTCCCTGATCTAAAAAGACCTTTCTTTCTGTTTGTTAACATAGATAATGGCACGGTCTATGGGGTTCTAACCCAAGACTGGGCAGGGAGGAAGAAACCAGTAGGCTATCTATCCAAGTTGTTGGATCCAGTGAGTCAGGGATGGCCCACTTGCCTGCAAGCAATAGTGGGATGCGCCCTCTTAGTTGAGGAGGCAAAGAAGATAACCTTCAATAGCAATCTAAAGGTACTCACGCCGCATAATATCAGAAGTGTCCTCCAACAAAAAGCAGAAAAATGGATTTCAGACTCCCGTCTTTTGAAGTATGAGGGAATTCTGCTAGAAGCCCCCAACCTAACTCTAGAAACCACAACCCTCCGAAACCCCGCACAGTTTCTGTACGGGGAACCTGAACATGACAGGCTGGTACATGACTGTTTAAAAACAATAGAAGAACAAACAAAAATAAGACCAGACTTGGAGGAAGAGGAGCTAAACGAAGGAGAAAGAATTTTTGTAGATGGATCCTCTAAGGTGGTAGAGGGGAAGAGAAAATCAGGATATGCACTCATAGACGGGAAAACCTTTAATGTTATAGAATCAGGACCATTAAATAGCTCCTGGTCTGCCCAAGCCTGCGAGCTGTATGCGGTTTTACAGGCACTGAAAAGATTACAAGGAAAAGAGGGGACTATTTATACAGACTCCAAATATAGTTATGGTATAATACATACCTTTGGGAAAATTTGGGAAGAAAGAGGCTTAAGGAACTCACAAGGAAAAAATCTGATACATCAAGAACTAGTAAAAGAAATATTAACTGCCCTGAGAAAACCAAAGAAAATAGCAGTGGTACACATTAGGGGTCACCAGAGGGGAACTGACTACAGAATAAGAGGTAACAATGCAGCAGATCAGGAGGCCAAGCAGGCTGCGCTCAGGATTCTAATATTGAAGCAAGGGGAGAAACAGGTACTAGATCAAGATAAGGTAAAAAGCCCCCTTTTCACACCAAAAGAAGAACAGAAAATGCAGGAAATGGGAATAGTTAAAGATGCGGAGGGAAAGTGGTGCTTGCCTGACGGAAGAGAAATGATACCTAAGTCAATAGCTTTCCAGATACTAGCTCAAATACACCAGAAAACTCACTGGGGAAGCCAAGCTTTAGTGGATCACTTTGCTACAAAGTATATGTGCATGGGACTGCACGATTTGGCAAAACAAATTACACATGGATGTTCTATATGTCTGAAAGTTAATCGAGCGGTACAAAGGAAACTGCCGATGGGAGGGAGACCCCTAGCGATCAGACCATTTTCAAGGGTCCAAGTTGATTTTACTGAATTCCCGAAATCTGGTAGACATAAATATGTGCTTGTCATTGTAGATCATCTAACACATTATGTAGAGGCATTTCCCACTACCAGAGCTACGGCTCAGGCTGTAGCCAAGACTTTGTTAGAGCACATAATCCCTAGGTATGGAATAATTGAAGCAATAGATTCTGACCAGGGACCTCATTTTACATCAAAAATAATTAAGAACCTTGCAGAAGCTCTGGGAATAAGATGGGAACAACATACCCCATGGCACCCCCAAAGTTCGGGGAGGGTGGAATGGATGAATGGAGAATTAAAGAAACACCTAGCCAAATTAACCATCGAAACTAACCTTTCTTGGGTCAAATGTATACCCCTTGCCCTGTTAAATATTAGAACACAACCCAGAACAGATATTGGGATATCCCCCTTCGAAATGTTGTATGGAATGCCCTACGATGCAGGGATCCCTAGGGAACACCCGAGTTTATTAGACAAAAACATTAAAACATATATTGCACAATTAATGAAACATAAACAAATACTCTGGGATAAAGGATTAATAACTCAAAGGCCTCCACTTGATATTACTTTACACCAGATTAAGCCAGGAGATTGGGTCCTTATTAAGGCTTGGAAAGAAACCACTCTACAGCCCCGCTGGGAAGGTCCCTTCCTCACATTATTGACTACACCTACCGCTGTGCGAACAGCAGAACGAGGATGGACTCATGCCAGCCGTGTAAAAGGACCAGTGCCACCGCCTCCTCAGGAGTGGAAAGTCACTAGTACTCCAGGGGAACTACAGATAAGACTTGCAAAAACCTAGACAACCTTTCCAAGTCCTGCCGACTACACACACTGCTGTACGGACAGCAGAGCATGGTTGGACGCACGCCAGCCGTATCAAAGGACCAATACCACCTCCACGAGGGTGGAGAGTAACCACCACACCAGGAGACCTAAAAATTAAAATTACTAAGACTTAGCCCAAAGAGACATTTACCATACTGTTCATGAATACCTGGAGACTTTGCTCACGTCGTGCCTTTTGCACCTGTTCAGTTTGTTCTTATTGGCGTGCGCGGTTGGTTGGGTGGGAATATTCATATGTTACTAGATATTCTCCTAGGACAGGAATACGTGTGCCATTAACTCTCAGGCTACGCATTAGGAATTTTATAGATAAACTAGAAAAAGATGAATTAGGAAACCTATATAATCGTGATGTACGTATTGAATGTAATAACCCTGATTGCATAGGTTGCTATCCATTCGTGTGCTTTATTTGTTTAGTGTGTAAGGAGAAGTGGTGGACCCATTGTAGTAGAGGCTACCCCCTCGTGGCGTTTGCATCCCCTGCTGGAAATCGCAGCGAGAACAAACAAATTGGGCTCTAAAATTTCTGATAGCCCGAGGGGAAATCGAATTTCGGAGTAGAAAGTGGTGGGAGATATTTGCATTTGGCATTAACCCATTGTTATACTGCTATCATTCAAACGAGCCTACTCCCTTCGTGGTCCAACTCGTAGCAGGCATCTGCCGACAGCGAATTCCATATATTGAATGTTTTGCTCCACGCATTAAAGCTAAGAATTGGCTCCCATACCTTGACAGGCAGTCCAGACGAGCACCAGCGCCTCACTGTGAATACTCCTGCTGTCGAGAAGATGGCCTACCCCGTGGCTTGCAGCAACCAAGTCGACGGGCGAGACAGAGGAGGAAACGCAAAGAGCAGGCACAAAAAAGGTGCTATTACTGTAACGGACTATGCCATGAACAAAGTCAAGGAGCCCGACCTAGTGGGAGCCATTACCCTAAAATTTGGAATCATGCTGTCATGGAAGCAGAAATGCCTCACGAATGGGAATAACCAGAGCAGACTGAGCAAGAATACTAGTAGCCTCCATCTTATTTGGGGAAATCACGGATCCCAGGTTCTAACCTTTTTGCTACTACTGATACTTCCTGTACCCTCCTTTTCGCATCACCTGCACCAGCCCTTTAAATGGTCCCTCTATAATTTGGGACTTAGTAAGCCTACACTTAAGACAAACACAACTACGGGAAGTCCATCCTTTGTGGTAAAGGTAGGACAATTAGGACCTTGGGGAGACCACCGCATGGTTGGATACTATATGTGTCCAAGCTCCAACCCGGGTAAGGGATACTGTAATAATCCTGGGCAATATTATTGTGCATATTGGGGTTGCGAGACTTTAGCATCTGAATGGTATCCTTCAAGCAGAGACCAATATTTACAAACGAATTGGTGGCCAAGTGGATGCACAATTCGAGACTGCGGACCGGGTTGTGTTAAGACAATATTCGGACAAACAAATATCAGAGGAACCAAATGCACTCACATACAGATACAAGTACTGAACCCAGAAGATATGGGGTGGCTCATCGGGAAAACTTGGGGAATTCGCTATTACGTAAGCGGACCAGATCCGGGAAGCTTAATAATGATTAAAAAAGAGACTGCACCTCCCGACCTCCCCCGTGCCATAGGGCCAAACCCGGTAGTGGCTGATTCCATTCAAGGCTTACCAAGTCAGGGTACAAACACCTCAACAGGTGAGACTACCACGCTCCCTGAAATATCTAGCTCCACAAACATTTTAAAAACCCTAGGAGAAGGTAATACACTGTGGAAGATGATGCAAGCTAGTTACCAAGTGTTGAACCAAACCCACCCGGAATTAACACAGGAATGTTGGTTATGCTATGACATCAGGCCCCCTTATTATGAGGCTGTTGGATATCTAGGTAATATAACAGAAAGCAATGGGACCAACCCATCAGAATGTAATTGGGAAAAACAAGACGAGACCAAGCCCGGTATAACCCTAACCAGCGTAACTGGACAGGGAATATGCATTGGACAAGTACCAAAAGGTAAAAAACACCTCTGTAATCAAACAATAAATCACTCCACGGCAACGTGGTTAATTCCTACAACAAATGCAAAATGGATTTGTAACACACTGGGGTTAACACCGTGCGTATTATGGAACAAATTGAAAAAAACTCATGAATACTGTGTACAAGTGTTAATTGTACCTAAAATTATTTACCATCCAAAGGACTATGTAGTGCAACGTCAGAATGCTGCAGAACATCATTTAACTAAACGAGAACCTATTACAGCACTCACTTTAGCCATTTTACTAACCGTAAGCGGGGTGGGAGCAGGAACCGGGATCGCCTCTCTTGCACAACAAGGATCGCACCTACAGACTCTAAGGCAGGCAGTAGATGAAGACCTCCTAAAATTAGAAAGATCTATAGACGCATTAGTGAAATCTGTACGATCCTTATCCGAGGTAGTACTACAAAACCGCAAAGGGCTAGATGTACTATTTATGCAGCAAGGAGGTCTTTGTGTAGCCATAAAAGAACAGTGCTGCACATATGTGGATTATACGGGTGTTGCCGTAGATACCATGGCAGAACTTAAAAAACAAATTGAGCAAAGAAAACGTGATTATGAGTCCCAGCATAGCTGGTACGAAAACTTGTTTAACCATTCTCCTTGGCTAACCACTTTACTATCTACGGTAGCAGGACCTCTTATATTATTGGTGTTAGGCTTAACTTTCGGACCATGTATCTTCAATCGATTAATAGCTATTGTGAAAAATAGATTAGAAGCAGCCCACCTAATGATAATCAAAGCTAAACATATAGAAGGAGAATTAGAAGAAGATGAATTAGAATGGAGTCGCCTGGAACTCAAAAGATTTAATGAACAAAACAAAAATGTACCATAAAAGAAAAGGGGGGGGCTGTGAAGGAGAATGTTTGTCCATTAAATCTGAAATATAGATAAGTATGCACAGCTGCTTGGTGGCTGTTATGACAGATATTACTTAACCTTTACGCTTCCCTAAGAGAGAAACTGTGTGATTGCTTAATATTGCCTAACTTTTAAGCTTGCTTAAGAAAATAGTCTTTTGCAGAAATCAGCAGAAGAGAAACCGTCACGCGGTTGAAATTTTGCTGAAATCCCCCGTAATACTACCAAAACCAGGAAGTTAGACCACATAAAAGAAGACCACGAACCAAGAATAGTGCGGCAGTTGGCGGGACGGTGATTCCCCTGTCGCCCAGCGCTGTATTGCCTTTTGCTTTGCTTGCTGTAATTAATAAATTTTCTTAATTGGTAATTAAGACCGATTGGCGTGGTCTCCATCATTTATAACATAGACTACTAACTTTGTCCCTCATTTATTTTCGGGGCCCTTGCCCACAATTAATCCCTGACACTGCACTTGCGTGAGCATATTAAATGAATTTTGAACTCATTATAATACAAGGCAGGGATAACTAATGAATATGTATAGAGGCATTGTTTAACTTCATGCATATGTAACCTGTAACCTGATATAAACCAAGCGAAGTGCTGCTGGCAGTGTGCATGCTTTGGCAGGTTACCCCCATGCACCCCACCTGGAATAAAAAGCATACCTACTTCATAACTATTTCAGTTTTGGAGTCTATCCCCGCCTGACTCTGGCCTTCTAAATCAGTTCCAGAAAATTATTTTCCAACTTCTAGCACCCTAAATCAGACTGTGTGGTGGGTTTATGTTTCTCAGTGAATTTCTTCCCATTGTTACCAGGGGGACACTGGAAGGGGGGAGGGGGCAGCTTTCTAGGTGAATAGACAGCGATTAAGACACAAAGGGAGGTGGCTGATAGTTCTGGCATTCCAATGGAGTCCTGTCAGGGTTTGTGAGTTTTGGCTGGGGGGTGGGCTCTGCCGCTGGGGGTTTTCGGTAATTGCAGCGTAATGCCCCGACAGGTGTTGGGGCTGACCCGAGACTTGGCTGGGGGGGTGGGTGCGGCGTTCCCTCCATTCAGGATCGGGGAGAGCAGTCACGCGTGTTGCCGAGGGTGTGTGCCTGGACCGAGATATTGCTATGTTGTAACTTGGCACTACGATCGAATCTGCCTGCCTTTGCTGCTTCTGCCTGCTGCCAGTGGTGGTGCCGAAACCGATTGCTGCCCGTGAGTTTGCAAAAGGAGAAATTTCTTCTCCTCCCTCTCGTCAGAGGCCGCCATCGCCCCTGGAGAGGTTCCGAGCTCGCGAGTGAGCCACTGCAGCCTCTCTGCCTCTCCTGAGTTGCCAGCGCCCCCTGCCGGGGGTGAGAGAGCTACTGCAGCCTTCTGCCATGTTGGAGCCACTAGCGCCCCCTGCCAGTTGTGGTCATAACTACACCAAAGGGGAAAAATACTGCTTAACGGATGGGAGACTTCTGTTATTGTGTTGTTGTTTGTTCTGTTATCTATATATTTTATAGTAAAGAACTGTTATTCCTTTTCCTACATATTTGCCTGGAAGCCCCATAATTTTCAAAGCTATAATAATTTGGAGGGAGGGTTCTTCATTCCAGGAAGGTTCCTGCCTTCCTTGGTTGACATTTGTCTTTTAAACCAAGACAGATGGTGAGATGTGTGCCGCATGGCACATTCCACTACCCTGGATTTAAAAGCTATTGAGGCCATGCTGGATCCTAGGATGGTGACTATCTACCTCTCTCTTTTTTCTTTCTCTTTCTTCTCTTACCTTCTTCTTCTTGAAATAGATTGTAAGCTGGACAAAAAAAATACAGTCAAAGCCTTGCCAAGTGCCTTATTTTGTCTTGATGCTCTAAAGTCTGCCAATAAAAGTTGTTTGTTAATGAACCTCCTGAGAATTTTGTTGTTTCTCCTGGGCACTGCCCAGTGTAAATCCAACTACCTTCCCCTAAACCTGCAGAGCAGGATGGGGCATTAGAAAACCAGAGAGGGATTGGAACACCTTCTGCACAGATTCTCCCATCTGGACAACTGAGAAAGATGATCTCTGGCATATAGATATAAAGCACATTGACTGGTGAGTTTAGACACAGTCTAAAGCCACAATCCTTCTTCTTTAAATAAAATCTGAGTACTTTGTGGTAAATAATAGAGCTGCCTTGATCTTTCAGAAATCTGCCTTAGAATCACTGGGCTACCATGCAGTGATGGCAAACTTACTGTTGGCTGCTGGCAAACTTATCTTAATAAAGCCCCCTTCCTGGCTGTTGGTTCTTACCCACACCTGACAGCCCCAAGGATGGCACAGATGCTTGCAGTGAAATTCTATGCAGTCACCCTCACCCTCTTACCTTTGAATATTTATGCAATTTTGTATGAAGCAGAAGAGCTTCAAGAGTACTGACAGACATCCACCCTGGAAATGTCTGTGCCAAGTTACTGTGACACTCCCTTCCACAGTGGGACATCCCTGTGCCAAGTGAACCAGCAGTGGGATTTAAACCTGCTCCCCCTGGGTTCAGAGAAAGGGCTCAAGCCACAGGCATCACCTACTCTTTTTTTTTTTTTTTTGTGATGTGCTATGCAGCATCACGAAAAAAATCCCCTTCTCTTTTGGCTGTTTAATGAAATTGCAAAGGCAGAGTCACAAGACTGCAAACATTGGAGGCATTGGACACACATGCTCAGGTTTGGGAGACAGCAAGTATTTCTATGCAGTAGGTGCGTATGTAGGCTAAGCCTCTTAAAATGTGACTGCTCACTTTTTCTAGCCTGGCAATTTGACCTTGTCATTCTCCCTTTTGAGTCATGATACTGTGTGGACTTTGGAATAAATCTTTTTGCCTTGATTCTTCACTACATCAGATAGTGCTGGTTACATCAGTCTTATGTAGGAAGTCCCATGCCCAATACCAGTGCAAGTCCACATGGCCACCTGCAGCTTGGCCATTGATAGACCCATGTCTTGTCTTCCTCTTTTGTCCACATCCTCTCTCCAGAAAATCTATTACTTCTCCTCCACAGTGGTATAAGCAGAAGAAGAGGGCATGGCTAGCATCAGAAGGCTTCTCTGTTATCACACTAGCTGAGATTTCCTCTGTACAAAGGAAATTATTTCTTGGCTCCATCCAAATGCTTTACATGATCTTAATGAACCAGACATTAGCCCTTTGGTCTAAACCCCCAATTCTTTGTATGCAAGTCCACAGTGGGCAAGTTAGACAAGTCACAAAGTTTCTTCCTCTTTAACTGGAAACTATCCTGACGGTATTATCCTGTAAGTAAAACACTGGGAATCAAATTCATTAATTGTTGTGTAAGTGAACAAATTTGGTGCAGATTGATTTGAAATTTGTAAGTTATGAGCTGGCTATAGATTTGAATCTGCAAGAATTCAAAAGTTTTGAAGGTTTTGATGAACCTCTGCAAGCTGTGAGTTTTCTTTTTCTTTTGCAGCTCATTTACAGCCAACAGCAGAAATTGAGTGCAGCGCATGCAGCGATTTCTGGTGTTAGCTGTAAATTAATTGCCAAACTGTCCTAGTTTTGGCCAAGGACATAGTTCATTTTCTAGCAGCAGCCATGAGGGGGTGGAGCTTGGAGCCATGTGAGTGCACCTAGGTTGTTATTCTATACCACCTACTCACCGCTGGGGAGCAGAAGTAAGGGATTCTCACTTCTGAGAAGAAAGGGGGTGTGGCTTGTGGTTGGGAAGAAAAAGGTGCATGTGCAGGTTCTGGCTGGTGGGGGCATTTTGTCTTTGTCTGGGGATCTGCATGGTGTCAGGTCAGATGGGTTAGTCGGTGAACACTTTTTTTTGTATGTAAATCACCATCTTTTGTGTATATTTTTGTTAATAATATTGTTGCTGTTATTGTTCCCTTTCTTATCTCATTGCTGTTTCCAGTAAATTTTTCTTATCTCAACTCAGAATCTCTGCCTTTTGTCTCTCTCTCACTGGAGGGGGTGGGGGGAGGGGAGTGGCTGCATGAGGTTTAATTTCCAGCTGGACTTAAATCATGATACAAATTTAACTGTAAAACTTGCTGGCTAGTCCAGGTTGAAGTTGGCTAGCAAATTACACACACATATCCCCATGCACATCGGGTTTTGGGAAAATATACCTACTCTGTCCATCCCAGAAGCTGGCACTAGGCAGCTGGCCAAACCTCTTTCGCTCAGCCTTGAGGAGTAACCTTGAGGGGTATCCCCACTCAAGGAAAGAATCTCCTCACATACTCCAAGAAGGAATGTGTTAGAAGACCCTGCCGTTAAAAAGTGGGACTGGGCTTTTATAGTATAAAGTGATTGACCATCAGTCATGTTGATGCGTGGATAGACTCCACAACTCAGAAAGTTATGAAGTAGGTATGCTATTTATTCCAGCTGGGGTGCATGGGGGGTAGCCCCTCCAAAGGCATGCATGCCTCAGCAGCACTTTACTAGGCACTCACGCAGTGCCACTTGACTAATTGAGTCGGTGTAGGATTTAACTCTGTGGGATTTGGTTATGAGGATAAAATAGAAACAAGAGATCTCTAAAGATGGGTTTTAGAGCATGGGAGTTTATTGTGAAGGAGCGTGGGTGTGAGAGACCTGCTAGGCTGCAAGACGCAGCTCAAAGCAGGTCAGAGAAGCGAGAGAGAGAGAGAGAGGCAAAAGAGACCGATTTGCCATTTACAATACAATAAATCATCTTCTGTGTTGAATATTCTAATTCTCTTTAACCAATCTAAGACAAGCTACAGACCCTACAACATATACATACAACCTATAAGAATCATCACATTACCATACGGGGTTATATTTTAAACCTTAAAAAACTGCTTTTTGGAACCTCTACCAGGCAGGCAGGGTCTGCTCTGACCTTTGGACCTGCCTATAGGCAGAGGGCATTGTTCTATCAAGAAGGGGGATTACCTTCAGGGCCGTACCATTGTTTCCTAGCTATTAATCAACTCAAAACTTGTCTTCATCTCAATCTCGCTTATACTTTCCATATTTTCAGCATCTTTTGCAAGGTAATCATATCTATAAGGCTTTCCTATTTCATCTTCCCCAACAAGTCGGTGGGCTTTAAGGGTCATTGGAGGTAGTAACTGAAGTATTCCTTGGGATGAACTCTTCACCCTGTCTCCTTGTGCATGCTCCCTTCGTTCTTGGTCCAAGTCAAAACCTTAGAACTAACTTGAACTAGTGTCCTAGGTTGCAATATAGATGTGTTTAAGTATTCTATTACCACCAGCTGTGGGCCGTTAGCTGCTATCACCTGCTAATGACCCACTCCGGATGAAAGACAATGGGCCATCAGGGACCCACCGTGTGATTCATGGACTTATCTCATCCCATTGTGGGATGCTTTGCCCAGGAGGGAGGAGCCAGGTGTTCCCACCTGGATATAACCTGGCCTTGGACCTGCCTGAGCTAGCCCTGTCTACTGGGTTCCCAGAGGACAAGAGCTACCACTGGATCTTCAGCTGGAGACCAGACCTTCACAGGATCACCGCTTCAACTGGACTACTTCAGTTGGACTGCTACCACCACCCTAACAGGGTGTTAGGTTGTATCTGACTTTGTCAGTGCTTTTCCTTGTATTATTTCACTTATTTTTAATTTCAATCTTGACTTGTGATCTCCCACTGGTTTGTCTTCAAACCAACACAACTAGTTCTGGGGTCTGAGAGCAGGATGTTCAGTCACACTCAGTAGTTTTTCTCAATTATTTGGCTTTCTTTTCTGTATCCTCCCTTTTGCTAGGCAGGCACAAAATACATTGTTTTCAGCAAGCAGTTCCTAGTAAATCATTATCCAACCTCTGGCCTCCTAAATCAGTTCTAGAAGATTATTATCCAGCTTCTAGTCCCCCTAAATTAGTAACTTCTAGCCCCCCTAAATCAGTGTATCTCCAGGCCACCTGTGCCAGCTCAGCAGCTTTAGATACATTATCAGTATTATCACTTGTTGGTTTCTTTATCAGGGACTTTGTCTGCCACACCCTCACAAGTGCCAGTTTTTGTCCGGAAACATTGTTCTTCCTCAGGATGTTTAACTTAGGGACTGATGAGTCAGGTTTGTCTCAGCATTCTTCAACAGCAAAAGCAGAAATGCCTCCGCCTTCTCCATCCATCACTGATAACGCTTGCAAATAGGGTAAAGTTTGATCTACTTTACCCCCACTTAGGCAGAGCATCCTGCTGCACTGCCCCTGTGGTGGAAAGAACCAGTTCCAGACAGCTCCAAACCAGACCCACTGCTAGTTAAAACTGAGCCAATTGGGTGGGGTGGGTGGAAGGTGTTTAGATTTTGTCTTTGTTTCTCACTATCCTATTATATTTCTAATCGTCACTAAATTGCTTTTCCCCAAGTCAAGCCGGTTTTGCCCATGATGGTAGTTGGTAAGTAAACTCCCTGTCTGTATCTTGACTCACAAGCTTTTTTTCACCTTTTTTTTCCTCCTGCCTTCTTGAGAAGGGATAATGAAAGAGTGGCTGGGTGGGTGTCTGACAGCCAGTCAAGATGTGGCTCAGGACTTTCTGACATCCTAAATACTGTAACTGGGCAGCCCTAAGTACATTGCCAGCAGGTCAAGGGAGGTGATCCCGCCCCTCTACTCAGCCCTAGTGAGGCTGCATCTGAAATGCTGTGTCCATTTCTGGGCTCCTCAATGCAAGAAAGACATGGAGCTCCTGGAGCAAGTCCAGCGGAGAGTGACAAAGATGACAAGGGAACTAGAGCACCTCACTGTTGTGATAAAAGCTGCAGGTTCCCCACCCATTTCTTCCTTAATGTGTTTACCTTTCTCCTATTGTCCTGCTTTCCCCACCCCATGTGGTCCTGGCCACTCCCTCGGGTTTTCCCTATTGGTTCCTGTACCCTAACTCCGCCCATGTACTGCCCCTGTGCCCAGAGATCACTGGGCCAATGTGCTGTCCCCACCCCCGTCTCCCTAGAAAACTCCTCACCCTCTGCTATGTTGATGTCTATGCATGGGTCTATGCACCACGTGTGTGTATGCACCAGGGATGTCTGTGCACATGTGTCTGTGCATGCGGTGTCTTCAGCCATGAGGCATCTCTGTCTCTGGGAGGTCTTTGGCCTCTGGTGCAGCCATGTGAATAAAATCTTCCATGGACACTGTGCATAGACCCTCCTTGCCTCCTTTACCACCACCGGTTGCGATGACCAGACGAAACCAGAGCTAGACTCATGGCTCCCTGGCTGGTGAGAGCGCAGTGACCGTCCCTGGGATGGAGGGTTTGGTGCACTGAGGCGCTGAACCGAGCTGGGCAGAGATGCTCTCCGGTAAGGTCTGCTATAATATCCTTTTAAACCGCAACACCTCACTTCTGAGGAAAGGCTGAGGGAGCTGTGATGCACGGATTGACTCCACAACTCAAAAGGTTATGAAGTAGGTATGCTTTTTATTCCAGCGCTGGGGTGCATGGGGGTAATCTGCCAAAGCATGCACACTGCCAGCAGCACTTCGCTTGGTTTATATCAGGTTACAGGTTACATAGGCATGAAGTTACACAATGACCCTATATATATTCATTATTTATCCCCGCTTCGTATTATAATGAGTTTAAAGTTCATTTAAATGTGCTTGCGCCTGCGCAGTGCCACTTGATTATTGTGGGCAGGGGTCTCAGGGTCTCTGGGTGATGAAGTAAGAAGTATTCCTCCAGATGAACTCTTTACCCTGCCTCCTCGTGCATGCTCCCTGAGTTCCTGGTCCAAGTCCAAACCTCAAAGCTGACTCGAGCTCGTTTCAGGGTCCAAAAGCAGGATATCTGGTCACGGTGGTTTCACTCCTATCAATGGTCCTGCATTCCTTTTGCATCGTCCCTTTCTGCTTGGCAAGCGCAAAAACCGTTAAGCAAGCGGTATACTGTTTTAGCAAGCAGCTGTTAGTAAATCATTATCCACCCTCTAGTCCCCTAAATCAGTTGGGCCTAGTTAACATGGAGCAGAGAAGACTGAGAGAGGACCTCATCAATGTCTATCAGTATCTGAAGGAAGAATGTCAAGAGGATGGAGCCAGGCTCTGTTCCATGGTGCCAAGCAATAGGACAAGAGGCAATGGACAGAAACTGATGCACAGGAAGTTCCACCTGAACATGAGAAAGAACTTTCTTGTGCTTGTGACTGAGCACTGGAACAGATTGCCCAGAGAGGTTGTGGAGTCCCCCTCACTGGAGATATTCAAGAACCATCTGGATGCAATCCTATGCAATGTGCTCTAGGATGACCCTGCTTGAGCAGGGAGGTTGGACCAGATGACACACTGTGGTCCCTTCCAACCTTACCCATTCTGTGACTCTATGAAGTGCTGACTGCACTGAGGGTTCTTTTGAAGCCAATGGATGCTCCCACAATTGATGTAGCTCCACAAGATCTCTTCTGTGGCACAATATGGCCCAAGCATGGATGAAGCATGTGGTGCATTCCTAACTGATTTTCACCCTAAATTTTTGAGACAGATACATACCTATTATTCTCATTTGCAAAACGGGAAACCGAGGCAGAATGCAAAAGATCGTGTCCAAATTGTGCAAGCAGGTGTCACAACTATGACATTATCTAACTCCCTATTAAGTACTTCATTGATGTTGGTCCAGACACCAAAGCCCTACTCACTATCATTTCTCTTCAGCAAAAAGCCAATTGTTTTTCTCAGAGCTGACTGTCCTCACATTCCGAATAAGCATTTTAAATCATTTTGTTACCAAAAATTCGGTAAAAAAAAGAACTCCTTAACACTAATGTAGCATTAAGAAGCAGGCATTTTTTATTCAGCCGGATGCACGGGGGGACAGCTCCTCCCAAAGCCATGCATGCTGAGTACAGGAAAGTTTCTGTTTATACACTGTATTTTGCATGCATATTCATTGATTGTCCCAAACTAAACACACATCTTATAATCATTTCCCTGAAATCATTAACATATATACCCTTTATGCATGCGTTCTTCTGTCCTGGGGGTTTTTCTCATGGTCCCTGGTGGTCATAGACCCCAATATTCCAGTTGACCTGGCTGAGTTGGCAGGACACTGAGGCTGGTGAACTTCCAGTTCTCCTGACACAATGGGCATTGTGCAGTTTCCATAGGCCAGTAGTTTTGGAGAACAAGCATTGTGTTAGCTCACCAGGTGTAGGCCATTTATCATCTGGTAACATTCCACCCCTTTCAGGCTTGTGAAGCTTGTCTTCTTTTCAAGCCTTCATAAGCCTAATTTTGCCTTTTTACTAACATTATATAAGTTCTTTGTGTTTATTGTGATATCCACTACCCATTAAAAAACACTGATTCCTGGGATTCATGGGGTGGGGGCACTGATTAATGGAAATTGGGTTGATAAATTTACACTTTGAACTATTGGATGTTATTGTTTCTGCTGTTTCTATCTTTTCTCCTATTATCTTTCTTCATCACCTCCATGGACAACCCATAAACTGAAGAAGATTGCTAGAAAGGAGACATTTATCACAATGTTTAAGTCATGGGGTTGCAGTCAAGAACTGAAAGGATTAATGCGTTAAAAATTGATATAAAAGAGTTTTGCCCGTTATAGCAAAAACTGTATAAAGAAGCTACAACCACAGAAACCTCCTTGAAGAACTTTGGACTGTAGGTCAAACTGCTGAGATTAGATAAATGGGGAAACCCTGTTCTTCAATCATCTCAGGCCCGCGGAGAAGTAAACAAGTAAGCATTAAAAGAATGAGAGTGCTGAGAGTCACCTCTGGCTGTATTTGAGGTGTGGGAGACCACAGCCCACAGAAGCCGGGTTTACACAGGCTCCCCCCCCAAAACGAGGGGGGGGAGGAGGTTTCGTTTGTAACCTCTGGTCAGAGGCAGTGGACACCCATCCTCCCTTACACAAACTGGCCCAGCTGTGGAACCCCCAACCTCACAGGCCACATCCATGGGACATTCACGTGAGAGGCAGATGAGGGGGTGTCATAATCCATCAAAGACCTCCCAAAGCACTCCCCAGAGGCCTTGCACCACAGGATTGCATGTTGTGCAACAGATCCAAAGTCTGTTGCAAGAGACTGCCCCCTTCCCTGGGGGGATGTACCTGCATATTGCCACCTGGCCTCAGTGTATATTAACCTATCAGATTCTATGCTTTTTGGGGGAACCATCACCACCAAGAAGACCAGCTGGCGAGGATCACCGGGATGCTGGTGGGATCCATGGATGGTGATATTTTCTTTATTCTATGTCACTCTCTTTCTGTCTCCCCCACCTATTTTCTATTTCTTTCTCTTCTTTTGTCTCTTTCTCTCTCTCTCTCTCTCTCTCTCTCTCATATTTGCTATCAAATAAAACACATACTATTGATTGGCATATGGTCTTGTTTGCACCTTAATTCGGGCAGAGGCATTTCAAATAACCTTTATAATCGGATCATGACAGTGTTGCATTAGCAATCATGTTTTTTATGCAGCGTAAAGAAAGCATCATAATCACAATTATTAATATGATTACAATTATACTTTGCAAAAGTGAGGCCAACCAACCAGTTAGAGAAAATCCAAATCCTTTAAACATTTTGTTTAACCAGTTACTTTCTAATGCTGCCCTTAATTTGTTGTAGTGTGGTTATGCTGTTCTGGAGACTTCTCCCTAGCAGAAACCTGTACCATCCCATGCTGTAATCTTATTGGTTTACCCCTTTCTCCTCCCTGGCTCCTCCCCTCTGGCTTCCCCTAGTTGGTTCTTCTGAGTAACCACGCCTCTGCTCCCTCTCCTGATAACCTGCTGAGAAGGCGGAACTCACCGTTCACCATCTTGGCTTTCCAGCACCCCGAGCCCTCCCTCGCCTCTCCGTCCCTCTCCACCCCCTCTGACCCTCAACTGTGGACCTTAATAAATCCCTGGAAAGCTTAGATGATGATCCTGCATTTCTTCCATCGCCACACCTTCACGGAGTCTCGCGTCCCCTGCAGCTCCACTGCCTGCTACAGCCACGTGTCTGCTTAGCGTGTTCTGGCCACGAGCGGCTCCCTCCACATTGCGGCGTGGGGCGGCCGTTTGGGAATCCTGATAGCGCGTTGCCGCATTAATTCTCTGATGGATGCAGCAATTGATTTTATCATCTCTATTTGATCATCCAATTTAGCAGTCACATTTGGAATGTGGACACAACAAGTATTGTTGTTTAGATTCCAGTATCCACATACTCCATGTTCATGTAAAAGCAATAAAGTCTAAGGCTAACCTGTTTTGTAACATCATTTTAGTTGTGGCTTGCGATTGTTCATTTATTTCAGTGAACCCCAATTGAGTTGCATTTGCTAAAGTTTCCATTTGCAGAGTCAAATTGTGTATGGTTAGTCTATTTCTGAAGGTAGATATTTTCAGAGTGAAGATGGATTCCAAAATCCATCCCACTATGGTTCCTGTACTGGGGAGTTTCCAAATTTCATCATGTTTAACTTTTCCCCATAGTTGGGTTCCTAATGGTGACTCCTTCCACAAGGGACATAACATTAATACCCCCAGTGTCCACTGTGCTCTTGATTCTCCCAAGGACAAATGTGTGGTCCAAATTCCATTACTTCCCACCCATACTGTGGGTCCTAATGATTTTACCATGTCCTGCTGACAGTCTATATCTCTCCAAGTCTCACTGTTTGTTAGGTGAGACCAGGTGTCATTAAGAAAGGTACAATAATTTCTACAAACACATCCTAACCTTAGAGCTTGAGCCACAGTCATGAGTCACTGTATCTCAGGATTCCTACTAGTACAAGTGTATACTTGAGTGCAATTCCACTTTTCTTTTATCTTTGGATCCATTTGCCTTAACCTTATTAAATCAAGGTCTTTTATACTCACCTGTAAGGGATCTTCTGGAAGGCCTGGATTACCTTCCCAGTCCAGACACCACTGAACTGGCTGGATATATTCCCATTGTCCCGTTTGAGGGCTGTTACATATTTCTGGTATTTGACATCCCCAAGGGGTATTAGTGCAGTCTGTAAGCCAATAAATATTTACTGAGGTTATTTCCAGATATGGTTTTGAGATATTCCAATTCTCAACAGTATCATTCTTATGTGTCCATTGTAAAAAATATTCTATTTGAAAAACTAAAATTACCACTTTTTAATTTCTACAAGAAAAAGCAACACTATTTTAGTAATTACATTCCATATCAGCAATACAAAAGTATACCTAAATCTAATGTAAGCTGGCTCACTGTGTTGGTTTTGCTTAGCCCAGAACATCAGCAAGGTATCTTTAGCATCTAGGGGAAATTGAAACCCTTCAAAAGCTGTTGTGGTAGGCATGAAGAAGTGGCTGAAGGTTTGGGAGAAAACACAACCCTGTGTTCATGTGCTGGTTTTGCTTAGCCCAATTTTTGCTAGCGGGTTGGGGGGGGGGGAGGGCACAAAGATGGCTATTGGGTGTCCTGTATGAATGTTCTGGAAGTTTTTACCATGTCCAGCAGAGCCAATCTCTGATGGCTCTAAAGATGATGGACATGCTGCTGGCCAAGTCTGGAGCATTAAAGATGTTAGTTACGCCTCTGTGATAACATTTTTAAGAAGAAATCAAAACAATGGGTGCATGCACTTCTTTTTAGCCAGAGGAGGAGGAGGAGGAGGAGGAGGAGGTGAGAATATGTGAGGGAAAACAACATGGAGACACCAAGGTCAGTGAAGAAGGTGGGGGAGGAGGTGCTCCAGGCACCGGGGCCGAAAATCCTCTGCCAGCTGTAGTGAAGACCATGGGGGAACAGGTTGTCCCCCTGCATCCCATGGGGTCCATAGGGGGTGCAGAGATCCACCCACAGCCTGTGGGGAGGTGCCCACGCCAGAGCGGGTGGATGCCTGGAGGAAGCTGTGATCCAGTTGGAGTCCCAGTGGAGGGAAAGGCCTTGCTCCTGAGATGGAAACAGCCTGGCCTCAGCGCGGAGGTCTGCACCCCATGGACGAAGGACTCATGTTGCAGCAGATTCGGGCGGGCTGCTGCTCCTGAGATTGGACCCATGCCAAAGAAGTTCGCAGAGGACTGTCTCCTGTGGGAGGGACCCCATGGCAGCGTAGAGGACTCCTCTCCCTGAGCAGCAGAAGAAATTTCGGTAATGGACTGACCAAAAACCCCCATACCCTGCCCCCCTCCCCGTGCTGTTGGTGGGAAGGAGGGGGGGGGTGAGTGAAGAAATGGTGTCTTAAAAGCTTATTTTTATTTCCCATTTATCCTCCGACTCTGTTAGCAATAAATCACTTTGCAACTTTAAGTTTTCAGCCTGTTTTGCTCTCGGTGTGTTCTCCCACGGTTCCTTATCTCAATTCATGAGCCCTGTGTGTGTGTGTTAGTTTTCTTTTTCCTCTCCTCTGCACAGCTGCAGCAGGGGAGAGTGGAGAAAGCAGATGTCGTAGGTGCCTGGCATTTGGCCAGGGTCAAACCACGACACTCACTGAATCATAGGTAGAAGTCCTATCAAGTACAGGAGGAAAAAACACCATTTAAGATCTACTGTACATCTGTTTAAATACACTTAAAAATTAGGATATTTGAAATTGCAATTTCCGTGTGTCTCCTCCTTTTCAAACTTGTACTCAGAATACTTATCTTAAAGACATAAACAGTCTCCCCCAGTATTCCCTCTAATACACTTGTTTGGGGTTTTTTTCCTTTAAAGAATATACCAAAGCAAATTCAGTCAAAATGAGCCAAGAAAGTGTTTATTAAGATAACAAAATATTCAGGACACATCAGAAAGTGCTTGCTATATGAAAAAAAATCACATATACAACAAAAATAAAATGACCACATGCCTTAAAATGTCAATTTCCTAAAGCAGCCGCATGTTTCATAATGTTTTGGTTTCAGAATAATGATTAGTATTCCTCATTTATTTATATTTCCCAATATCAGCTACAGGATGTGAAGAACTACACTGTTAACAGAAGAAAATATGTGTTTGGGAGAGCTTGCAAAATAAAGACAAAAATAGATAAGGTTTGGAGTTTTGTTGGTTTTGCACGGCCTGGTTTTTGGTAGTGGGGGATGCACAGAGGTAGCTTCTATGAGAAGTTTCTAGAAGCTTCCACCATGTCTGGCAGAGCCAATCCCTGATAGCTCTGAATGTGGACATGCCACTTGCCAAGGCTGGGCCAATTAGAGATGATGGTATTGCCTCTGTAATAACATATTAAAGAAGAAAATCAAAACAAAGTTGTGCACTTGCAGTTTTGATTCTAGACAGAGAAGAGGAGGAGGTGAGAACATGTGAGGGAAACAGCATGGAGACACCAAGGTGAGTGAAGGAGGATGGGGAGGAGGTGCTCCAGGCACCAGAGCTGAGATTCCTCTGCAGGCCATGGTGATGACCATGGTGAAGTAGCTGTCCCCCTGCAGCCCATGGGGGTCCACGGGGAAGGTGCCCACACCGGAGCAGGTGGATGCCTGGAGGAGGCTGTGATCCTGTGGGAGACCTGATGGAGAGAAGGGCCCCTTGCTTCCAGGCTGAAGCAGCCTGTCCTTGAAGGACTGCACCCTGTGGAAGAGTGATCCAAGCCGCAGCCGTTTTGGGAGGACTGTCTGTCTGCGGGAGGAACTCACATTGCAGCTGTTTTGGGAGGACTGTTGCTCGTGAGATGGACTCACGTTGGAGAGGTTCACAGAGAACTATCCTGTTGTGGTACAAACTGTATTTCCCCACCCCTTTTTCTCCCTTATATGGTTACCCTTTTCCTATTGTACTGCCTTTATCCACCCCACGTGGTCTTGGCCACTCCCTCGGGTTTTCCCTATTGGTTCCTGTACCCTAACTCCACCCATGTACAGCTCCTGTGCCCAGAGATCCCTGGGCCAATGTGCTGTCCCCGCTCCCTAGTGTCTACAGAAAACCCCTCACCCTCCGCCATGTCTATGCACCAGGGACGTCTGTGCACATGTGTCTGGGCATGTGAGGTCTTCGCCCATGAGGCATCTCTGCCTCTAGGAGGTCTTTGGCCTCTGCTGCACCATGCAAATAAACATCTTACATGGACACCGTGCATAGACCCTTCTCGACTCCTTTACCACCGCCGCGTTGTGGAACAGCAGACGAAACCAGAGCTAGCCTTATGACTCCCCGGCCGGTGAGAGCGCAGTGTCCGGCCCTCGGAGGGAGAGTTTAGTGCACTGAGGCTCTGAACCAGGCTGGGCAGAGATGCTCTCTGGTAAGGTCTGCTATACCATTCCTTTAAACTGCAACACTATCCCCTGTGGGAAGGGACCCCACGGTCTCACAGGAGAACAACTTCTCTCCCTGAACAGTGGAAGAAAACCTCGGGTGATGAACTGACCAAAACCCCCACTCCCCTGTCTCCCTGTGCTGTCGGTGGGAAGGAGGGGGGGGGTTGGGGGAAGAAAAGGTATTTTTAAGGGGTTATTTTACTTCTCATTATCCTCCTCTGATTTTGTTAGTAATAAACCAACTTTGTATCTCTAAGATGATCCTGTTTTGCCCTTGGAGTATTTTCTCATGGTCCTTATCTCAACTCATGAACCCTTCATTTAAATTTTTCTCTCCTGTGTTCAGCTGTAGCAGGAGAGGGTCAATGAGTGGCTTTTGTGGGTGCCTGGCATTTGGCCAGCATCAAACCACGACAAGGGTGGACAGCATCTTGTGCCTCTAAGTAGGCACAGTGACATTCATGTCGATATCAGAATGTGTTCAGCAGAACTTAATACAACTTGGCACAGAACTTCACAATCAGTTTTGTCAAAATAAGATTTTTCCTTCCTTTATAAAATAAGAGCAGAGAATATCACTTTTGCTTATTCTAATAATCATCTGTTGTCACAGCTTTTTCCACCATTACAAGCACTCTAGTTTCTCTCTCTGTACCTCTTGCTGCTGCCTATATGTAGACTCCTGGAAAATTTTCTATACTTGTTTTGCAGAGTCATGACTGTCTTCTTACAGCATGTTAATAGCCGGCAAGGCAAAGGGAATCTTCTCCCAGAGAAGTGAGTTATTCAGCAGTCTCACAGGTATCACAGAGTTGTATTTGTGCTGTTGGTTAAGTGGACTGAAAAGGGAGGAGTGAGAGACTCATACCAAGGTTCATTCAGAAATTTTTCCTGTCAGTAATATAGTATATACTGAGCCATTCACAGCATCACTTAAGTTTTCTGAGACTTGTTCACCACAAGGCATGTCTGCAGAAATTATTCCAGGTTTAATAGAAAATTTATTCTGCAGCAGGTTCTGGATCCAGATAGTTTGTCTACATCATTCTCAGTGTGCAGAACCACAAACCTTCAGAAAATGTTCTGTCTTCTCATTACTGCTGCAAACTCCCAGAGCTGTGCTTGCAGGCT
The DNA here is from genome assembly GCA_024500445.1 of Entomyzon cyanotis. Taxonomy (NCBI): domain Eukaryota; kingdom Metazoa; phylum Chordata; class Aves; order Passeriformes; family Meliphagidae; genus Entomyzon; species Entomyzon cyanotis. The sequence continues at coordinate 82,724 of JAKEPQ010000399.1, forward strand.
CCCTGATTTCAGAAGAGAGGCTGCACAATTCATTAATTTGCTTGGAGTCTCTCTGACCTGTACTCATGTTGTTAGCCTTTTTGCTGCTATCTGGTGAAGGAGTTTGTTTGGAATTATTACTGCCCATTATAACAAACACATGTTCAAAAACTATTTGCCAATGTGATTATTTTTGAAATAACACAACCTAGTTTGACTGGGGGAAGCTATTATTCATGCTAATGAAAGAAGGCAGAAATGCTGAAAGAAAAGCTGATAATTCCTTTTATAGAAGCTAATAATTAAGATATCACATTAAAAAACCCTGCCAAAACCCACACACATGATTTTAGCTTTATGCAGAAAGAGCATGCAAGTACAACTCTTTCATGAGTGCTTAGAGTACTATGTATACCTCTAAACCAGAAAGATGACACTAAATTGCATCAGTCAGGAAAAAAGCAAAAATCAATATATAATATAGTGTGGTCTTTTAAATGAACATATAAAAAATATACCAAATCCTGCAAAATATAGAATATAAATATGACTAAACAAATACAAAGCCATGGATAAACATATGCTTTATCAAAGTTCAAAATGCATTCCAAAAATGAGTTGAAGAAACATGTGGACATATGGCAGAAGTGGGATAAGACCTAAAGGAATGAAAAGAATTTAAGTGGTTTAAATCGTAACTGGAGGAAGCCCATATGCTGCAAAGTAATATTATGCATGCGGTCTGTGAGAAGAGAGCATTGATTGATGAACTCTAAGAACTTGCCTCTAATAAAGATATTTAATTAATTTGCACAATGAGAGAGGTGTAATGCCATTTAAGTACAGTGAGAAAAGGAAAATCAGGGAAAAATGAAGTAATTTAGGGTACCAAACTTCCATTTAAAATTTTGTTCACTGCAAACTCAGGATTCCTTCATTGTTTTAACAAACATAAACTAATGTTAACAAAGCAGGATGTGATTTGCTGGTAGACATTATGAGACTGGTATAGTTGGAAAAATTAGACAATTTTTTGGGTGCACAAACTTGGAAATCAGACTTGATTGCCTGAAAGTTTGGTCATTTCTTCTTAACATACCAGATATGTAATAAAATATATTACTTCTTCCAGCAACCCATGTCCCATCTTTGTCCTTTAGACCATCATGGCTACGACAAAATACCATTGTGACAAAGGCATGAAGGAATAAAATAATTTAATAATAATGCCACAGTTCATTTTACTAATCAGATTAGACATAACCCTGTTAGATGTTTGCTTTGGAACATAGCATCAAGAAAATGAGTTCACCAAGAACAAAACTGGCTCCAGTCCTGTCAACTGACATTTATAAACTGAAATTCAAAAGGCTATTTTCTTCATCATTTAAGTGCTCCTGGTTTATGAATGTCCTAGGTTGCAATATAGATGTATTTAAGTATTCTATTACCACCAGCTGTGGGCCGTTAGCTGTTATCAGCTGCTAATGACCCACCCCGGATGACAGGCAATGGGCCATCAGGGACCCACCGCATGACTCATGGACTTATCCCATTGTGGGATGCTCTGCCCAGGAGGGAGGAGCCAGGTGTTCCCACCTGGATATAACCTGGCCTTGGAGCTGCCTGAGCTAGCCCTGTCTACTGGCTTCCCAGAGGACAAGAGCTCCCACTGGACCTTCAGCCGGAGACCAGATCTTCACAGGATCACTGCTTGAACTGAACTACTTCAGTTGGACTGCTACCATCACCCTAACCGGGTGTCAGGTTGTATCTGACTTTGTCAGTGCTTTTCCTTGTATTATTTCACTTATTTTTAATTTCAATCTTGACTTGTGATCTCCCACTGGTTTGTTTTCAAACCAATACAATGAACATACTCAAGAAACTTAAAACTTTCTTTTGTTCCTTGGTAATTTGCTTCCCTTCCGCATCATACCCAGGGTCTGTTAAACATGTGTTTGATGCTAATTTGAAACATCTTTTTTTAAGAGGACTGCATATAAGCTGTACAGATACAATCCTGTGGTGGTTTTGATTGGCCCAAAACATCAGTAAAGTATTTTTTAACATCTAGGAGAAATTTGGACCCCTCAGAAGCTGTTGTGGTAGTCTTGGGGAGGTGTCTGAGGGGTGGGGAGTGGCACAAAGATGGCTCTTGTGTGTCCTGAGTGTAAGTTCTGGAAGTTTTTACATCAAGTCCAGCAGAGCCAATCTCTGATGGCTCTGAGAGTGATGGACATGCTGCCGGCCAAGTTTGGGCCAATTAGAGGTGCTAGTTACGCCTCTGTGAAAATATATTTAAGAAGAAATCAAAACAAAGTAGTCACACACTTCTTTGTAGCTAGAAGAGGAGGTGGAGGTAAAAATATGTGAAGGGAGAACAACATGGAGACACCAAGGTCAGTGAAGAAGGTGGGGGAGGAGGTGCTCTAGGCGCCGGAGCTGAAAGTCTTCTGCCAACCGTGGTGAAGGCCATGGGGGGGAGCAGGTTGTCCTCCTGCAGTCCATGGAGTCTACAGGAGTGCAGAAATTCACCCACAGCCCACTCCAGAGGAGCAGGTGGATGCCTGGAGAAAGCTGTGATCCAGTTTGGAGTCTCATTGAAAGAGTTAAAGCTACAAAGGCCTTGCAAGGGAGAGAAAGGCCTTGCTCCTGGGATGGAAGCAGCCTAGCCTCGGCTCGGGAGAGTCTGCACAGCACCTTATGGACAAAGAGACTCATGTTGCAGCAGAATTCGGGCGGGATGTTGCTTGTGAGATTGGACCCACGCCAAAGGAGTTCCCAGAGGACTGTCTCTCGTGGGAGGGACCCTGTGGCTAAGTAGAGGACCTCTCTCCCTGATGGACTGACCAGAGAACTCCTCACTTTGCTCCCTGTCTGTGTTGCTGGTTTGGAAAGAGGGAAGGGGGGTGAGCGGAGAGATTACTTCTTAAGAGAGTGGGGGGTGAGAGCAGAGAAACTGCCTGAAGAGAGAGAGAGATAAGTAGAAATAAAGAGTATTTGTAGTAGAATTGTAGTGATGAATAGATTTATGGACCTGCTCTGTGGACTGAGAAAATACCCTACACCCTGCCCCCTACCTGAGCTTGTTGGTTAAAAAGAAGAAAGGGGGTGAATAAAAATGGGTTCGTAAGAGGGAGGGGGGAGGAGTGAACAAAATAGTGTATGAAAATTTTATTTTTGCCTTGCATTTTATCCTCCAACTCTGTTAGGTAATTAAATCACTTTTTGCAACTTTAAGTTTGGAGCCTGTTTGCCCTTTTTTTTTCTTCCGTGCGTCCTCCTACCAGTGTCCTATCTCATTTGACTCACGAGATTGGTGTGTATTTTTGCAGTTTTTTTCTTGTAGCAAGAGAGAGTTGAGGTGCCTGGCGTTTAGTCAGGGTCAAACCCCGACAAATCCACAAAAAGAACTATAGTATCTGACTTATCATCTGTGACGTAATTAAAAGATAGCTGAACTGTTCTTGTTCATCTGAAAGCCTGTGGGCGTATGTAGACATGCATACATACACACACTAATACATTTGTACAGTGGTAGGAATCTCTTTTTCTTGGAAATATTGGAACAGTTTTCACTTTGGTTGAACAGTACAGCCTTGTGACATATATATGCAGTACTCTAATTATATGCTTTCCTATTAATACTATAGAACTAATGCATAGCTACCGAGATTTGTTCTGTTCCCATGAGCAGTAGTTCCTCTCCCAAATAATGCTGTTAACATTTACTTCAGGTTTACTCCATTTTATTTGCAGTCACATCTGAAACATGGACAATTCATCCAATGATCAGCCAATCCCTGAAACTACTGGCCCAGGAATGTAAACCTAACTCCAAATTTGGTAATTCTGGTTTGTTTTGGAAGGACTACTCCTGCCATTACAGATATAATGATGATGGACTAATTCTTATATGGTTAAAAATGGATCAGAAGTTAGACTAATTTGTCTTCCTTGCTGGGGCCAAAGAGGTATAGAGAAGCAATGCAACCCATATATGTCGTATATGAGATGACGCCAGGAGGTTTTTTAAGTTTAAGAAATGATGCCAGCATAGGCTTCAAGCATTAGACAGGAAGACTGAACATAGGCTTGTAACTGAAAAGAAAGAGTAGGAATAAAAATTGGTAAATCCGTGTCATTATCCCTTGGGGAGACAATGATTTTGTCCAAGATCCAAAATGAAGTTTTATATTATTATAATCTGCTCTTTGGGAAATATATTTTTGCAGGCACAACACAATAATGAACCTGGGTCATATCTTATCAGGAGCTAACAGTGCCAGCCTGAGCTGTGACTAGACAAAATTACAAGTGCTATAGCTGTTCTCCTGCAGGTACACTAAAGGGGATTTGACTATGAGTCAATAATTTGATGCTATAAATATCTGAAGCCCCTTTGAGCTCTCCTATATGGCAGCAGGCTGCATGGTGGTGATCTCTCCCTTAACAGGGATGCCTCTCAGGGTTACTCCTTGGGTTTGAGAGACCTCTTACCTGGCATTAATTATCTAGAACAAGGTAAGCAACATTTTACATTAGGCCTAAAAGTATATTGTATGCTAGTGATGTCTATATATACAGCTATAGCTTAATTATTAGAAGTGTACTAAGTAGTAGAGTGTTTGACCACCATCTAATTATTGGTTAAATCATCATTTGAATCACTGTTTAATTACCATTCAATTATTGCTTAATCACCATTTGATTACCATTTCATTTTCATTCAATCATTATCATTTGATCATAGCTTAATCATTAATAAAACCCTTTTAGTTAACCCCATAACTATGGCTTCTCTTAATAATTTACCTACGACACTCAGAAGCATTATTCTTCCAAAAAGAAAATCAGATCTCATTCATATATTATATGAACATGAATATATATTATCCCCAGGGAACTACAGGCTGGTCAGTCTCACCTCAGTGCCTGGCAAAATCATGAAGCAGATCCTCCTAGAAACCATCATAAGGCACATGGAAAATAAGGAGGGGATTGGTTACAGCCAGCATGGCTTCACTAAAGGCAAATCATGCCTGACAAATTTGGTGGCCTTTTATGATGGGGTTACAGCAATGGTGGATGAGGAAAGGGCAACAGACATCATCGACCTGGACTTGTGCAAAGCAATTGACACTGTCCTGCACAGCATCCCTATCTCTAAACTGGAGAGACATGGATTAGATGGATGGACCACTCGATGGACAAAAAATTGGCTGGATGGTTGCAGTCTAAGAGTTGTGGTCAATGGCTCGATGTCCAAGGGGAAAGCAGTGAAATGTGGTGCTTTGGGACTGGCACAGTTTAACATCTTTGTTGGTGACATGGACAGTGGGATCGTGTACACCCTCAGCAAGTTTTCCAACAACACTAAGCTGTGTGGTGCAATTGACACGCTGGAGAGAAGGGATGGCATCCAGAGGGACCTGGACAGGCTTGAGAGGTGGGCCTATGTGAACCTCGTGAAGTTGAACAAGGCCAAATGCAAGATCCTGCACCTGGGTCGGGGCAATCCCAAGCACAAGTACAGGCTGGGTAGAGAATGGATCAAGACTAGCCTTTGGAAGGAGGACTTGGGGGTGTTTGTGGACAAAAAGCTCAACATGTCTCAGCAATGTGCACTTGCAGCCCAGAAAGCCAACTGTATCCTGGACTGCATCAGAAGTGTGATAAGCAGGTTGAAGGAGCTGATTTTCCCCCTCTGTTCTACTCTGGTGAGACCCCACCTGGAGTGCTGCATCCAACTCTGGGGCCCTCAACACAAGAAAGATGTTGACCTGTTGGAATGAGTCCAGAGGAGGCCACTAAGTTGATCACAGTGCTGGAACACTTCTGCTATGAAGACAGGCTGAGAGAGTTGGGGCTGTTCAGCCTGGAGAAGAGGCGGCTTTAGGGTGACCTTATAGCAACTTCCAGTACCTAAAGGGGGCCTACAAGAAAGCTGGAGAGGGACTTTTTACAAGGGCATGGAGTGATAGGACAAGGGGGAATGGCTTCAAACTGAAAGAGGGCAGGTTTAGATTAGGTATTAGGAAGAAATTCTTTATTGTGAGGCTGGTGAGGCACTGGCATAGGTTGCCCAGAGAGGTTGTGGACTGCCCATCCCTGGAAGTGTTCAAGGCCAGACTGGATGGGGCTCTAGGCACCTTGGTCTAGTGGAAGGTTCCCTGCCCATGGTAGGGGGGTTGGAACTAGATGATCTTTAAGGTCCCTTCCAACCTAAACTATTCTATGATTAATTTGTATTTTCCCTGCACAATATTCACAGGGTCTTTTTGTCTTATTCAAATTCCCCCCCCCCCCCCCTTCCTTCAAACTAAAACAATGAACATTTCAGGACATGAAAACCCATTATGCAAACATAAAACATCAAAGGAATAGTTGAAACTTTTCACAACTTCAAACACAGTTCTATCTCATTTAACACAGGGTGATTTAGTTGCATATCACATCACTAACTGAAGTATTATTGTCATATATACAGCTTTAACAAAGAAATAATTTTAAAAAAAGAAAAATATAAATGTGTTGTGATTTTTTTCACCCAGCGTTGAAGTGGTAGCATGTGTTCCATTGTATCCTATCCAATCACTTATTTTAAAAAATATATACAATTTTCAAATATGTGGCATGTTTTTCATAAGCCATTTTTAAGGCATTGCTGCAGATGATATAGTATTATACCAGAGGTTTAGTTCAGATACCCAACTTCAATGCAAAATTCAAGTCCACTAAACCTCAGCGGGAATAATATTGAGCTAAACAGCGCCATTCAACACATTCAAATGTTAAAAAAAAAGTTAGACATGTATGTGACAACCAGATAATACTTTGTTTACCCCGTTGTTTACTAATTTTGACAGTACATAGAGCTGACTTAGTGGAAAATAGTTTCCATTTTTGAAACAAATGTTTTTGTTGTGATTAAAGCTACTCAACAAGTGATATTCAGGCTTCAGATTATATCAGACACTATCAAAATTATATCATGTTTTATCTGACTCTAGCACCTAAATCACTACTGTCAGATAAATTAACATTCATTACCATTTGTGTAATGAAACAAAAAAACCCCCTGAAGATCAGTTGCTGAAACATGAGGATAAAGCATATAGGTACAATGAAGAACATTGTGTGCAGGCATAAAAAGAAAGCATTAGTTTTTGTGTTCTGATCTTTGAGATTCTGTTACAATTTCAGGTAAGCTTGTACCTCAAAAATGGAACTGCAATATTGCAAGTTCAATACAAGATAGAAAGACATTACACATAATTCTGAATGAAATATTAAGCTTTTTAATACCCCTGTGACCTTTTAACTAATTTTTGAAGTGTTAAAGTTTTTTCTTCAGTTCTGAAAGTGTAGTTTATAAGTTTACAATAGAGACAAGGAGAATTTTTTTTAACTACCACACCATTTTAAAGTCATCTTAGGTCATCTTAGATCGATTATTCTGTGTCCAAGTGCATGTGTAAATCCTGTCAATTTTTTCCTGTAAAATAATACAGGCAATTAATGAGAATTTAGCATTCTTTCTCTGCTTGCTGAAAACTAGTTTAAGTGCAATATTTTTGAATTAGAGCTAGTAAATAAATTTTTTTATCTTAGTTTTGTTTGTGTGCACTTAAAAACTGGTCCAAGTTAATTATTCCTCAAGAACCATCTGAAGAAGTCTTTCCTTATTTTGACTAGCTCAATTAAAGGTACTTGTATGTACATAAATTTACTATCTTCCACATCCAAATAAACTAAGATTTTATTACAATACATAAACTAAAGATATGAACAGTGGAAGCAATGCAGCTACAAATCTACCAAAAAGATATCACAAAATGTTTAAAACATTTTTGACCACTAACAGAAGAGTAGCAATTACATGCACAAGGTCATAATGTATCAGTGCACCAAACAGGGAAATAAAGCACACAGCACTCACACAATGTAGTATTAGTATTAAATGGGCTTCTTAATAGGAATACAATTTTAATTAAAAGCTTTGCATGTGCCTAATGGATGCAATGTAACTGGTGCTGGTGCTGTACTGCTTGATAAAAAACAATCTCTGGTCTTAAATGTGACAAGCAGCAGCACTAGTACAGAGATTGCATAGCTTCAGTAACAAAGTTACAATATTCAGCATTTTATTGCATTTTTTAAAACAACTTGGGGATTTAAAATTTTTGAATAGAGAAAGCACATTTCTCAAGTAGTCTCAGTTTAGAAGTTGTTTAGTAAAACATTGTAAAAGAAGAAATGCATTATATTTTAATGTAAAAAAGTGTGTGTTTAGACAAATACACTCAAGTATAAAATTTAGCAGGTTTTGAAGGTGATTTACCAGGCAGGTGGAGAATTTGCACCATTATGTAGTATCAAGCTTGCAACAATTTTACAGATAAGCAAAGGATATAATTGGATATTTTTTTTTTTGTTACAGCAAATCAAAACAGTGCAATACATCTCACAACTACAGTTCATCACATTAGCTTGTTTATAATCCAACACATTCAGCCTGAAAATTCAAGTCAAATCAAATTTTCATGAGCATTGTCTTTCACATCAGACACTAGATTGGCAGGTTCTTTTCAAGCATTACAGCACAAATAGGCAATCAAACTCAATTTGGATAAAATCAAAAAAACCAAAGAGAAACTGGTCATTGCCAGATATTTAATACAAGTATCAGAAAAAATTAAGTTTACTCTATATTTAAAATTGGGTGTCCTTTTGATAACTTTTGGGTTATGTTTTGTGATTTTAATCAATGAGGAAGGGTATACATTTAGAGGTTTCATATATTTAGTTCCTTGTACTTACAATTACTTGGAGAACACTAATTTCACAAGTGAATAGCACAATGACCTGAAGCATTATCACTAGCAGTTATGATGCAACACGAGTTGTTGTGGTTCTTTTATCTGAGAAGAAGCTTTTGAGGAGAAATACCTGCCCAATACTAACTACAAGAAGAATGATTGCCTCCCCTATTGACCAATAGGCTACTCTTGTGTTTAAATCCTCTGCTCTGCTGCGGCCTTGTGCTTCTCTCAACCGGAAATGAGTCTGATAATCAATGACAGACTTCAGAGCTTCATGAATCGAAACACATGCAGACTCCATCTAAAGAAGCAAATAAATATACATGCTCAATTAAGAACTCTTCTAATGCTTGTTCTGTGAAGTTCTGTGGTTTGATATTTAAAATTAGGATTCACATAGCTTTACAAATTAAATATTATCTCAGTCCACTGTCAGACTGAAATACTATAAATCTAACATGTTAATCAAGTTTTACACACAGGAATGTGACTGACTTAAGTACCAAAGCGTGCAAAACTGCAGATGTAATACAAAGTGATGCACTCTAAGAGCCAGAAACTGAATATTAAAATTCATGCATGTTTGGGTTCAAAAGTAAATATAAACAATGTGTTGAAATATGCCAGTGATCCAACATTTGCTAATTCCACATACACCAGTAAAACAAGTAGTAAATCTTTCTCAAGATTTGGATAGCTAGTAAGCTTCTTATATCATTAAGATTTGCATAGTAGATATTAAAACACTTAGATTTCAGAAGTATGTGATTCTTCACCACATAATACCCAAACTTCAGTTTCCCAAAAGCCTGAAATCTAGATTGCTGACTTCAACATGTTCTTTTGGCAGGAGATCCTTATATTAGTCACATATGTAAAAAGTGATTAGATAAAGGACAACTGTTATCTTTCAGTGTTCCTGGATGCTCCCTACCATATTCATATAATAAACACTCAAGACCAATTTGCCCAACTAAATGTGTTATCTTTCATAAAAATCACATACCTTTTTCTAACATGAAAAATCTTAAACCTTTTCAATATACGTACTACAGGGCTTTCCAAGACCTAGATCTTTTTTACACGTAAACCTCTTCCATTATCGGTTTATCTTCTGAAAGTAAGAGTCAGTACCCGTGATTGTTTAAAGTGAAATTTGGTAACAACTGTAGCGTAAGAATGTTAGAATTCATGAAGTTACTGTTCCAAGTGAAGTTGGGATGATTTCGTTTGGGCAGAAGTGGTGTAAAACTAAAATTATGAAGAAAGAAAGAAACATTAGGAAAAAAAGTCTGGAGCAAGAATACTGCTTTTCCACTTAAATGTCTTTTAAATTACATATCTAGAAGCCAGTTAAGAATGACTGATTTTGTTAATTTGTTTATTTTGCTAGAATTCTCTTCCAATTTTAAAAGTGACAGTTACATAAGAGATGAACCATTCAAGTCTTTGCCTCAAAAAAGACTCTAAACTATTTTAATATAAAACCAAATTGTTCTCAAAGTTTTTCCAAAGTTCAGGAATTTTGAAAACCCTAATCTACTGATATTTTACACTTTATAAAATCTACACTTCCACAGACATAGAACCATGGCATAAAAAAGTTCCCTTAAACTCTAGGCCACTGTATGTTTTCCCTAATTTCCACTTAATCACTTGGTAATTCCTCCTCAGCTCTGCATTCTATAAATCCTAACTTTCAGAAAAGTTTCACTTTTAATAAAAGGGTTTATTTTAAGGAAGCTCCAACTCATTTTCAACAGCGATATAGATATCTAATGCAGTTGAATTTGAAACACATTCCCTCCACCTAACAGTTGCTGTCAAACACAATATTTTACCTGAGTAAGTGCAGTTGCTCTGTTCTCACTAGGAAACAGTGGTGGATCTTCTCCAACCTGGAAATCAAAGTACACAGTTTTGTGTGTGAAAGTAGAGAACTCATTGCTGAAGCAGAATTTGTATGTTCCATTTCTGGATGCAGTAAATGTGAAACTATCATATTGTTTCTTCATCTCTTTGTATAATACAGCACCATCAGGACCTTCTAACCGACAGTCCACATCATAATGACCTCCAGTGATCACCTGAAAAAAACACAAGAAATTGTCTTAGAACAGACATTCAGCTAGCATTGCAAATTGTTTGATCTGATAAATGTTTTAAAATGCATTAATTTATAAATCTTTTGAGTTTGAAAAAATCGTCATCCTATGAAAGACTCACAGAACAATTCAAAATAGGTTTTTTTAAATTGAGGATGTGTAATGTCAATGATGTTTTCTAACAGTTTATGAAGGAAACTTTAGTTACTTTGTTTTGAGATACTAGTACTATAGCAAAGGCAAGAGTAGATGAAATTCGATGGGGCAAAGACATTACTGCAATAAATCAGTAATTTACTATATCCAAAAGCCCATCCATACAATTTATTCAGCAAGTTGAGACTGCCAAAATTAATAAACCAGCTCTTTTATGTATGACCTAAACTGTCTAACTAGCCTATTGGGTCAAGCTGCTTTATGTTGCAGGAATGGCATATGTTCAGTAGAACAGGTATTACAGCCTGACTCATTTTTATATGTTCACATCAACAGAACAATATTCTGGAGGTTATGCTGCCTTACTCCTGCACAATAAATGACAGTAATTCTTTTCAACACCAGCATGTTCAAATTATACAAGTAACTCAAAACTTCATATGATCGTCTTGAGAATTGTCAGTCTTTGATTATTGTTGGTCCATAGCATGTTCTTCTGTAGAATCACACTAGTTATCCTATCTCCACTACAAGAGCAAATGGCAGTTTAGGTATTCATAGCTTACTGTTCTGTAATGTGATTCTAATAGCTCTCAGGCTTGTAGTTAAATTTAATCCTTGCTCCAAACTTCTTGCCTTTAAGATAAAGCATCCTAAAGGATGAAGAAACTTCTATCCAAAAGCACATCCCTTTTATATGCATACAGAAACTTTCTAAATAATACATATTATTTTAAATATGTAAATATCTATTCAAGCACGTGCTATAAAGATTTGTTCAGAGGCGCCAAGCAGCAGAAGCAACATTTCAGATAAGATGCTTGCATAACATAGTTTAAGTGCCCACCAATTTATATCGGTATTACAATCCTAATACTAACGGCAAAAATGAAATAACAAGAGACTCCCCGGGGGTCGAGGGAAGCACGGAGTACCTGAAATTCGAGGGTGCACTTAGTGTCCCGGACAATCTCCTCGTAAAAACATTGTTTGGCGTTGTCAGGGAGCTCGAAAGTGATTTCGGAGGCCCATGCCGCGCAAGCTATCAGGAGCAGCGTCAGCCACCCCCACAGTCCCGCAGTTTCGTAGCCCCGTAAAAGCATCACTCAGCGTGCAGTGCGGACTAACAGTAACAGAGTTTGAGCCGGGCGGAAAGAGGGCAGCCCCGCATCGGAGGCCAGCAGGCGCAGAGCCCGGAGGAAGATGTCTGCGGCGCAAACCGATCACAACGGAGAAACCTAACTGAGGAAAAGCGCTTCCCTCTCTAAGAGCAACCACGGCGCCTAGTACCGCCCTTACAGAAGCTCTTCCGGGTGAGCCCTCATAGTTTTATAGATGTGGTATTCATCGTACAAGGGAGTGCTCCCTGCCTCTCCCGGGCGCAGTTGCGCGTTTACTGCCTGACAACGGTTATCAGGGAGCATGACGGTCCGGCATCGCCTTGGGCCCTAGGCCCGGTCTCGGCCGTGACACCAGCGAACCGAGATGGTGTCCACATTCACAGGGACGGCCCCTCGGCACCACAAGTACCATAAGCGCACGCGCGAAGCCCGCTCATGCCGGCTTTGTGCTGATGGGTAGTCAGATTATATAGCTAATTTAATTTTTATTTTAATTCCTCTCTGTCATACCTGCACCACACAGTCCAGGTTCCCCAAAAAATCAAAACCTTTGTCTCTATGTCCATTGTATGCGACTATCCAGGGGCTAAACTGTTTTCAAATTCCCATAAGACATGATTTAGAGATGAAATAATGGACTCTCTTCTCTAAGTGCGAGTAAAAAGTATCTTAAGTACTGTCTCTCTGTATATCTTTGAGTTACTGAATATACAGGGTTGAATTTCAGAGTTGGAGTCCCAACTTTCTATGCAATTTAACATTGCTTCAGAGAGATCGTCCTGGTTTTGGCTGGGATAGTTAATTTTCTTCTTAGTAGCTGGTGTCAGGAAAATTAATCCACAAACACCCGAGGTTTATGTCCAAAAAGGAGACAGAGGAGTCCTGTAACTTTATTTGAATAAAGGGAGAGGCCATGGGCATTTCCCATGGGGTCTCTCAAATTGTTAAAGGATGCAGCCTGTTTTTATCTTAATCTCCCAGCCGCGTTTATCTCTCTCTTTCTCCGTTGGCTGAGGTACTCGAGAGGTACAGACATGCTGAATTGCCTAATACAGACCCCCTTCTAATGTACATCCCCCCCCTTTTTTTTTCTTTTGTGTCTCTGTCCTTTTTCTCTAAGTCCAGGGATTTAGCGCAGCATTGGGTGAGTAACAGTCTGTGTCAATTAATGGAATTCCTATGGAATTTATGGTTCCTCGATTGCTTCTTTCACCTATCAGTATGTGGCCTTATCTACCAGCAGGCCTCACTGTTTGTAAAGACATCTCCCTCTCGTTGCTTTCACTGGTACAGTGCTGTGTTTTGGATTCAGTATGAGAATAATGTTGATAACACACTGATGTTTTGGCTGTTGCTCAGTAGTGCTTACTCAAGAACTTTTCAGTGTGTCATGCTCTGCCCGTGAGCAGGTGCCCAAGAAGCTGGAAGGGAGCACAGCCAAGACAGCTGACCTGAAATAACTGTGAAAAACGAGGTTCACTCTCGTGTTAGGATTTAAAAAGTTTAATAAAAGACAATAGGGGACAAATATAAGCAAAAGTACAGTGCTGGGTGCTTGGCATTCAGCCAAAAAGCACACCTGGTATGGACAGAGACACCCTTTACATACCCTTCAGCCTAATGCATATTCATAAACAATTATGCATATTCAAACTTTTCTCCAAACTAGTTTGCATGTTCCAGGAACTGCTTAGCCTAGCTCCTCCTTGGATACACCTCCTCGGAGCATGCGCAGTCCTCTTTAATTGATTCTGTTATCACTCCCAGATTGTAGTTTCTGCAGACGACAGGTGCTGATAGTTGGAATGTCAGTGGCAGAGTCCATTCGTGGGATGTTATCCAGTTCAATCAGGCAGTTCAAGCATCCTAACAAAACTATAACAGCTATTTCACTACTATGTCTGAGTTTAGCTAGTAACAAAAAGAAAGGTATTAGTCATTATTACACAGCTATTTTTTTCACAGCAAGGCTACCTTTGTAAAAAGAATTAAAATTATACACATACTATCCATTGTAATATTTGCGAAAAGCCAACATTATGATATGTATTTATCACATAGTGAAAAGGATATTCCATACCATAAAATGTCATGCCCAGTATATAAACTGTGGGGGGAGGGGGCAGGAAGGGGGAGTTTTCTGGGGCTGCCGTTGCTTGGGTACTGTCTGGGCTTCAGTCAGCTGATGGTAAGCAATTGGTTTGGTTTGTTTTGTTTTGGGTTTTTTTTTCATCACTCATTTTTATTGGTTTTGGTTTTATTTGTTGTTTTGGGTTTTTTCTTCCTTTTTTTCCCCTTCTTATTGAACTGTCTTTAGCTCAACCCATGAGTTTTTGCACTTTTACCCTTCCAATTATTCCCCCCATCCCACTGTGGGAAGAGTGAGCAAGCTGTTGTATGGTGCTTAGATGCCTACCAATTTTAAACCATAGCACCTGAATAGGCCCAGGCCTGTGCTCTGCTGTGTTGCATGTACAGCTTGACCTTCAGGCCTGCATTGTGCTGCTCAAACTCCTTGGCCTCAGGATAAACTCAGCCAGTTCATTGTAATAGAGGAGCCTGAAGGCAGCTCCCACTTGGTACCAGTGATTATGCCACCTGTGTGTCCTTACCATTATCTAAGTGTGTCAAGAAGTTCTCATGTTAACATCCTTTCTATTGAAAAGATGACCTTCCACCCCAATATTGACAACTGACCAACTGACATGGAGAGAGCTGAGGTACTCAAGCCCCTGAACCTACCTCAGGCAGGGACTGAGGGAATGAAGTCCCTCCCACCATAGAAGACCAAGTTCAAGACCACCTGGTGTCAGAGAATGAAATGGTTCATGCCTTAAACATTGTTATGAAGGAGCTTTCCCCATTATAGCAAAAAACTGTACAAAGAAGCTGCAACCACAGAAGCCTACCCCTCCTTGAAGACGTCTGACTGGAACTGCAGACTGTGAGTGAAACCACCTAGAAAAGATAAAGGGGACACTACTGTTCAATCATCTCAGGCTGAGGCAAAGGAATGCGTCCACAAGAGAGCCAAACCCTGCAGATGCGCTGAGAATCATCTCTGGCTGGGTTTGGGGTGGGGGAGACCACATCCCACAGAAGGCAGGTTTATGCAGACTCCCCTGCCAAAATGGGGGGAGGAGATTTTGGGTGCATGGCCTCTGGTCAGAAGGCACTGAACACCCATCCTCCTTTACACAAACTGGCTCAGCTGTAAAACCCCCAACCCCACAGGCCACATCCACGGAACATTCACGGGAGAGGCAGATGAGGGGGTGTCATAATCCATCAAAGACCCTCCAAAGCGCACCCCAGAGGCCTTGCACCACAGGATTGAATGAGATGCAACAGATCCAAAGTCTGCTGCAAGAGACTGCCCCCCCGGGGGGGGGAACAGGGGATGGGATGTACTTGGGCATTCCCACCTGGCCTGAGTGTATATTAATCTATCAGATTCTATGTTTTTGGGGGGACCCTCACCACCAAGAAGGCCAGGTGGAGAGATGTAGCAATGGGGAACAAAGCACACAATCTCCTTTCTTGCTGCTTCAAAGAAAATCTCTTTATTGCAAAAAAACAAGCCTTTTTATACTCTAAGCTTAAGCAGGACAAGCACAGATTGGCTGCCTTCCCATGTCACACTGCTGATCATGCGCCTTTTCATCCAATCACTTCCCTGATCTCGCCAACCAATCACTGCCTCATGCACAAGGTGACCGCACGCCAGTTGCACAACCCGTTCTCTGGTTACATGACATGTCCCAGAATGCTTTTTGGTGAGCAAGAATGAACAAAAGTGAACAGGATTTAACAAAGGTGAGAAAGCTTCTTCTATAAGGTTTTTCTTTATCTCCCACAGAGGAGATCAACAGAACATCATTGGGATCCATGGAGTGGTGATATTTTCTTTATTCTGTCTCTGTCCCTCTCTTTCTGTCCCCCCATCTCTTTTCTATTTCTTTCTCTTCCTTTTCCTCTCTTCTCTCTCTCTCTCTCTCTCTCTCTCTCTCTCTCTCTCATATTTACTGTTAAATAAAACCTATACTATTGACTTTGGCATATGGTCTCGTTTGCACCTTAATTTGGGCAGAGGCATTTTTAATAACTTTAAAACCAGATCAAGATACCTGGGGAATCTGAACATACCCATGTCCATGGGACCTGACAAGATGCATCCCAGAGTCCTGAGGGAGTTGGCTGATGAAGTTTGTTGGAAAACGCAGTTTTCCAGCAAAACTTGTGTTAAGCAGACCATATACAGGCCGCAGCACTTTGCTTCCCTGAGAATGCTTCGTGGGAAGATGCCAAGAAGGTGCAGCTGTGCCTGTATGCTTTGAAAGTACCGTGAGAAGTATGCTGGGAGTGAACTTGTGATTAACAAAGAATGAAGGGGAAAACCCTGTAGATGTGAGAAAAAACCGCAGATACGTGTGTAACTATAATTAGTAACATCTGTAACAGTATATAAGTTTCTCGTTTAGTGAAACAAAATGAAGCTTGCTTTATATCTCACATTGAGACTGCCGTGAGTTTCCTCTCGCCGCTATGTTAAATGGTGACCTCCGACGTGATACGGAGATACAGGTAGCAGGATTTAGGACCCAGCTTCGAGAAGCAAAGACCACAGACACTGGCAGCAGAGTTTTACGACCCTGCCCCAGACAGCGGCGAGAACGGAGAGGTACCGGAGCAGCGCCAGTGGGCTAAGACTATCGCCCCTGTCAGGGGGGAGGTAATCCGAAGGCCTGGGCCGAATAAGACCCACTTCCGTAAGGGCTATAACCTCGGAAAGGCTGCATTTGGTGACCGCGGAAAAGGGAGAGACGCCCCGGCGGTGCGCTCTGACGGCGGCGACCAAGGCACTTTAAACCCAGCTGGACCATAATGGAGACGGAGGTAGCCCAATATTTATTGTTATGCTTTTTAGAAAAGCATGGACTCAGTAAAGGCACTCTATCGCAGTTAGCTGGCCTGATTGTGGTGGGACAAGTCTATGGATTTTTTACAAATCCTGTTACAGTATTCGACGTAAAAGAGTGGTTAAATTATGGAGCTAGTTTACTTCTGGAGGGTGATAAAATTGCAAAAAAGCTTGGTAAACCATGGAGTAAAGTCATAGCCTGCTTACAGCAACATGCAGCAAAGCAAGAACTTGCAAGAGTAGCAACACAGAAAATTGCAGCCGCAGAAAGCAGAGAAAAACCTGAGAGTTGCCGTTCTGCTTTTAACATGCAAAAGACTCCGGCAGCCGCGCAGCCGGGGAGCCCCCCGCCAGGGGGAGGGGGAATCGTAGCTCTCCCTCACTGCCACCGCTGGCAAGGGAGGGCGCTCCGCGCCGCTGCCGGGAGCCGAAAATACAAAGTTACCCGATTGGATGAAAAAACTATTCCTGTGTCAATGTATCATAGAACTTAGCAACTTTACGACAAAAAACATCTTAGCTGCTTTGTTTGAGAGTGCCACTGTTGAATTTTTGCTGGGTGAAACACCCATTACCAAGTGTTAACCAACAGCACCAGCCTGAAGCCACCGAGACCGAAACCGTTGCTGCAAGCTAACACCAGCTGCATCCATAGATACCTTTGGCAAAGCTCCAAAAAGCAACTTGTGAATGTGTTTTCAGAGTACCCTGTTAATTAGTGCAAACAAGTTATAGTTTGTACTTGTTTCCAGCGTTTTACTAATAAAAAAGCATTGTAACAATGTATTATCCTGATAAAAAATGACACCTTAATTGCTAAAGCCTGAACGAAAGCTGAATTTTGCTAAAGTGTTGCTTATGACAGTGTTTGTGTGTATGTTGCAGGCCTGCTGAAAGTGTTGTTTAATTTTTGAGTGTTTTAATGTGTAGATGAAACCTGTAACTGCTGAAAGTGTTGTTTAATTTTTGAGTGTTTTAATGTGTTGATGAAAACCTGTACCTGCTGAAAGTGTTGTTTAATTTTGAATGTTTTAATATGTAAATGAAACCTGTAACTGCTGAGAGTGTAGTTTTTCTTGAGAGTGTTGATGTGTGAATGAAACCTATGAGTAAAGTTCTACTAAATAGTTTAAGTTACCTGTTAAGTACCTTTCCTTAAGTATAGATTCTGTTAGAGTTAAGTAATATTGAATTTCTATTAAGTTTTAAATTCTGTTAAGGTTAAAATTCTATTAAGTAATGTTAAGTGATGTTAATTTTGAATTCTGTTAAGTTTTAAATTCTGTTAGAGTTAAGTTGCTAAAGTGATATCAACTTTAAATTCCATTATAGTTAAGTCCTATTTGTTAGTTTTAAATCAAATTTATTAAGATCAAGCTTTATTCATTTTCAGTGATATTAATTTTAAGTTTTAAATTTGTTAGTTTATATTGTTATTCACAAAAGCCTTTGCAGTTTTATCTTCCTTAGTTAAAGTCAAATGATAATGTCCACTGTTTTCAAATATTTCACCTCACCTCATATAGTTTTCTACAAAAATAGTAACATGTTAAGACACTCTCCTTATTGATATTAATCAAAGCTTGTTTATAAGATGTTCTAAGAAAACCCTCCTACTTAGGGCCTAGGCTCTGGCCAAGCCTTGGTCCTAACTAGCTGGGAAACATGCCATGAGTCCCAAGTGTTCTGCACCAAAATGTGATCAAGTAATTTTGACTTGCCAAATTAAGTTTATAAAAGCTAAATCTTCTTCCAGGTAAATTTAGAGTCCTTACCCGGGAAAAGTTCTCCAAGCTTTGCCTGTGAAGTGAATGTTTTCAACAATAGCAGTTCCTGGACCGTGGCAACATAACTAAATAACTAGTGATATTTCCTTAAGTAAATTTATAATAATTGTAGAAATAAAATAGCAAAACAAAGTAATCTGATAACAGACAACGTCTGTTCTCACAAACGAAATGGGGGAACTGTTGGAAAATGCAGTTTTCCAGCAGAACTTGTGTTAAGTTAAGCAGACCATATACAGGCCGCAGCACTTTGCTTCCCTGAGAATGCTTCGTGGGAAGATGCCAAGAAGGTGCAGCTGTGCCTGTATGCTTTGCAAGTACCGTGAGAAGTATGCTGGGAGCGAACTTGTGATTAACAAAGAATGAAGGGGAAAACCCTGTAGATGTGAGAACAAACTGCAGATACGTGTGTAACTATAATTAGTAACATCTGTAACAGTATATAAGTTTCTCGTTTAGTGAAACAAAATGAAGCTTGCTTTATATCTCACATTGAGACTGCCGTGAGTTTCCTCTCGCCGCTACATTAGAAGTTGTCAAGCCACTCTCCATCATATTTGAGTGGTGTGGTTGACATACCTGAAGGATGGGATACCATTCAGAGGGACTGGATGTCACAGGAAGAATGGGACCTTCAGACAAAGTTTATGAGAGAAGGCCCTCCTGCTGAGTCAAGAGGCACAAGAAAGGACCCCCTTGCTTTCTAAATTCTTATTCAGAGAGGAGTCTCAGAGCAGCTGGATCCAATTCAAGCCCCAGACTTAGTCAATGGTTCATGTCTATTCTTGATATTCCAGTCTGTTAAACATATTGAAGCCAGCAAAATAATTATTAATCAGAGACTGATGTTGTTCACCTGTAGCAACAACCATAGGCAAATCTATTTTGCTCACCTTTGAGTTACCTTGAAGGCCATCCCCACTCAAGGAAGGAATCTCCACACATACTCCAAGAAGGAATGTGTTAGAAGACCCTGCCATTAAAAAGTGGGACTGGGCTTTTATAGTATAAAGTGATTGACCCTCAGTCATGTATCTCTCGGCCACCTGTGCCAGCTCAGCAGCTTTAGATACATTATCAGTATTATCACTTGGTTTCTTTATCAGGGACTTTGTCTGCCACACCCTCACAAGTGCCAGTTTTTGTCTGGAAACATTGTTCTTCCTCAGGATGTTTAACTTAGGGACTGATGAGTCAGGTTTGTCTCAGCATTCTTCAACAGCAAAAGCAGAAATGCCTCCGCCTTCTCCATCCATCACTGATAACGATTGCAAATAGGGTAAAGTTTGATCTACTTTAACTCCACTTAGGCAGAGCATCCTGCTATACCCCGACAGGCTTGAGAAGTGGGACCATGTGAACCTCAGAGCAAGATGCTACACCTGGGTTGAGGCAATCCCCAGTATCAATACAGGCTGGAGGATGAAAGGATTGAAAGCAGCTCCGCAGAGAAGGGCTTATGGGTACCAGAAAGCCAACTGTGCTCTGGGCTGCATCAAAAGCAGTGTGGGCAGCAGGTCGAGGGAGGTGATTCTGCCCTTCTACTCCACTCTCACAAGACCCCACTGTTAGGATCCCATTATTAAAAGATGCCTCTGCCCAAATTCAGGTGCAAACAAGACCATATGCCAAAGTCAACAGTACAGATTTTATTTAACAGTAAATGTGAGGTGGGAGGGAAAGAGAGAGAGAGAGAGAGAGAGAGAGAGAGACTGATGTTTCTCACTGCGGGGGGACGGCAGGAAGCGGCAACCTCACAAAACGAGGTCCACGAAAGTCCGGCGGGGCGGCCCCGGGGTATGCTCCGTGTGGCATAGGTCTCCGGCCACAGAAATTCAGCGGGAAACATGAGGTGAGACAAAAGAACGTACTTGACGCCATCTCTGGGTCTGCCAGGGAAGTTTATTAGGGTCTTCGGGTGGGGTGCAGGGAAGGAGAAGGGGGAGGAAAGCAGGTGAAGGGAGTAGGGGGGCTGGCAGGCTCGGAGATAGTGACGCCGAGGCTTACGCTGGCATCTGCTTATAAGGGAAGGGAAAGGGGGAGGGATTGGCCCCCCTGGAGCCAATCCCGGGAGGTCTGAAGGGAAGACAGGTGGGGGAACACACCAATAGATTGCTAATAAGGCAGGGCGCATATTTCAAAAACAGCCAATAACATACAGAGCAGGGGAACAAAGGAAAACCTCGTGGAAATCTGGAAAACCACATTGCTACAAGAGACAAAGTAGAAAGATAGTCACCAACATGTGGATCCTTGCAGTGTCCCGCCGGCCCTTCTTCTGGGCTGCTCAGTGGTGGGGGTCCCAGAGTGTTCTTCTGGAGGTACCACTTTTATATAGTCCAAGCGCCAGGTATCTACAGAGCATAGATGCTCTTCCCACAACTTGGGCTGGCATGTATATAAGGACTTGCTTCCTTTCTCACAGTTTGCCATGGTGGGAATTTTTGCCTGGATAGGTTACCCAGACCTGTCTGTCTCACTGGGCCTGGCATCTTCCTGTTGTTGCCATCTGCCCTTATCACAAGTTCCCACAGTGGAATTTTGGCTGGTGTGCTAATTCCAAACCTTCCCCTTCATTTAGGCCTGGAATTAACACCTTCCTGTTTGCCATCTGTGCCTGTTGTAGTGGCTTATCTAATGAGAACTTTCTTCTTTGACAGTGCTTTGAGACTTTTCATTGCATTCTTTAAGTCCTGACACCCACCTGGAGTGCTGCATCCAGCTCTGGAGGCCTCAGCACAACAAAGACATGGACCTATTGGAGCAGGTCCAGAGGAGGGCAATGAAAGTGATCAGAGGGCTAGAGCATCTCTCCTATGAAGAAATGAGAGAGTTGGGGTTGTTCCAGCCTGGACAAGAGAAGGCACTAGGGAGACCTTATATGAAGGGGGCTTATAAGAAAGATGGAGAGACTTTTTAATAGGGTCTGTAGTGACAGGACAGAGAATTACAGTATTAAACTGAGAGAGGGTAAGTTAAGATTGGACATGATTTTTTTTTATGATGAGGATAGTGGTGTGATAAATACATATCATAATGTTGGCTTTTCGCAAATATTACAATGGATAGTATGTGTATAATTTTAATTCTTTTTACAAAGGTAGCCTTGCTGTGAAAAAAATAGCTGTGTAATAATGACTAATACCTTTCTTTTTGTTACTAGCTAAACTCAGACATAGTAGTGAAATAGCTGTTATAGTTTTGTTAGGATGCTTGAACTGGATAACATCCCATGAACGGACCCTGCCACTGACATTCCAACTATCAGCACCTGTCGTCTGCAGAAACCACAATCTAGGAGTGATAACAGAATCAATTAAAGAGGACTGCGCATGCTCCGAGGAGGTGTATCCAAGGAGGAGCTAGGCTAAGCAGTTCCTGGAACATGCAAACTAGTTTGGAGAAAAGTTTGAATATGCATAATTGTTTATGAATATGCATTAGGCTGAAGGGTATGTAAAGGGTGTCTCTGTCCATACCAGGTGTGCTTTTTGGCTGAATGCCAAGCACCCAGCACTGTACTTTTGCTTATATTTGTCCCCTATTGTCTTTTATTAAACTTTTAAATCCTAACAGGAGAGTGAACCTCGTTTTTCGCAGTGGGACACTGGAATAAGTTGCCCAGAGAAGTACCAATAGGATAACTGAGTCTTACTTCAAAGAGTTAGCCAGGTATCTTCAGTGAGAGTCCACGATCTCAAAGAAAGCTCCTGTGAAGAATTCAACCTGTTCAAGAAAGGAAGAGTGCATGAAGCATGTGAAGTTCTTAGAGAGACACATTCCATTTTGGATTAAAATTAAGTCCTTTTTAAATCATAGAGGCATAAGAGGCTGTAGGACACCAGCGCTTCGAGTAGCAAATGCTGTTAATTTTGATTTTTCACCTGTAACAGATACTAGATTATGATGTTTTCAGTTCTTTTAGGCAAATTTTTATTTTTTCAGACTATTTCCACTTTTTCAGATTATATATGTACCAACCAGCAACAGATATGAAGTCTTGACAGTGGACAAAACCAATGAGCAAGAGTCACTGGGAGAAACTACATCAACAGAACATACTAAATGCTGCAAAGGGAAGCAGTGAGTGCTCATAGTGGGTGACTGCTGAGAGACACTGAGGCACCCATCTGCCAGCTTGATATACAGTCAAGGGAGGTTTTCCCCTTGCCAGGAGCCAAGAACTGGGATGTCCCAGAGAGACCACTACAACTGATTAAAAGCACAGGCTACTATTCTCTATTTCTTTTCCATGTGAGCATCAATAACACAGTAAAGCATAGCATGGGCAAGATCAAGCAGGACTTCAGAGCCCTGGGGACCCAAGTGAAAGGGACAGGGGCCCAAGTGATCTCCTCTGTCTTGCTGTCAGAGACTGAAAGAGTTCATGCCTCAAACATTGATATAAAGTTTTGCTCATTATTACAAAAAGTGTATAAAGAAGCTACAATCAAAGAAACCTCCATGAAGATACCTGACTAGGACTTTGGACTGAGACTCAAACTGCTGAGATTAGATAAAGGGGAACGTATTGTTCGATCATCTCAGGCTGAGGGAAAGGAATGCATCCACAAAGGCCAAAGCCACCAGCTGCTCTGAGAATCATCCCTGGCTGAGTTTGGGGTGGGGGAGAGCACAGCTCACAGAAGCCAGGTTTGCACAGACTTGCCCCCCAGCTGAGGGGGGAGGAGGAGGTTGGGGGTGCATGGCGTAACCTCTGGTGAGAGGCAATAAACACCCATCCTCCGTTACACAAACTGGCCCAGCTGTGGAACCCCCAACCCCACAAGCCACATCCATGGGACTTTCACGTGAGAGGCAGCTGAGGGGGAGTTATAATCCATCAAAGACCCCCCAAAGTGCTAGGCCTTGCAACACAGGACTGCAGGTGATGCAAGCAGAGTCTGCTGCTAGAGGCTACCCCCTCCCCCCGGGGACATACCTGGACATTGCCACCTGGCCTGAGTGTATATTAACCCATGGGATTCTGTGCTTTTCGGGGGAACCATCACCACCAAGAAGACCAGCTGGAGAGGATCAATGCGACATCGCTGGGATCCACAGATGGTGATATTTTCTTTCTGTCGCCCTCTTTCTGTCCCCCCCCACCTCTTTTCCTACTTCTCCTTTTCTCTCTTTTCTTCTCTCTCTCATATTTACTATCAAATAAAACCCATACTATTGACTGGCATATGGTCTTGTTTGCACCTTAATTCGGGCAGAGGTATTTCCAAACAACCTTAATAATTGGATCATAACACTTGCCAGTCAGGGATAGAGGTTTGAGTAGAAGTCAATGCAGCATGCAGATCAGTGCTTGTGTGATGGATGCATTCCTGCTCTTTGAACTAACTGAACTTTGGTCCAAACAGATACTCAGCAAGTAGGCCAAAGCAAAGTTAATCCTATTAAGGTATAAGTAAAATAATTAAGCGTGACTGCTGCGCATAACTGTAACTGCTTCTGCAAGTAGGGACCTAGCTTTAAGTGGGCTAAGGAGATAAGAAGGGAAGGTCTTGAATGTAACTGCTGCTGCTTCTGCAAAACAGGGGTCTATTCCTGGTGGGTTAAGGAGATAGGAAGGAAGAGGCTTAAGTGTAACTGCTGTGTCTAACTGTAACTTGTCTAAACAAGGGTCCAGCCCAAGTGAGCCAAGAAGATAAGAAGGGGGACTGACACAAAAGGCTAGAAAAATAAATTATGTTGTAATTGTAGCAGTTTGAAGAAAACAACACGGACCTCTACTTCTCATCTAGCAGGATCATCTTTATTAAAAACATTTGGTATTTATATGTTTCTTCTGTGTACAAGTTTTAGGATCAATTATGCAGCCAGCTAATAGGAGAGAGAGCAATCACGCAAGCAAGCAGAGTTGCTTGCAGAGAGCAGATCTTTCTTGCTCTTTATCGAAAAACATTCATTCATCTCACACACATTTACAGCCCAGTTTTCTGGGGCTGTTAATCAAAGCATTCTCACATAGGTATTTATGGCTGGAGATAATCCTTTGGTATGCCCTCTCCCATGGGAATAGGGCTGTTATCAAGGCCAGGATGGCTGAGCAGGCTGGGCAGGCCAGCAGGCCAGCAGCTTGGGCAGCTGCCGCTTCTACAGTAATAGATAGGAAACAGAAGGGCATAATCAATAAAGCACAGCTATAAATGGAACATAAGTCTTGTAACTGTAAATTCAATTGTGTGTGATGAATATGTGAGATAGAACTGTGTGCCGTGTTTGTAACCCTGAGATAAAAAAACCACACAAGTTATGTAAGACCCAAACCCTCAAAATGAAACTTTTAGATAAGCAAACAAACAAGGGAGGATGCCAGAATTGTAAAAGTACAAAAGCCTGTTTAAAATGAACCACAGCCAGATATGTACATGGAGGTGTTAACCCCTACATGTTTCTTGGCACCAATACAGGTGTGCTTTACTTTACAGTACCTGCTGTGGAGTAGATTACTTTGACTCAATATCATATTCCATATCATACACCAGCCTCTGTGAAAGTTGAACACGGTACAATGGACTGTTAAAAACTACACTGAAGGCAATGGCTAGTGGGACCTTCAAACATTAGGATCTGCATTGAGCGAAGGCCACCTGGTTAGTGAACACTAGAGGCTCTACCAATTGAGCTGGCCCTGCCCAATCAGAACCCTTATGTACTGCACACGGAGATAAAGTCCCTGTGGTGCATATGAGAAATGTGTTAGGGAAAACAGTTTGTATTACTCCTGTTGCAAGCAAAGGCAAACCCATCCGTGGAATTGATTTTGCTCAAGAACCTGGGTGCACTTGGTGGGTAATGCAGAGGGATGGGGAAACACAATGTGTGCCTCTGTCTCTGTTCTCACTGCAGCAGCAGTCCAACACCAAAACCACAACTGTTTCCCCTCCAATCCCCAAGAGAGCGGGAGCAAGAGAGAAGGCTGAGCCCAGCCCCTGACCCCCAGCCAAGTCTCAGTCAGCCCTACCTCCTCATCTCTGCACTTCCCAAGAGAAAAACTCCCAGCCAGCAAGCTCACTCCCCAGCTAAGAGACTGCAGCAAACTGCACCCCATCCCCCGTCCTCCCTATCCCGGCCACATCTTTTGTCTCTTTAAGTACTGTCATTCCCATCTCTTAGGCAACAAATGGGAGGAAAATTCCCTGGGAGAAAGAAAAAAAAAGAGAAATCCTAACCTCCAACATTATCCACCCCAATTTTTTTTTTTTCCATACCAACATGTTACATCAAACTTAGACTTTTAAACTATATACATATATGTGTAACCCTAAATATATGCATATATACACCTAGATCTTGATACAGGCATGGTGTGATGGACAGTTCACCCTTAAGGTATACATCATGTCTCTCCATCCTTCTGCATCACCCACTATAGGGTTACATAGGAAGAAGCTGCAGCACTACTGCCTTGAGGCCCTGAGAAAAGAATAACAAACTGTCAAGACAACAGATTTATTGAGGAACTGGAACTGGCTTTAAGTGGGCGGCTGAAAAATAGCTTCTCGAGCTAAGGGTGATTTAGGGGGCTAGAGGTTGGATAATGATTTACTAGAAGCTGCTTGCTAAAAACAATATATCACTTGCTTAACACTTTTTGCGCTTGCTAAGCAGAAAGGGAAGATACAGAAAGGAATGCCAAATAATTGATTGATGGAGTTAAACCACTGTGACCGAATGTCCTGCTTTTGGACCCCAGAACCAGCTTGAGGCAGATCTAAGGTTTGGACTTGGACCAGGAACTCAGAGACCATGCGCAAGGAGAGGGTGAAGAGTTCATCCCCAGGAATACTCCGGTTACTGCCTCCCACAACCCTCAAAGCCCACCAACTCAATTAATCAAGTGGCACTGCACAAGCGTGAGCATATTTAAATGAACTTTGAGCTCATTATAATACAAAGCAGGGATAGGTAATGAATATGTATAGGGGCATTGTGTAACTTCATGCATATGTAACCTGTAACCTAATATAAACCTAGCAAAGTGCTGCTGAAGTGTGCATGCTTTCAGAGGGGCTGCCCTCTATGCCCCTCCAGCTGAAATAAATGGCATTCCTACTTCATAACTATTTGACTTGTGGAATCTATCCCCACCTCAAGGGCATAAAGGTTGATTAACTTTGCAATAAAACAGATTCACGAGTCCAGCTTGTGTCTTTCACGTTCATATGCCACAACCACCAGGTGCAACCTGATCCCTGAGCAAAGACCCCACAGATGGGCTTGTCTTTGCTCGAGGCAGAATTAATCCAGTCTTTCCTAGAATACTGCTCATATGCACCACTGGAACCTTGTCTCAGTCTACTGTATACAGGGGTTCTGATTGGGCAGGGACAGCTCAGGTTTTGGAGCCTCTGGTGTTAACTAACCAGGTAGCCTTTGCTAAAGCAGTTCCCACTGCTTGAAGGTCCCACCCCCCATTGACTTCAATGTTGTTTTAAAGTCGATTGCACTGCTCAACGTTCCCAGCAGCTGGTGCATGGTAAGGAATATGGTACACCCATTCAATACCATGTTTCCCATCCCAGGTGTTTATGAAGCTATTTCTGAAATGAATCCCATTGTCTGACTCAATTCTCTTGAGGGTACCATGCTTTCAAAGGACTTGCTTTTCAAGGCCCAGGATGGTGTTCCAGGCAGTACCATGAGGCACAGGGTAGAACTCCAGCCATCCAGTGGTGGCCTCTACCACTGTGAGCACATAGCCTTGGTGGGTTTGAGGCAGTGTGATGTAATTAATCTGCCAGGCCTCCCCATACTTTTATTTGGACCACCTTCCCCCATACCACAGGGGCTTCACCCACTTGGCCTGCTTGATCACAGCGCACGTCTCACAATCATAGATAACCTGGGAGATACTGTCCATGGTTCAATCCACTCCTCGGTCTCATGCCCGCTTATAAGTGGCATCTCTGCCCTGATGACCTGAGGCATCATGGGCCCATCGAACTAGGAACAACTCTACCTTGTGTTGCCAATCCAAATCTATCTGTGACACCTCAATCTTGGCAGCCTGATCTCCCTGTTCATTGTTTCAGTGCTCCTCATTTGTCTTGAGTCTCACCAGGAACCTTCTGCCAAAGGCTCCAGGATAGACCATTGCTCCAGGCTGCAGAGCCCATTCTTCACCTCTGGTCCTGTCCTGACTGGGCCAAGGACTGCCGCATGAGCAATCTCCTGCTTGACCTGGGCAAAGGCTTGCTGCTATTGAGGGCCCGAGTGGAAATCATTCTTCTTGCAGGTCACCAGCTAGAGAGGGCTCACAATCTGACTGTACTTGGGGATGTGCATTCTCCAGAAACCTATGGCACCTAGGAAAATTGCATTTCCTTTTTGCTGGTCAGGGAAGACATTGCTGTGATCTTACTGATGACCTCAGTGGGTATCTAATGAAGTCCATCTTGCCACTTCACTCCCAGAAACTGGATCTCTCGGGCAGGTAACTTGACCTTACTCATTTTAATGGCAAAGCCAGCTTCCAGTATGTCTTGGTTTTGAAGACAGGTGTCTACCAAGGAAGGTGGGAACCTCCCTTAGAATAGAGAATATGACCCCCTTCCCTCCAAATTTAAAATCAAGGCGCTTTCAGGCAAAGATAAGGGAAAAGGAATACTAATTCTTTACTAGTATTATAACAAAGCAAACAAGCAACAACAACTGGATCTCTTGGGCAGGTCCCTTGAATTGGCTCTTTTTGATGGCAAAGCCAGCTTCCAGTAGAATCTGGATGATTTTTTCTCCTTTCTCAATTTCTTCCGTTGCCGTGTCTTTCCCACACAATGATGTCATCGATGTACTGCAGATGTTCCAGAGCCTCACCCTTTTCCAGTGCAGCCTGAATCAGACCATGGCAGATGGTGGGACTGTGCTTCCACCCCTGGGGCAGTCAGTTCCAGGTGTACTGCACGCCCCTCCTGGTGAAGGCAAACTGTGACCTGCCCTCTGCTGCCAGAGGAATGGAGAAAAATGCATTTGCAATGTCAATAGTGGCATACCACTTTGTTGCCTTGGTCTCCAGCTCATACTGGAGCTCCAGCATGTCTGGCATGGCGGCACTCAGCGGTGGAGTCACCTCATTTAAGGCACTGTTAGTCTACAGTCAATCTCCATTTTCTGTCAGATTTGCACAGGGGCCAGATGGGGCTGTTAAAGGATGAGTGGGCCTTGCTGACCACCCCTTGGCTCTTCAGCTCACAGACCATCTTGTGGAGGGGAATCACAGCATCTCAATTTGTCCAGTACTGCTGGCGGTGCAATGTCGAGGTGGAAATCGGTACTCCCTGTTCTTCCACCCTCAGGAGTCCAACTGCAGAAGGATTTTCTGACTGTCCAGGCAAGGTGTTTAATTGCCTAACGGCCTCTGCCTCAACAGCAACTATTACAAAAGCCCACCTGAGTCCTTTTGGGTCTTTGAAATAGCCGTTACGGAGGAAATCTATGCCCAGAATACATGGGTCCTGTGAACCAGTCACAATAGGATGTTTCTTCCACTCCTTCTCAGTGAGGCTCACCTCAGCTTCCAGCAGAATCAACCGCTGCGATCCCCCTGTCACCCCGGCAATAGAAATGGGTTCTGCCCCCACATGTCCTGATGGCATTAGGGTGCACTGTGCACCAATGTCAACCAAAGCCTCATATTTCTGTGGTTTTGCTGTGCCAGGCCATTGGATCCACATAGTCCAAAAGACCCAATTTTCCCTGGCCTCTACCTGGCTAGACGAGAAGCCTCTCTAGTCCTGGCTATCATTCCCTCCCTGGGTGTACATTCTGGAGGTTCCTTCAAGGGGATCAGACATATCATCCTCCCTTCTGTTATACCTAGCAGCTCGGTCACAGGAAACTGAGGCTACATTTATTTTGACAGAATTCCCTTGGTTATGTTTTACTCCTTGAGTTGAAACACCCATGCTGCCAAGACAGAATTGGGCTTTCCATCCCACCTTCTCATATCTTCCTCATGTTCACACAGGAAGAACCACAGGTCAGCTCGTGGGGTGTACCGCCTCTCCCTTGCTGGCAGACATCAGGCTCTGACGTTAGGGCCTGTGGTTTGCACTATGTCACATGGGAAGTGTTCTTCCTCATCTCCTCCCTCATCTCCTCCATCTCCTCTTTTAGACTCTTAACCACAGCAGAGACATGAGCCTGCATCGGGCCATGAATCATGCTCTCATAATTCCTGAGTCTGCTGACTACGGAACCCACTGTCTCTTGTTTGTCCTAGACATTAATTGTTGCAATGAAGGTGGAGTATTGGGATGGCCCTAGATGTGCCAGATTCCACAACATTTGCACTGTGCACCTGACCTTGTCAGGGTCATTATCATGCTGTCCATCCCTTCCAAAAAGTATCTCTAGTTCTGCCATTTCTCCCATGCATTGAATCCCTTCCTCAATGGTCTTCCAGGGCATTCTATGATGGTGCTCCTGCAGTCTGTCTCTGTGAACAAACATCTCTCTTACACTGATTAGAAGCTGCTCCCAGAGGGGAAGGTGCCTTGGCTCCCTCACAAACACCTGATCAATACCCGTGTTCTGGGTCAAGGATCCCAAATACCTTGCTTTGCCACTATCCAGTTGCACACTTGTACCCACAAGGTCCCAAACTCGAATCAACCAGGTTGAGAAAGCCTCGTGCTCCCGTCATGCAATATCTTTTTGCAGATTGTGGAGACTGTCATACAACAGGGACTCGATGATTTCAGGCTCTGGCTCCTCTGCTGGTTGTGAGGTCCCCGTGATGCCTTAAAAGCTGGTAAAAAATAAGATGCAGACACTGCAGCATAGGGAAAAAAGGGTATTACCTTGGTTTTAATAGGATTCCAGGTGCTCCCCCTTGTCGAAGGTGGAATCAGGCCGAGGAAGCCCCTGGGTACAACACGTATACAATTTTATGGACTTCACAAATTAGCATATCTATCTAAAATTCCCCAATAAGAAACTTAACAAATGAAGTAATTGTCTCCTTATTCTAATTACTCCCCCCCAAAACGAGGCTACAATTTAGTTTACAAAAACATGTTCCAGAGAGGAGGCTCCAGCCAAGGTTGGAGCCTCTTGTTTTGAGATAGTAAGAATGTTTTGTCTTTTCCAAAGAACTCCGAACTAGGCTAAATATACAAGGAGTGAAAGGTACAGGGAATAATAAGTACAGGGAATAGGAAAAGGTATAAAATATATAAAAAGAGTATAAAAAGAGTATAAAAAGAGTATAAAGAGAAAGGACAAAAAACCATCAGGCATCACCTGGTTCCTCATCATCATTAACTGCGCATACTTTTTTGGTCTTATACTTCCTCCTCTGCACAGGGGCGACTGCTGCTGGCTGTGGCTGCCCTTGTGGTTTAGCTGGAACCTGGACAGCTCTAACATCTGTGGCTTTCACAGCTGCACCATTGGACTTTCCCTCTGAGGCAGGGAGAGGGCTTCCCACCAGCTGGGGTAGAGTATTCCCTCAGCACCTGGCGTATCTCCTCCAATACCCCCATCCAATCTCGTGGTTCATTTCTGAGGTGGGCTGTTGGGCGGGGATAGGCTGTTGGGCAGGGATAGGCTGTTGGGCAGTGTTCCTGGCCCCTGTGGTATGTTCCTGGGCAGCATCCCTAGTCTCTGGGGTAGATGTCAGGATGGTTACCCAAGGCAATCCCACCTTATCTCTAAATGCTAAATAGAATAGGCCTATCAGCAACAGCAGCCACTGTATGATATCGTTAGCATTTAGAGAGAACTTGAACCCTTCAAAAGCTGTTGGGGTAGGTCCAAAGAAATGGGTGCAGGATTGGAGAAAAACGTCCCCCCCATGTTACTTCCTCACAATGGGTATCATTATTAATGAAACCCCAAAAACATACACTTAGTCTGTGAAAGTCATATAGCCATGTGCTCACATTCCAGAGGAAGTTTACAATCCATGAATTCCTCACCTTATTGACCCATTCTGCAAACTGGATAACAGCCACAGTAGCCTTAGTCATAGGACCCATGTTTAGATAAGGAGCTGCAAATGGGATAAAATGTAGTCACGATCAGGTGCCAACCAAACAAGGGTAGGCTAGACCACATGGTGCCACCTAATGAGGTTTCTATATCTACTACACAAAAATAGTTTACCCAGGAACTGTTATTCCTTTTTTACCCTTTCCTCTCAATGCCCTCGAGCCCCACATTGGGTACCAAAATCTGTCCTGGTTTAAAAGACAGGTGTCTGCCAAGGAAGGTGGGAACCTTCCTGGAATGGAAAAGATGATCCCCCCTCCCCTCCAAATTATTATAAGTTTGAAATTACCAGGCTTTCAGGCAAAGATATGGGAAAAGGATTAACAGTTCTTTACTAGATTATATATAACAAAACAAACAAACAACAACAATACTAGCAACAACAAGCGAAACAGAAATCCAATAACAGCCTTTTCTCACCCATCAAGCACTTTCCCTTTTTTGTGTTGTTATGACCACAATCGGCAGAGGGCGCTAGCAGGCCCCAGAGAGGCAGGGCTGCAGTGACCGTCTTGCAGCCAGCAGAGGGCGCTGGGCAGGTGAGATGATTACCCTGCGGCTGCAGGGGGCGCTGTGGAGCGAGCTCTGCAGACTCTCCACTGGCAATGGTGCCTGGGGCTAGAGGGTAGAGGGGAGGTGGCTCCCCTTGCAAAACTCACAGGGAGCAGCCGGCCTCAGTACCACTCCGGGTGATGAGCTGGACTGTAGCAGGAGCCTTGGAGCAGCAGGTTGGAACTGCAGAAGTGAGCAGACCCAGGGACAGCGAATCAAAATGTAGCAATAAACCCAGCGGAGCAGCAGGAACAGCGGGGGTCAAGCTAAAGTGTAGCAAAAAACCCCGGAGCAGTGGCAGGAAGCAGCGGGGGCAATGTTACAAATGGAGACAAGAGTTTTGATAAGTTTCTGCCTTTTGCCTAGGCCTTCGACAGCTGGCAGCTTATTGGGGTAGCCAGCACCCCAAGAACTCAGTCTTGTTCTCAAGTTCTTTAATAACGGCCAATTAGGTCTAATAGAAAAATGAATTATTGTTTATTAGACACAAGAAATAACAGAGTAAGGAGTTGAACAAATTATATACTACACAGAAATGAAATAAAACAAAAAGAAACTACTAGTGATTTGCCCCAATCGAGCTCAGAGACACTTCAGAGACCAAGTCAGAGAAGTGGGTATTTGCTTTATTCGGTGCACCGGATGTGTGGGGAATTGTTTCCACCAAACACACATACCTCAGTACCCCAAAGACACAGTGTTATAGGTAAAATCATGAATATTAATTACATTCTTCAGGATAGGAGTGGTTATACAAATCATTTCTCAGAAGTCATTAATATCATTAGCACATGCACCACACATGCTCCGTATGTCCTGGTGGTCTTTGGAGACCCCCAAAGCCCCCTCCAAGGTGACGGTCCTTCATGGGATGATTCAGTGGTTTCTGTGCTGGTTTCAAATGCATGCTTAGCTGATAAGCCATCAGGCCAAAGCTGTTACCTACAATTTGAATTTGAATTAAGAGTTCAGCCTTCAGCCCTGGAAGCCACAGACAGGCGCCTGTGCTGGTGGAAGGGGGGCAAAAGCTCAGAGAATCTTTCTCACTAGTAGATAAAATGCAGCAAGCAAAAAGGTACTTATTTGTCGCTGTTGAGCCGCTAGCTGAGAAATGACCCAGGTTCTCAGACAAGGAAAGAGAGAAGGTGTCTTTATTATTTTGATTTCCATATATATAGAGTCTTCAGAGGTCACCCAGATTGGTCAGCCCGAGACCTCCCCCTAGGCCCAATTGGCCAAGCCCGAACTGACCTAATCCGGAGACGTTGTTTGCAAAACATCCAAACTTTATCTTTGTTTATGAAATGTAGCAAAATATTCTCACGGGAAAGACCTGTGCTAGCCACACTTATTATTACAGCTAGCAAAGAAATAATACCGTTTAGGAACCAACATATCTTACCAAAGCCAATTTGGTGGTGGAGTATACCTCAGAATCCTTTCCCTCAATTCTTGAGAAAGTAACCACAGAGTTGTGTCCAAGCTCCAGGGAGAAAGCTCCTGCATGCTTCAGGGTAGGTGTAGAAAGTTTCTACCTCAGTGATAATTCGTGTGTCTTTTATAGTGTAAAAGCAGTGTTTCTTTGGTCACTCTAAAATGCATCCTTTCATGCCTTTCCACATCTCTTTTCCCATACCAAGGTGCTGCCTCTTGGTTGGAGTTCAGACTTTAGGGCACCAGGAGAAAACCCCGTGCTGGGCCTTTTTGACCACTCGCTGGGCCTTTCCATATGCTAGCCTTCTGTGAGGGAAAGGGGGGGACGTCTTGCCACAGGCAGGCAGGTCAAATCGGGCAGCAATGGACCTCGGCATCACTCATCGGCAACTGGCAGAGAATGGTGAAGGCAGGCAGGTCCAATCGAGTAGCAGTTGATGTCGGCAGACAGTAGAAACAGCAAAATGAAAACCCCAGACTCATGAAACACAGGACTCCTTTAACATAAGCACCTTAATATACCAGTACCTTAGTATAAAGTATAGATTAATAAAAGCTAAGTACTAGTTGCTATGCTTAACCACAACTGTTTCTGGAAGATAAACTGCTTTCGAAAGGCAAGGGCCTAGCTCTAGAAGAGGCTAAGATGATAAGAGAAAAGAATGCGAGCTAAAGTGTCTGACTAACCACCTTTTCTGCAAGACAAAGACTTAGCCCCCTGAGGGCTAAGACAGAAGGAAGAAGCATACAGACTACTGTAGACAAGAAAAGTTAGTTTTAATGACAAATGAGAGAGTTGTCACTGTCAGGAAAATTAATCCACAAACACCCGAGGTTTATGTCAAAAACCGAGACAGAGGAGTTCTGTAACTTTATTCATGAATAAAGGGAGAGGTCATCGGCATTTCACATGGGGTCTCTCAAATTGGTAGATGATGTAGCCTCTTTTTATCCTAATTTCCTGGCCGCATTTCCCTCTCTCTTTCCCCATTGGCTGAGGTACTTGAGAGGTACAGACTTCCCGAATTCCCGAATTGCCTAATCCCTTCTAACATACATTCACCCCCTTTCTTCTTTTCCTTGTGTTTCTGTTCTTTTAGTTAAATCCAGGGATTTAACAGAGTCTTGTGTAAGTCAATTAGTGGAATTCACATGGAATTCCTTCCCATTGTTTCTTCTATTTCTCAGTATCTGGCTTATTCTACTAGCAAACTCAGAGTTTGTTTGTAAAGACACTCCCTTCTCATTCCTTTCATCACAAAAGGGTAGAAAAGAGCAATTTTTATATGTAATAAAAAATGGGAACATAATTATAGGTGAAGTATAACTAATATAGCAACAATGTGTGTGTTGAAGGTTGGGGGGGTGGAATTTTCTCCATCCCTGTTACTGGGGAACCAACGACCGGGTGCTCAGGGCCATTAACTCTTTTGTAAGAGACAAAGACTGTGGCTTGGGTGTGGCGAGGGGAGGAGGCACTCTGGCCGTGGGGGGAGCTTCACTTGTGGGCTGGACACCGGAGTCAACGGAGGAAAGCTGCTGCTTTTCTTCTGGCTGCGACCGTGCACTGCCTTCTGTTCCTGGCTGGGTGAGCTCTTGCTTGGGAAAAAGGCGCGGGATCCCAACCCTTTTTTCCCGCCGGGAGTGCGTGCCTCCCGGGCTGCATTTTTTTTTTTTTTGCAACAACTGTGGAGGAGTCTGGCTGCCGCTGCCCCCCGCCCCCGCTCACCGGAACGCACCGCCGCATCTGCCATAACTGCAGAGTTTCTGCCACCTTTGCTGGCTAGCTTGGGTGAGCCATTCCTGCCTCTCCAACTCGCTGCTCTGAGCTCTCTGCTGTGCGCTGCCCCTGCTGCCCAGCCCTTCCGCCATTACCAACCACGTGAGACCAACCTGACCTCGCACCACAGCGCCACCTGCAGTTGCTCGGGAATCATTGCACCTGCCCTGCCCAGCTGGGAGCTCAATAGCGCCCCTGCTGGTTGTGACTATGACTACACAAAACAGGAAAGTGCTTGGCAGCCCAGGGACATCTGCCACCGGGTTTCTGGTTTTTGTTAGCTGTTGCTATTCTTCTTGTTCCTTGTTTACTCTGTTATAGATACTAGTAAAGAACTGTTATTCCTTTTCCCATATCTTTGCCTAAAAGCCCTTGATTCCAAAGTTAAAATAATTCAGAGGGAAGAGGGGTCACATTCTCTATTCTAAGGGAGGTTTCTATATCTCTTAGCAGACACTTGTCTTTCAAACAAAGAAAGATCTTGGCGCCCAATGTAGGCCTCGAGGGCATTGGGAGAAAAAAGGAATAACAGTTTCTGCGAGACCTACTTCAGTGTGTTGAACATAAAAACCTCATTAAGTGGCACCATGTTGTCCAGCATACCTTGGTTTGGCTGGCACATACTTGTGACCACATTGTTCCCATTCGCAGCTCCCTATCTAAACATGGGTCCTATAACTAAGGCTATTGTGGCTGTTATCCAGTTCCCACAATGGGCCAATAGGGTGAGGAATTTATGGATTTTTCACTTCCTTTGGACAGCAGGCACATGGTTACAGGCCTTTAACACCGTGAGTACATGTTTTTGGAGTGTGTTTGGTAATGGTACCTTTTGTGAGGAGATAACACCAGGGGAAGTTTTTCCTCTACCCTTCACCCATTTCTTTGGGCCTACCCTACTAGTGCTCGAAGGGTTCAGATACTCTCTAAATGCTAATGACACCATACAGTGTTTAGTGTTGCTGATAGGTCTATTCCACTTTGCATTCCGGGATAAGGTGAGACTGCCCTGGGTAACTATTCTAACAGCTGCCCCAGGGTATAGGGATGCGGCCACAGAGCCTGGGGCTGTCCCAGAGCCTGAGGGTACCCCATAGCCTGACCCTGTCCAACAGCCTGCGTGAGAAACGAACCACCTGGAGTGGGTGGGAGCGCTAGTGGAAGAGATACACAAGAGACACCAGATGCTAAAGGAATACATCTCCCTAGCAGGCGGAAAACCCTCTCCTCGCCCCAAAGGGGAGGAGTCTGATGGTGCAGCAGCGGAACCCACAGACGTTACAACCGTCCAGGTTCCAGCTGAACCCCGAGAGCAGCCACAGCCAGCAGCAGTTGCCCCTGTGGTGCGTACAAAGTATAAAACCAAATCAGTATGCCCAGTTAATGACGATGGGGAGCCAGGGCCCTTGTTATGAGTGGAGACAGAGGGTGGATAGATTTTACCAGCTGTCTAGGCCTATGACAACTAGTGATCAACCTATTCAGAGCAACCAGCACCCCAAAAACCCAGTCTCGCTTACAAGTCCTTATAAAGATGGCCGATTTAGGTCTAATATAAAATAGATTACTGTTAATTAGAC
This sequence comes from Entomyzon cyanotis, assembly GCA_024500445.1. NCBI lineage: Eukaryota > Metazoa > Chordata > Aves > Passeriformes > Meliphagidae > Entomyzon > Entomyzon cyanotis. Next base: position 119,975 of record JAKEPQ010000399.1, read on the forward strand.
ACGAGAACAGAGCAAAGAACCAGACAACTTATTACTACACAGTACATGAAAAGCTACTTATAGCTAAGCAAACATATATATATATATATATATATCCCAAAAATAGGGAGACTAAGAACAATAGAGCGCTTAAAAGGTACCTATTATTGTTATTATGGCTAGCAAAGAAGAATACAATTTTAGGAAACCAATGATCTTACCAAAATCCAATTTTGGTGTTGGGATACATTAGAATCTGCCCTCAGTCTTGCAAGAAGTTACCACAGAGCTGCGTCCAGACTCTGGGGAGAAGTCTTTCCTCACGCTCCAGTATCCATGTAGAAAAGCTTCTACCTTTTCCGAAAATTCATGAGTCTTTTAAAGGAAAATAGTGTGCCTGTGTGGTCACTAAAAATTATTGTCGTTTATTTTCCACATTCTCTCTTCATTCCACAATATGAGTTATGGGGTAGTGGTTTTAGACTTTTGGGTGCCAACAGATAACCCTGGCTAGGCTGTTAACCTAACTGAGCCATCCATCTCTTGCGACCAAGCAGAGAGAGAAAGGGGGGGGACGGACATCCTGCAACAGCCCTCACAACCAGAAGTGGAGTCTGAGCCCATAATCATCACTGAGTCCCTGTCGTACGACAGTATCTGTAATCTGTGAAATGATGTTATGCGACGGGGGTGCGAAGCTTTCTCAACCTGGTTACTTTGGGTTTGGGACCTTATGGGCCCAGGCATGCAGCTGGATAGTAATGAGGTGAGGAATTTGGGATCCTTGGCCCAGGACCCGGGTGTTGACAAGGTGTTTGTGAGGGAGTCAGGGCCGCTTTCCCTCTGGGAGAGGCTTTTAATGTGTAAGAGAGAAGTTTGTCCACAAAGACAGAATGCAGGAGCACTACCGTAGACTGCCCTGGAAAACTGTTGAAGAAGGAATCCAATGGCTGAGAGAAGTGGCAGTACTGGAGGTGCTTCTTGGGAGGGACAGACAGCACGAAAATTATCCTGACAGGGTCAAGTGCACAAGGCAAATGTTGTGGAACCTGGCAAATCTAGGGCCATCCCAATATGCCACCTTCATTGCAACAAATAACGCGGATGACAACTGAGAGACAGTGGGTTCCGTAGCTGACAAGCTGAGATATTACACAAGTGTGATCAATGGCCCGATGCAGGCTCATGTCTCTGCTGTGATTAAGGAGTTGAAAGAGGACATAAGGGAGTTGAAGGAAGAGGTGGGGGAGGTGAGGAAAAACAGTGTGGCACCAGTGAGAGTCACAGGCCCCAACACCAAAGCCCGGTGCCCTCCAGCTAGGGACAAAGTGTCCTGGTTTAGTGATAAAAATTCTCTAGGTAAGGAGAGCTCTGAACAAATGCCCCCCTCCCCCACCCACAAAAGAATTTCTTAGATGGAAGTGAAGAAAAAACTATTTATTTAACAAAACCATGCAGAGTGCCCTGCAAGACACAGGGGGAAGGGGAGAACAGGGTAAAAGGAGTTATTAAACCTGAATAAAAAGCTGGTAATCTTAGTGTCCTTTTCTTCAGATGTACTCTCTCCTCTTCAGGCCCCCCCCTTGGGGGCTGGGCAGAGTTGCCCGGAAGCTCTGTTGTCCTCCAAGCCCTTTTGGGTTTTGGGGCAATGAAACAGATCGAAGAAAAGGGTCCAAACGAAGAAAAAATGATGAAAAAAAAAAACCAGAGCTGGCTACTCTGACAGCTGTTGCAGCAGCACCGTCTTCCCAGAGAGAGAGAGAGCGTCCTCCCCCTTCCTCTCCCGCAGCGAGGCTTGCAGAAAAAGTTTTCAAAACAATCCGCTCTTCTCTCTGCAGTTGGGTGTAGTTAAAGTGACAGGACCACATTTTTTTGAGCATATAAGCTAACAATGGGGAATACCGGATTATCATAGCATCACTCCAAGACATTCTACCCCTTATTCCATATCGTTGGCTTAAAGCCCACCCTAACATCTTCCCACTCTAAACACACACATATATATATACATATATACATATATACATATATACATATATACATATAACTATGTACAAATAATGTCATTCAGTAAACAGTGAGATATTGCCATCCCAACATTACATGTGGCCCTCACCCAAAATTAAATCTCCCTGAGGGACACATCGTGTTTCTCCATCTTCCTGCATTATCCACCAAGTACACCCTGGTCCCTGAGCAAAGACAACCCCACGGATGGGTTTGTCTTTATGTGAGGCAGAATTAATCCAGACGGTTTTCCCTAACAAGCCTTTGGCATGTATTGCTGGGACCTTGTCTCCATCCACTGTATGCAGAGGCTCAGATTGGGCAGGACCTGCTCGGTTGCTGGAGCCCCGGGTATTGACTAACCAGGTGGCCTCTGCGAAATGTCGCTCCCAATTCTTATAAGTTCCCCCACCCAGTGCCTTTAGGGTGGTTTTTAACAGTCCATTATATCGTTCCACTTTGCCAGCGGCTGTTGCATGATAAGGAATGTGGTACACCCACTCAATGCCATGGTCTCTAGCCCAGTTGTTTATGAGGCTATTTTTAAAATGAGTTCCGTTATCTGACTCAATTCTCTCAGGGGTACCATGCCTCCACAGGACTTGGTTTTCAAGGCCCAGGATGGTGTTCCAGGCAGTACCATGAGGCACGGGGTAGAACTCCAGCCATCCAATGGTGGCCTCTACCACTGTGAGCACATAGCGCTTGCCTTGGTGGGTTTGAGGCAGTGTGATGTAATCAATCTGCCAGGCCTCACCATACTTGTATTTTGCCCCCTTGGGTACACCCCACGAGCTGAGTTGTGGTTCTTTCTGCATGACCAAGAAGAAGACACGAGAAAGTGGGATCGGAAGCCCACTTCTGTCCTGGCAGCACAGGTGCGTCAGCTTAAGGAGGAAAACGCTAGCCAAGGGGGTTCTGCTGAAGAGAAGGTAGACTCAGCTTCCCGTAATTGACTTGCTAGGTACAACAGAAGGGAAGATGATGGGTCAGATCCCCTTGAAGGAACCACAGGACCCATGTATTCTGGGCATAGATTTCCTCCGTAACGGCTATTTCAAAGACCCAAAAGGACTCAGGTGGGCTTTTGTAATAGCTGCTGTTGAGGCAGAGGCCGTTAGGCAATTAAACACCTTGCCTGGACAGTCAGAAAATCCTTCTGCAGTTGGACTCCTGAGGGTGGAAGAACAGGGAGTACCGATTTCCACCTCGACATTGCACCGCCAGCAGTACTGGACAAATTGAGATGCTGTGATTCCCCTCCACAAGATGGTCTGTGAGCTGAAGAGCCAAGGGGTGGTCAGCAAGGCCCACTCATCCTTTAACAGCCCCATCTGGCCCCTGTGCAAATCTGACAGAAAATGGAGATTGACTGTAGACTAACAGTGCCTTAAATGAGGTGACTCCACCGCTGAGTGCCGCCATGCCAGACATGCTGGAGCTCCAGTATGAGCTGGAGACCAAGGCAACAAAGTGGTATGCCACTATTGACATTGCAAATGCATTTTTCTCCATTCCTCTGGCAGCAGAGGGCAGGTCACAGTTTGCCTTCACCAGGAGGGGTGTGCAGTACACCTGGAACTGACTGCCCCAGGGGTGGAAGCACAGTCCCACCATCTGCCATGGTCTGATTCAGGCTGCACTGGAAAAGGGTGAGGCTCTGGAACATCTGCAGTACATCGATGACATCATTGTGTGGGAAAGACACGGCAACGGAAGAAATTGAGAAAGGAGAAAAAATCATCCAGATTCTACTGGAAGCTGGCTTTGCCATCAAAAAGAGCCAATTCAAGGGACCTGCCCAAGAGATCCAGTTCCTGGGAGTGAAGTGGCAAGATGAACGGCATCAGATTCCCACCAAGGTCATTAATAAAATCACAGCGATGTCTCCACTGACAAGCAAGAAGGAAACGCAAGCTTTCCTAGGTGCCATAGGTTTCTGGAGAATGTACATCCCCAAGTACAGTCAGATTGTGAGCCCTCTCTAGCTGGTGACCTGCAAGAAGAATGATTTCCACTGGGGCCCTGAACAGCAGCAAGCCTTTGCTCAGATCAAGCAGGAGATTGCTCATGCAGTAGCTCTTGGCCCAGTCAGGACAGGACCAGAAGTGAAAAACGTGCTCTACTCTGCAGCTGGGAGCAATGGTCTATCCTGGAGCCTTTGGCAGAAGGTGCCTGGTGGAACTTGAGGCCGACCACTTTGACTCTGGAGCTGAAGTTACAGAGGTCAACTTCACCCCAACAGAGAAGGAAATCTTGGCCGCCTATGAAGGAGTTCAAGCCACCTCAGAGGTAATTGGCATGGAAGCACAATTTCTCCTGGCACCCTGACTATCGGTGCTGGGGTGAATGTTCAAAGGAAAGGTTCCCTCTACCCACCATGCCACCGATTCCACATGGAGTAAGTGGATTGCCCTCATCACACAGCACACTCATATTGGAAACCTGACTTGCCTTGGGATCTTGGAAATAATTGCAAATTGGCCTGAAGGTGAAGACTTTGGTCTGACTGATGAAGACGAGCAGAAACAAGTGACGTGTTGTGGAATCTCCACCATACAACCAACTGCAGACAGAAGAAACATGCTATGCTCTCTTCACTGACTGTTCCTGTCGCATTATAGGGAGGAACTGAAAATGGAAAGCAGCCGTATGGAGCCCCACATGACAGGTTGCAGAAGCTACTGAAGGAGAAGGCGGATCGAGCCAACATGCTAACCTCAAAGCCATTCACTTGGCCCTGGACATTGCTGAAAGATAAAAGTGGTAAAAGCTCTACCTTTACACTGATTCGTGGATGGTAGCCAATGCTCTGTGGGTGTGGCTGGAAAGGTGGAAAAAGGCTAGTTGGCAGCATACAGGAAGACCAATCTGGGCTGCCGACGAATGGCGAGACATTGCCACTCAAGTAGAGAAGCTATCTGTGAAAGTACGTCATGTAAACACCCATGTCCCCAAGAGTCGGGCAAATGAGGAACACTGAAACAATGAACAGGTAGATCAGGCTGCCAAGATTGAGGTGCCACAGATAGATTTGGATTGGCAACACAAGTGAGAGTTGTTCCTAGTTCGATGGGCCCATGATGCCTCAGGTCATCAGGGCAGAGATGCCACTTATAAGCGGGCATGAGACCGAGGAGTGGATTGAACCATGGACAGTATCTCCCAGGTGTCATGGTTTGACCCTGGCCAAATGCCAGGCATCTATGACATCTGCTCTCTCCCCCTCCCCCTGCGGCAACTGTGCAGGAGAGGGAGGAAAAAAACCTGTTAAACGCACACACACACACACTGCACTCATGAGTTGAGATAAGACACTGGTGGGAGGACATACCGAGAAAGGGAAACACAGGCTCAAAACTTAAAGTTGCAAAGTGATTTATTAACCTAACAGAGTCGGAGGATAAATGAGAAGCAAAAATAAGCTCTTAAGACACCATTTCTCCGCTCATCCCCCTCCCTCCTTCCAACCAACAGCTTGGGGGAGCAGGGTATGGGTTTTTTTTTCTTAGTCAATCCATTACCACAATTCTTCTGCTACAAACACTGTTTCTCTGCTCACCCCCCTCCCTCCTTCCCACCAACAGCATGAGAGGGGCAGGGTAAGGGTTTTTTTCTTTGGTCAGTCCATCAGGGAGAGGGGTCCTCTACTTAGCCATTGGGTCCTTCCCACAAAAGACAGTCCTCTGCGAACTTCTTTGGCATGGATCCAATGTCATGAGCAGCAGCCAGCCCGAATCTGCTGCAACACGAGTCCTTGTCCATAGGGTGCAGACTTCTGAGCCAAGGCCAGGCTGTTTCCATCCCGGGAGCAAGGCCTTTCTCTCTTTCTTGCAAGGCCTTTGCAACTTTAACTCTTTATATGAGAATCCCACTCGACCACAGCTTCCTCCAAGCATCCACCCGCTCCTCTGGCTTGGGCACTTCCCCACGGGCTGTGGGTGGATCTCTGCATCCCCCGTCGAGTCCATGGGCTGCAGGGGAACCACCTGCTCCCCCCTGGTCTTCACCATGGCTGGCAAAGGGTTTTCAGCTCTGGCTCCTGGAGTACCTCCTCCCCTACCTTCTCCACTGACCTTTGTGCCTCCATGTTTTTTTCCGCTCACATATTTTCACCTCCTCCACCTCCTCTAGCTAAAAAGAAGTGCATGCTCACATTGTTTTGATTTCTTCTTAAATATGTTATCACAGAGGCGTAACTAACATCTCTAATTGGCCCAGACTTGGCCGGCAGCATGTCCATCATCTTCAGAGTCATCAGAGATTGGCTCTGCCGGTTATGGTGAAAAACTTCCAGAACCTTCACACAGAACAGACAGGAGTCATCTTTGTGCCCCTCCCCTCTCACTCGCAAAAACTGGGCTAAGCAAAACCCACTCATGAACACTGGGGTATGCCTTCTCTCAACCCTTCAGACACTTCTTTGGGCCTGCCACAACAGCTTTTGAAGGGTTTAAATTTCTCTTAGATGCTAAAGATACCTTGCTGATATTCTGGGCTAAGCAAAGCCAACACACCAGGTTATCTATGATTGCGAGATGTGCGCCGTGATCAAGCAGGCCAAGCGGGTGCAGCCCCTGTGGTATGGTGACGAGCGGCAAGAGTGAGCCAGCGACACGGCCCAATTTGGATCATAAAGCAAGCTCCATTTTATTTCACCAAACGAGAAACTTATATACTGTTACAGATGTTACTAATTATAGTTACACACGTATCTGCGGTTTGTTCTCACATCTACAGGGTTCTCCCCTTCATTCTTTGTTAATCACAAGTTCACTCCCAGCATACTTCTCACGGTACTTTCAAAGCATACAGGCACAGCTGCACCTTCTTGGCATCTTCCCACGAAGCATTCTCAGGGAAGCAAAGTGCTGCGGCCTGTATATGGTCTGCTTAACTTAACACAAGTTCTGCTAGAAAACTGCATTTTCCAACAGTTCCCCCATTTCGTTTGTGAGAACAGACGTTGTCTGTTATCAGATTAATTTGTTTTGTTATAAGTACTCTTTATTATTACAATTATTATAAATTTACTTAAGGAAACATCACTAGTTATTTAGTTATGTTGCCACGGTCCAGGAACTGTCATTGTTGAAAACATTCACTTCACAGGCAAAGCTTGGAGAACTTTTCCCGGGTAAGGACTCTAAATTTACCTGGAAGAAGATTTAGCTTTTATAAGTTTAATTTGGCATGTCAAAATTACTTGATCACATTTTGGTGCAGAACACTTCGGACTCATGGCATATTTCCCAGCTAGTTAGGACCAAGGCTTGGCCAGAGCCTAGGCCCTAAGTAGGAGGGTTTTCTTAGAACATCTTATAAACAAGCTTTGATTAATATCAATAAGGAGAGTGTCTTAACATGTTACTATTTTTGTAGAAAACTATATGAGGTGAGGTGAAATATTTGAAAACAGTGGACATTATCATTTGACTTTAACTAAGGAAGATAAACTGCAAAGGCTTTTGTGAATAATAATATAAACTAACAAGTTTAAAACTTAAAATTAATATCACTGAAAATGAATAAAGCTTGATCTTAATAAATTTGATTTAAAACTAACAAATAGGACTTAACTATAATGGAATTTAAAACTGATATCACTTTAACAACTTAACTCTAACAGAATTTAAAACCTAACAGAACTCAAATTAACATCACTTAATATTACTTAATAGAATTCAACCTCAACAGAATTTAAAACTTAATAGAAATTTAAATTCAATATTACTTAACTTTAACAGAATCTATACTTAACCAAAGGCACTTAACAGGTAACTTAAACTATTTAGTAGAACTTTACTCATAGGTTTCATTCACACATCAAAACTCTTAAGAAATCAAAAACCACACTCTCAGCAGTTACAGGTTTCATCTACACATTAAAACACTCAAAAAGTAAACAACACTTTCAGCAGGCCTGCAATATTCACACATACACACAAACACTGTCTTAAGCAACATTTTAGCAACATTCAGCTTTTGTTCAAGGCTTTAGCAATCAAGGTGTTATTTTTTATCAGGATAATACATTGTTACAATGCTTTTTTATTAGTAAAATGCTGGAAACAAGTACAAACTATAACTTGTTTGCACTAATTAACAGGGTACTCTGAAAACACATTCACAAATTGCTTTTTGGAGCTTTGACAAGGGCATCTTTGGATGCAGTTGGTGTTTGCTTGCAGCAACGGTTTCGGTCTCGGTGGCTTCAGGCTGGTGTTGTTTGTGTGCAGCAGCTAGAGGGAAATGCTGACACTCAGCAATGGGCGTTCCACCCGGCAAAGCGAATAATTAGAGGTCTTGGGGAGAACAGCTGGAGAACATGTTCAAAGATCTGTATCTGCAGCTAGAGAGCGAGAGGGAAGAACTCCTGAAAGTTCTCCATGACTACGAGGAGAAACAACTCCATTCTGGTATCAGACTGCTGTTTCTGCTGGCAACGCTGTTGGTTAGTTCCGGTTCGCTGCTGAAGCTATCAATCATTTCCTCATCCTTGGGGAGGGGTAGAGTTTAGGATCTCACCACAGATGTCACAGTTGTGGCGGTGAAGGAGGCGTGGATGGCTCCCGGCTCCGCCTACCGGGGCACCCTCTGTGACTTCCGCCTTCTTTGCCAGTTGAGCGGAAACTGTGGTTGGAGCAACTTCCGGCGCAGGTCTGTGCGTGCGGGACTCAGGCGGCGTGTGGCGGAGGGCAGGGGCCGTCGCTGCTGTGGGGCCGCCGGTCTTGCTTTTACAAGCCTCTGTGCTGTGAGTATCCCTGTTGCAGCGGGAACACCAAACTTTCTCGTTACAATTTTTCGTATGTGTTTTTCACTGCCACATCGATAACACCAGAGTGATTTCTGGCTACTTTGGCGCTTTACCCGCGATATTTGGGCCCTCCTCAGCATCGTATTCAGTTGTTCTGGCAAAAATTCAACAGTGGCACTCTCAAACAAAGCAGCTAAGATGTTTTTCGTTGTAAAGTTGCTAAGTTCTATGATACATTGACACAGGAATAGTTTTTTCATCCAATCGGGTAACTTTGTATTTTCAGCTCCTGGCAGTGGCTCGGAGCGCTCTCTTTTTTCTAGCGGTGGCAGCGAGGGAGAGCTACGATTCCCCCTCCCCCCTGGCGGGGGGGCTCCCCGGCTGCTCGGCTGCCGGAGTCCTTTGCATGTTAAAAGCAGGACAGCAACTCTCAGGTTTTTCTCTGCTCTTTGCGGCTGCAATTTTCTGTGTTGTCACCCTTGCAAGTTCTCGCTCTGTTGCATGCTGCTGTAAGTAGGCTATGACTTTACTCCACGGTTTGCCAAGCTTTTTTGCAATTTTATCACCCTCCAGAAGTAAACTAGCTCCATAATTTAACCACTCTTTTACGTCGAATACTGTAACAGGATTTGTAAAAATCCATAGGCTTGTCCCACCACCATTAGACCAGCTAACTGCAATAGAGTGCCTTTACTGAGTCCATGCCTTTCTAAAAAGCATAACAATAAACATTGGGCTACCTCCGTCTCCATTATGGTCCAGCTGGGTTTAAAGTGCCTTGGTCGCTGCCGTTGTCTCTCTATCTTCCGCGGTCGCCAAATGCAGCTTTTCCGAGGTTATAGCCCTTACGGAAGTGGGTCTTATTCAGCCCGAGCCTTCGGATCCCTCGCCCCCTAGCAGGGGTGATGATCTTAGCCCACTGGCACTGCTCCGGTACCTCTCCGTTCTCGCCACTGTCTGGGGCAGGGTCGTAAAACTCTGCTGCCAGTGTCCGTGGTCGTCGCTTCTCGGAGCAGGGTCCTAAGTCCTGCTATCTGGATCTCCGTATCACGTCGGAGGTCACCATTTGATGAGCAGCAAGAGTGAGCCAGCGACACAGCCCAATTTGGGTCATAAAGCAAGCTCCATTTTATTTCACCAAACGAGAAACTTATATACTGTTACAGATGTTACTAATTATAGTTACACACGTATCTGCGGTTTGTTCTCACATCTACAGGGTTCTCCCCATCATTCTTTGTTAATCACAAGTTCACTCCCAGCATACTTCTCACGGTACTTTCAAAGCATACAGGCACAGCTGCACCTTCTTGGCATCTTCCCATGAAGCATTCTCAGGGAAGCGGAGTGCTGCGGCCTGTATATGGTCTGCTTAACTTAACACAAGTTCTTCTGGAAAACTGCATTTTCCAACAGTATGGCGGAAGGTGGTGGCTATTTTTCCCAGTAGTTTTCCATGCCCTTTCCTAGGCAGAAAGACAAAACACATTCCAAGGGCCCCTATCCTATCTTGGTTCTCCCTGGCTACCAAGGTTGAAAACAGCTCTTCGAGACACATTTTCATAAACAAAGTACAGCTAGTACCAAGGAGGGGGCTCCAGAAAAGGGTTGAACCAGAAGGGGGAATTACCTCATGACCTGTGCTTCTAATTGGGAATTCTTGTCAAATATGGTAACTTGCAAAACTTATAAAACTGTATTTACCCTGTGGGGGGTGGGCTTTTTGTGGACATTTTTCCATATTTGCCCCTGGAGGCCTCCAATAAAGACCAGCTTTTATATTACCTCCTATACTAATATTATCTCAAAAGTGTGTTGTTTCATTTCTTGGGTCTTTAAGGCATCAATCCCATAGTAATTTTTGTTCCCAGAATCGTCACTGCCCCCCCACCCATGGTTTGGGGGATATTGTGATGGGTGAAGGGTGGTCCAGAATCCTCCAGGGGGTGGGGGCAAGGGGCTGGCCCTTCCTTACCATGGGGGTGATTGATATAGCAGCCACGCAGCACAGTGGGTGAATCTGACCTGAGATCCTGTTGCCCTGTGCTTTTTTTTTTTTTGGGTTTTTTCTTCTTTTGGCACTGCGACCAGGGCCTGCTGGCTTGCTTCTCTGCTCCTCTGCCTTTGGGAGCCCAGAGCTGACATGTGTGGTGCCAAGGCCCAGGGCTGGGAGTACGCTCCACTGGGCCATTTTCTCTGCGTGGCAGCCTGACCTCATGGCCAGCCGTCACTGGTGGGCTGTGCAAAGACTGGGGCTGTCTCTGCTGAGCTGTTTTCTCTGTGCGGTGGCCCGACCACACGACCAGCCATTGCTGGTGAGCTATGCACAGGAGCAATCCCCTGCCCTCTCCTTTGCCTGAGCTCCCACCACCAGGTCAGGAGGTTTTCCCAAGCCCGCATCAGAGTACCCCTGAGACCATGGGGAACCATCACAGCCCCTCTGCCTCACCAAGAGCCAACAGCACCCCCTGAAGCTGCAGAGAAGTCACTGCAGCCCTCTGCTTTGACACAAGCCAACAGCGCCCCCTGCTGGTTGTGGTCATAACTACACAAAAAAGGGAAAGTGGGTGGGAAGAAGGCTGTTAATTGGATTGTCTGGTTTTTTTGTTGTTGCTGTTGTTGTTTGTTTGTCTTTTTATATATATACATATTCTAGTAAAGAACTGTAATTCCTTTTCCCATATATTTGCCTGAAAGCGCCATAATTTCAAACTTATAATAAGTTGGAGGGAGGGGGTCATCATTTCCATTCCAGGAAGGTTCCTGCCTTCTTTGGCAGACACCTGTCCTTTTAAACCAGGACACAGTAGAAATTGAATTAACCCATTAATCCTTTTGGTATCATCTGGAGAGTAAGTCATATGAGGAGTGGCTGAGGGAGTTGGAGTTGTTTAGCCTGGAAAAAAGGAGGCTCCTGGAGAACCTTTTCACTCTCTACAACTATGTCAAAGGAGGTTGTAGCCAGGTGAGGGTAGCCTCTTCTCCCAGGCAACAAGCAACAGGATGAGAATAAATGGCCTCAACCTGCGCCAGGGGAGGTTCAGGTTGGACATCAGGAAGAATTTCTTCACTGACAGGGTGATTAAGCATTGGAATGGGCTGCCCAGGGAGGTGGTGGAGTCACCATCCCTGGAGATTTCAAGGAATGACTGAATGTGGCACTTAGTGCTTTGTTCTAGTTGACAAGGTGGTTTTCAGTCAAAGGTTGGACTTGATCTTAGAGGTCTTTTCCAACCTTAATGATTCTATGATTTATATTCTGTTGCATATTGTCCTTGAACTGCCAAGGGATCTGTGGGGAGGAAAGGGTTAAAAAACAGAAGATTGGCGAGGAGAGAGAAAAATAAGATGTTTTTAGAATTGTTTTCACTCAGAGATCAACCTTGCACCTGGGAGATGTTAGAAAATACTCTCTGTGAGAGAATCCACATATTTGTGTTTCTGTGGGTTGTTTACTATGTGCTGAAGAAGAAATGGAATTTTCTCAGAGTAGATAACAGAACGTTGTTAAAGACTTGAAAGCATTCTTTCCATAGGCTTGGGGCCTCTTTGTAAGGGAGGGTGTGAGAGACTGGACTTCTATGGACTCAAAACATTCCTCAGTTTGTGAAGGAGCCAGGGTGCTTTGTGGGAGCTGTGCTTGGACTCATTTCTGAGGCCTTTTACCAGAGAACTGAAAGCTCCCCTGAGGGGAGATACCTGGGTGTTCCCACTGAGCCTGAGTGTATTGTAACCCATCAGACTTTGTGTTTTGTGGGCTTCTTCCCCCTACCCCTGATGGACCATCACTTCGACCAAGGGACATCTAAGCTGCAACAATCAAGACTCACTGAAGGTCCACAGGGTGGTGAGGTTTTTCACACTCTTATCCTCTCTCTTTCTCTCTCTCTCTCTCCTCCTCTCTCCCCCTCTCCCTTTCTCTCTTTCTTTTCCCTTATACATGTCTTTAGGTGATATTTTAGAGCTTCCATATTGCAATGCTTTCATACTGTTATATTACTATATATAATAATCATCAAAATGGCTACATACCTGCTTTCCTTTGCAACCAAATTATTCTAAAATAAACCCTATATACACATTTACACACCCTGATCATCCAGTGTCATTTCACTGTAATCCACCCCAAGGAATCTATTAACAAGAACTGGGTTACTCTCATCTCCTGGGACAGGTTGTAACGGGCAAGAGAGATAAGAAGTTCGGAGATTGTAAATTACAGCCTAGTGAAGGATTGTGTATGCTCTAGGCCCTTTGATATGTAATGTATGGCATTGATATGGCAGCATGGATTTGCTGCTTTTTGCCCCTGCTAAGATGGAATATTCTTAGCAGTATATGTGCCCCTGTTTTGCCAGAAAAATAATGGAATAAATATTTTCTTCACACTGCAGCTGTGGATCATGGCCATCTTGGTAATACCTGCATATATTTGGTTCTCACAGGGTCTGTCCAAAGGGGTCAGCCTCAGGCCTTGCATATCATGTCAGTGGTCCTGGGTAGTTGTGTTCAGGGCATGGGTTTTACCAGCTGAGCTGGAATTACACTGGCCAGTTGGCACGGATCCACAAAGATCCTGAACTGAAATTGAACTTCTGGGTCAGAAATAATCCAGCCAGATCCATTGAGAGTGGGAGCATCAGGGACGGGTGCTACCTTTTGACAGGTGAATGTGTTACCAAATGTCCGAAATATTGGAACAAGGCTCTCCAACACTAAAATTGTGTTAAAGAGGGCATAATTTATCATCCAAATGATTGGTGATGTTCTCTTTTGCTATTGCATTATATTGCATTCCCCAAGGAATAGGTTCCTGTGCTAAACCAGGGATAGGGAGGCAGGCTGTAATGCTGGACAGATTGTGCATCTTACTAAACCCTTGAATTAAAGTCAATATTAAGTTTTCTTCAACCCTCCCCACCTAAAGACGTAAGATTCCGGTAAACATTAGCCTATACATTTCACGACAGATATTTTTGAAATTTTCAGCCACAGAAGTGCAGTGTTTTCCACTGTCCACTCTGAATTGAGAGCCTTCTTAATTCTGGAGCAATGAAGCTAGGAATTAAGTCCTTTCACTTTCATTGCTTTTCTTGCTGTCACCAGAACTAGATAAGGTTCTTTCCACTGTTTCTGATGTATATTTGATATCCGGACTGAAATGAACGAACTGGGGTCTAGGGTAAGAATTTCTGAAGAGAAAGATAAACCTAATTGATTCTAAGATTTCCCCAACGAAATTGCTTATTGAGTTGCTATAGCATTTTAAATACTAAATTAGGTCCTCTATCAGATGACCTCCTTATAGGCACTCCAAACCTTGATGACTTCCCTAGCCTTGTTTATGTGGCAAGGAAAAGCTTCTGGCCACCTGGAAAAAGGTATCTACCAACACCAGGAAATACTTCTATCCTTGTTGACGTGGTAGCTGAGAAAACTCAATTTACCAGTAATCTCCAGTAGTGTTTCCTCTTTTGGTGATACCTGGAGGCAGTCCTTTTAAATTCAAAGGGTTATTTTTAAACAGGTGTAACGATTCTTGTCATATGGACACTAAGTATCTGAATCTATAGACTAGTCACCACAATATTGATTTCCCAGTGAGTTTGCTCCTTTGCAATTTGTAACATCAGTTGTGGTGGGACTAGAACCTGATTGTTGGGAGTCTCTATTCATCCACCATCTTTATTTTGGGGTTTTAGATAATTAGCTAATTTTAATTCTGTTTGACTGTCCAGGGTCAGCTTCTGGAAGTAAAATAGCTTTCTCAGGTATTAATGCCAGGATACCTTGTTGTGCAACCTCTTGTGCAGTATTATCTGCAAGTCTATTTCTTACATGAATTTGGGAATTCCCAAGTTGGTGAGCTAATCGGAGATCCCTGTGTTGTTAAAAGACCTCTTTCTTTTTGATATAGACAAATTCACAAGCTGACATTTTTAGAAATATAATATTGAACATTTATTAGGAGAACAAAGGCATACGGCAAGTTTGCCTTTGTCAGCCGTGTGCCCTATTCCTCTTAATGTGTACTTAAGTACTTTCTGTAACTGTTACATATTCATTAAGTCCTGAAAAAAAGCTATTTACACTTCAACCACCCCTCTTTCTGCGATCTTTGCCCCCTTTAGCCAGCGCAGACGCAGTCTTGTGTCCTCTGGTTTGCCTCAGGGCTGAAGGCAGAAATCCCATCTCAATGTTTCTTCAGCTCTAATTCAATTTGTGGCTGACAGCTGCTCAGGGAGGTGTGAATGTAGATAACAGATTTCCTGGGATGCATGAGGTCTGTTTCTTTTTATTTCTTTAGGGCGTCTTGATCTCTGGCCTTGTGGTTTATCAGCTTAAAATACATTTATTACCATGTATTTCTTACCACGTTTTCTAACATGTTACAACTATCTCAAAGTTATCATTCACTCTAACTTTGTTTCTACTTAACTATATTTTATCTTAGTGCTACTTTACAAAGTACATTATCACTTGTAAATGTTAAATTCATATGTGTGAAAGCCAACATTCACTATTCACTCATTTATCACATTATCATATAGCTCCATGAACAATGCTAAAAGCATATTTTGAGTCAGTCCACATATATTTACCCTTTTTCCTGCTGCCAATTCCAGGGCTTTTCATGATGCTGTGAGCTCTGCCCTTTGTGCTGAGGAGTCCATGGGTAGTGGTGCAGCTTCTATTACCTTGGTTGTTGTGACTACCTGTAGTGGGTTGACCCTGGCTGAGTGCCAGGTGCCCACTAAGTTGCTCTAAGTTTCCCTTCGGGACAGGGGAGATAATACAATGGAGAAAAGCCAGCAGGGTGAGATAAAGCAGTTTTATTACAATAAAAGAAAAGGAATAAGCAGAGATTTGTGCACGCAAGAAACTAAAGGGAAAAAAGGTCAATCTCTACTTCCCATTAGCAGCGATGTTCGGGCACTTCCTGGGAAGCAGGCCTTCAGCACGCATGACGGTTGCTCCAGAGGGCAAACATTGAAAGCTCATGAATGCCGCCCCTTCCTTCTCTCTCCTAGCTTATATATCTGAGCTGACGTCATATGGCATGGAATATCCCTTTGGTTGATTTGGGTCAGCTGGCCTGGTTGTATCCCCTCTGAAAGGAATAAAGGAGTGTCTTTACAAACAAATGACTAGTAAAGATAAGACCGGAGTCTACTGGTAAGATAACATTGATACTAAGAAACAATTGAGAAAGATATGGTCAAATAGAAAACTCAAATCTATTTGCACTTCAATCATCCTTGTTTCTCTGAGCTCTTGCCCCCCTTCCACGGCGCCTGTCCCAGCTGAGGGCTGAACTCTTGATTCAAATTCAAATTGTAGATAAAAGCTCTGGCCTGATGGCTTATCAGCTAAGCATGCATTTGAAACCAGCACAGAAACCTTCACCCTGGAGGGGTCTTTGGGGGTCTCCAAAGACCACCACGACATATTAATGTCTTCCAAGAAATGATTTGTATAACCACTCCTATCCTGAAGAATGTAATGAATATTCATGAATTTTACCTATAACACTGTGTCTTTGGGGGTACTGAGGTGTGTGTTTGGTGGAAACAATTCCCACACACCCGGTGCATTGAATAAAGCAAATACCCACTTCTCTGACTTGGTCTCTGAAGTGTCTCTGAGCTCGATTGGGGCGAATCAAATTGGCACCCCAGGTGGGACCCTGACTCTGCTTGGCTGCCGGATCCAAAGGTAAGCAGACCTCCCAGTCGCAACCCTGAATTTTCAGGGGGAGCTCAGCTGTCCTTTGGCTCATGGCAGGAGTAGACTAAGGACCATCTGCACCAAATTAAGGTATTTGCTACTTTTAAAATAAATGCCTGCAGGTCCGGGGTGCTAGTCCCCGAGGGTGGGTTGAGACTGGGTCTCCCGAAATTAGTCCTGGGTAAGGGGTTGGACCCTGCTGTCAGGAAAAGGTACTTTTAAAGGGTTGGACCCCAGGGTTGGACCCCGCTATAGTGAAAGGTACCTTTAAGGGGGTTGGACTCCACTGTACTACACCACCATACTGTGATTTTTGTTCTGTCTGTCGTTATTTTGTTACTGTGTTACTGTGTCATTATTTTGTTACTGTGTGAGTGTGAATGAATGAGATGTGTCTCCGACACGAAGCGAGAGTGGAGCTCTATCTGCGTTTCCGTTCTCTGGCGACAGAAACGGCCAGAGAAAAGCAAAGTGAGTGGTAAAGAGTGAATGAGTATAAATCATATATAAATTGTTGGTTTGGAGTATCTGGAGAGGGGCAGATTGTATTATTGGAGGGGAAAGACTGAATTGAGAACACCCAAACCCTCTACACCTTTCTAATACAGCTCCATGTGATTTCCTTTTGAAATCCTGTGTTTAGTGTGGAAACTGGACTTTTGTGTGCTTGTAATTGAAGGAATAGAATAAGAGGAGAAGTGGCACAGAGTAGCGTGACTTTGTGACTGGTTCCCCGGATCTGAGGGGTTTTGAGAGGAAAAGTCAGAGGAGACGTGCAGGAAAGTGTGCGTGGAAGGAAGAAGAGAGGGAGAATAGACAAAAGGAGGCAATGGGATCATCAGAAAGCAAGGAAATACCCCAAAAAAGTCTATTGGGATGTGTGTTAGCACATTGGAAAGAACTAGGAGCGTTCTCTGGAGGGACTATGAAAAAGAGCACCCTAATTAAATATTGTAACCAGTGGTGGCCACTGTACAAATTAGATGATGGTGAAAAGTGGCCAGAAAATGGGACTTTAAACTATAACACCCTACTACAACTAATGTTATTTTTAAGGAGGGCAAACAAATGGGATGAGACCTCTTACGCTGATTGCTTTTTCACTTTAAGACGTAAACCAGAATGGCAGAAACAATGTGGTATTAATTTAGCACCTCAGGACTCGATGGTCCTTGTATTGGAAAAAGAGGCAAAAGGGAAAAGTCGCATGATAAGGTGCTGTTCATCTTGCAGCATCGGACAGCGGTGTTTAAAGCTCAAAGCTGAGAGAGACCAGGATCCCTTAGAAACCCAGGAGTTGATGAACTGCAATGGTGACACCCTAACATCGGGGGCAACATCCCACAGGTCCTCAACATCCCTGGAGGATGATGAGGATGAAGGGACAAGTGAAGTTAGCTCAGGAATATCATCCAGAACTAGAAGCAAGGCCCTTGTAAAAGAAAAACTAATAGCACCACTCAGACAAGTGGTAGGGCCAGACGGGGGAATAACAAAAGTTAAAACACCATTTACAGCTTTGGATTTAGATACCTGGAGGGAAGCAGCCAAGCTGTATAGAGAAGACCCTGAAAAGGTAGCAAAGAGGTTTGAATTAATTGTTAGAAATCAAGATATTGATTGGGAGGACATAGATTTAATGCTATCAGAATTAACTGAAACAGAAAAGGCAGCAGTAGTATCTGCAGCAAGAACACATGTGCAGGGACAGATAGCTACTGGAATATTACATGGGAATGTAGATAACATCTTTCCTATTTCAAATCCGCAGTGGGATGCGAACGATACACAAATGTATCCATTTTTGGTTAGGTACAGGAAATTAGTACATTGGGGACTGCTAAATGCCATTCCTAAAACCATCAATTGGTCCTTATTATTCAATATTCACCAGGAAACCACTGAGTCCCCAGGCTCATTTATAGAAAGACTGAGAAATAATATGAGAAAACACACTACACTAGACCCAGCCTCTGAAGCCAGGCAACAACAGTTAATATCTTTGTTGATGGGTCAGTCAGCACCAGATATACGCAGAAAGTTGCAAAAGATTAAGGGACCAGATAGCCGAGACTTAGAGAAACTCTTAGCAGAAGCATGGGAAGTATATAAGAACAGAAAACAGGCCGTCATGGTGGCAGTGGCACAGGCTGAGGAGCCAAACACCCCCAGGGGTGGGAGAAGGCCCCCACCTAGGGGGCAAAGACGGCAACGCCCAGGCCGTGACCAGTGCCTGTGCTGTGGGGGGTTTGGGCACTGGAAGCGGAATTGTCCTAACCGTACTGCGATTGTGCAAACACAATCATCAGCACCACCAGAACCAGTGACTGTAGCACAGCTGCATACAGAATGACAGGGACCGGCAGGTCCCTCCCTAGCAGACCCGCTGGTTAAAATTAAGCTAGGGGAACGGGAGGTGGAGTTTTTGGTGGATACTGGAGCCACATTCTCAGTCCTGAATCAAACTTTGAGTCCTATAAGCAGTAATTGCATCCAAGTTATCGAGACCACGGGGAAAACTGAAAATGCCTACTTTTTGAGACCTTTAAAATTTACACTAGGCAAGAAAATGGGAATACACCAATTTTTATATCTTCCAAATTCACCAAAACCCCTATTAGGCAGACATCTACTAACCTGGTTAGAAGCAAAAATAGAATCCACAGAACAAGGAATGAGACTACAGGTCCCTGAGGAAAAATTAATTATGGCTTTAAGCCTAGCAAATATCCCTGAAAAAGAGGAAATACCCATAGATAGTGAAATAACCCCTTGGTATGGGATGTCAAAATTCCAGGAAGATCAAAACAGGCTTCCCCAGTGGTTATTGAACTGCTGGAAGGAGTGCAGCCAGTATCAGTAAAACAATATCCACTAAGGCATGAAGCACGGGTAGGAATAGAACCAATAATTGCTAAATTTATTGATCAAGGGTTGCTGAGAGAATGTAGGTCTGCCTACCATACCCCAATTCTACCAGTGCAAAAGCCAAACGGAAGGTACAGATTAGTACAGGACCTGAGGGCAATAAATGCAATAACAAAAACACTACATCCTGTAGTGTCTAACCCTTACACCTTGCTTACAAAATTGCAAAGTGACTGGGTGTGGTTTTCAGTTTTAGATTTAAAAGATGCTTTCTTTTGTCTGCCATTAGCTGAAAGCAGTCAGGAAATTTTTGCCTTTGAATGGGAAAACCCCAAAACAGGGAGAAAAAGCCAACTTACATGGACTGTATTGCCACAAGGATTCAAAAATAGCCCCACGATATTTGGAGATCAACTAGCTAAAGAACTGGAAGGCTCGACGTCGCCCCTTGGGGAAGGTACACTTCTGCAGTATGTTGACGACCTACTAATAGCAACAAGGACTCGTGAAGACTGCAAGAACTGGACTGTAAGCCTTTTAAATTTTCTGGGACTAAATGGATATAGGGTCTCTCCTGAGAAGGCTCAGTTGCTCCTCCAGAAAGTTACATATCTGGGATATGAATTGGCAGGAGGAGAGAGAGACTTGGGAAACAACAGGAAGGAGGCAATCTGTCAAATGCCCCGGCCAACTACAATCAAAGAACTGAAAACTTTTCTGGGAATGACAGGATGGTGTAGGTTGTGGATCCCTCATTATGGGTTGATTGTGAAACCCCTGTACCTGCTCCTAAAGGAAACCGAGGGGACCTACCTATGCTGGACACCAGAGACTAATAATGCATTTGTAACTCTGAAACATGAGCTAATGCAAGCCCCGGCATTGGGTATACCAGATATCACTAAACCTTTTCTGTTGTTCTCACATGAGAGGCAAGGACTGGCGTTGGGACTTTTGGCACAGAAGCTGGGACCCTACAAAAGGCCAGTGGCTTATTTCTCCAAGCAATTGGATGTGGTCAGCCGAGGATGGCCCGCCTGCCTGCGTGCAGTGGCAGCTGTGATCCTGAACACAGAAGAAGCCTGCAAGTTCACAATGGGCCCGAAGATAACTGTTTTTGTCTCTCATACAGTGTCAGCAGTGCTCATGCAGAAAGGAAATCACTGGTTAACCCCATCTCGCTTTCCCAAATATCAAGCTGTCCTAGCAGAATCAGAGCATGTGAGTATCCAGGTAACCAACATCTTAAATCCAGCAGCTTACCTCCAGGGCAGAGCTACCGAAGAACCTGTACAACATGACTGCATTGAAACCATGGAGGCAGTTTACTCCAGCCACCCAGACCTGAAGGACTCTCCGCTGGAAGATGCAGAAAACTGGTTCACTGATGGAAGCAGTTGTGTCAGAGATGGTAAGTGCCTTGCTGGGTATGCAGTTGCAACCACAGATGCCATCATTGAAGCAAAACCGTTACCTGTGGGGACATCTGCTCAAAAGGCTGAGATAATAGCTCTAACTTGAGCCTTGGCACTAGCTGAAGGAAAGCCTGTCAACATTTGGACTGATTCAAGGTATGCTTTTGAGGTAGTACACGCTCACGGGGCTATCTGGAAGGAAAGGGGTTTATTAACCTCACAGAAGAAAGAAGTCAAGCATGCTTGTCTTGGTTTGAAAGACAGGTGTCTGCCAAGAGAGGTTGAACCCTCCCTTAGGACAGAGAATGTGATTTTCCCCTCCCTCTGAATTATTCAATTTTGAAAAATCAAGGGCTTTCAGGCAAAGGTATGGGAAAAGGAATATCAGTTCTTTACTAATATCTATAAACAAGCAATAACAATAATAGCAACCACAAATAGAACCAGAAACCAATAGCAGATGACTTGTGAGCTGCCAAGCCTTTTCCCGTGTGGTGTAATCACGGTTGCAAGCAGCAGGGGCGCTGTTGAGCTCCCGGCAGGGCAGGTGCGATGACTCCCGAGCGGCTGCAGGTGGCGCTGTGGCGCAGGGTCAGGTCAGCCACACACAGCTGGTAATGGTGGGCAGGCTGAAGAGCAGCCAGGCAACTCGGAGCGGCAAAAAGCAGGGCGGCAGGGGCAGGAGCCGGCCCTCTCCGGCTAGCCAGCGAGGCAGCAAGGATTTCTGCAGTCACAGCAGACGCCGCAGTCTTGTGCAGCAGAGCGGGGCAGGCAGCAGAGGCAGCCAGACTCTCCCGGCAGCTGCCGCGAGAAAATGCAGCCCGGGGAAACGTGCACTTCCCAGTGGGAAAAAGGCCGAATCAAAGCTCACCCAGCCAGGAGAAGAAAACAGGGCACAATTGGATCTCCTCTGGTCGCAGCCAAAAGCAAAGAGCAGCCTCTCCTCTCAGTGTCCGAACGACGAGAGTGAGTGTTCCAACGGCCAGCTCTTCCCTTACCCTGCCCTGCCCTAGCACACCTTTTTGTCTTTTACAAAAGAGTTGATGGCTATAATCACCTAACTATTTGTTGCTTAGTAACAGTGATGGAGAAAAATTCCAAGGCCTTCCCCAACCTCCGACAATGCTACTGAAATCTTACAATTGCTAGAAGCAGTGCTGAAACCTTCAAAAGTGGCTATAATGCATTGTAAAGGGCACTCCCAGGGGAACACCATCCCTGAACTGGGAAATGCAATGGCAGACAAAACAGCAAAGACAGTGGCTGGTATGGTTCAAATACAAGCCCTAGCTCTAATACCTTCTAGCATCCTTATGGGTGAGAAACCCCACCATATGACACTGATGATTTGAATTGGATACAAAAAGAGAAAGGACAAATAGGAGCAGATGGGTGGGCTAGAATAGAGGATCTCCTGGTCATACCCAGAAAATTGTTAAAGTTATTTATCCAAAGCGAACATTCCAAAACACATTGGGGAGTTAATGCCTTACATAACCATTTAAAGAGCAAAGTGATATCATCAAAATTAAAGGAGACAATCAAGGACATAACTTCCACTTGTGAAATCTGTCTTAAAAACAACCCTAATACCACTGTTAGGCAAAACACTGGAACAATCCTCAAAGGAGCCTTACCAGGGGACATGTGGCAAATTGACTTTTCTGAATTACCTAGAAAAGGGGGATACAAGTACCTTTTAGTCCTCACAGACACTTTCTCAGGTTGGCCGGAAGCCTTCCCTTGTAGAACAAATAAAGCTAGAGAAGTTGTTAAAGCCTTAGTACAAGAAATAATTCCACGATTTGGGGTACCCAGGGAAATTAATTCTGATAGGGGATCACACTTTGTAGCTCAGGTGGTTCAGGGAGTAAGTAATCTACTAGGCATACGCTGGCAACTACATACACCATACAGGCCACAGGCGAATGGACAAGTAGAAAAGATGAATCACTTAATAAAGCAACAATTAGACAAAATTTGTCAAGAAACCAACTTATATTGGTATCAGGCTCTGCCCATGGCTTTGCTAAGAATAAGGGTAAAACCATGGCTCAAGGAAAAACTGAGTCCCTTTGAAACTTTGTATGGAAGGCCCTATGGAACAAATGTGATTCACAATGACAGTGTGGCTCTGGTAGGGCAAAGCTATCTAATAGATTATGTAAAACATTTAGGTCAAAAATTACAATCAATACACACTACCGTTATTAATTGTAAACCCCCACCACCTGATAAACCCTTTCATAATGTGAATCCCGGGGATTGGGTTTATGTTAAGTCTCTTTCAGGAAATCCACTTCAGGAAAAGTGGGAAGGACCTTATCAAACATTGCTGGTGACTCATACAGCAATTAAAGTACAGGGAAAATCGACTTGGATCCATTATACCAGGACCAAACTTGCACCAAGACCAGAGTGGGAGACAAGAAGAACAGGACCTCTGTGCCTTCAAATACAAAAAATCAATACAACATGACCTGGACCATGCTAATGACACTGGTAATTGGGGCAGGTGCATGGGACCAAAATGCATACCTTCGATTAATGGACAGTTATAAATACAAGCTGCTGCAGTTACAAAATACAAACATTGCATCAGATCACATTAGATGACACTTCTTGAGGGTTTAAAGAGGTATGGGACAAACTTATAGCATGGTTACCCAACTTAACCTGGCTTAAACAATTGTTTGTAATAGTTATTTGTATTTTTGCATTGTCACTTACTGTTTGCATTAGTAGTTATTGTTGTATAATATTATGTACTTAGAATTGCGATGCTTATATTCAATGGCAAAAGTACAAATTTAAATATGAGATAGAGAAAAGTACTTACTTTCATGACATACAAGATTTGTAAAGAATTACAAATTACGAAAAGAAAAGGGGGATTGAGAAAGATATGGTCAAATAGAAAACCCAAATCTATTTGCACTTCAATCATCCTTGTTTCTCTGAGCTCTTGCCCCCCTTCCACAGCGCCTGTCCCAGCTGAGGGCTGAACTCTTGATTCAAATTCAAATTGCAGGTAACAGCTCGGGCCTGATGGCTTATCAGCTAAACATGCATTTGAAACCAGCACAGAAACCTTCACCCTGGAGGGGTCTTTGGGGGTCTCCAAAGACCACCACGACATATTAATGACTTCCAAGAAATGATTTGTATAACCATTCCTATCCTGAAGAATGTAATGAATATTCATGAATTTTACCTATAACACTGTGTCTTTGGGGGAACTGAGGTGTGTGTGTGTTTGGTGGAAACAATTCCCACACACCCGGTGCACTGAATAAAGCAAATACCCACTTCTCTGACTTGGTCTCTGAAGTGTCTCTGGGCTCAATTGGGGCGAATCAGTTTTTATATGTTTTGAATGTTTTTTTGGGAGCTCTATCCAGGTTGCTGCATCTTTTTTGATGAGCTCAGATGACTTGGCTCCCCACCAAGTGGATACCATATTTGAGTGGTTTCAGCGAGTGTAAGGACCAGCAACTGAACTAACCACCTTTTCTGCAGCTCCTCAGCATTCTCCCCGCATGCCTTGCCTGTGTAAACTGCTGTGCCACATCCTTCTGGTACGCCACATCCTGTTTTTCCATCCTGGTTGCTCGCGTTCCCTGGAGCTGTTTAAATCTCCCAGGGATTCTTCTGGCAATGGTCCCTCCTCTCCTCATTGCCTCGCAAGAGCTTCCGGGTCCTGACAGGGCTCTGGGCTCCTGCTCAAATGTCCCTGAGCTCAGGAAGCCCCCTGTATGGCATAATCCAATAGCCACCCCCAGACTTGCCTCAGTTGCTGCTCTTGCTGCCTCACCAACTTACCACTTCCCTGGGGAGCCTGTTCCAGTGCCCACAGCCTCTGGATGAAGAACCTTTTCCTAATATCCAACCTAAACCTCCCCTGACACAGCTTCAGGCCATTCCCTTGGGTTCTGTCACTGGTCACCAGAGAGAAGAGATCAGTGCCTGCCTCTCCACTTCCCTCGTGAGGAAGCTGCAGACCATGGTGAGGTCTCCCCTCAGTCTCCTCTTCTCCAGGCGAAACAGACCAAGTGACCTCACCTGTTCGTCATATGGCTTCCCCTCCAGACTGTTCACCATCTTTGTAGCCATCTGTTGGGCACTTTCCAATAGTTTTATATCCTTTTTATATTGTGACACCCAAAACTGCACACAATACTCGAGGTGAGGCCACACCAGTGCAGAGCAGAGCAGGAAAATCACCTCTCTCAACAGGCCGGTGATGCTGTGCCTGATGCACCCCAGGACACAGTTCTGAATAACTAAGAGTGAGGTTTCATTCTATGGCAAATCTGATCAGTCAACTAGCTGCTGATAAAAGGGCTGTCCTGCTCCCACCTGATTCTCCCACAAGCTGTTTTTGCTTTATTTGGGATAGCTCTGACTTCACAGAGACAAGAGCTAAACTGGCAGAAATATTCACTTGTACGGGCTTACATCTCTACTGTATTAACTCTTTGCGTCATCCTATCTTTTGGCTACACAGTGCTGGAGGCAGTAAGGAGGGATAAAGATTCTTTCTGAGGCAGCCACATGTAAAAGCTACATTTGAAGATGTGTCTTATCCTTCATTTGTTGCAGCCTAACTATTGGTAAAAATATGGGTGAGTGTTAGGGATGATATCAAATGCAAAGAAAAATCTAAATGTAAAAAATAATTATGTCGGTGATGAAAAAAGACACACTGATTCAGTGCTATAGTTTGGAGATCTGCAGGTGCTGTTTTTTCTCTTCTTTTTCTCTTTCCCATGCGAGCTCCCTTTTATTTAATTTTGTTACAGATAAACCACTGCCTTCTGATTGGTCCCTAAGGCCTCTGTTAATTTTGTAGCACACAAAACATGCCACAGGCATGTCATGCATGTGATTGTTTTCAATCACAATAAGTTACACACTCATATGGTGGACTTTTCCACTAAAATAGTTTTTTCGCCACATCCTCAGCAAACACACAAATTAGCAGAGCCTTTAGGGTTAACATTCTCTTGTTCTAATCTTGGTTAGGGCGCCAGGTATTTGGCACCATTCCCACAGGTTATCGTAAGACCACATGAACATGAATATGTATGAGGAAGTACAAAGACTAAGAGCACATCAACATAGATAAAAATACTAATTATAACATTCTCATGTTTCTTCCACAACCCTGCCCATTGTATTCCTTTCAGTATTATGTTTGTGTGGCCAGGTTTTGGTAGCGGGGAGAGGGCGGGATTACAGGGGTGGCTTCTGTGAGAAGCTGCTAGAAGTTTCCCCTATGTCCAGCAGAGACAATGCCAGCCAGCTCCAGGATGGACCTGCTGCTGGCCAAGGTCAAGCCAATCAGAGATGGTAGTAAAGCCTCTGTGATAACGTATTTAGGAAGGAAAAAAATTATTGCATAGATGTAATTGCAGCCAGAGAAGAGACGAGTGAGAATATGTGAGACGAACAACTCTGCAACCACCAAGGTCAGTGCAGAAGGAGGGGGAGAAGGTACTACAGGCACGGGAGCTGAGATTCCCCTGCAGCCTGTGGTGAAAACCATGGTGAAGCAGCTGTGGCCCTGCAGCCCATGGAGGTCCACCGGGATGCAGAGATCCACCTGCAGCCAGTGGAGGAGACCCATGCTGGAGCAGGTGGATGCCTGAAAGAGGGCTGTGACCCCCATGGGGGATGTTATGAAGTGAGAGGGGAGAGCTTAGACAAGTTCCTGCCTTTGCTCCAGTCTTTTGGCAGTAGGCAGTAGCTTTATTGGGGCCGCCAGCACCCCAAAACCCACTCTCACTTGCAAGTTCTTAATAATGACTGATCAGGCCTATTACAACATGAATTATTTATTGAGTAGACCAAGGAAAACAGATATAAGACTTTAAACAGACTACATACTACACAGGATAACACAAAAAGAACTACTAGAAGATAAAATACAGAGCACAATAGTAAAGGTACCTATGTTACAGCTAGCAAAGAAATGGTATCGATTAGGAGCCAATGTCACTTACCAACAAATGATACTGGTGTGCAGAAGTCTCCTTAATTTCTTTCAATATCTTGGGAAGTAACTCGACACCAACATCTCGGTCATCGAGGAGAACTCTCTACACACTCAAAGACTGTATAAGAGATTTCTGATTTTATGAAAATCATAGTGGTCTTTTATAGTTGAAAAAGTGCCTGTCTGTCAGTCACTTATTTTTTGCTTATCTATTCCCACAAATTCAAAGGCAAGATGTTTATTGCTGGCTAAGGATATTTTCAGTCGAGATAGCTTGCCACAAGGCAAGTGATTAGGTGATTCTGCTGACTTAGCCATGAGGTGGAAGTAGATAAGTCTCAGGGGTGAAAGGTCCTGTAACAGGGGACACACACTGGAGCAGGCTGTGCCCGAAGAACATCCAGCCAGGGTCAACCTACAACACTTTGTCATCATTCTCACTTCTCATTAATGCTGTTGAACACATGAATTTAATAGAATCATATAATGGCCTGGGTTGGAAGGAACCTTAAAGATCATTTAATTTCACCCCTCTGCCAAGGGCAGGGACACCTTCCACTATCCCAGGTTTCCTAGAGCCCCATCCAACCTGGCTTTGAACACTTCCAGGAATGAGGCAGGCATAACCTCTGGGTAACCTCTTCCAGTGCCTCACCACCACCCTCACAGTCAAAAATTTCTTCCTAATATCTAATCTAAATCTACTGTCAGTTTGAAGCCATTCCCCCCTTGTCCTATCACTACATGCCCTTGTAAAAAGTCCCTCTGTAGCAGGGCATCTTACCCCCCTACAAGAGCTTATCTATTGTTTGTTAACTAGTCAGATAACTCAAATGGGACAAGCTGCCTTGTAGTGAGCTATTTTGGTGCTATGGGGTCAACACTAGTCCGGCACGTCCCAACTGCCAATAAACATCGTACGACTGACACATGCTCACTTTACAACTATAAAAGCCACAGCAAACTTTCACAAAGTAGAAATCTTCTATACATTTTCCTGGAAATGTGTGGAATTTCTCCCATGAGTAGGGACATCTACTTCCCAGTTACTCCCCCAGAGCTTGAAAGCTGTGGTGGCTACTGTCATCTTGTTTCAGGAGGCCCGGAAATTCACCCTTGTTGTGTCTGTACCCCATATAGTACTAACTGTACTTGAATAAAAGGGGGGCATTGGTTGTCCCCTAGCAGAATGCTTAAGGATCAATTTGTGTTGTTAGAACAGGATGATGTTACCCTAAAGACAACATCTGTCGTAAACCCTGCTATGTTTTTGTCATCCACGTCAATTGACAGTATGCCTGAGCATGACTATTTACAGACAATAAAAGAGGCTTATTCCAGCAGACCAGACCTAAAGGATGCACCTCTAGAAAATCCAGATTGGGAACTGTATACCAATGGAAGCATCTTCATGAGAGATGGTAAGCGAATGACAGGTTATGCAGTGACAACCACAAATAAGGTAATTGAAGCAAAGGCCTTGCCTTCAGATGTATCATCACAGAAAGCCAAACTGATTGCACTCATGAGACCTCTAGAACTGAGCAAAGGAAAAAAGGTAAATATATGGACTGATTCTAAATATGCCTTTAGTGTTGTCCACGCCCATGGAGTCATCTGGAAGAAGAGAGGGCTGCTACCTGTGACTGTACAGATTCTCTCTGATGGGAAACTTTCCCTTCTCTCGTTAGGTATGAGAAAACATAGATAAACACTATGAGAACAGAGAATGTTTTGGAATGGGTGTTGAGACACCTCTGCCAATCATCCCGGGGGTGGGTGACTGCTGGCCAATCCCAATGCTTTTCTCTTTTGTATAAAAGTCAGATATGTAAATAAAGTTCCTTCTTCTTCGCTTGAACACCACCGCTGTTGGCTGGGTTTCTTTCCATTATTGGTTCAACAGCAACAGCTACCCACTCAAGGTAATGAAATCAAACATGCTGAACAGATCCTTGCACTCCTGCAGAGTATTTGGAAACCTAGAGGTAGCTATTATGCCTTGCAGAGGTCATCAAAAAGGGAAAACAGCTCCCGAACTGGGAGATCGCTTTGCTGATGAAACAGCAAAAGGGATTGTAGAAAAAGGCATTCTTGCAGTGGTACCACCAAAAGAAATAGATTTGTCAGAGTTTACCCCAAAATGCCATCAGAGGGACCACAAGTTAATGAAGTTCCTTAAGGCTGAAATCAAAGAAAGCATGTGGGCTATCACCCCAGGGTGACAGGATGTAGTCCCACCCCTGCTCCTTTGGGAAATAGCGCAAGAGCATAAGAGTACCCACTGGGGAACAGAAAATCTTTTGAAGCATTTGAGGAAGGGAGTAATAGGAAGGGGAATGACAGATGTTGTACAATCTATAACAATCAAGTGTGAAATCTGCAGTAAAAACAACTCCGACACGAGCAAAAGAGTTGTGTTAGGAATAACAAAGGCAGGCAATCTCCCTGGAGATTATTGGCAAATAGATTTTGCTGAGTTACTATGCAAAGAAGGATACAGGCACATATTGGTATTGGTTGACACCTTCAGTGGATGACCTGAAGCTTATCCCTGCTGCACCAACACAGCAAAGAGATGGTGAAAGTTTTGCTCAATGATATAATTCCAAGGTTTGGGGTTCCATTGGGGTTGTCCTCAGATTGAGTGCCACACTTTGTTGCAACAGTGGTAGGGGAAGTTAGCTGAATTCTGGGAATTGCTTGGGATCTGCGTACACCCTACAGACCCCAAGCAAGTGGCAAAGTTGAACATATGAATGGAATGCTTAAAACCCAGTTTAGTAAAATTTGTAAAGAGACATCCATGATATGGGTTCAGGCCTTGCCTATAGCCTTACTGAGAATCCACATACAACCAAGGGGGAGAGACAACGTAAGTCCTTATGAAATATTGCATGGCAGGCTTTATCAGATTCCGCATATTGCGCGAGAAATTCATGTGAGGGGGAAAATTGACTAACAAAAGTATTTAATAGCTTTAAGTTCCACTTTGCAGAAGCTCCAAAGATTAGTCGTATTACCCAGACCGATAGGGCTGGGCACACCTGCTCATCGGTTCCAGCCTGGATACTGGGTCTATGTTAAATGGTGGGACAGTGATCTCTTGCAAGCCAAATGGAGAGGAACATTTCAAGTCCTTCTGACTACACTCACTGCAGTCAAGGTTGATGGCAAGAGACTCTGGATTCACGACTCCAGAGTTAAAAAGGCTTTTGTTCCTGAAACAACTGGAAAACAGACTGATACAAATCAGGATGATGTGGTTTGAATTATTCTTTTTGTGCCTGTTATCTGCACAGTTGGTAACAATGACTCAGGTTTGGTCCCAAAATTTGCATTTGACCATAGTCCAAAATGCATCCAAAGCTCTTCATAAGAACAACTTGGCAGGATTTGTATTGAATTGCCAGCCATGGATGGGAATGGTTGCTGGCCTCTGATTGGTGTTTTAATGAAAGAGAACCATTCAGAAAAGTGGGAACAAGTCTATAAGGTCTATCGGCCTCCTATATTCCTGAGCGGCTGTCCTGGGGTGAGGGTAATCCTGTGTATTCCCATATCGTTGTTTGTATGCTCAGAAAATGTAGTCCTGCAGCTTTAAATACATTCAGCCAATGGGAGGAGAGCGGGTTGTTTAAAACCCTTCCCCAAGCCTCTCTGTGGGGGAGTGAGGTGGAGGAAAAGCCACTCCTGAGACTGGCTGGTGGCTGCTGTTGACGCTGCGAGTTTTTCCCTGGAGGTGCCTCTTCGTCATTTTCCTTTTTGGACCCTTTTCTCCGATTCGCTTTCTCGCCAAAAAAACCCAAGGAGCCCTGGAGCACAGCAGATGAGAATCCTCCAGGGAGCTACTGGAGCAACTTTGCCCAGCCCCCGGGGCCCTCGGAGAGGGGAAACTACACCTGAGAAAAGGACACTAAAGCTTACCACCTGTTAACTCAGGTTTAATAACTCCTTTCCCCCTGTTTTCCCCTTCCCCTGTGCTTTGCAGGGCATTCTGTGTGTTTTGTTAAATAAATAGGTTGGTTTTTTTCACTTTCATTTAAGAAGTTCTGTTGTGAGTGGGGGAAGGGAGGAGGTAACAAAGCCCTTGGCTTTCGGGGGAGGCATTTGTTTGGAGCGCTCTCCACCTAGAGGTTTGTCTCCAATCTGAGACAGCGGCCTAATTGATCAGGAAGATTATACAGTTCCCTGCAAAATCGTTAATGCCACAGGAAAGATCATTCTTCCTCCATATTGTCATAAGACCAAATTTGTAGAATAAGTAAATCAAAAATCTATAAAAAAGATGGCTCAGACAACATAGAGACTAACTCCCTCACATGGGTCAGGGTGGTATTGGATATATGAGAATGAGGCCTGGAAAGTTTTGCCCTTAGACAGAGATCGGGCCTGTGCCCTTGGGGCTGTAATTCCAAACATAACAATATTTGATCACAAGATCCATTAATCCTCTTGTTGAGCATCCCACACTTTTCCACAGTGTAATCAGAGCTCTCATTCCCTCTTTGTGAGTAATTGAACTGGAGAGAGCAATTGTTAACATCTCAGCCATTATTGAACATATCAAACAGCAAACTTCAGATGCAATTTCGGCCTTACAAGAAGTAATCCATTATTTGTGTCATGTGGTTTTACAAAACAGAATGGCTCTCGATTTCCTATGAGCCGCAAAAGGAGGTGTGTGTGCAGTCATTAACACCAGTTGTTCTTGTGTAGATCAGAGTGGAAGAATTAATAAGGATTTGGTTGAAATTTGGAAGCAAACTCTAATTTTACATATGGTAGCTCTCAAAAATGACTCATTGAACTTTGACTATATCTTCCACACGCTCACTTTGTGGCTACCAAATTGGGCCTGGATAAAAGAACTGTTCATAGTAGCTGTAGCTATAGTTGGCTTCCGTATGATAGCCAGTTGTGTAAGTCGCTACTGTGGTTAAATATATAGAGTAGAAACTAGATATGATAGAGTCTTGTCAAGTCTCTAAAGGGGGGAATGATGCCAAACTGATTTTTGCTTTTATATATTCTTAATATATATTTGTAGCTCTGTAGCCTATTATTGTATAACTATATAGATTCATAGCTAGTATTTTTCCTACCCTGTTAGACAGAAAGACAAAACACATTCCTAAGACCCTATTCTAATCTTGCTTCTTTAGAGAACCAAGGTCGTGTCACTTTCCCAAGACACTTTCTATAAGACATAAGTATAAGACATAAAGTAGAGCTAGTAGCAAGGAAGGGGGTCAAACCAAGAGGCGGAATTACTTCATCATCTGTGTTTCTAGTTGGGGATTCCTGTCAATTATGCTAATTTGCTAAAATTACAAAACTGTACTTGTCCTATGTCCAGTGGGCATCTTGGGCACATTTTTGGCATGTATTTTGGCCTGTTATTCACCTGGAGAGACCTTCATAAAGGGTGAAGCACGGAATTGACTCCACAACTCAGATAGTTATGAAGTAGGTATGTGTTTATTCCAGCTGGGGTGCATGGGGGTAGCCCCTCCAAAGGCATGCACACCCTCAGCAGCACTTCACTAGGTTTATATTAGGTTACAGATTACATATGCATACAGTTAGACAAAGCCCCTATACATATTCATTACCTATCCCCACTTCGTATTATAATGAGTTCAAAGTTCATTTAAATGTGCTCGCACAAGCGCAGTGTCACAGATTAATTGTGGGCAGGGGTCCCAAATAATTAATGATGGTGAAATCAGTAGTCTTCCTCACGATGAACTGTTCACCCTGTTCCCTTGCGCATTCTCCCTTGGTTCTTGGTCCAAGTCCAAGCCTGAGAACCAACTTGTACCAGTTCGGGGTCCAAGGGCGGGATGCTCAGTCACACTTAGTGGTTTTTCTCAATTATTTGGCTCTCTTCTCTCTATCCTCCCCAATACTAGGTGGCACAAAACCATTAAGTGAATAATAAATTGTCTACAGCAGGCAAATCTTAGTAAATCATTACCCAATCTCTGGCCTTTTAAATCAGTTCAAAAGTTATTATTATTATTATTATTATTATCCAGCTTCTAGTTCTTTTAAAGTAATAATTTCTATTTTACCCTAAATCAATGGTAACTGCATTTTATCACCTAACCTGGTCTGGCTCTTGATTTTAGGGGCTGAAAAGGCAACACCTAAAGGTGGGCCAACCAGTCATGGTCAAATTACCTCAAATTGGGATCGTACCTATGACTCTGATGGACAATCAAGGACCAATGGCCCGGGTGGCTATTGATTCTAATGGCCACCAGCAAAGAATCAGTTCCTGATGTATATTCCCCACATTCTTAAACTGCTCTTTCTTTCTACAAGTTTGTTTTATGCTTTCAGGTGGTAATGAGTATTGAGAAAGGAGTGGTCAAATAGAAAACCCAAATCTATTTGCACTTCAACCATCCTTGTTTCTTTGAGCTTTTGCCCCTTCCACCAGCACAGCGCCCATCCAGGGCTGAAGGTTGATAACAGTTCTGGCCTTGTGGATTCCCTTAATCTTATCAAGATAAAAGGGGGCAAAAGGAATCCTTTTGCCATTGAGCACAAGAAATCACTAATAATATTAATGACTTATGAGAAGTAATTTGTATAACCACTCCTATCCTAGAGAATGTAATGAATATTCATGATTTTTACCTATAACACTGTGCCTTTGGAGGTACTGGTGTGTGTGTTTGGTGGAAACAATTCCCACTCATCCGGTGCACCGAATAAAGCAAATACCCACTTCTCTGACTTGGTCTCTGAAGTGTCTCTGAGCTCGATTGGGGTGAATCAAGACAATATGGGATATTACTGGCTTTGCAGAAATCAAGCTAGAAAAGCTCTACCCACCTAAATGGCAAGGAATATGCACCATTGGAGCTGTAGTGCCAGAAATAGATACTATTGATTAATCAGAATTCCCCAGAGGACACCTGCCATCTTTTATAAAAAGGCACAAATGAAATTTAAATTCCTTAGTTGAAAGACTCTCTGGATTCCACAAGTTTATGAGAGGATTCTTACCATGGTTAGGAGTATCCGAATTGGAAAAGGCTCTAGTGAACATATCCGGAGTTATCAAAAAAATAGAAAACTGAACAAACTATGCAATTAGCCCTTTGTAACAAGAAGCTACCTGGCTTTCAAAGGTAGTTAAACAAAATTGAATGGTTTTGGATTTGCTTTTGGCTTCCAAAGGCGGTGTATGCAGTTATCAACACCAGTTGCTGTGTATACGTAGATCAGACTCTGAGAATACAGACTGATTTGGAAGAAATTAGAATGACCACCAAAATCATTCATGAAACACAAAAAATCAAGGGGAAGATATATTTGATTGGATAACATAATGAACTCAAAATTTATATGTGATTGTAAGAAAACTGATTGGCATAATTATCATAGTTCTGACATTAATGGCTGGTACATGGATTCTATTCCAAATCTGCAAAATAGGATATAACAAGATGTGTAAATCTGACAAAAAACATTTTTCCTAAAGAGTCTCAGAAGGATGGACAACTATTCTACTTAAGTTTGTTTATATAGCATTGAAAATCTTGATGAGTATTATTAAGGTGCTAGATAATTTGATAGCTTTCAATTATTTTGATTAATATTTGTATATGTTTTGTCTCAATATTTTTGCAGTGTATATGAGTTTTCTGTGAGTATTGCTTTAGAATGCTTGTATCTTTGTCACCAAATCTCTGAAATGTCAGAATAAGACTCCTTAACACTAATTTGGTCTTAAAGAGGGCATCATTTATTCAGGCCTGAGGTCCAACAGGGGATACTCTTAACCTTACACAGACGTGATCCTTCAAGTGTGTTGCTTATATACATTAGCTACATGCATATTACAATTTGCCTATCACCATAAATCCCACCCCAAGTTCCCAGATTCAGTCCTTTGTTTTGTCTATCACTACATTCTTGAGGCAGATGTCTACTTCCCACCATCCTTGCTGGAAGAGCAGAGTTTTCATGCCATGTTTCCTTGCTAAAAGTTTCACAGGCACAGTAAAAATTGAATTAACCCTTTTGGTATCACTGCCTACTGCTCCTTTGCCTTGCCTTGCCTTGCCTTCCATGCAGGCAAGGCAATGCAATCGAAGGGTAGGCAATTCTTGGCAAGTCAAGGGAGAGGTAGGGAAGGCAAGGCAAAACCAGTCAGGAGAAAGTAAAGCAAGGCAATGAAGTGGTAGGCAAGAGAAGGCCCAGAAGTTATAGGCAACGCAGGGCGTAGCAAGGTAAGTCCAGTGATGGGTGGGCCAGGCAGGGACAGGGAGGGCTAGGCAAGGAAAGGCACAGAATGGGTATACAAGGCAATGCAAGGCAAGGGAGGGGTAGGAAAGGCAAGGCAAGGCAATGGGGAGGAAGGTAAGGCATGGAACGGCATGGCAAGGCCTGGAAAGAAAGTAATGCCTTTTCACTGGTCCTAAAATTATGAGCTAGACACAGTTAGGTGATAAAAAGGGGTTACCTTTGTTACCTTTATAAGGATCCTTATGGTGCACAGCAGGCTGGATGGAAAGTGCTGAAGATGCACGCGTAGCATAAAGCGGATACAATTTTTATATGTTTAGCAAATTAGCATAACTAATAAGAATCCCCAATTAGACACATAAGTGAGGAAGTAATTCCCCCCTGGTTCTACCCCCCCCCCCCCCCTTAGATAGGAACTAAACTTTGTTTATGAAAATGTGTCTCAGAGAGCTGGTTTCAACCTTGGCTTCCCAGAGAATCTAACCTTGCAGGGCTTCGAGCCACTGGGGAATTTATTTTGTCTTTCTGTCTAATAGAGTAGTTAAAATGCTAGCTACAAATACAATAATAGGCTACAGAGCTACAAATATATATGTAAAGAATATAGAGAATATATAAAAGCTAAAAGGGCAAAAATCAATTCGGCATCAAAAGGAGTAGGCAGGTAAAGGCAGGGGATGGGTATGAAAGGCAATGCAAGGGAAGGGAGGGGTAGGCAGGGAAAGGCAAGGCAAGGGGTGGGTTTGCAAGGCAAGGTAAGAGACAAATAGGCAAGGCAATGAGAGTCATATGGGGAGCAGGCAAGGCAAGGCAAGGTGTCTCGGTTCAGAAATAAGTTTGGGAGAGAATGCTCTGGAATGAACGTTTCCTCTAAAGAA
Organism: Entomyzon cyanotis; assembly: GCA_024500445.1. Taxonomy (NCBI): domain Eukaryota; kingdom Metazoa; phylum Chordata; class Aves; order Passeriformes; family Meliphagidae; genus Entomyzon; species Entomyzon cyanotis. Next base: position 155,870 of record JAKEPQ010000399.1, read on the forward strand.
AAGGGTTTCAACAATCCCTTCCCGCCAATATGAAATGGCTTTTTAGTTGATGAAAGTGAAAAAAACTGTTTATTTGACAAACAAGGTGCCTGCACTGCACGGGAGAAAAAATGAATAACTGTTAGATATTGAACCTTCAGAACCTTACACCCCCCCCCCCATGCCCACCCACAGCAGAACAAAAAAAACCCCAGAATGCCAGGGGAACAGAAAAAAACTCTGCCACGTGGAGAGAAGGAACAAAATGGCAGACGGCCTTTGTCTCAGGGGAGGAAGAAGAGTCCAGGCAGCAGCTTGGAAAAAAGAAAACAGATGGGAACCTGGTAAACTCTGAGGTTGGTCTCCTGGCTGCAGACGAAGCTGGTGGATTTAGAGTCCTTTCTTTCGGTGGTTCAGCTTTTCCCAAGGTCTGGGCCGAGATGGGGTGTCCCCGCAGCTTCCCTGCCAGTCCACGCCTACTGATTCTTGGACCAAAGCTAAGCCAAATAGTTCCAGAAGAAACCACAGAAGCTGCCAGAGGATTGCTATTGCAGTCCAGGGAAAAACTTTTGCCTCAGCTAACAGAAACCAAGCTAGCTAAAAGCAACAATGTAACACCCATCTGCTTCACAAGCTGAGCACACAGGAGTGACCCTTTGAACCAAGCCTGCGCCAGAGTTCCCTTGGCTCCCGCCCCTTCCCCGGACCCATCTTAAAGCTACAGGACCCCTTTCTGGGCATAAAGCAGATGATCAGGAATAGAGTATCATTATAAAGTCACCCCAAGACACAAGGCCAGGAGAAAATGGATGTCAAGGTGGGGGATGGGAAAGCAAGGCAGTGCAAGGCAATGGAGTGGTAGGAAAGGAAAGGGAAGGACACAGAGTGGTTGGTAAGGCAGAAAGGAAAGAACAAGGCAAGGTGGGAAATGGGTCTGTGAGGCAATGCAAGGTTGAGATAGGCCTGGAAAAGCAAGTCAAAGGCAGGGCAGGTAAGGCCAGGCAAGAAAGGCAGGGGATAGGCATGCAAGGCAAGGTAGGCAAGGCAAGGGAAGGAAACAAAGTGGTAGGCAAGGCAAGGGAAGGAAACAAAGTGGAAGGCAAGGCAAGGCAAGGACACAGCGGGAGGGTAAAGCAAGGCAAGAGAGAGCTAGGAAAGGCAAGGTCTGTCAAAGGAGAGGAAAACAAGGTGAGGCAAGGCCAGGGAAGAGAGGGCTAGGCAGTTAAAGGCAAGGCATGGGTATGAAAGGTAATGCAAAGCAAGGCATGGGTAGACAAGGCAAGACAAGGCAAGAGAATAGCAAGGAAAAGCAAGGTCTGGTAGGAATGCAAGGCAAGGCAAGGCAAGGCAAGGCAAGGCAATAGAGTGGTAGGCAAGAGAAGGTCCAGAAGCTGTAGGCAATGCAGGGCAGAGGAGGGCAAGTCCAGTGATGGGTAGGCAAGGCAAGTCAATTGCAGGGCAGTAGAGGCAAGGCAATGACAGGGAAGAAAGGGGTAGGCAAGTCAAGGCAGAGGATGAGTAATAAAGCAATGCAAGGGAAGGGAAAGGTAGGCAGGGCAAGGCCCGGGGCGGGTTTGCAAGGCAAGACAAGGTTGAGGGAGGCCAGGGAAGGCAAGTCAAAGGAGAGGCTTGCAAGGAAAAGCCAGGACAGGTTACAAAAAGTAGGAAAGTTAAGACTGGTGATGGGTGAGCAAGGCAATGCAAGGCAAAGGAGTGGTAGGAGGGGTAAGGGAAGGAGACATATGTGTCAGTAAGGCAATGCAAGATTGGGGAAGGCACACCAAAGCAAGTCAAAGAAGGAGCAGGAGAGCCAAGGCAAGGGCAGGAAAAAAGGGGTAGGGCCCTGGGAGGTCAAGGCCATCCAGACCCATCTCTCCTGGCAGCTTTCGTCTGGGAGCAATCCTTGGATGTGTTGAATTTTGGAGGTGCAGTCCAAATTTCTGCCATGGGTTCCATGACAAGAATGACAGTTCTTTTCCATAGGAAGGAAAACACATAGTTGCAGAGTTTCAGGTACAGATGAGAGGCAGGTCCAGGAGAGGCCAAAATCAGCCATACCCATCTTCCCTGACAGCTTTCATCTGTGAGCAATCCTCCGACATTCTTAATTTTTGGAGGTGGAATCCCATTTTGGCCCCAGGTGCCTGGCCTCAAAAATGGCTCTTTTTCACAGGAAGGAAAGTCCAGCACTGAAATGTCACTGGAAACTAAAAGAGGCAGCCCCTGGGAGGCCAAGACATGACAGACTTGTCTGTCCTGACACCTTTTGTCTGGGAGCAGTAATTGGATGCATTCAATTTTGCAGATGCAATCCAAATTTCAGCCATGGGCTCCTGGATGAGAATGACAGTTCTTTCCCATAGGAAGGAAAGCATGTAGCCCAAGTGTTACAGGTGCAGTTGAGAGGCAGCCCAGAGGAGGTCAAGGCCAACAAGACCACTATGTCTTTGGATCTTTCATCTGAGGGTAATCCTTGGATGTGCCTCTCACTTTCCTTGCCTTCTAAAGAGAAGAGTTTACTTACCTTGCCCTGCTAACCCGCCCTTTCTTTGCATTGCCTTGCATGTCCAGCCCCCCCCCTTTGGCCTGCCTACTGCTTTCTTCCATGGCCTTACAATGCCAGGCCTATACCTCTTTTGCAATTGCTTGCCATTCCTACCCAACCTTGCATTTCCTTGCCATTCCTATCCCTTCCTTTGCATAACGGAGACATCTGTGGTCCTTCCCTTGCCCTTCATTCAACACCATTGCCTTGCATTGACTTGCTCACCCATCCCCAATGTCGACTTCCCTATCTCTTTTTTCCTGGCCTTGCCGTGCATTGCCTGTTCCTCTTATGACACTCATTGCCTTGCATACCCCTCTGATGCCTTAAGGATTTTTAGCTTCTATTCTTCATGTATCTGTAGCTTCAGTGTGTAGTTCTAGGCTTCATAAAGTGCTAAAAAGCTCTGTTCCCAGCGTTTCAGACAAAACAAATGAAAATCCAAGGACACTTTGCTGCCTCAGAGCCCCAAAATATGTAAACAAAAGTGAATTGGGGGAAGCAGGCTTGGGGTGGTTGACATCATCACCTGAAGGTGTAATTGGATAATTGGGGCCCAATATGGTAATAAGACAGAACTTATAAAAGGTGAAGATCTCGTGACTTGGTGTCCATTTTGGGGGTAGCCTCACAAGGGGCCTTTGTCTGCCCTGAATGTACCTAAAGGCCTTTAATAAATTTGTCTGCTTTTTATTCTCCTAACTCTGTCTGGCCTTTGTTTCAGGTAAGCCTGGATAAGGCATCACTCCCTTGCCTTGCCTTGCCATTTCTCCCCAACCTGGCATTTCCTTGTCATTTCTGACCATTCCTTTGCTTTGCCTTGCTTCCTCACACCTTGCATTGCCTTACTGACCCCTCTGTAACTTTCCTTTGCCCTTCCTTCCATCCACTGCCTTGCATTGAATTGCTCACCCATCCCCCAACTTGACTTCCATACCACTTTTGTCCAGGTCTTCCCCTGCCTTTTCTTCTTGACTATGATTCTCATTGCCTTGCCTACCTCTCACTTTCCTTGCCTATCAAAGTGAACCCTTTACTTGCCTTGCCCTGTAAAGCCTCCCTTGCCTTCCATTACCTTGCTCACCCATTCTACGCCTTGAATTCCCTTCCCCTTTTTTCCCGGCATTTTCTGGCCTTGCCATGCCTTGCATTCTCCACCTATGACTCTCAATGCCTTCTCACAGCCCCAGTGTTCAGGAGCACATGAGAGGTGGCCCAGGGGAGGTCAAGGCCAGCCAGGCCCATATGTCCTGGTAGCTTGTGTCTGGGAGGAATCCTTTGATGTATTGAATTTTGGAGGTGCAATCCAAATTTTGGTCATGGGCTCCTGGAAAAGAATGACAGTTCTTTCCCAGAGGAAGGAAAGCCTGTAGACCCACTGTTTCAGGTGTAGATGAGAAGCAGTCAAAGGATCACAGGCCCTCCAGCCAGCACTGAGGGATTCTTGGGGAGAACCTTCGATACCCAGTCTGAAGGAAATTGGAGCAAGACCCCTGGTAAGATAAAGGCATTCTTTATTTTACTTTAAAGGTGTTAACTGTTAACCTGCCTGTAAGGCCCAGGAAAAGCTACACAGGGTTGGGTTTAAAGGTAACTAAGGTGGGAACAGGAAAGGGTTAGAGTCCCTTCAAAGAGCTCCTAAATGGTAATTGGTTATAATGGGAAACAAAACCTCAAAAGAAGTATCACACGTGTCACCACTGGAATGTATCTTGAAACACTGGAAACAAATTGGGTGTGATACCCTCACACGAGAAATACTAATAAAATATTGTAATCAGTGGTGGCCATTTTACACATTGGAAGATAAAGTGAATTGGCCTAAGGATGGAACCTTACAGTATAATACCATATTGGAATTAATGTTGTTTTGCAGAAGGAAGAATAAGTGGGATGAAGTTCCTTATCTTGACTTCTTTTTCACCCATAGAAATCATCCAGAATGGTAAAAGGAATGGGGGAGGACCACCTCACTCAGAAACAATTGGTTGGGTATTATAATAGTTGGTAGCTGAAGTATGCTTTAGCAATTTGTGTTGTAATAATCGGTGGCTGAAGTACACTTTGGCAATTTGTAAAGAGGGGGGACAATGGAAAAGGAAGTGTCCCCAAGTCTGGGGAAATCAGACAGGAAACCAAAATCTGGCTCTTCAAACCATCAAGCTCAGAAGATGAAGTGAAGACCAAAAATTTCCCTGAAGGGGATCAAGGGAATCATTCTCAGCTGAGCCTCTGCTTACATTGTTTCTGGGGAATGAAAAGGTAAATTTTTTAATTGATACTGATGCCTTAAATGCTGATAAAAATTTGAGACGCAGACACGCAGTATAGGAAAAGGGTATTACTTTGGTTTAATAGGATTCCAGGTGCACCACGACGACTCGAGCCCCGACGATATCTCCCGTATACAATTTATGGACCCCCTAGATTAGCATACTTATCTAAAAGTCTCCAATGAGAAGTCTAACAAATGAAGTAATTGCCCCCTTATTGAAATTACCTCCCCCAAAAAGGTTACACTTAGTTTACAAAACATGTCTCAGTGATGGAGCTCTGTTCAAGGTTGGTGCCTCATGCTCTTGAGATTGTGGGGATGTTTCGTCTTCCCCAAAGAATTCTGAGCAGGGCAAGGGTACAAGGGTTATAGGGTTGAGATACAGGGAGTAAAAAGTACAGGAATGGGGAAGGGTAAAAGGATATATAAAAAGAGTGTAAAAGTATAATGGAAAGAGGACAAAAAACCCATCAGGCATCATTTCTCCCCTTTTTGGAGACTAACAAGCTTTTACTTTGTCTAGTCTCTAAACTACACTACTTACAACATTGGTTTACACAACTAGCTATGGTAAAAATAATAATTACAATTACAATAATTATAAATGTTTCTTTCACCCAGGCCTAGTCTGGCAACCATGAAGTGAGGGCATGGAAGATCTGGTTAAATTTTAAGGTGTAATTTTTTGAACCCACTTCATGTAGAATTTGAGTTTTTTTCTAAATTTTTTCTCAATCTTCTCTGATTTTAAATGGCCAGTTATCACATTCATCTAGAGGTGGTAAATGGGTGCAGATCCAGGAATTGCTCATATTAAGAGCTCTGGATATATTTGTTTTGGATCACAGTGTTGTGTAACTTTTGGCTGAGCTTTGAGTCATGGTTACCAATTGGGCAAACAACAGACATGTAAAGAACAATTTAAACTACATCATTTTGATTTGCATCAGTCTCTGTTTTGATGGTCTCAGGGGCAGAAGCTTTCTTCGTCTTGGAGTAGTGGATTCACGATCTTTTCCCAGCAACCTTTCTCAGAAGTGAGGGTGGTCAGCAAAACTTGGAATGGTCCCTTCCACTTAGCTTGGAAGGGGTTTCTGGTCCACCATTTGATGAAGACCCAGTTTTCACGCTGAAACAGGTTAGCAGGGGTGTCTAATCCTATAGCTTTGGACAGCATGACGAATTTCTGGAGCTTCTGCAAAATGGAGCTTAAGGCTGTTAAGTATTTCTGTAAATCAATTTTACCCTTCATGTGAATTTTTCCCGGAATGTGTGGAACTTGATATGGTTTGCCATATAGGCTTCCATAGGGACTTATATTGTCCCTCCACCTTGGTTGTATGTGGACCCTCAGTACGGCCATAGGCAAAGCCGGAACTCATGTCATAGATGTTTCTTGACAAATCTTACCAATCTGGGCCTTGAGGGTTTCATTCATATATTCAACTTTGCCACTTGCTTGGGGCCTGTATGATGTGTGCAGGTCCCAAGTAAGTCTCAGAATCTTGCTAACTTCCCCAATCACTGTTGCAACAAGGTGTAGTTTTCTATCTGATGACATTCTTAAAGGAACCCCAAACCCCGGAACTACATGGTCAAGCAAGGCTTTCACCACCTCCTCCACTGCACCGGTGCGACAGGGACAAGCTTCAGGTCATTTATTGAACACATCAACCAATACCTGTACATGTTTATAATATCTTTTTTCATGTGATATTTCAGTAAAATTTATTTGCCAGTAATTTCCTGGGAGATGCCTTGCCTTGGTCACTCCTAACTCTACTCTCTTGCTTGTGTCAGGGTTGTTTTTGCAACAGGTTTCACACTTGCTTGTTAGAGATTGCACAATATCAGTTATTCTTCTCTCTATTATTACTTTTTCTAGATGTTTTAAAAGGTTTTCTGTTCTCCAGTGTGTACTCTCATGTTCCTTCTGTGCTATTTCTTGAAGGATCAGGGGTGGGACTACAACTTGGCCTATCAGTGTAACAGGCCACCTACCTTCTTTAATTTCAGCTTTAAAAACTTTAATTAACTTTTAATCACTCTGATCATATTTTGGAGCAAACACGGTTAGATCTACTTTTTTTTGTGGCACTACTGCAAAAATGCTTTTTTCTGCTATCTTTTTTGTTGTTTTGTTAGCAAAGCAATTTCTTACTTCAGGAGTTGTCTTCTCCTTTTGATGACTTCTGTAATGAAGGACAGCTACTTCTGTAGGCTTCCAGGTGCTCTGCAGGAGTGCAAGGGTTTGTTTTGCATGCTTGATGTCATTACCTTGAGCAGTCAGCAGGCCACGTTCTTTCTAGATAGCTCTGTGGGCATGAACACCACCAAAGGCATATTTGGAATTAGTCCATATGTTTACCTCCTTTCCCTCGCTCAGTCCTAGAGCTCTGGTCAGTGTAATCAGTTCCCAATCTGGCTTCTTCAGAGGCACATTCTTTAGGTCTGGTCTGCTGGAATAGGTCTCTTCCATTGTTTGCAAACAGTCATGCTCAGGCAGGTCATTAAGTAATGTGGATGATAAAAACATTGCAGGGTTTACAACAAATATTGTTTTTAGGGTGACATTGTGTCCCCCTTTTTCTCCAGGCCAGAGATCGCAGTGTGGGGTACATACACGACAATGTGCTGCCCAAGGGTGAATTTTCAAGCTTCCTGTATTAGGATGACAGTTGCTGCCACAGTTTTCAGACACCCAGGCCACTCTTGGCTAACATTGTTTAGTTGTTTTGAGAAACAGGCCACAGCTCTTTGCTGATTTCTAAGGTGCTGTGCTAGTACTTTTAGAGTAACATTCTGCTGCTCGAATGTAAAAAGTTCGAAGGGCTTTGTTATGGCTGGCAGCCCTAGAGCTGGAGCAGATATTAAGGAATGTTTTAGTTGTTTAAATTCAGCTTTTGCTTTTTCTTTCTAGTTGGTGGTTTCTTTTTCAGCTGCTTTAAGGGCTTTATATAAGGTTTTTTCTTGTTTTCTCCAGTCCTCTAGTTCTTTTGACAGCTGATGTTTAAATATAGTTGGGCTATTTTTAAACCCTTGGAGTAACTCTGTCCAGGTGAGTTGAGTTTCTCCTCTTGTTTCAGGATTTTCTTACTCAGATGTAAAGAATTCTTGACTACTTTTACTTATAGAAATCTAGGAAAAGGCATCTTTGAGATTTAAAACTGTGAATTTCCCTAGGTCATTTGTTGGTGTGGTTTGAAAAATGTAGGGGTTTGGCACAACTGAATCTATGTCTTCCATGTCCTCTGTGGTTTTGTTAATTGCCTTTAAATCTTGCTCTAATTTTTAACTTTTACTATCATCTTTCTTTACTGGCAGAATGGATTTTCTCAGTTCACATTTTAAAGGTTGAAAGAAAGGCCGTGTTTCACTTATCCCTGTGACACTGGTTACTTTTACAATACCTCGACTCAGTTTTCCCTCAGCTTGCCCCAAAGGTGCTTCTAGGACAGTCTCTTTCTTTCTTGGTTCATCTCTTTTAGATCTGGTGTGTTTAGCTACTGGACTAGCAGCCCCTATTATAGCCTCTCGGGTTACCATTCCCTTCTTCTTCCCGGTAAGCCCACTGGCTGCTGTGGTTACAGCCCCCATCCCGGTCTCCTTCTCTCTTTCGGAGCTATCTGCCTTGAATTTATCTGGCTGGATTTAAATTGCAGTTATTTTTCCCTCAGCTCTGTTACTGACTGCGCGGCAAAGCGGCTGCTGCCTCCTGACCCACCCTTTCCCAGCCTGGGAGGGGCCAGGTACGGCAGCAGCAGCACTTCCCTCCCCGCCTGGACTTGCTTTTGAACCTTTTCTGCTTCCGCCCTCAGTGTGGCGGGTGGGCTGTGATCGACTCGCCCTTGCTCTGCCCCTGCCTCTGCTCTCAGTGTGCCCTGGGGAGGGTGGCCGCGGAGGGGGCAATGGCCACCCATTCCCCATCCCTAGCCCTACCGTGGCAGGGGGGAGGGGAGCCGGCAGTGGCCACCGATCTCCTACCCCCAGTGCCATATCGGCCTGGGGCAGACAGGGGGGCTGCCAGCAGCAGCGGCGGCGGCGGAGGACAGAGCCAGCTTCCCGCCACCTCCTCCGATCCGGCTGGCTCTTGTAGCGACAAGGGGTAAGATATTCTTTTCCGCAAGGCAGGCAGTCTTTTTTAATTTGTTTGTACACTTCTGATTCAAGAATATAGAAAACAACTCTGCATACCTTAATTCATCAAACTTGCCTTGGACCTGAAATTCTACTAATAGTTTTGTGACTAATTGATTTTCTAAAATGCTTAGATTGAGCCATTCCTCTCCCCCCTCCAGTTCCAACACAGGCCACCCCCACAACGACAGCCTAGATAATTTTCCCATGTACTGGGGGGTGTTCTTTCCCATTAGATCGTACCAGTTTGTTAAAATCAGACCTAGTGGGGAATCTTGTGGGATTTTTGGGTTAGTAGATGACGCACCACCCATGTTTCATTTAAAAACAGAAAAGAAACAGCTGGAAAGAAAGCGCTTAGCCTAAAGACTGGCGCGAGAACTGAACCCGCGGTTCCCACGCCCCAGCAGAGTAAAGAAAGCAAGCTTAAAACAGCACGCGCGCAGATTAAACCCGTGGCAAGGTTCAACCACCCTTCAGTAGTTGAACCCACACCCCAACCCGTGGGTCACAGCTCCCTCTGAGCTACAGCCCCCCGTGAGCCACTACGCAGCCCCAGTGAGCCGCTACACAGCTCCTGTGAGTAAAAGGCGTCCCTTTCTCCTCACAGCCCCCCTGCAGGAGTGGAGTAGGTTGCGATAACCTCTCTTTTATGGCCCCCCCGGCCACACTCCCACCCTTGGAGATCTCCCCAGATGCTAGCAATAAAACCATAAAAAACCCTTCTGATCTCACCTCTCCTGTTGTGTTTCTGTGGTAGGTTGTTTCGGAAACTCCCTGGGTTTTTCAATCCCGCTGCCTCCCTCCCGTATAGTGCCAGCGAGTGGGGGGGGGGGGGGGTGTGTGGGTGCAGCGGGGTATTCCTCGGTCCAGAATTGAAACTCGGGGTCTCCTCCTGCCTGGCTCGCCAGAACTGATGCCTTAAATGCTGATAAAAATTTGAGACACAGACACGCAGTATAGGAAAAGGGTATTACTTTGGTTTAATAGGATTCCAGGTGCACCACGACGACTCGAGCCCCGACGATATCTCCCGTATACAATTTATGGACCCCCTAGATTAGCATACTTATCTAAAAGTCTCCAATGAGAAGTCTAACAAATGAAGTAATTGCCCCCTTATTGAAATTACCTCCCCCAAAAAGGTTACACTTAGTTTACAAAACATGTCTCAGTGATGGAGCTCTGTTCAAGGTTGGTGCCTCATGCTCTTGAGATTGTGGGGATGTTTCGTCTTCCCCAAAGAATTCTGAGCAGGGCAAGGGTACAAGGGTTATAGGGTTGAGATACAGGGAGTAAAAAGTACAGGAATGGGGAAGGGTAAAAGGATATATAAAAAGAGTGTAAAAGTATAATGGAAAGAGGACAAAAAACCCATCAGGCATCAATACAGGAGCAGCTTATTTGGGGTACTGAATACGTGCAGAGGAAAACATAGCTTGGAACCTGTAAGTGTTGTGGGTGCGACATAGAGGAAAGAAAACAGGCCTTTTATACAACTATTAATATTTAAATTAATAAAATGGTGGGGGATGCACCAATTCTTGTATATGCCTGAATGTCCAATCCCCTTGTTAGGGAGAGATTTATGGGGAAAACTGAATGCTCAAATAACTTTCTAGCATGGGGAAATACAAATTCAAACACCCAAATCAAAAGCTGTTGAAGCAAAGACTTCTTTGTTACAGGAATTAAATGAGGTGGAAGAAATGCCAGAGGAGGTAGGGAATGCTGTAACCCCACTGGCATGGGCAACTGAGCTGCCTGGATGATCAAAGGTGGCCAAACCGGTGAGGATTACTCTCAAACCTGAAGCCAGACCAGTAATGCAAAAACAATATCCTATTAAGTGAGAGGCAAGGAAAAAGTTGGAGAAGCTTATGGAAAAAAATTTATAATATGGGTTATTGAAAGAGTGTGGATCAGAATATAGCACATCAATATTAAAAGTTAAAAAGCAAAAAAGCAAAATGGGGAATATTGATTTGGTACAAGATTTAAGGGCCATTAATAAAATAGTACCTGAAATTCATTCAGTAGTAGCTAATCCGTACACACTCTTGACAGCACTGAAAGGGGAATACGAATGGTTCACAGTGCTGGATCTTAAGGATGTCTTTTTCTGTGATACTTCTTGACCCAGATAGTTAGAAAATGTTTGCTTTTGAGTGGGAGAATCCAAACACTGGGCAGAAGGTGCAACTAACATGGACTGTGCTACCCCAGGGCCTCAAAATAGCCCCACTATATTTGGCAATCAGTTGGCAAAATAAATTAGAAAGCTGGAAAAAGAAAATCTGGACAGAACTTTACTACAATGTGTAGATGATATTCTGCCAGCAACCAAGACTGAAAGTAAGTGCCTTGGTGCTACTGTTGATGCCTGATGGATTTTGTCTTGTCTCTTTATACCCTTTTATACATTTTTTTATACCCTTTCCCTTTCCTTTTACCTTTCACTCCCTGTACCTTAGCCCTACATATCTATAACCCTTGTACTCTGATATTTAGCCAAGTTTGGGAGTTCTCTGGGAAAGACGAAACATCCCTACTGTCTCAAAACTAGAGGCTCCAACCTTGGATGGGGCCTCCTCTCTGGAACATATTTTTTTAAACTAGACTGTAGCCTCATTTGGGGGGGGGGGGGGTTAATTAGAATAGGGGGACAATTACTTCATTTGCTAAGTTCCTTATTGGGGGATTTTAGGTAAATATGCTAATTTGTAAGGTCCATAAAATTGTATACACATTGTACACAGTGTGTGCTCCTTGGCGTAATTCCACCTTTAACTAGGGGGCAGCTGGGATTCTATTAAAACCAAGGTAATACCATTTTTTCCCTATGCTGCAGTGTCTGCCTCTTATTTTTACCAGCTTTTAAGGCATCACTGTAAGTCTGTTAAATTTCTTTAGACAATCTGGATACAGGGTGTCAAAGCAAATGGCACAAATAGGCAAAGAAGCAGTAATATATCTTGGTTTTGAGATCTTGCAGGGAAAAAAAGCTTGGGAAGCAGCTGGAAAGAAGCCATTTGCAACACTCTGGAGCCAAGGACTATCAGAGTTCTACAAGCCTTCTTAGATATGGCCAGATGGTGTCGGTTATGCATTGCCAACTGTGGGGTACTGGTGAAATACTTGTATGATCTTTCACCGAATAATACTTGGTATGGACTCCTGATAGTCAGAGGGCCCTTAAAGCCCTAAAAAGAGCCTTAATGGCAATCTCTGCACGGGGACTCCCAGACTGAACCAAACCATCTGAGTTATTTGTTCATGAAAGGATGCACCTGGCACTAGGGGTACTGGCACGGTGTTTGGGGTCATGGAAGCAGCCTGTGAGGTACTTTTCCAAACAATTAGAAAATGCGAGTAAAGGATGTCCCAGATGCTTGAGAGCAGTGGTAGCTGCAGAGTTTTGAATCCAGGAAGCACAAAAGCTGATATGTGCCCCACATGGTAATAGCTGGTTTGGAACAAAAAGAAGGATACTAGATATCGCCAGCAGGATGCTGAAATACCAAGTTGCCCTATTGGAGCAATACAATGTTGAGCTTAAGGGAACTACTACTTTGAACCCAGCCATGTTTCTTCAGGCTTCAGAAGAAGCCCAGAGACCTTTGCACCATGACTGCCTGGTAACCATTGAACAAGTGTGTTCTGGCAGACCAGATCTCAAGAGCAATCCCATCCAGGACTTTGAACTGGACCTGTACACCAGTGGGAGCAGCATGATACAAAATGGAAGACAGGCAGCTGGGCATGCAGTGGGAAGATTGACCCAGGTAATAGAAGCCCAGGCTTTACCTTTTAACACATCTGCACAAAAAGCAGAATTAATGACCTTACACGGAGTGCTAAAAATCACCAAAGGAAGAGTAAACATATGGACAGATTTAAAATATATTTTTTGAAATAATGCACACCCATGAAACCATATGGAAGGAAAGGGGATTGTTATCAGCAGAGAAGCCTCCCATTTAGTACAAAGAAAAAGTTAGTCAATGTCATGGTTTGGACCCTGGCCAAATGCCATGGTACCCACTGCAGCTGCTCACTCTACTCTCTCCCCTGCCATAGCTGGGCAGAGGATAGGAAAAAAAATTAACACAAGGCTTCATAAGTTGAGATAAGGACTGGGAGAAAACACTTCAAGGGTAAAACAGGCTCAACTTAAGTTGCAAAAGTGAATTTATTACTAACAGAGTCAGAGGAGGATAATGAAAAGTAAAATAAACCCTTAAAGACACCGTTTTTCTTCTCACCCCCTCCCTCCTTCCCACCAATAGTGCAGGGGGGCAGAATGTGGGAGTTTGGGTCAGTCCATCACCAGAATCTTCCTCCGCTGCTTAGGGAGAGAAGTCCTTCCCCTGTGTGGCCGTGGGGTCCCTCCCACAGGAGACAGTTCTGTGTGACCTCCTCCAGCATGGGTCCATCTCACGAGCAGCAGCACACACACCTGCTGCAACATGAGCTCCTCCACGGGCAGATAGTCCTGTCAAAACTGCCACGGCGTGGGTCCCTTGCTCACGGGGTACAGACCTATAAGGCCAGGCTGTTCCATCTTGGGCACAAGGTCTCTCTCTCCATGGGGTCTCCCACTGGAACACAGCCTCTTCCAGGCATCCACCCGCTCCAGTGTGGGCACCTCCCCCACGGGCTGCGAGTGGATCTCTGCATCCCCCATGAACCCCACGGACTGCAGGGGAACAGCCTGCTCCTCCATGGTCTTCACCACAGTTTACAAAGGAAACCCGGCTCTGGCACCTGGACCACCTCCTCCCCCACCTTCTTCACTGACCTTGGTGTCTCCATATTGTTTCCCTCATGTGTTTGTTGGGGAAGATGAAATAGGAAAGCCTTATAGATATGATTACCTTGCAAAAGATGCTGAGAATATGGAAAATATGAGCGAGATTGAAATGAAAACAAGGTTCAAGTTGTAGAGTAACTAAAAAACAATGGTATGGCCACTGAAGGTAATCCCCCTTCTTGATAGAACAATGCCCTCTGCCCAGGCAAGTCCAAAGGTCAGAGCAGACCCTGCCTGCCTGGTGGAGATCCCAAAAAGCAGGTTTTTTAAGGTTTGAAACATGACCCTGTATGGTAATGTGATGATTCTTATAGGTTGTATGTAAATGCTGTAGAGTTTGTAGCTTGTCTTAGATTGGTTAAAGGGAATTAGAATATTCAACAGAGAAGATGATTTATTGCATTGTAAACAGCAAATCACTCTCTTTTGCTCTCTTCTTTCTACTCTCTCTCTCTTTTCTCTGGCCTGCTTTGGGCTGCGTCTTGCAGTCCAGCAGGCCTCTCACGCTCATGCTCTTTCGCAATAAACCCTCATGTTCTAAAACTCATCTTTAGAGATCTCTTGTCCCTATTTTTACCCCCATAACTAAACCCCACGGAGTCCCTCCTTACATGTGTTCTTACCTCCTCCTCCTTCTTTGGCTAGAAACAACTGCGTGTGCACTTTGTTTTCATTTCTTCTTTTATATGTCATCACAAAGGTGTAACCAACCTCTCCAATATGCCCAGCCTTGGCCAACAGCATGTCCATCATCTTCAGAGCCATCAGGGATTGGCTCTGCTGGACATGGTGGAAGCTTCCAGAAGCTTCTCACAGGAGCTATCTTTGTGGCCTGCCCACTACCAAAAACTGGGCCAAGCAAAACCAACGCAGTCAACTACTACAGAGGATGCAAAAGCCAAAAGAAGTGGCCCTGATGCACTTGTAAAGCCCATCAGTTTGGAGACTCCCCATTTAATACAGGGAATCTATTAGCTGACAAAACAGCTAAAGAGGTTACTGAACAAGGTATCCTTGCACTAATACCTAGGAAAAAGTTGAATGTCCTGGAAGAAAATCCAAATTATAGTAATCAGGACAGGCAGTTAGCCCCATCATTAGAATCTATGGAAAATCCCAGCAGATGATTGGTAACCTCATGTGGGCAGGTAATTGTACCTCCACAATTAATGTATAACTGAACTAAAACATCAGGAAACACATTAGGAAATAAAGAATATGGTAAGTAGCTTACAAAGGAATAAAGTAAGCACAAAGATGACAGAAATTAATAGATCTGTTATTGAAAAATATGGGATTTGTTTCCAAAATAATCCCAAGGAAGGAAGAAGGCTGCCTCTGGGGCTAGTAAAACAGGGGAATTCACCAGGTGATTATTGGTAAATTGATTTTGCAGAACTGCCCAGGCAAAATGGGACTGGTATATTTTGGTTTTGGTAGATACTTTTTCTGGATGGCCAGAAGCTTTCCCATGTTGCACCAACAAGGCAAGGGAAGTCTCAAATATTTTGCTGAAATTTATATTTAATAGCACTGGGACTAACTCTTTAAAGTCTTAAAAGGCACATCGTTATCAGCAGGTCATGGGGACAAGACTCACATGTACATCCTTTCCAACCAGAAGATATGGTGTGTGTCAGAACCTGGTATTTTGGACCAATCCAGTAGAAGTGGAAGGGGCCATATCAAGTCCTCTTGGTAAGCTACACTGCACTCAAGGTAGAAGGAATCAAGCACTGGGTTCATCACATGGGGGTAAAACCAGCAATCACACATTAAACACAGCAGAAACAAGACTGACTAAAACCCTGGAGTTTGTGGGTTTGTTTTTTTTTACATAAATCCTATTGTTTTAGGTATAGAATATGATTTTCTAGGGGGATAATACTTACTGGATCTAAATGAAGATGACAAGTAATTGCATATTTGTAATAATAGAAACTGTGTTGTGAACCTCTTGGAAGGGGAAAGTTAGTGCAAGATTTTGGCAGATTACAGACTGTAACTTCTATAACAGCTTGCTTACACACACCAACCTCTGCAGAAAATCTAGTTCCATGGGGAGCTTTAGTTAGCCATTTGGCAAAAATTTGGGAACACATGTGGGGAGGTGTCGCTGTTGGACCACTAGCGGAGTGAAGAGGCGAGACCTTTCGAGTGCTAGAAAAGACTGCCTTTTATTATTTAATTAACAACTTATATACACATCAGAGGGCTGTTCAGATTGGACCAATAATCATCTGCCCCCCAGGGATTGATTGGCCCAGGCGTTTGACCGCCTGTATCCAAAAGGCCGCTTCAATAACATGAAAGTTTTTTCTTTATTTGTAAAACATAGAAGAAGAGAGAAATTCCCATGGGAAAGGATCTGTGCTGCCACAGCTCCCCCTTTTTATTTAAGAACCAGAAGGAATTGCTTGTGAACCTCTGTGAATCAGCATGAAGGATCTGCTTGGTAGTGGCCAGTTACAAAACAGAGCCTAGATGGAAAACCAATAAGGGGTCTGCCCGGCAGTGGCCAGCCACCGAACAGAGCCCAAACCAGATACTGATTTAAGGTGAGCAGAGAGACTCTCCAGCAATACCCTGGGAAAAGCATCTATAAAACCTAATTCTATATTACAATTCTATAATTCAATTAAAACATGCTTTCAAAGTCCTTGCTTTCTGACTCCATAAAAACTCAAATTTAAGTCTCTGCTTGTGGAAGGACCGCCTTCCTGATGGTTGGTGTCCTAGTCATCATCAGAAGGATCACTTGGTTGGTGTTCTGCATTCTGGTTGTTATTTTGAGGTTGCTGGTTCTGTCTCTGGAGCCGCAGGTCAGGGCGAACGCATTTTGCAGGCAGCCATCGTACCCCAGTATCTGTGGAAACGCAAGCATATGGACGACCCCAAGCAATAAGCTCATGTGGGCCTTCCCAGGTGTTAGTAACAATGATATCAGTAGAGGGATCTACTCAATAAACCTGATGAGCAGAAACAGCTTGCTGCACCTCATTCAGCCCCTGTTGCCCCTCAGGAGTCAATTTCCAAGGTGAGTTTAGATCAGAGTCCCCCTTTAAAATTTTTAAAAGCGGGGAAAGTTGTGCATTGGTTAGTCCCAAATACAGACGTAACCAATTGATGATACCTAGCAATTTTTGGGCATCATTCAGAGTCTTAATAGAGTCTGAAAACTGCACCTCTTGATGTTGTATGGTTCGATCCAAAATTTTGACTCCCAAATATTTCCAAGGAGGCTGTTGTTGAACTTTCTCCAGAGCCACTTGCAACCCATAGGAATGCAAGGCATCGAACAGTCGAGGCTGTAACCTCCACAACTCGTCCTGGGTGGATGCTGCCACCAGGATATCATCCATATAATGGTAACAGAGTGCCTCAGGAAACTGCTCACGGATTCCAAACAAGGCCTGAGCGACATACCATTGACAGATAGTCGGGCTATTCTTCATGCCCTGAGGTAACACTTTCCATTGAAATCTCTTTACAGGCTCCGCATTATTAATTGCAGGCACAGTAAAGGCAAACTTTGGTCTGTCATTGGGGTGCAAAGGGATTGTAAAAAAACAATCCTTCAAATCAACGATCAAGATTTCCCACTCTGTGGGAATCATCGTAGGTGAGGGCATACCAGGCTGTATGCTCCCCATACTTTCCATCACTGCATTGACTTTCCGGAGATCTTGCAACAGTCTCCATTTCCCCAATTTTTTCTTAATTACGAAAACAGGGGTATTCCAGGGACTGGTAGGAGGCTCAATGTGTCCCTGCTGCAGTTGCTCCTGAACCAGCTGACAAAGGGCGGCTAATTTGTCTTTTGGCAGGGGCCACTGCGGTTCCCATATAGGTGTTTTGGTCAGCCATTGCAGAGATAACGTGGAATACGGTGCGTCCTTGCACACAGTGACCCCTATTAAAAATTTGTCGAGATCGGCACCCCCCAAGCTGCCAACACGTCCCAATCCCAGAGGTTAATTGGAGCTGGAGTGACAAAGGGCTGAATTGAGGCCATGTATCCCTCTGGGTCCTTCACCAACACAGGTCGCTTACTCAGTCGGCTCTGTGTGGTTCCTCCCAGCCCAGCAATATTTGGTCCCACAGGGGATAAAGGCCACGAAGGAGGCCATGAAGTGGAGGAAAGGATCGTTGCATCAGCACCTGTATCGATCAAACCTCAGATTCGAATTCGGTGCGGACGCACTTTTGGCATGATGAGGGTACAAGTCATCTGTGGTGACTCATTAGAGATGGCAGCAGCCCAGTAGACCTGTGGAAGTCCCGGCAGTTCAGTGCTGTTACCTCCGCCAACTTGCTGGTCTACCCTGGGAACAAAAGACTCAAAAGGCAACAATTTAGCAATGTGAGTCTTTTCAGGGATGGTGACGGGGGGGTCTGATGTGGAAACCGTAGTGTGAATCTGGGCTGAAAAATCAGTATCTATGACTTCTGGAATTACAAGGATCCCTTGGCTGGTGGCATCAGGCCCTGCCACAAGCAGTGCACTGAATCCCTGATCTAGGGGTCCATACACATCCAAGGGAATCCTATGGGCATCGCCAGATTCTAGGACAACTGTTGCTGCGGTGTAGGTGTTGACTCAGGCTCAGCCTTGGGTGCCTCCTCCACATTGACTGGATAGGCCTGTGTCACCGCCCTGTTCTGGGGGAACTGTCGTGACGGGGGGCAAATCCCCCTTTTTGCACCCCTCTTCATGTCTCCCGACAGGGGTCAACCATCTGCATGGTACTGTGACCTGCAATATTCTGGACAGTGACCTGGCCTACCACACCTCCTGCACTGAGGAATCCCAGTCCCCGAATTTTCCTTCTGCTTTGATTTGACTCGTTTCCGTTTGTTCCCAGCTTTGGGCTGTTTTTGTCCCTGATCAGGGGGTTCCCGACCAGGAGATAGAAATGCAGCCAAGGTGGATTTCCCTTGACTGTCTGCCTGCACCTTAGCACAAGCTTGTACCGTGTCTGTGACTGAAGGATCCCCTGATAGGGCATTTATGATCCTTCTACACTCGTCATTGGCATTGTCTCTTGCCAACTGCTTGCACAATATCTGTCTCAATGTATCATCTTCCACCTGCTTTTCCAAGGCTGTTGCTAGCTTCTCTAGAAAGGTCAGGAAAAGCTCAGATTGCCCCTGATGTATTTTTGAATACCGTGTTTGTGGGGCGATCATCTCTATAGTTTTTACAATGGCTCCCATACTGAGCTTTTGGGCTTGCTCCAGAATCCGAGGATCCCAAGCAGCTTGGACATTGGGGTTAGTGGAATATCCTCTACCCATGAGGATGTCAGCCCCAGTCATGCGCCTAGGGTCCTCAGGAGACAAGGACATATTGTCCTTTATCTGTTTTTCAACCATCATTCTCCAATTGTTCTCAAAAAGTCTGTATTACACGGGGTGAAACAAGACTTGAGCCAAATATGTAATATCAAATGGAGCAAGCAGATCACTATTTATCACTCTAATAATTTGCATAACATGGGAAGAAGAGATTCCATAAACTGTGACTTTCGTGAAAAGGTCATTTACTACCTTCCACGCAATGATGTCATGCTTGCTTTTCTCATCCGAGTCTGGGCCAGGCACAAACACCGGAAAAGCCTGAGCGTCTCCTTGTAGGAAGCTAGCATCACCCTGACCTGCCGTAGCAGCTCCACGGCCCTCCCGTTGTCTTGGCATCCCTAATCTCTCTATAAGTTCCCAGTGTCCCGCATTCAGCGTGCCCTGCTTGACTGATTCCCAGAAATTCAGGGAGTCACATGGGTGTAATAGCCCCGCGCCATTTCGGTGTCTCCAGGGGTTACTCAGAACCCAATGCTTTTTCGCTTCCCCGCCAGCGCGAGCTTTCGCCCAGGAGGAAGGAACCCCTGTACGTCACTGTCTGAATCATCAGTGTAAGGCTTGCTATCTGCGAGCCCTATCACAAATGACGGTGACTGGCTGGACACAGTGTCCGCGCCGAAAAACGCGCAGAGATGGGGTTGGGGGGAGGGGCAAGAGGAGGGCGGTGATACAAGCGCGTCATCAGGTGCGCTCGCAGAGTTCGCTGGCACAGCATCAGTTAAAATTGGATCAGAGCGCTGTGCAGAGGCTGCATCTGCCACTGAGCCCGTCAGAAGGACCGGTACCTGTCTGTGTCCCGGATTTCCCCGCGCCCCGTCGCCATGTCAGCTGCCGCCGCGGCAGTGAGCCCGGAAACCTTCCGAGGTCTTGGGGCAGGGTCTTCCGCCCCAGTCCAGCCTGCGCACTGAACGTGCCACGAGCAAATCTCCACCATATCTGGGCGGAATTTGGCCACTTCAGCCAGTAAATCCCTTAAAACCTGAGATGAAGGGGGCTCGTCTGGCGGAGACCCAAAGTCCCGCATATCTGAGTCACAGGAAGCCTTTCCCGGCAGCGCTTCAGTGGATATGTCAATTAAATCTCCCAGACTGGAAGCACCGCCCGCCGGAGGCTTCTCTTCCCCTTCCCGCAGGGCCCACAGGGCCGGCGCGGCTGGCGCGGTGGCCGGGACCCCTGAGTCTGCGGCTGTTCTTGATGGAACTGGGGTCTGTTGCTGTCCCGCCCGTGCCGCGGCTGGGCCAGCCATTTCTGCACTCTCAGTCCCTGTCCTCGAGGCAGCCGGCACCGCGGCCGGGACCTCCGGTGGCGGTCTGCGTGGGGGGGAAGGGGCAGTGCCATTTCGTGGAGGCAGAGGGGGGGGAAAGGGCAGTGCCATTTTGCGGAGGAGGGGGGAACTCCCGCTGCTGCTGGTGTCTCGGGGCAAGCCCGTTCTCCCTCTTTCTTCAGCATCTCTGCCAGCTGATCATTTGGGTGGGGGTAACTTCGTATGGTAAAATCATTTGGAGAATTATACTTGCTCTTTTTGGATCCATCCGCTGCTGACTGTGGGGCCTCGGGGTCAGTCTGGGTCAGGGTTTCCTTCATGCGGTGCTCGTCGACCGAAAGCAAGGAATCTAGACAGAGAGCATCCAGCTCTGTAGTGTAAAATTCCTGTCCCCTTAATGCGTCCCAGACCGCTCACCATGTCCAGTGCAAGCGGATAGTTTTCTCATCTCCGAATATCATCTCTTTCCACAAAGCCTTCCCCACCTTGAGCCACAAAGAACAGTCCACGTCCATGTCCCAGACTTCTGGGACTCCATTCTTGGCCGCCCACATCATTAAAGCCCTGGTCAGGTGCTGCTTTTGTGTGACCGCTGGATCACACCAGGGGTCTTCCAAGAAAGCTTGCAAAAGTTCATCTTTCAGCATTGGAGGGTCCATCTCCATTCTGAAACTGAGCCAGGCTTTTCATTGCGTAACCTTTTCATTGCGTGCAGTACGCGTCGGGGGTCACCAGATGTCACTGTTGAACCGCTAGCAGAGTGAAGAGGCAAGACCTTTCGAGTGCTAGAAAAGACTGCCTTTTATTATTTAATTAACAACTTATATACACATCAGAGGGCCATTCGGATTGGACCAATAATCATCCTTCCCCCAGGGATTGACTGGCCCAGGCGTTTGACCGCCTGTATCCAAAAGGCCGTTACAATAACATGAAAGTTTTATCTTTATTTATAAACCATAGAAGAAGAAGAGAGAAAGTCCCATGGGAAAGGATCTGTGCTGCCATAGGGAGGAAATAGTACCTATGTCAATTGGACAGGGATGGAAGGAGAATATTCATGAACATGGACACATAAGAATGATACTGTTGAGAATTGTAAAATCTCAAATCCGGATCTGAAAATAACTTCAGGAACTATTTATTGGCTGACAGATTGCACTAATACCCCTTGGGGATGTCAAATACCAGAAGTATGGAATAGCCCTCAAACAGGACAATGAGACTATATCCAGCCAGTTTAGTGGTTTCTAGACTGGGAAGGGAGTCCAGGCCTCCCAGAGGACCCCTTACAGGTAGGTATAAAATATCCTGATTTAATAAGGTCAAGGCAAATGGATCCAAGGACAAAGGAAAAGTGGAATTGCACTCAAATATACACTTGTACTAGTAGGAATCCTGAGGTACAGCGGCTCATGACTGTGGCCCAGGCTCTAAGGTTGGGATGTGTTTGTAGAAATTATTCTACCTTTCTTAATGACACCTGGTCTCACCTAACAAACAATGAGACTTGAAGAGATATTGACTGTCAGCAGGACATGGTAAAATCATTAGGACCCACAGGATGGGTAGGAAGTAATGGAATTTGGACCACACATTTTCCCTTAGGAGAATCAAGAGTACAATGGACACTGGGAGTATTAATGTTATGTCCCTTGTGGAAGGAGTCACCCTTGGGAACCCGACTCTGGGAGAAAGTTAAACGTGATGAAACTTGGAAACATCCCAGTATGGGAACTATAGTGGGATGGATTTTAGAATCCATCTTTAGTCCGCAAATATCTACCTTTAGGAACAGACTAGCCATACAAAATTTGACTCTACAAGTGTGTCTTGCTTTGAAAGACAGGTGTCATTTAAGGAAGGTGGGAATCTCCCTTAGAATAGAGAATATGATCCCCCTTCCCTCCAAATTATTATAACTTTGAAATCAAGGGCTTTCAGGCAAAGATATGGGAAAAGGAATAACAGCTCTTTACTAGTATGTATAATGAGGCAAACAAGCAACAACAACAGTAGCAACAACAGACAAAACCAGAAACCTGGTGGCAGCCTGCTCTGGGCTGCCAGGCACCCTTCCCTTTGGTGCAGTTACAGTCACAGCCAGCAGGGGCGCTGTTGGGCTCCCAGCCGGGCAGGGCAGGCGTGATGGCGCCCTGCGCAGCTACAGGGGGCGCTGTGGCGCGAGGTTGGCTCCCTCTCTCCCTTGGATAATGGCAGACTGGCTGGACAGCAGGACGGGCTGGACAGCAGGACGGGCTGAGACGGCACGACAGGGTGCAGCAGGGAGATCAGAGCAGCAAGCTGGAGCGGCAGGGCTGACTCACCCTGGCTAGCAAGCAAAAGGTGGCAGAAACTCCGCAGCTATGGCAGAAACTCCACAGCTATGGCAGAAACCACAGTGCATCCCGGCAGGTTGGGGCAGGGGGCAGCGACAGCCACGCTCCTCCGCGGCAGCTGCCGGACACAGCTGGGGAGACGCACACTCCGGGAGGGGGGAAAAGGGTTGGAATCCCGTGCTTTTCCCAAACGAAAGCTCACCCAGCAAGGAAAAGAAGGCAGTGCAGAGCCGGGCTTCCAAAGTCGCAGTGAAAGGAAGATAGCAGCTCCATTGTTCCCCCTCCGATGCCCAGCGAGCAAGTGGAAGCTACCCACGGCCAGATGCTCTCCTTTGCTCACCCCACCCTGGCAACATCTTTTGCCTTCCTTAAGTATCGATAGTTAGGGTATCTTAGCAACAGATGGGACAAAATTCCCTAAGAGAAAGAAAACAAAAGGAAAAATCCCAACCTCCAACAAAATGGAAACTTTAGTGAGTGCAATTCAATTGGGGTTTACCGAAATAAAAGGAAATTGCAAGCCACAACTAAAATGACCTTACAAAACAGATTTGCTTTAGACCTATTGCTATTGCATAAACATGGAGTATGCAGTTACTTGAATTTAAACAACAATACTTGTGTGCACATTCCAAATGTGTCTGCTGAACTGGATGATCAAATAGAGAGGATAAAATTGGTTGCTGCATCTAGCAGAGAATTAATGGCGGGATTAGAAAGTAAATGGTTGAATAAAATATTTAAAGGATTTGGATTTTCTTTGACTGGTTGGTTGGCCTCACTTTTGCAAAGTATAATTGTGATCATAGTAATAATTGTGATTATGATACTTGCTTTAAGCTGCATAAAAACCACAATTGCTAATGCAATGAGAGGAACTTATATGATGTTAGTAAAAAAAGCAAAATTAGGCTTATGAAGGCTTGAAGGGAAGAGAAGCTTCACAAGCCTCAAAGGGGGGGAATGTTGCAAGATGAAAAATCACCTACACCTGGTGGGCTAATACAATGCTTATTTTTCAAAAACTACAGGCCTGTGGAACTGCACAATGCCCATTGTGTATGTAGGAGAACTGGAAAGCAACTACCCCCAGTTGTGCCAACTTTTACCAGTTCACCGGGCGGTCATGTATGACCTTGGGGTCACCAACTAATAGGGACCACCAATAAGGCCCTGTCAGAGACTGAAATGGTTCATGCCTTACACATTGTTTTGAAGGAGTTTTGCCCATTATAGCAAAGACTGTATAAAGAAGCTACAACCACTGAAGCCCACCCCTCCTTGAAGATGCCTGACCGGAACTTTGGACTGTGAGTTAAGCCACCAAAGGGAATTCAAGATAAGATGCTATTTTTCAGTCATCTCAGGTCTAGAAAAAACAAACAAGGCTGGGGGAGAAGAATGTATCCACAAGAAAGCCAAACCCAGCAGCTGTGCTGAGAATCATCTCTGTCGGGGCTCAGGGTGGGGAAGGCCATAGCCCACAGACCCATGTGCTGAGGGCAGGTTGACACAGACTCCCCCCCCAACTGAGGGGGGAGGAGGAGGAGGTTTTGGGTGTATGGTGTAACCTCTAGTCAGAGGCAGTGAACACCCATCCTCCCTTAGACAAACTGGTTCAGCTATGAAATCCCCAACCCCAGGAAGGCCACATACCAACAGGACATTCATGTAAGATGCAGCTGAGAGGGTGTCATAATCCATCAAAGACCCCCTGAAGTGCTCCCCAGACTCATTCCTGAGGCCTTGCACCACAGGACTGCATGTGATAGAAAGTGATGAAACAGATCCAGAGTCTGTTGCAAGAGACAGTGTCGAACTTGCTCCCCCCTCCCTCTTTGCCCTGGGGAGGTACCTGGGCATTCCCACCTGGCCTGAATGTATATTAGTCCATTGGATTCTGTGTTTTTCAGGGGACCCATGCCACCAAGAAGACCAGCTGGAGAGGATAATCAGGACACCGATGGGATCCACAGAGTGGTGGTATTTTCTTTAATCTGTCTATTTTTCTGTCCCCCCACGTCTTTTCTATTTCTTTCTCTACCTTTTTTTCTTTTTCTCTCTCTTTCATATTTACTATTGAATAAATTCCATACTACTGAATTTGGCATATGGTCTCGTTTGCACCTTAATTAGGGCAGAGGCATTTCTAATCATTTTAATAACTGGACCATAACATTATTTTGGTGCAGCAAGAAGAGAAATGCTCTCTGACCCGAAGTGCCTTTGAATATTGTATGGTCTCCTCTGAGGGGATTATTTCATGTGATCTCTTCTGTAGAGACCCAGGGACTCTTGAGAATTTCAATGCAGCCTCCTCTGAGGGGGTTGTGGAGATTGAGGTCTCTTCTGTAGGGACTCTGGAACTCTTGGGAATTCTGACACAACTTCCTCTGAGGGAGTTGTGGAAATTGTGGTAAACAGATTTAGGGGTTTAGTTCCCTTTCATGTGTTTTGTTGTGGAGAGCCAGAATTGGCAGGTTTTGAGTCCTTGTCTTAGTTTGAAAGACAGGTGTCTGCCGAGGAAGGTGGGAACCTCCCTTGGAATGCAAAATATGACCCACTGTCTTGGTTTGAAAGACAGGTGCCTGCTAAGAGAGGTGGAACCCTCCCTTAGAACAGAGAATGTGATCTCCCTTCCCTCCAAATTATTTTAATTTTGAAATCAAGGGCTTTCAGGCAGAGGTATGGGGGAAAGGAATAACAGTTCTTTACTAGTATCTATAGCAGAGTAAACAAGCAATTACAAGAATAACAACAATAAACAGAACCTGAAAACCAGTAGCAGATGTCTTTTTGAGCTGCTGAGCACTTTCCCGTTTGGTGTAATCACGGTCACAAGCAGCAGGGGCGCTGTTGAGCTCCCAGCTGGGCAGGGCAGGTGCGATGACGGCCGAGCAGCTGCAGGTGGCGCTGTGGCGCAGGGTCAGGCCAGCCTCAAGCAGCTGGTAATGGCGGGCAGGCTGAGGGGCAGGCAGGCAGCTCAGAGCAGCAAAGCGGGGCGGCAGGGGCAGGGGCTGGCTCTCTCCCAGGCTAGCCAGCGAGGTGACAGGGACTGTGCAGTCGCAGCAGACGCCACGGTCTCGTGCGGCGAAACGGGGGTGTGCGGCAGGGACAGACGGACTCCCCCACAGCTGCTCCGAAAACGCAGCCGGGAAAATGTGAACTCCTGTTTGGGAAAAAGGTTGAATCAAAGCTCACCCAGCCAGGAGGAGAAAAGCAGAGCACAGTTGGATCTCCCGTGGTCACAGCCAGAAGCCAAAAGCAGTTGCTTTCCTCCCGGTGTCTGACGAACCAGTGTCCGGCCGGCCGGGAGAGCTACCTTCTCACACCACGCCCAACCCAGAGTCTTTGTCTCTTACAAAAGACTTAATAGCTCTGAGCACCCAGCCATTTGTCTCCTAGTAACAGGATGAAGAAAAATTCCAACTTCCCCAACCTCCAACACCCACTTTGCTCCAAATTATTATAACTTTGAAATTAAGGGGCTTTCAGGCAAAGATATGGGAAAAGGAATAACAGTTCTTTATTAGTATGTATATGCATAATAAGGCAAATAAACACCAACAATGACAGCAACAACAAACAAAAACAGAAAACCCAATAAACAGTCTCTTGCTGATCCTTAAGCAATTTCCCCTTTGGTGTGGTTACGACCACAACCAACAGGGGTGCTGGCGGGCTCCCGGTGGGCAGGGGAGGTGCAATGATTCCTCCACAGCTGCAGGGGGTGCTCCGGTGCGAGCTTGGAGACCATGCAGTTGATGGCGCTTTGGCCAAGACGGGAAGTCACAGGTGGCAGCTGGTCGTGGTTGCTGGGCTACTGCGCAGAGGAGGCCTGTACCAGGGCACCCCACATGTTGGCTTCGGACCCTCCCCGCAACGGCCGGGTAACAAAAAGATAATTAAGCAGACTTGCAGTGCAGCAAATCGCAGCAGACCGGGATCTCAGAGTCCAACACACAGGAGTGTCTGCAGCAACGCTGTGGCAGGACCTTCCCCCTCCCCCTTCTCTCTCTCCCTGACCAGTCCCAAGAAATGGATGGCTCAGATTTAGGTTGATAGCCTAATCAACAGCTACCTGGTGCTGGCGACTGAAAGTCTGAAAAGACACTCCCCTGTGGAATGTAGAGAGAATGTGAGAAATTTTTAGTGGCCACAAATACACACTTTTATCCTATAAAAAGCTCACGAATCTCAGAAAAGGTAGAAGCTTTCTACATGGACATTGGAGCGTGAAGTAAAGTCTTCTCCCCAGGGTTTGGACACAGCCCTGTGGTTACTTCCCTGGGATTGGGTGAGGAAGCCTAATGTATTACAGCTCCAAAATTGGATTTGGTAAGATCATTAGTTTCCTAAATTGTATTATTCTGGCTAACTTATAGGTACCTTTCTTAACTTGCATTTCAGCTAGCTCAAGCAAGCATTTCTTGCAATTTTAACTATTTTTATAGTTCAAGCAAGGTTTTACCCCATAATTGCATTTTTAACTATTGTAGTGTTGCAATCATGTACTCATTGTGTGTTTATGTGTGTCAATCTGTTCTATGTTTGTATGTTTGTAATGTTCTGTGTCTAATAAATGGTATTTTTAGACAAATCGGCCAGATATCAAAGAATCTTGCGAACGGGACTAAGTCTTGGGGAACTAGCTATCTTAAAGTCTGTCAAACTGCAGAAACACATGAAACTCCTGTCTCCCATGCAAGACAGGTCCTGAAGCCAATTCTGCAGGTCCTGTCTTCTGGGGGACCCCCTGTGCCTTTTAGAACACAACAGTTTGTTTTCAGTTCAAAAAAGAAAGCTAAAACAAGGTTTTTGTTGTGGGGATTAGGGCTCTTTTGGTAGAAACTCTTAGAAATTTGAATGCAGCTTCTCTGTGGGGGTTTTAGTAAAACTTTAGGGGAAAAATTACTGTCCTGGTGATGCCTTAAAAGCTGGTAAAAATATGAGGCAGACACTGAGGCTTGGATTGACTCCACAACTCAAATAGTTATGAAGTAGGTATGTGTTTATTCCAGCTGGAGGTGCATGGGGGGTAGCCCCTCCAAAGGCATGCACACCTCAGCAGCACTTCACTAGGTTTATATTAGGTTACAGGTTACATATGCATAAAGTTACACCAAGTCCCTATACATATTCATTACCTATCCCTGCTTCATACTATAATGAGTTCAAAGTTCATTTAAATATGCTGGCACAAGCGCAATGTCACTTAATTAATTGAAGCAGTGGTCGCTAGGGGTTGTGGGCAGGTTTGGGAGGAAGTAACCAGGGTATTCCTCAAGATGAGCTCTTCACCCTGTCTCCTTGCACATGCTCTCTTGGTTCTTGGTCCAAATCCAAACCTTAGAACTAACTTGAACCAGTTCTGGGGTGCAAGAGCAGGCTGTTCAGTCACACTCAGTAGTTTTTCTCAATTTTTTGGCTTTCTTCTCTGTATCCTCCCTGTTACTAGGTAGGCACAAAATCATTAGGCAAATGATACATTGTCTTCAGCATGCAGTTCTTAGTCAAACATTATCCAACCTCTGGCCTTCTAAATCAGTTCCAAAACATTATTATCCCGCTTCTAGTCCCCCTAAATTAGTAAATTCAGCCCCCCCTTTTCTAGAAAATTAGTAAATTCTTTTACTAATAAATGGATTCTTCTTCTAACAAGCTTCTGCGATAGGCATCTCTCAATGCCTTTCCATGTACATTTGATAAAGTGGTTAACATGGATAGCTTCTTTAACATCCTATAATTCCAAACAAGTAACATAACAAATAACACAAGGCTAATACCTACTAAAATTAGTAAAACAATTATGGGGTGACATAATGTATTAAGGATACCAGTTGCAGTGGGTGACCATCCAAAAAGCATATCCCACCAGTGGTGATCCGCATCCTGTCTTGCTCTTTGTAAGACTCTGCTTATTTCTTCTGTATCATGGTGAATGATTAATAAAGATTTCTTCCCACTTTTTTGAATTCTTTTTAGGATGTTAATTAAGTCTTGATGCTCTACTAATTGTCTTACTAACGTAAGATTAATCCCAATAGGTATTGATGATAATTCATGATACATTGTGTAATTGGATTTTATCAATTGATGAGATACAACTGGTGCCAAATACAAAAAGTCACACCCAATGATCTTCACAAAATTACAAATACAAAAATTAGAATTATTTTTAACATCCAAAGTAATGTTATCATTATCTATTTTTATAAAAACACAAATTGTTCTTAAGCAAACACAACCCTGACCAATATATACAAGTACTGTTCTCTGATTAGTATCTGGGTGAACTTCAAAGTGGCAAATGCTTTGCTCAACATCTAGACATATGTCTTTGGCATTGATTGTGTTACTCTCACAGATAAACCCTTGTTCTCATGTAATGCATGATTCTAAATTTACAGTTTGCCATTTCTTATCAACCATCCAGGCCCATACTCTATGTTCAGAAGGGTAAAACACTGCTTCATCATGGTTTAATCCTAAAGGAACAATGGGGTGTATTACATAAATTGTGGCATTGCATATAGTAAGTACAAAGGCTGTAGCTGTGTTAGTAATTGGGTTATAGGTGAAGTTTAGTAAAGTCCACCAAGATTGGAGCTTCTTTCCCAGCTCAGTGGCATTATCCCAAACAGCTTTTCGAACTTCAAAAGGGAAAACATCCTCATTTCCTTCTCTTATAATGAAAGAAGCTGCTGATTGCATCCATAATTGTGCTTGTATGCAACTAAGAGCTAGGGATACATTATCTTGAACTGCTCCAAGTGCATCTATTATTAATTTATGATCTTGATTGTTGGCTTTTGCAAAATCTGGAAGTACCTTTGAAATTTTCCACTGACCATTTCCTAATGCTAGTCAGGAAGATTGTAAAGGTTGTTTTAGTATTGTTAGGTCACTGGTTGTGGTGGCCAATTTATTCATTAATGTTGGGGTTTGACCCTGACTAAAATGCCAGGCACCTCTGCTCTCTCCTGCCACAGATGTCCAGGAGAGGGGACAGAAAAAAACTGTTAAACACATACATAATTCATGAGTTGAGATAGGACACTGATGGCAGGATGTACAGAGACAAGAAAAACAAGCTCCAAACTTAAAGTTAGATTTTTAGTATTTTTTTAGTCCATAAATCTATTCATCACTACAGTTCCTCTACTTCAAATTTTGTTTCTCTGCTCATTTCTCTCTCTCTCAAGACAGTTTTTCTGCTCACCCCTCTCCCTTTTAAAACACTTTCTCAGCTCACTCCCTCTCTCTTTCCAACCAACAACACGGGAAGGGGGCAGGGTAAGGGGTTTTTTTTCTGGTCGGTTCATCAGGGAGAGGGGTCCTCTACTTAGCCACAGGGTCTCTCCTGTGACAGACAGTCTTCTGGGAACTTATTTGGCGTGGGTCCAATCTCATGAGCAACATCCCACCCGAATTCTGCTGCAACATGATTCCTCTTGTCCATAAGGCACAGACTCTCCCGAGCCGAGGCCAGGCTGCTTCCATCCCAGGAGCAAGGCCTTTCTTTCTCTTGCAAGGCCTTTGCAGCTTTAACTCTCTATATGAGACTCCCACTGGATCACAGCTTCTTCCAGGCATCCACCTGCTCTTCTGGCGTGAGGTATGGGTGGATTTCTGCACCCCTGTGGACTCCATGGGCTGCAGGGGGACCTCCTGCTCCCCCCATGGTCTTCACCACAGCTAGCAGAGGGTTTTCAGCTCTGGTGCCTGGAGCACCTCCTCCCCCACCTTTTCCACTGACCTTGGTGTCTCCATGTTGTTCTCCCTTCACATATTTTTACCTCCTCCTCCTCCTCCTTTAGCTAAAAAGAAGTGTGTAACTACTTTGTTTTGATTTTTTCTTAAATATGTTTTCACAGAGGCGTCACTAGCACCTCTAATTGGCCCAAACTTGGCCAGCAGCCTGTCCATCACTTTCAGAGCCATCAGAGATTGGCTCTGCTGGACTTGATGAAAAACTTCTAGAACTTTCACTCAGGACACACACGAGCCATCTTTGTGCCACTCCCCACCCCTCAGACACTTCTTCAGGTATACTACAACAGTTTTTGAGGGGTTTAAATTTCTCTTAGATGTTAAAGATACCTTGCTTATGTTCTGGGCTAAACAAAACCACCACGATTAATATCTCTGAATCAATCCCATTTAAAACACCCAATCCTGTTCCCAACACTCCAGTTAAATCTCTTCGTGTTCTGCTCCTGAAGAGTTCTTGCCTCTGTAACCATGTTGTCCAGCCTTCGAAAGATGTCTTTAAAAGAGAGGAGCAAGCTGGTTGAATTTCAGAAACATTAATTTGCATCAGTAATTCTACATGCTTAAGAGACCATTCTGGGTTAAACAACAATTGTTGTTGGCCCGTGTTTTTTATTACATATGGGCCAACCGGGTCACCAGAAGTATTGTTACCAGTGAATTTCTGGCGACAACACAAGGAAAACACATCTTGTTTAAAAAAATTCCAATCCTCAGTAGGACATATTTCTATTGAAATGCCAGAGTGAATTTTGGATGCCAGGTTAAAATCTAAAAAATTGCCAAGAACTGAAATAGAAGAGGGTTTTTCATATTGAAAACCAGGTTCTATTTTCCTGCATCCCACCTGGATTTTTTCATTAATGATACCAGGTAGGGTCATAATCCACTCATCTTGATTCCAAACCCATTCAGGCGGGTGGTAAATTTCATCATCATGCATAACAATTATAGCTAAATTCGGACGGGTTTCTCTAGGGTAGTCTCCCTGAAAGCTGGAATGCCCTATGAGGGCTTGTGACCAAGGCCATTCAGTATCGCCCTGGCTAAAAGTACCTCCTTTGCCTTGAAGTATAGTTATAATTGTGAGAACACCAATGAGAGTAACTTTTCTAATTGAATTCATTTTACCCAGGTAAATTTCAATTTCAGTTCATTATCATTAGAAGCCACTTTCCAAGGGGTCTCTGGAGCCTTCTTCACTCGAGTATGATGAATCCAGGTGTTCTGTTCCTTGGTTTTGATTGCATTGAAGGTGGTAAGGAGTACTTGAAATGGTCCTTCCCACTGTGGCTCCAAAGTTTTCTCTGTAAGAGACTTAACATAGACATAATCCCCAGGTTGAATGTTGTGTACTGGGCTGTCTAGGCCCTGACTCCAAGTTTCAGCCACATGCTTTTCAATTTTCCTGAGTTGCTTGCTCAAGGACACCATATAGGTGGTCAGTGTTTCCTCCTCAACTTGGGTGGATAGTCCTTTTTGTACTCCATATGGTCTCCCATACAGCATTTCAAAAGGACGTAGTTTTTCTTTGGTTCTGGGTTTAGTTTGAATTCCTAATAATGCAAGTGGAAGAGATTGGGGCCAGGGTAAATTAGCTTCTTGCCCCAATCTTACAATTTGCTGTTTGATTAGGTGGTTCATTTTCTCCGCCTGACCACTTGACTGTGGGTGGTATGGGGTGTGAAGCTCCCAGTCTATGCCTAAATGATGGCTAACTTGTTGCACCACCTTTGAAATGAAATGTGGTCCTCTATCTGAAGACATCATGGCTGGAACTCCAAAGCGTGCTATTATTTGTTGCAACAATGCCTTGGTTACCTCCCGGGTCTTTGGCAGTTCTGGTGGGGAAGTCTTCTGGCCATCCTGAAAAGGTATCTGTTAATACCAACAAGTACCGATAGACCCCTTTTCTTGGGAGTTCCGAAAAATCAATTTGCCACTGCTGTCCAGGCCCATTCCCTTTCCCAATTTGGCCCAATTTTGGTTTGGAGAGATATTTACGGCTAGTCTGGAGGCAAAGGTCACACTGTCGGGTTACTTGTGTGATGGTAGCAAATAAATTTCTGGCAATAATTTTTTTCAATTAAATATTTGTGTAGGGCATCTTCTCCCCAATGTGTCTTTTCTTACTAATGCCCAAACTAAATGAGAGGGGATGAACAACCTCCCCTGTGC
Organism: Entomyzon cyanotis; assembly: GCA_024500445.1. Taxonomy (NCBI): domain Eukaryota; kingdom Metazoa; phylum Chordata; class Aves; order Passeriformes; family Meliphagidae; genus Entomyzon; species Entomyzon cyanotis. Next base: position 188,534 of record JAKEPQ010000399.1, read on the forward strand.
AGTAATAGCCCAAACCTCTTCATTATATGACCCATTCTGATCTTCAATTAGTTTTCTGTCCTCTTTATCATAGGTTGGCTTACCTTCTAGGGAGATTTGGCCATCTGGAATTAAAGCCCCTTCAGTTGTCACCTCACCTTTCGCTGCTTCTTTTGCCTCTCTGTCCGCCAGATCATTTCCTTCTTCCAATTCTGAGTTCACTTTCTTGTGTGCTTTAATGTGCATAATTGCTACTTTTCCAGGTTGCTGGACTGCTTCCAACAGTCAGAAAATCTCTTGTGCATGTTTAATTTTTTTTTCTTGTGAGTTCAACAGTCCCCTTTCTTTCCAAATGGCTCCATGTGCATGTACAACTCCAAATGCATACTTGGAGTCTCTATAAATGTTTATCCTTTTTCCTTTTGCTATTTCCAAAGCATGGATTAAAGCAATTATTTCAGCTTTCTGGGCAGAGGTGTTTATTGGTAGGGGTCCAGATTCTATTAACTTTTTGCTGGTGGTGACTGCATACCCTGCATGTCACTTTCCACTGATGATGTAGCTGCTCCCATCAGTAAACCAGCTCTCTGCATCGTCCAAAGGTGTCTCCTTCAGATCTGGACGGCTGGAGTATGTGGCTTCGATAGTCTCCAGGCAGTCGTGGTGCACCTTCTCCCTGTTGTTTCCGCTGAGGAAAGAAGCTGGGTTGACAATGTTAGTAACCACTATGTCCACATTGTCCTGTTCCACCATGATGGCTTGGTATTTTAGGAACCTCTGTGGGGAGAGCCCGGGTCCGCCTTTCACTTCCAGGACTGCAGACGCTGTGTGGGACACTAGCACAGTCATTTTCTGGCCCAAGGTAAACTTGTGTGCCTCTTGAATGTTTAGCACGACTGCTGCGACAGCCCTGAGGCACCCGGGTCACCCTTTGGCTGCTGCGTCTAGGTGCTTAGACAAATAAGCAACTCCCCGTCGATATGGGCCCAGATTTTGTGCTAGTATTCCCAGAGCAATCCCCTTTTTTTCATGGGAAATGTCAGAGGTTGGGGGGCATTGGAATTTTTTCTCCATCCCTGTTACTAAGCAACAAATATCTGGGTGATTAGAGCCATCAAATCTTTTGTAAGAGACAAAAGGGTGTGCTAGGTTGGGCAAGGGGACAAGGCAGCCAGCTGTTGGAACTGGCACTCGTTCGTGGGACACCGGGAGGAAAGGTGCGGCAACGCGGTATCAGGATTCCCAAACGGCCACCCCACGCCGCAATGTGGAGGGGGCCGCCCGTGGCCAGAACATGCTAGGCAGACACGTGGCTGTAGCAGGCAGTGGAGCTGCAGGGGGACGCGAGACTCCGTGAAGGTGTGGCAATGGAAGAAATGCAGGATCATCATCTGGAGTTTCCAGGGATTTATTAAGGTCCACAATTGAGGGTCAGAGGAGGGAGGAGAGGGACGGAGAGGTGGGGGAGGGTTGGGGTGCTGGAAAGCCAAGATGGTGAACGGTGAGTTCCGCCTTCTCAGCACGTTATCAGGAGAGGGAACAGAGGCGTGGTTACTCAGAAGAACCAACTAGGGGAAGCCAGAGGGGAGGAGCCAGGGAGGAGCAAGGGGTAAACCAATAAGATTACAGCATGGGATGGTACAGGTTTCTGCTAGGGAGAAGTCTCCAGAACAGCATAACCACACTACAACAGAAAGGGACTGCTCTTTGCTTCTGGCTGTGACCGCGGGAGATCCAACTGTGTTCTACTTTGTCCTCCTGGCTGGGTGAGCTTTGATTCAACCTCTTTCCCACCGGGAGTGTGCGTTTTCCCAGCTGCGTTTTTGCAGCAGCTGTGGGGGAGTTCGGCTGTCCCTGCCGCCCGCCCCGCTTTCGCTGCACAAGACCGCGGTGTCTGCTGTGACTGCACAGTCCCTGTCACCTCGCTGGCTGGCCCAGGAGAGAGCCAGCCCCTGCCCCTGCCGCCCCCTCGCCGCTCCAAGCTGCCTGCCTGCTTCTCAGCCCGCCAGCCATTACCAGCTGTGTGAGAGTGACCTGACCCTGCGCCACAGCGCCACCTGCAGCCGCTCGGGAGTCATCGCACCTGCCCTGCCCGGCTGGGAGCTCAACAGCGCCCCTGCTGCTTTTGACCGTAATTGCACCATGCAGGAAAAGGCTCACCAGCTCAAAGGACATCTGTTACTGGTTTTTCTCTGGTTCTATTTGTTGTTGTTATTCTTGTTATTGCTTGATTACTTTGCTGTAGATACTAGTAAAGAACTGTTATTCCTTTTCCCATACCTCTGCCTGAAAACCCTTGATTTCAAAATTAAAATATTTTGGAGGGAAAAGAGATCACATTCTCTGTTCTAAGGGAGGGTTCCACCTCTCTTAGCAGGAACCTGTCTTTCAAACCAAGACAGGAAAACAGAAAGAATTATTTACTCATGTCTGGAAGTCCCAAAGCTGGAGCTTACATCACAGCATTCTTCAGCTGTTTGAAGGCCCTCGTGGCCTCCTTCATTCACTGAAGATCTCTGCTTTCTTTTTTGATGGGCTCATACAAAGGTTTTACAAGGACCCCATAACTAAGGATCCAAAGCCTACACCATCCTGTAATCCCCAGGAAAGTCTGTAGCTCCTTTACAGTTCAGGGTTTTGGGGTTTGGCAAATGGCCTCTTTCCGGTCTTGTCCCAAAGTTCACTGCCTAGCACTGATTTCATAACCCAAGTAGATTACTTTTGGTTTTACTACTTGAGCTTTTTTCTTGGACACCCTGTACCCTTGGAGCCCCAGGAAATTTAGTAAACTTACTGTCCAGAGTACCAGAGTACACAAGCTTGTTCTGTCTGGGTAGCTATTAGGATGTCATCAACTGTGGCAGGACATTTCCCCCCCCTTCTGCTTGATGACGGAAGATAGATAACTCCAGTTGGGTCAACAGCTTGGCAAGGGTTATCTCTTAGCACCTGAAAGTCTATGATCTCTAACCTTAATTCATTTTTTGGAATGAAGAGAGGATGTGAAAAGAGAAACAAAACTATATTTGCTGACCAAGCAAGGCACACTTTTATCCTATAAAAATCTCACGGATTTCCACAAAGGTGGAAGCTCTTCTACATGGACACTGGAGCATGAGAAAAGCCTCTCCCCAGAGTCTGGACGCAACTCTGTGGTAACTTCTTGCAGGATTGAGGAAGGATTCTGATGTATCCCAGCACCAAAATTGGATCTTGCTAAGATCATTGGTTTCCTAAACTGTATTCTTCTTTGCTAGCATTAATAACAATAATAATAGGTACCTTTTGCATGCTGCATTCTTAGCTACTTGTAGTTTCCCTATTTTGGGCAATATATAATTGTTTAGCTATGATTAGTTTTCTTATATTGTGTAGTATATAAGTTGTTTGGCTCCTTGTTCTATTATCTCTTGTATCTAATAAACAGTAATCCATTTTATATTTCGACCTAATCAGCTGTCATTAAAAGAACTTGCAAACGAGACTGGGTTAAGGGGGTGCTGGTCGCTCTAAATAGGTTAACTGCCAGTTGTCACAGGCCTAGGCAACCGGCAAAAATCTATCAACCCTCTGTATCTATTCATAACATCAACCTATTGCAATAGCTTCCCTTCTTCAGAGGGGGCTTCCCAGGATTCCAGGCCTTTTGATAGTTGATCCCCGAATAGGGTGGGACTGTTCTTGAAATCTTGAGGCAACACTGCCCAAGTGAGCTGAGTTTTGCATCTGCTTTTGAGATTTTCCCATTCGAATGAGAATATTTTCTGACTGGCTTCATGAAGAGGGAGGCAAAAGAAGGCATCTTTCAAATCTAAAACAGTAAACCAGGTTAGTTCAGGTGTTAACTCAGTCAATAAAGTGTAGGGGTTTGACATCACAGGATAGAGGTCCTCAGTTATTTTGTTTACTGCCCTTAAATCTTGTACCTATCTATATGACCCATAGGGCTTGCGGACTGGTAAAATGGGGGTGTTAATATCAGATTTGCACTCTCTCAATAGCCCTAGCTGTAAAAAGTTTTCAATCACTGGGCTAATTCCTTCCTTGTCTTCTTTCTTAAGGGGGTATTGTTTAACTCTAATTGGTTGTTTCCCTTCTTTCAACTTAATTTGTACCGGGGATGCATTTTTAGTTCTTCCAGTAACGTTTGTTGCCCATACCCCAGGGAATACTTGATTCATAATTTCTTCACTAATTTCTCCCTCAGCCTCTGTGGTTGTTAGCATTAAACTTAATATCTCAACATATTGTTGACCATTTACCTCCAGAGTAATTTCCCCATCTTTGAACGAAATGGTTGCTTGTAACTGTTCTAACAGATCTCTGTCCAAAAGGGCTTTTGGAGATCTGGGTATGTACAAAAACTTGTGAATACCCCATTGCTTTCCCAGTTTATACTTTAAAGGTTTGCAAAAATATGCTTTTTCAGATTGGCCAGTTGCCCCTTGAACCATGATATAATCATCCCCCACCGGCATTAAAGCTTTATTTAAAACCAAATATGTTGCCCCCGTGTCCACCAAAAATTCTATTTCTTTTTCCCCTAGCTTCATTATAACCATTGGATCCACTAGGGTGGAGTCCTCCAGTCTTCTTCAGTCTTCTTTCACGTGTGCGACGACCCCTTCTTGGCCTCATCTTCTTTGCTGGTTGTTCTGCTTTCTTTTTGGACATTGGTTCTTCCAATGACCAAATTCCTTACAGTTAGCACACTGATCTTTACCTAACCTAGGTGGGCCTTGTCTGGGTGGTCCTTGCTCGTGTTTTCCTTTCTTTCTTCTCCTACTATTGCTACTAACTTTCTCATTCCTTGTTTGTACCCCTCTTCTCGATAACTGAATACTCTCCATGCTTCATTTAATAAGGTCTCTAAGTTTCTCGCATCCGCCCCCTGAAGCTTCTGAAGTTTGTGTCTAATATCCCCTGTAGATTGCCCCAAAAACAGATTTACTAGTTCCTGTATTCCTACATCAGATTCAGGATCTAATGCTGTGTGGCGACGCATGGTGTGTCTCAGGCAATCCAGGAAGTCAGATGGTGGCTTGGAAGGACCCTGTTTAATTGCACATAAGGCTGACCAATTTATGATTTTTGGAATGGCTCTTTCCATCCCCTTCACGACCCGTTCTTGGTAATCTTTTAATTTTTGCCTTTCTGCTGACCTGTTTGGATCCCAGTGTGGGTCTTGAAGTGGGAAATAATCTTTTACATCTTGGTGTTGTGTTTTATAAAAGTCCTCTGCCAAATCCCCTGCTGTTTTTAAAATTAATTACTTTTCAGTTTCAGTTAATGCATCCAATAACAAATGCATATCACTATAATCTGTACTGTGTTGTTTAATTATAAATCGCAAATGTTTAGAAGTACCTACCGAATCAGTTCGATAATTTTTGGCCACCTTTTCCCATGCGTCTAGGTCGATTGTAGAAAAAGGTACCTTAATCAGCACTGCTTCTCCCTCTGGTCCCACTGCTTCCCTTAGGGGGCTTGTAGCGCCTGTTTCCTGGTCCGAGATGCAACAGGGCTGTCTGGGTGAAAGGGAGTTGGAGTCAATGTTCCTTCCGAGTCCACATCTTTTTCCTGCCTCCTAGGAGAAGGCTTAAGCAGATCGGTTAAATCCTGTTCTTGCATTTCTTGGTAAACTTTATCGGATTTTATGAATATCTCCCCAATGCTGCAAGAGGAGCAACACCTCTTAATTTTTCCCCTTTTGTTTTTGTCTTCCTTTTCAAGGGCTAATACCATAGGGTCAATGGGAGGTCTAATCCCACAATCTCTTTGCCATTCGGGGTGATTTCGGAGGGAGAAAAACATATCAGCATAAGAGACCTCATCCCATTTTCCTTCCCGTCTTAAAAACAGCTTTAACTGTAATAGAGTGTTATATTCTAAAGACCCATGAAGGGGCCATCTAATTCCATCATCTAGCTTGTACAAAGGCCACCACTGAGTTGAAAATTTGATAAGAGTTCTTTTACCTTCTGTACCTCTGTTCCCTACAATTTCCTTCCAATGTGCTAAAACACAGCCAAGTGGAGTTGTTTTAGGAACTTCTTTGCTTTGCCCAGTCCCTATCTTATCTACTTCCTTCTCTTGGTTTTATCTCGTTTCCACGCAAACCTCTTTTCACACTGCCTTACTGTCTTTTCCCAATTTTCCTCCCGCAGTTACCAGGTCTCAGGAGCTAAATGGCTCTTCCCGCACACTAAGGCAATAACAAATAACAACTGCTTCTGACCACTCTGTCACAATAGTAAGCTCGTCTCTTTCATTAACGTCTCCGCTTTTTATTCTAGATATTCTATCTCGAGCTTGAATTTCAAAATCCTCACACTCTGGACACCACTTTGATCTCAAATGAGAGACACGATACCACTTTTTCTGACACGCAGCTCACTCACACAATGCCCAAACCTTACAGTAATTATTTTTACATTCAAGGCAAAGAAGTATTTTTGGCATCAGGCAAGCATCTCATTTATTTCACTCAAAGTCAAGCTGCTATGAGACAGAGAAAAAAAAAAGAAGGAAAGGTCAAGATCTTTCTCCTCGCTCTGAGTCAAATTATTAAAGAAAACAAAGTCCTCTATACTTAAAGGAAAATCGCTAAGAGGGAGGGAAAAAAAGAAAGAAAGCAGCCACTCTTTGTATGCTCCTTTTTTTTCCTTTTTTTTTTCCTCTTTTTCTGAGTGGTTTTTTTTTACTAAGTAAATTTATTCAGTATTCTCAATATTCTTCTAAAATTGCACCGCTAACAAAGGGACTTGGTGGTTTTGTCCACACAAAACTTTTATAATGCTCCAACTTTTATTTTCTTTAAAACCTGCCCAGTTGTTCTCTAACAGGTTGGTAGAAAAATAATATCTCCTAACTCCACAAGCCTGCAAACCTGACACTGTGCTAAAACCCACAAATCGTACTGTGGCGCAGCTGCTGTACTACATCCACATAAAGCCAAAGGTCCGGGGACTATGCTCCTTTGATATAGCCACCGGGGAAAAGGCAGTGTCTTCTAATTTGCCACGGTGTAAAGTTTTCCTTTATTCACTTGCCACTACAGTTTCAGTCAACTGCATACACTCACCCAAAGCTTTATAACAATTTCAAACAACTACAAATGACATACCCTTACCCTAACACAACAATAAACACTTATTACAACACAACAACATATTACAACAAAAATTCCAATAACCAACACTAATATACCAAAGCTAATAATTCCCTACCATACCCAAATATTCATTGTAACTTTATTAAACCACTTGTTTTGTCTTTTCACCAGCCAATCCCTCACTTGCTTCACAAATTCAAACTAATCTGTATCTCATACACACACTCACACACACAAACACAACACCAGTGTTAACAACAGTTCAAACTAGTTTCTTTCGGGATTCACTCAATCCACCCCCAGGATTGTTAGCAGCCGCCCTATCAGTCAGTGAATCCCCCCTTTGCCAGCTAGGGACGGCAAATTACCCCACCGATTCCCGGGTCCCCCTAGCCAGCTGCTTGCATGCGTCACCCGCTTGAGGACGAAGCTGAGCACAGGGACGTCTCCCTGTGACTTATGAGCAGCCCCTAGCCATGCATATACAACTTACAGGCTTGCCCATACCCAAAACAACATACTGTTTCTCCACCGTATTAGATGGTCATTGTTTGCCCTCACAGTGAGCAGCTGAGGAGCAGAGTTCCTCCAGGAAAATCCCAGGGCGCGCCTTAGGATGTCAGCCCCTCAGTCGATCCTGCAGCCAGGCAAACTTTGTCCACCTGGGTTTCCAAAATAAGGCACGGATTGACTCCACAACTCAAATAGTTATGAAGTAGGTATGCGTTTATTCCAGCTGGAGGTGCATGAGGAGTAGCCCCTCCAAAGTCATGCACACCTCAGCAGCACTTCACTAGGTTTATATTAGGTTACAGGTTACATATGCATAAAGTTACACCAAGTCCCTATACATATTCATTACCTATCCCTGCTTCATACTATAATGAGTTCAAAGTTCATTTAAATATGCTGGCACAAGTGCAGTGTCACTTAATTAATTGAAGCAGTGGTCGCTAGGGGTTGTGGGCAGGTTTGGGAGGAAGTAACCAGAGTATTCCTCAAGATGAGCTCTTCACCCTGTCTCCTTGCACATGCTCTCTTGGTTCTTGGTCCAAATCCAAACCTTAGAACTAACTTGAACCAGTTCTGGGGTGCAAGAGCAGGATGTTCAGTCACACTCAGTAGTTTTTCTCAATTTTTTGGCTTTCTTCTCTGTATCCTCCCTGTTACTAGGTAGGCACAAAATCATTAAGCAAATGATACATTGTCTTCAGCATGCAGTTCTTAGTCAAACATTATCCAACCTCTGGCCTTCTAAATCAGTTCCAAAACATTATTATCCCGCTTCTAGTCCCCCTAAATTAGTAAATTCAGCCCCCTCTAAATCAGACACAACAGTAGAGGGGAAAATGGTATCACCTTGGTTTTAATAGGATCCCAGGCGCACACTCGTCAAAGGTGAAATATACGGAGCAGCACACTCGTGTACAACGCATATACAATTTTATGGACCTCACAAATTAGCATATCTTCCTAAAATCCCCCAATAAGAAACTTTAAAAATGAAGCAATTGTCCCCCTATTCAAATTATTCCCCCCCTCGCCAAGTGAGACTATAGCTTAGTTTAAAAAAACATGTTCCAGAGAGGAGGCTCTGTCCAAGTTTGGAGCCTTTAGCTTTGAGATAGTTATGAATGTTTTGTCTTCCCCCTGGAGAACCCCCAAACTAAGCTAAATATCAGACTACAAGAGTTATAAACATGTAGGGCTATGGTACAAGGAGTGTTTGTGAAGGGTACATGGAAAGGGTATAAAAATGTATTAAAAGGGTATAAAAAGAAAGGACAAAAACCCATCAGGCATCATTTCCCCCCTTTTTAGAGACTAACAAGACTTTACCTTGTCTCGTCTCTACACTAACTACAGCACCGGTTTACACAACTGGCTATAGCAAAGATAATAACTGCAATTACAACTATTATAAATGCATCTTTTACCCAGGCCCAATTTGGTAACCATGAAGTGAGGGTGTGGAAGATATGGTCGAATTTCAAGGCGTAATTTCTGGAATCTACTTCATGTAGAATTTGAGTCCTCTTCCAAATTTCTACCGCTCCTTTCTTAGTTCTTCAATGGCCAGTTACCACATCCATCTAGAGGTGGTAAGTGGGTACAGATCCATCAATTGCTCATATCAAGAGCTATTGATACATTTTGGATCACAGTGTTGTGCAACTTTTGGCTGAGCCTTGAGTCTTGGTTACCAAGTGGGCAAACAACAGACATGTAAAGAACAATTTAAACTACATCATTTTGATTTGCATCAGTCTCTGTTTTCTCTATAGTCTCAGGGGCAGAAGCCTTCTTCACTCTGGAGTAGTGGATCCACAATCTTTTTCCAGCAACCTTTCCCTGCGGTGAGGGTGTTCAGCAAAACTTGGAATGGTCCCTTCCACTTAGCTTGGAAGGGGTCGCCATCCCTCCACATGATGTAGATCCAGTTTCCAGGCAGAAATGGGTGAGCAGGGGTGTCCAATCCTATAGATTTGGACAGCACAACGAATTTCTGGAGCTTCTGCAAAGTGAAGCTTGAAGCTGTTAAGTATTTCTGTAAATCAATTTTACCCTTCATGTGAATTTCCCCCAGGATATGTGGAACCTGATATGGTCTGCCATATAGGATTTCATAGGGACTTATACTGTCCCTCCGCCTTGGCTGTATGTGGACCCTCGGTAAGGCTATAGGCAAAGCCTGAACCCATGTCATAGATGCTTCTTGATAGATCTTACCAATCTGGGCCTTGAGGGTTCCATTAATATGTTCATCTTTGCCACTTGCTTGGGGCCTGTATGGTGTATGCAAGTCCCAAGTAAGTCTCAGAATCTTGCTAACTTCCCCGGCCACTGTTGCAACAAAATGTGGTCCTGTCCTGGGTTGCAATATAGATGTATTTAAGTATTCTATTACCACCAGCTGTGGGCCGTTAGCTGCTATCAGCTGCTAATGACCCACTCCGGATGATAGGCAATGGGCCATCCGTTAGCTGTTATCACCTGCTAATGACTCACTCCGGATGACAGACAATGGGCCATCAGGGACCCACCGCATGACTCATGGACTTATCTCATCCCATTGTGGGATGCTCTGCCCAGGAGGGAGGAGCCAGGTGTTCCCACCTGGATATAACCTGGCCTTGGAACTGCCTGAGCTAGCCCTGTCTACTGGGTTCCCAGAGGACAAGAGCTACCACTGGATCTTCAGCTGGAGACTAGACCTTCACAGGATCACCGCTTCAACTGGACTACTTCAGTTGGACTGTTGCTACCACCCTAACAGGGTGTTAGGTTGTATCTGACTTTGTCAGTGCTTTTCCTTGTATTATTTCACTTATTTTTAATTTCAGTCTTGACTTGTGATCTCCCACTGGTTTGTTTTCAAACCAATACAAAAGGGTTCTGGTTCTGTTAGTGTTGCCACTTCCAGTGATAGTCACGGACAACATGTGTCCTACTTGTAGAATTATCTTGGGGGCAGGTTAAAAATAAATGGTAAAAAAACCTGTCCCTCCCCACTGCTGTACAGCCTTCAAAATCCCTTTGGTACTTATGGTAGGATCACCTTACCCAGCTACCACTAGTGAACTTAACTTGTGTTTGATTCCATCTGCCTTGATACTTGAAGCAATCCTAAGGAGGGCAGTTGGGGGCCCAACAATCTAAACCCAAAGATAAAGTCTAGTCACAAACACTTTTTCCCCACGTATACACCCCCTGTTCTGTTTAGACAATAAATGCCTTTTTCAGAAGAATGAAGTCGACATGGACTTCCTTCCTTATCCCAAAATCCCATTCCGTTATGTACCTCACTCAGGGTACTGACCCACTGTCACCGAATCTGCGGGAAAAAAATATAAAAACCCTCCAACAACATTTTAATGTTAGAGAGTCAAGACATTACTTTATTTTCTGGCCAGGATGTTGTTCTGGCCAGGATGTACCACAGAAATCATCTCATCCACATATAGCCCGGGAATGTAGAGAGAATCATTCCAGGATACATAGCTTTTACTCGATTTTTCAGATATTTTATACAGTAAAAATACATAGGAAAGCATTGGGTCAGTGTTCATTGGTCCAAAGTTGAGCAAACTCCCGATATTCAGTCTCTCATTGGACCCGAATCTCCTCGCCTCTGATGCTAATTAGATTCTTCATTCTTCAGTTTTTCTTATCAGTCTTTTTTTCCGGGCCAGGATGTCTTCAGCCCTGCTGGAGGTGGTCTGGGGTAGCTGTTTGTGATATCCATCATGTCTTGTTGATAACCACAAGGTCCTGGCGGATGTTCTGTTAATAGTCTTTATCTTTCTGGTTATCTTCGGGGTCCCTCCCAATGTGTTGGTATGCTGAGTTCACCAGACCTCATCTGGCAGAACAATGCCCTGGAAGAAACCTAAAATTCTTTTTCCCAGGGTAAAGACAAACAAAACCTTTGACTAAAGTTTTACAAAATTTTTAACCTGATATATTTTCCAACACCACCATTTAGGTTTGACTGGGCTGGCCACCCATAGCCACTCTTCAGATCCTCCTGGCCCTCCACAGACCCAGCAATTACTGAGGTTAAAGGTTTTTGCTACTTCTTCTCCTAGGGATAAAAAAAATTATTCTCCCCACTTCTGGCCCAAACCTAACTGACAATATAAAGGTAAGATTATTAAGAAAAACATTCTAATGGTGTAATCTAGTCACCTAATCTAATTTTCACGTTATCTTCCATACAACTTGTGGCGAGTGAAGGCACAGAAACCACTTAATATAAAACAAAGACAGCAAGGATTAGCCCCTCCACAGTGACTGGAGATCTGAAAGGAGGATACCCACACAGACTATTTCAGCAGTTTGTGGGTAGGCACACAAGGCTTCCCCCAATGTCGACGCACTGGCTTCTGCTCCGGTCCATGCTTGTGGAGTGTCAGTCGTGGCTTCCCATCCTTTTCCTCCAGCTGAGATGTCCAAATGTCCAGGGCTTTAGAGACCTTGACCCAAATGTGATGGGTTCACCTGTGGTGAGCTGTCTTGATTCGCCCCAATCGAGCTCAGAGACACTTCAGAGACCAAGTCAGAGAAGTGGGTATTTGCTTTATTCGGTGCACCAGATGTGTGGGGAATTGTTTCCACCAAACACACACACCAGTACCTCCAAAGGCACAGTGTTATAGGTAAAATTCATGAATATTCATTACATTCTCTAGGATAGGCGTGGTTATACAAATTACTTCTCATAAGTCATTAATATTATTAGTGATTTCTTGTGCTCAATGGCAAAAGGATTCCTTTTGCCCCCTTTTATCTTGATAAGATTAAGGGAATCCACAAGGCCAGAACTGATGGGTGCCGGGCTGGTGGAAGGGGCAAAAGCTCAAAGAAACAAGAATGGTTGAAGTGCAAATAGATTTGGGTTTTCTATTGGACTACTCCTTTCTCAATCCCCCCTTTTCTTTTTGTAATTTTGTAATTCTTTACAAATCTTGTATGTCATGAAAGTAAGTACTTTTTTCTATTTCATATCTAAATTTGTACTTTTGCCATTGAATATAAGCATCGCAATTTCAAGTACATAATATCATACAACAATAACTACTATTGCAGACAGTAAATAATGCAATAACACAAATAACTATTACATACATTTGTTTAAGTTAGGATTAACATAATTGCAACAGCTTGTATTTATAACTGTACATACTCTTTCTCCTCTGGCATACAGCAAATCTATAGATAATTGTGAGATGTTCTTAATCTTGATTTGCTGTGCTTTTATGGCATCTGCAGTGGCATTCATTATGGTCTCTACAGTGGTAAAAAGATTTACTTACTTTGGGCCAGGGTATAAACCACCTGGCAAAACTGTGAAAATTGGTGGGTTTATATATTAGTATAAAAGTTCGGAGTAAGCTTTGTTAGTTGAGGAACAACACTAATGTGGAGAGATACTGGTCTTATTGCACAGCGACTTTGTCATTTCAAGGGCAAAACTTTATGGGCACTGTGTTCATATATTTGATATCAACTCTGCCCTGGGGGCACTGGCTAACTCTTGGGTTTTGGTCTTACCTTAGTTTGATTTTTATTTTACATATTAGCTTCCCTATAGGTCTAGAATTTTGAGCAGTTATTTTGAAGAAAAAGAAGAAAGACAGAATCTATAGGAATTCTAAGAGGAATGTTAATTCTTTTGGCTTTCTTGGGCCCTCCATCCCCCAGCAGGTTTCTTTGGAGTCAGGGATGGGGAGAATGGAGCACTGCCTCTGCTGTGTGCATGGCTGACCCCACTATAGGACTGGGATTGGAGCTCTGTGCAGCACTGCCTCTGCTGTGTCCATGACTGGACCTCACTGCAGGGCTGGGATGCTCTGGGGCTGAGGTAAGGAGCAGTTCACTGTCTCACCAGGGCAAGGCCTGACCTGTCCCTTCCCCACACACACCACACACACAGGCATTCTGAAGTGTCTCAGAGACATTAATTTTTCTAGTTTTAGCAGCTCACATCATGGCTCCAGACAGTGATCAGGACCACTGATAGCTTTTCTTGCTTGTAAAATGGGGTACTTTTCTTCTTCACCTTCGTAGAATTTCTAGCAAACAGAGCAGAAAGGAAAGAGGAAAGTATAAAGGATAACTGACTAAGACTCTCATACTGTTAGTCTTTTGCTTGTGATCTATTAGGCTATCTTTTCCCCCCTTTTTAGTCTTTTATTTTACTCTCTGTAAATCTAGATTATCTTTCAATTTACAGAAAAAATATGCTCACAAATATTAGCCACTCACAAAAATCAACAGACATTTAGGATCTTTTTATACAATTTTGCGAGCTCTTTTTAGGACCTCAAATGTGCTACTGAAAAATGGCACTTTTAACTGCTATTTTAAATTTAAAATTATCTTTTAAATTGCAGAGCCTAAAGCCTGGCAGATTGGTCTATGACTTTTAGTGATTTTTCAAAGGCAGTATTTTCCTTTTGTGGGGCTTAGCATTCTTAAACACTGGACAAATATGCATTAAACAGCAACAGTTAGAAATAGTAGAATAGCCAGCCATCTTTTGAAACCTTTTCATTTTAAAAATGAAATTATTTTGTTAATGTTATATTTCAATTTCACAAATTTAGATTTAAGCTCATATAGCTTTCTCTTTTTTTCTGGCTTACTTACCCCTTTGCCTCTGAAGCCATACTTGCCATTACAATTATTACAAGGTTTTGCTAGGATAGCTGACTGTGGATAACACTGTTCTGGAAATACAAAAAGCAAAACCATTTAATGTGTTTCATTTTAGCATTGCAGCTTTTAACTGATTTACTGTATATTATATTGTCCAACATGGTTCTTTTGTGTCCTCTTTGTTTGGAGTTTCACATTGGAGAGGAGTCTCTGGCCGTAGATCTTACAGTCGTGAGGGAAGTTAGCAGTTCTTTTTGCTTCTGTGGCTTGAGTGGCTCGTCTCACGTCTGGACACAGCTTTTTATCTGATGAGGACACACTGAAGGATGTTAAAACAAACTTGCACAGTGATAACACATGTTAGAGTGGGGAGAAGGATGAATTCTTGCCTCTTTCAGCTTTCTATTGGAAATTCTTATACAAATCTAGTTTTAATAAGTGAGAAATTAAGATTTAATGAACTAATGTTTTACTCTTGCAGGTTAATAAACCTCTTTTTTCTTATAATTTCTTAAATGCATATATTACTCTATATGCATATTTAGAATTAGTAAAAATATTCACTATTTTGTCTCGATATACTTTGCAGGATTTTACAAGCACTTACAGCTCTGCTGCTCGAGCTGACCATGTGAGAGGCAATGTTTCACTTATTTTAACTTTCTTTCATTAATGATAGTGTATCTTTTAAATTGTTACTCTTCTAGTACTTTTTGAAGACTCACTACTAAATACATTCTCTCCCCAGACCAGGGAGTGCCTCGCTGGCTATTCCTAGCTTGGGTCTGGAGATTTATCACCTGAATGCTGTGCAGTCATGGGTTTTCTTCAACTTCTTCAAGGAGGCTGAGTCAAACCCCTTGTTTTTTGTTTTTTGTTTTGTTTTTTTTTTTTAAATACTCTTGTTTTACTAAACAAGATTCACAGTACGATAACTGTGCTGGTCATCTACTCAGATGCTCTTTGAGTTAATAAATCTTTAGCTTGGTGTGAAACTTATGAGGTATATTCCTATTGTCAGCCTTCGGGCTTCATTTACCATCAGAGCTTTGGCTGCACAACTTTTGCAGACAGTGCAGCCAGCCTCTGGCTACATTCTGAGACAATGAATAGCTGCCAGCCACTGGATCTGGCAACTCCCAAAATTAGCATCAGGCCACCGTGTTCTCCAAAAGTGGCTGCTAAATTTTCAAAGCATGGGGAACAACACTTTTGCAAAAGTTACTTGCCATGACAACAAACCATACAGAGAGGACTGAACCTCTTGAGGATTCAGTTGTTTCTACAGACATTCCTGCTTTCAGTGACTCTGCCCTGCAGATAGCAGTCTGATCTCTTATCAGCTGCTGCTCTGATTGGCTTTCTTTTGCTGAGGAGGGAATGCCTTTGCCATGTCTTGGTGGCTGGCTCTGTCTCCTCTGCCCCGGGGGCTTCGCAGTTTATTCTTTTGGGGCTGTAATACTTTTGGCATCACCTTTGCCTTTGCCTTTTCTTTATCTTTTCTTACATACATTTGCAGTATCTTTCTAACCAGTTCATTTAGGGGTTTATTCTGCCCTTCCTCTAGCCCCCACCCGCACTACTGCCTGGGGGTGCTCATTGTCTCACAAAGTCATTCTGGTGACCCAGACAGAACTCTCAACAGACAATCTACATTTCTAAACATTCCTTCTGCAGTATCCAAAGCAGCCCTTCCCCCTCCTATGCTCTCAGCAGGCACGGCCAGCAGCACCTCTGCGCTCCCCCTGCTGCTCCGAAAGCGGAGGATACAAGGCACTGCAGCTCACCCTGGGTCAGCTACTAAAATTTTAGGCAAGATGGGGGAGGGTGCTGAAAAACTTCTCCTCTCTTCCTTCTTTTTCCTTCTTTTTTGTTTTACTCTATTTACTTGCAAGCTCTATCTACTACAACATTCTATACAACCATATTTCAGCAGCTACACACAGGAGTTCTAAAGAGGTACTTATTAGATTCAATTAGTTATTTTTATCTCACGGGCATCCCCGCATAAATTTATATGCCGGCAAAAATACAAATTAACACAGGTAAAATTTTGCACACACAGTACATGCACACACATTAAAAATTTTCAAAAGCACTCGAGCAAATAGACAATATCACTTCCTCTCTCAGTTAATACAAGTGCACTAAGTCTAAGCTTCACAACTGTTTCCACACACAAAACACAGAATTTTAAAGGCAAAATCACATGGAGCAATATTAGAAAGGTGTTGGGGTCTGAGTGTTTTCAATTCAGCAGCTAAAATCTTTCCCTTCAATAATACAATCTGCCCCCCTCCAGATACTCCAAACCAACGGTTTATATATGATTTATACTCATTCACTCTTGGCCAATCGCTTCACTTTTCTCATTCATTCCCACTCACACAGTAACAAAATAATGACACACTAACACAGTAACAAAATAACGACAGACAGAACAAAAATCACAGTATGGTGGTGTAGTACAGTGGAGTCCAACCCCCTTAAAGGTACCTTTCACTATAGCGGGGTCCAACCCCGGGGTCCAACCCTTTAAAAGTACCTTTTCTTGACAGCGGGGTCCAACCCCTTGCCCGGGACTAATTTCGGGAGACCCAGTCTCAACCCACCCTCGGGGACTAGCACCCTGGACCTGCAGGCATTTCTGTTTTTGTAAAAGTAGCAAATACCTTAATTTGGTGCAGATGGTCCTTAGTCTACCCCCGCCGTGAGCCAAAGGACAGCTGAGCTCCCCCTGAAAATTCAGGGTCGCGACTGGGAGGTCTGCTTACCCCTGGATCCGGAACCCGAGCAGATTCAGGGTCCCATCTGGGGTGCCAGTTTGATTCGCTCCAATCGAGCTCAGAGACCCTTCAGAGACCAAGTCAGAGAAGTGGGTATTTGCTTTATTCGGTGCACCGGATGTGTGGGGAATTGTTTCCACCAAACACACACACCAGTACCTCCAAAGGCACAGTGTTATAGGTAAAATTCATGAATATTCATTACATTCTCTAGGATAGGAGTGGTTATACAAATTACTTCTCATAAGTCATTAATATTATTAGTGATTTCTTGTGCTCAATGGCAAAAGGATTCCTTTTGCCCCCTTTTATCTTGATAAGATTAAGGGAATCCACAAGGCTAGAACTGACGGGCGCCGTGCTGGTGGAAGGGGCAAAAGCTCAAAGAAACAAGAATGGTTGAAGTGCAAATAGATTTGGGTTTTCTATTTGACTACTCCTTTCTCAGTCTTGACGGCTGTTTTTGTGGTCAGTAGCACTTGGAAAGGTCCACGCCACCTTGCCACCAGTGGTGCTTCTTTCCACTCCTTAACTAGGATCCAATTTCTTGGTTGGATGTTGCGAACAGTAAAGTCCAAAGGCCGGGTCTGTGCCAGCTGAGTTTCCTGTAGAAGAGATTTCACAAGAGACAGTATCCTGGCCACGTATTGTTTTAAATATACATCATTTATCTTCTCTACCCTCCCCCCCCGCCCACTAGGCAGAGAACTACAAGGGTAAGGAATTCTAAACATCAAAGGGAGATAATGGAATATCTCTCTCCCGGTCTGGCCCTTATTTTGGCAAAAGCCGTACCCATGGCATCATAGTTTCTATCACTAGCTTCAAAAGGTGCTTCCTCATTTCCTCATTCATTGCCCCTACCCGAACTCTGGGCGTGCCAGGGGGCAGGGAGGTTCCACTGTACTCCCAAAGCAGCCATAACCCCCCGAAGGATTTTTCCTGTAAAATGAGTTCCCCTATCTGAGTCCACTGCTTCCACAGTCTCTCATCCAGGAATTACTTGTTCCAAAAATACCCCAACAACCAATCTTCTTGTGGCTGAAGCAGTTGCAAATGCTTCTGGCTACCCTGTCAGCTGACACACCACCACGAGATATCCAAACCCTGCATCCACCCAGCATTTTTGGAAGGGACGCACAGCCTCCCTCCTCAGGCAATTTTCTTTGTAACTCTGTCATTGGTTTTACCACAAATCAAACAACCCTCAATAGCTTGTTTTGCCAGATTAAAAAGACCCACAGCAACATACACTCCAAGGAAGGCCTCTGCCAAACTTCAAGAGCTCCAACGACTCTCCCCATGGAGCTGCTCCAACACTTGCAAAGCCAGAGCTTCTGGCATCCACTGCCTGCCATCCCTTGTAAGCCAATTATCCTCTTTTTCCTCTGCTCCACTCTTAAATTATCTCCAGTTCCTCTGGTAGAAAAGACAGTTCCTCTGGCAGTGGTGGGGCTACTGGGAGCAAAGAGAGCATCTTAGAGGTTTCTGGCAGCAGTGCAGCTTTCTGAACCTCTTCATCAGTTGATTACCTATTGCTTCTTCTGAGCACCCTGCCTGGTGTCCCCTAACATGTATTATTGCCATCTTTTTTTGTAAATTCACCACCTCCAATAGGTAAGAAATTAAGTTCTCATGAGCTAATGTTTTTCCCCTGCAGGTTAACAAACCTCTTTCGTCCCATAATTTCCCAAATGCATGTATCACCCCATATGCATATTTAGAATCAGTAAAAATATTCACTATCCTGCCCTAATATAGTTTGCAGGCTCTCACAAGCACATGCAGCTCTGCTGTTCGAGCTGACCATGTGGGCGGCAACCTCCCCCTTCTCTTAATTCTCTTCCATTAATGATGGTGTTTCTTTCAAATTGTTTTTTCTCTACTACTTTTGAAGACTTACCAACAAACACATTCTCTCCCCCAGGCCAGGGAGTGCCCTGCAAATCTTCCCTAGCCCGGGTCTGGAGATTTATCACTTGAATGCAGTGCAGTCATGGGTTTCTCCCTAGCCTGCCTCTCCAGGGCCACCAAAACAGGAGGCTGGGTCAAACCCCCCTCGTTTTTCAATTCTAAATCCTTCTGCTCTGCCAAACAAGATTCACACTGTAATAACCGCGCTGGTCATCCACTTAGAGGCTCTTTCAGTTAACAAAGCTCTAGTTTATTGTGAAACGTATCAGATATCCTTCTATTGTCAGCCCTTGGGCCCCAGTTACCATCAAAGCTGTGGCTGCACAACTCTGCAATGTGGCCAGCCTCTGGCTACGTTCTGAGACATTCTGAGACAATGAGTAGCCTCTGGCCACTGGATCTAGCAATTTAGAAAAATAAGCAACAGGCCGCCATGTTCCCCAAAAGCAGCTGCCAAATCCCCCAAAGCACAGGAGAGCAACACTTCCCCCGAAACCCGCTTGCAAAATCCAAAGCAGGTATTGGAATCTGCATTTTCCAAAAGCATGGGGGAACCACACTTCCCCCAAAAGCAGCTTACAGACTACTAGTATACTTTACAATTGGAATTGGCCTCAGGATTTTAACCTGCCTATTCTGGCTTTTCACAACAAACCATGCAAAAAGACAACTCACCTAGTCAACTACAAAATTTGGTATATCCTTTATACCAAATCAAGTTTCTGAGGGTTCCTACAGATGGAACTTTAGTTTTTTCTATAAACACTTTGTTTTAGTTTTGCACCAAAAAAAAACCAAACTCCAAATCCTTGTGTACACCAAAGACTTTTGAATTCACCATGCACTTGTATTTTCACCATGCGCTGATACTCAAAATCACTATTATAAGCACAATACCACTTCACTTTGGTAGTTACTTTAAATAGAGGATAGCCAATTATACCATCACTATTGATTTATTTTTATTACCTATTATACCATTTTCCCTGGGGCTGCCCACACTTCTGGGTTTATTTCAGCATAAGACTTAGACAAAGATACCAGTGTTAGCTTCTGTATCCTTCTTCACAATACTAATGTGCATTCTGACTTTAGCCATCAAATCTCTTCCCAGTAAATTACAAACACAATTAAGAACAAACAGAAATCCACGCATTTCAAACCTATCCCCCACATCTACCAATAGTGGCTGAAAAAGGCATACATTTTATCTTTTTTACTAACCCCTTGAATAATTAAAGATCTTGTTGGCAATTGCCTCCCTTAGGGATAAAATTCAAAGTGAATTAAGAGCCCTGAGTCAACTAGGAAACACATCTCCTCTCGATCCAGGCCCACCTTAAAAGTTTTCAAGGGCTCCTGTGTGGTGGGTCCTTGGTACAATGGGAGCCCCTGACACCCCTAACAATCCATCTCCATTATCCTCTGGACTTCCTTCTCCTGAGGATCCAGCTGATTCCCACTTCCAGTGTCCCACTGCCCTGCAGTCGGCAGACTGATCCCTTCCAAACCACTGCTTCGGTCGACTCTCCCCTGCCGAGGAGTGAATGCCTTTGCCACGTCCTGGTGGCCAACTCCGTCTCCTCTGTCCCGGGGACCCTGCAGTTTATTCCTCTGGGGTTGTAATACCTTTGGCATCACCTTTTATCCCTTCTTACATACATTTGCTGTATCTTTCTAACCAGTTCATTCAGGGGCTTATTCTGCCCTTCCTCTAGCCCCCACCCCCCACTACTGCCTGTGGGTGCTCATTCTCCCACATTTCAAAATCATTCCTGTGACCCAAACAAAACCCTTAACAGACAATCCTAATCCTTCCATGTACAATCCGCATTTCCAGGATATTCCTTCCGCTGTGTCCAAAAGCAGCCTCCCCTCTGGCGCTCCCTGTGGGCATGGCCAGCAGCACCACAGGCAGCCGTGGCATCCTGCAGCCTCATGGAGGCCAGGCGGGGAAACTGCCGCCCTGCCCCGTGGGGTGGCGGGGTCAGGGACTGCCCAGTGCTAAGCCCACAGCTATCCCACAGCCCCGGCCTGGCCCTGCACCTTCCCGCAGGCCCCCGCCAATGCTCCTGGCCCCGCACCTCTGCGCCCAGTCCTGCCGCTCTGGAAGTTGAGGATACAGGGGACCTGCAGCTGGCCCTGGTGTGGCAGGATGTCCTCCCCCTCCCCCTCTCTCCTTCTGCTTCGTGGCGGAACACAGATAACTCCAGTGGGGTCAGAAGCCCAGCAGGAGGTTATTTTGTAGCACCTGAAGGTCTGAGACCTCTAACCTTGAATTCATATTTTGACACGGAGAGAGGATGTGAAAAGAGAAACAAAGAAATTAATACTGACTGAAAGGCACGCTTTTACAACTATAAAATCTTACAAAAATATCCCAGAGGGAGAGGTTTCCTACGCACACTCTGAAGATGTGTGAAGAGTTTCTCTCCAGAGTCTGGGCGCAGACTCTGTGGTTACTTTCCTGGGAATTGGGTGAAAGGATTCCGAAGTATATTTCACCACCAATCAGCTGGTAAGATACACTGGTTCCTAAGTTATATTATTCTTGCTAGTTGTTAATAAGAATAGGTACCTTTCCATAATTGCAATATAGCTATTCGTAGTTTGCAATCATTTTATTCCATAATTGCAGTGTTAGCTATTTTGTAGCTTTTGCAATTATGCTATTCCTGTGTACGTTTGTCCTAAGTTTTTATGTCTGTCATTTTATGTGTCTAATAAATGGTAATTTATATCATATTAGACTAATTGGCCATTATCAAAGAACCTTGCAAACGAGACCGAATCTTGGGATGCTAGCCACCCTACTAAAAGTTACTGCCTGTTGCTAGAAGCCTGAGCAAACAGCAGAAACTCATAAAACTCCTGTCTTCCATGCATAACACCTGGGTCAGCTGGCAAAATTGGAAGGCAATACAGGGGAAGGTGCTGAAAAATATCCCAATCCTCACCCATTTTCTTTCTCCTCTCTTCCCTCTTCTTCCTTCTTTTTTAACACATCCTCTTCTCCCATTTCTTTCTTTTACTCTATTTCGGGTTCTACCTACCACCAGACTCAACATCCCTTCACCTTCAACATGCCCACTCATTCCCTCTTCATTCTGTGATGCGAGACACTCCCCAGCAGCTGCCCCCTTTCCCTTCTTCCAGGGGATACTAAAAATTCAACCTCTTTTTCCACGGGATCATGCTTCAGACACCTCTTTCTACTGCAACATTCTACACAACCATATTCTAGAGATTTACTTCTATTATCCTTCTTTAAAGCCCATATCATAGACTGTTTTGGCTCTCTTGGCAACAAACCACATTTCATCCATAAATCTAGATTATTTTTCAATTCACAGAACAAATATGCTCACAAATATCAGCTACACACACACACAGGAGTCCCAAAGGGATACCTATTAGCATGCGCAGAGAAACAACACACACAAAAATTCAACAGGTGTTCAAAACATGTTTCAATACTCAACTAGTTACTTTTACCTCTCAGGTGTCCCCACATGAATTTCTATGCCGGCAAAATACAAATTAGCGCAGGTAATTCGTGCACACACACACACATAAAAACAAACCTCACAGCAGCTGCAAGATCCACTGCAGGTATCAGACCTGTTTTTCCCAAAGGCACCAGGGGGCCAACTCAACCCTAGACCACAAAATCCACTGCAGGTTCCTTTGTTGTCCACCTTGGGCATGGATTGTCAAGACCCCTTCTCAACTTTCCCATACTGCCCTTCTTGGATGTCCATGTCTATATTTTTGGGCTCATCATTCCTTGTGCTGGGGCCTCTTCCCAGCTTTACCTTTGCAACCCTCTCATGGGTGCCCTGTTTTATCTGTGCTACCCTTCATGGGTGCCTGTAAGGGTCAGTCAAAGAATCAAGTTCTGTCTCAACATTTCTCATCAGAAATCACAGGTACAGGATTTAAGCTGGTACGCAGAGTGCTTTGTACCTGCTGTCTTACATAGGAGACAGAAGCCTTATGAGTTTCTGCAGTTTGCCAAGCTTCTGGCAACATATTAGGGTAGCTAGCTCCCCAAGACTCGGTCCTGTTCGCAAGGTTCTTTGATATTTGGCTGATTAGTCTAAAAATACCATTTATTAGACACAGAAAATAACAAGCATACAAACATAGAACAGATTGACACACATACACACACAATAAATGCATAATTGCAAAACTATAATAGCTAAAATGCAATTATGGGGTAAATGCTTGCTTGAACTATAAAAATAGTTAAAAATGCAAGTTAAGAAATGCTTGCTTGAACTATAATCCAAGTTAAGAAAGGTACCTATAAGTTAGCCAGAATAATACAATTTAGGAAACCAACGATCTTACCAAAATCCAATTTTGGTGCTGGAATACATTAGAATCCTCCCTCAATCTTGCAAGAAGTTACCACAGAGCTGCATCCAGACCCCTGGGGAGAAGTCTTCCTCACGCTCAGTGTTCATGTAGAAAAGCTTCTGCCTTTTCTGAAATTTCATGAGCTTTTTATAGGATAAAAAAGTGTGGCTTTGTGGTCACTAAAAATTTCTCACATTCTCTCTACATTCCACAGGGTCAGACTTTTGGGCGCCACCACCAGGTAGCCCTGATTTAGGCTGTTAACCTAATCTGAGCCATCCATCTCCTGCGACTGAGCAGGGAGGGGGGGAGGTCCTGCCACACCTGCCAAAGCTGGTATGGAACGAAGGCTTTGCACCTGTCTCCCTGCCACCTACTCTTGTGAAAGATCCATGGAGCAAAAATGATGGGACTTACCACAGACCCATACCCCAACAAAGCATGCGCAAAGCCTCAAAGACCCCAAGTTGACCACTGCTGCTAAGAGGAGCGCATGTGCAAGAAGAGGGGACCTGCCTCCAAAGCCGAACCCGCCTCAGAGAGAAATGGTTGAAATGGTTGAATCCCCCTTCCTAAACCAGGAGGGATATCCATGGACTGCAAATGATACATGGATAAAATACAGGGATGTGGATATTGAAGGGCTACAAGCAGAAGTTTTTCCCTGGGAGCCTCTCCTTCCCATGCAAACTGAAAACAATGAGATGATTTTGTAAATAATAACTAAACACCTGCTGTTTTCCCTGATCTGTTTTGGGTTTAAGGCAGAGAGTGTTTGGAATTGGGCATCGTAGGACTTCAGCCAATCACCCCGGGAGGTGGGTGACCACTGACCAATCACCCATGGTATTTTAGCACATATAAACAGAGAAAAAATAAACTTGCTCTCTCTGCAACTGGATTCCTGTGTGTTCGTGTGTGTGCTATGCCGCTTCGTTCCGGGTACAACAGCGACATGTGGTGACCACCAACGTGTACTACATGCAACGACTCGAGTGGCCCGTTTCTCGGAGGTACAACACCGCCCCCCGCCTGCCTCGGGGGTTTTGGAAAAAACACTGCTAACACGGGAAATTCTGACTCGAACAAAAGTGCAGTGCTGTAGGCCTGGAAGAATGCCTTGGCCAGTACGGGGGCCAAGGTATCAGAGCATTCTTTGCGTGCGGTCCTGGACTGGGCTCTGGCGCACTGCTTCCCCGCGGTCCTAGAGACCGCCTTCGACATTGGGGTGTGGTCACAGCTCGGTGACGAGCCCTGACGTGAAATAAAATACAGGGACATGAATACGGTGCACTTACTTCGCACATGGAGGTGTTTATCGGATGTCTTGCAGGAGATGGAAGCAAACATCAGATGGGAGGATGCCTCTATGGGGCTAGACTTGGGGTTTATGGCTAGCGACGGCCACCCTGAGGAGCCTCTGGCCCCGGCCATGACAGCTGTGGCTGGTGGACCCGTTCAGCGGAAGTACACCTTGCCCCAGGATTATGTGCCCCTAAAATACCCTTGTCCTGCGGAACAACTTGAGGAGATTTTGAAACAGGAGACTAGCCAGCAGTGCTCCTCTGCTACCGCCCCTGCGGCTCCGGTTTCCTCTGTGCTGCTACCTTCGGCAAATCTAATGGCACCAGCTGGGTCCGCATGTGTGGTGGTTTTGATTGGCCCAAAACATCAGTGAAGTGTTTTTAACATCTAGGAGAAATTTGGACCCCTCAGAAGCTGTTGTGGTAGGCCTGGGGAGGTGTCTGAGGGGTGGGGAGTGGCACAAAGATGGCTCCTGTGTGTCCTGAGTGAAAGTTCTGGAAGTTTTTACATCAAGTCCAGCAGAGCCAATCTCTGATGGCTCTGAAGGTGATGGACATGCTGCTGGCCAAGTTTGGGCCAAATGGAGGTGCTGGTTACACCTCTGTGAAAACATATTTAAGAAAAAATCAAAACAAAGCAGGTATGCACTTCTTTCACTTCTTCGTAGTTGGAGGAGGAGGAGGTGGAGGTGAAAATATGTGAGGGAGAACAGCATGGAGACGCCAAGGTCAGTGAAGAAGGGGGGGAAGGGGGTGCTCCAGTGCTCCCGGCACTGGAGCTGAAAACTTTCTGCTAGCCGTGGTGAAAGCTATGGGGGGAGCAAGAAGTTTCTCCTGCAGCCCATGGAGTCCATAAGGATGCAGAAATTCACCCACAGTCCATGCCAGAGGAGCAGGTGGATGCCTGGAAAAGACTGTGAACCAGTGGGAGTCTCATCAAAGAGTTAAAACTGCAAAAGGCCTTGACTGGGAGAGAAAGGCCTTTCTCCTGGCATGGAAGCTGCCTGGCCTCGGCTTGGGAGAGTCTGCACAGCACCTTATGGACAAAAAGACTCACGTTGCAGCAGAATTTGGGCGGGATGTTGCTCGTGAGATTGGACCCACGCCAAAGAAGTTCCTAGAGGACTGTCTCTTGTGGGAAGGACCCCCCGGCTAAGTAGAGAACCTCTTTTCCTGATTGGACTGACCAGACAACCCCTCAACCTGCCCCCGTCTGTGTTGCTGGTTTGGAAAGAGGGAAGGGGAGGGGGTGAGTGCAGAGACTGCTTCTTAAGAGGGTGGGGGTGAGAGCAGAAAAAAACTGTCTGAAGAGAGAGAGAAACAAGTAGAGATAAAGAGTATTTGTAGTAGAAGAATTGTGGTGATGAGTAAATTTGAGAATCTGCTCTGTGGACTAAGAGACCCCACACCCTGCCTCCCACCCAGCTTGTTGATTGTAAAGGAGGAAAGGGGGTGAATACTATAGGTTCGTAAGAGGGAGGGGGGAGTGAACAAAAACTGTATGAAAAGTTTATTTTTGCCTGCATTTATCCTCCAACTCTGTTAGGTAATTAAAACACCTTTTTTTTGCAACTTTAAGCTTGGAGCCTGGTTGCCCTTTTTCTTTTTCTGTGCGTCCTCCTGGCAATGTCCTGTCTAAAACCCATGACAGCGTGGACGCCCGGAGCATCTGCCTATGATAAAGTTATTAACGCATATCTCGCAACAGCTTGTGGAAATATCTCATCAGTTAATGGAATTACCAGAGGCCTTCTTGCGAGCGGCCATCAACGCGAGTGACGCAAGGCGGCTTGCGCTGGAAGTGCCCGCTCTGGCAACCCGGAAGGTGGAAGCGGCAACGGCTTCCTCCACAAAAGCGGAAGCGGCAGCGCATCCCTCCACGAAAGTGGAAGCGGCACATCCCGGGCGGGCTAAGCCAGTCCCAGCGACAGTTCCGGTGGCAGAGGTGGTTCCAGAGAAGTGCGCCATGACAGCTGCCGTGCCAGCAAAACAGATGGTTCTGACTGACGATACGCCGGCGCCGCCAGCTAGACCCCACAGTGCCCCACCTGCACCGCTGCCTCCCGTGCACACTACTCCAGGTTCTGCCGCCGTGCCGCCCTCGGCTCAGTGTTCACACCCAGCCAAGGTCTCTCATTCGTAATGGGCTTTTCGGAGAAACCTCTCTCTGATGACTCAGACAGTGATGTGGATGACACGCTTGCTCCAGGGCGGAAAGCTGAGGTGTCTGGGCGGCGGAAAAAACGCCTGCTACAGACTCGCCCTTGGGCATTCCCAGACTGCATGGTAACGGTCCGCCCAAGAAACCCCAGGTGTTTCTGGGAATTGGTTAAACTGAGTGCTCTAGAAGCGGGAAACTGGAATCTCCTGGAAAGGATGGGAATGCCAGAGAGTACAGGGAAATCTATGGAGAATCAGGTGGCTGCTGCAGCGCCTCTAGGAGGGGTACCAGTAGATCAAGGTGATATTAACACCCTGCAAGGGGATGCCCAAGTCTTTCCTGTGTTCAAGGCTCTCCTGAATTCGGGTCAGGATAACAGGCATGACGTTATTGCATGGAAGGTGGTGAAGGATTTAAAATCCAAAGTAGCACAACACGGGCTTGGATCTCCTGAAGTCATGCAAATTATTAGAGTGATGAATACTGACCTGCTTGCTCCATTCGATATTAGGCACTTGGGTCAAGTACTGTTTCAACCTATACAATTTACAGTTTTGGAGAATAGCTGGAGAACGATGGCTGAAAAGGCCGCACTACAGGACATGCACTTGCCTTCCGATGACCCTAGACATGCAGTCGGCGTAGATGCCCTTATGGGAACTAACTACTTTTCTAATCCTGATCTCCAAGCTACTTGGGATCCTCGGGTCCTGGAGCAGGCCGAAAAGGTCAGCATGGGAGCCATAATAAAAAGCATAGACATGGCTGCCCCTAAAACACGGTATGCAAAAATATCTCAGGTGCAGTCTGAGCACTTTCTGTCCTTTGTAGAAAAATCGCTGCAGCCCTGGAGAAATAGGTGGAAGATTATTCAATAAGACAGATATTGTGCAGACAGTTAGCAAGTAACAATGTTAACGATGAGTGTAGAAAGATCATAGATGCCCTACCAGGGGACCCTACGTTCACAGAGACAGTAGAAGTGTGCTCTAAAGTGGGATCAGGGAACCATAAAAAGTCTGCTTTGGCTGCACTTCTGCCACCTGATCTGGCACCCCCTGACCGTGGACAAAAGCAGCCCAAAGCCAGGAAAAAACAGAAACGAGCCAATTCAAAGCAAAAAGAAAATACGGGGACTGGGACTCCCCAGTACAAGAGGTGTGGTAGGCCAGGTCACTGTCCAGAATACTGCAGGTCTAAGTACCATGTTGATGGTCAACCTCTGTCGGGAAACGTGAAGACGAGTGCAAAAAGGGGGAGTTGCCCTCCAACCCAAGTGTTCCCCTGAACAGGGCGCCAATACAGGCCGACCAAGTAAACTTAGAGACGGCACCCAAGCACCAGCCCAGGTTGACGTCTACACCGCAACAACAGTCGTCCTAGAATCTGGTAGTATTCATAGGGTTCCTTTGGATGCATACGGACCCCTAGGTCAGGGACTCAGTGTGCTGATTGTGGAAAGACCTAATGTCACCCATCAAGGGATTTTTGTCCACCCAGAAGTTACTGATGCTGACTTTACAGGCCAGATTCACGCTATGGTTTCCATGCCAACACCCCCTGTCACTATCTGTCCCAGATTAGAGACAAATTTCTCTAGGTGGAGAGCACTCCGAACAAATGCCTCCCCATAAAGCCAAGGGCTCTGGTACCCCCTCCCCCTCCAACAACAGAATTTCTAAGATGAAAGTGAAAAGAACCCCAACTATTTATTTAATAGAACACGCAGAGTGCCCTGCAAGGCACAGGGGAAGGGGAAAACAGGGGAAAAGGAGTTATTAAACCTGAGTAAACAGCTGGTGAACTTTAGTGTCCTTTTCCTCAGACGTAGTTTCCCCTCTCCAGGGGCCCCCGGGGGCTGGGCGGAGTTGCTCCAGTAGCTCCCTGGAGGATTCTTGTCTGCCGTCCTCCGGGGCTCCTTGGGTTTACCGGGCGAGAAAGCAAATCGGAGAAAAGGGTCCAAAAAAGAAGATGACAAAGAAGCAATCCCAGGGAAAAACTAGCAGCCTCCACAGCAGCCGGTGCAGCAGCCAGTCCCAGGAGTGTCCTTTCCTCTGCCTCATTCCCCTGCAGAGAGGCTTGGGGAAGAGTTTTAAACAACTCACGCTCCTCCCATTGGCTGAATGCAGTTAAAGCTACAGGACCACATTTCTGAGCATACCAGAAACGATAGGAAATCCACAGGATTATCATCACCCCAGGACACTATCCCTGACAAGATTCACATTGCTCAACTGGTGCCTTTTGAGTCTTGTGTCCCCAGGGCAGAACAACAAGCTTGCGGAGATAGCAACACTGGATCTCCAGAACTTCCATAGATCTGCTGGGCTGCAGACATTTCTAGCCAGAGACCACAGATGACATGTACCCTCATCCTGCCAAAAGCTCATCCACACCAGGTTCGGCTCCAAGGTTTGATTGATATGGGTGCTGATGTAACGATTCTCTCCTCCTCTTCATGGCCTCCTTCATGGCCTCTTGCCCCTGTGGGATCAGCCATTGCGGGGCTAGGAGGAACCACACAGAGCCAACTGAGCGAACGACCTGTGTTGGTAAAAGACCCAGAGGGACACACAGCCACAATCCGGCCTTATGTTACTTCAGCTCCAGTTAACCTCTGGGGGCGGGACATGTTGATAGCCTGGGGGGTGCCGATTGGGACAAATTTTTGATAGGGGTCACTGTGTGTAAGGGGGCACCGTATTCTACGCTATCTCTGATATGGCTAACTAACACACTGATATGGGAACCGCAGTGGCCCCTGCCAAAAGAGAAATTAGTCGCCCTTCGTCAGCTGGTTCAGGACAAATTACAGCAGGGACACATTGAGCCTCCTACTAGTCCCTGGAATACCCCCGTTTTCGTAATTAAGAAAAAATCGGGGAAATGGAGATTGTTGCAAGATCTCCGGAAAGTTAATGCAGTGATGGAAAGTATGTGAGCTTGCAGCCTGGTATGCCCTCACCCACAATGATCCCTGCAGGGTGGGAAATCCTGATCATTGATTTGAAAGACTGCTTTTTCACAATTCCTTTGCACCCCAATGACAGACCAAAATTTGCCTTTACTGTGCCTGCAATTAACAATGCGGAGCCTGCAAAGAGATTTCAATGGAAAGTACTACCACAGGGCATGAAAAATAGCCTGACTATCTGTCAATGGTATGTCACTCAGGCTTTGCCCGGAGTCCGTGAGCAGTTTCCTGAGGCACTCTGTTACCATTATATGGAAGATATCCTGGTGGCAGCATCCACCCAGGACGAGCTGCAGAGGTTACAGCCTCGATTGCTCGCTGCCCTGCATTGCTATGGGTTGCAAGTGGCTCCAGAGAAAGTTCAACAGCAGCCTCCTTGGAAATATTTGGGAGTCAAAATTTTGGATCAAACTATACAACACCAAGAGATGCAGTTCTCAGACTCTATTAAGACCCTGAATGATGCCCAGAAATTGCTCGGTATCATCAATTGGTTACATACTAATTTAGGACTAACCACCATGCAACTTTCCTCACTCTTTATTATTTTAAAGGGGGACTCTGATCTGAATTCACCTTGGAAATAAACTCCTGAGGCACGACGAGTGCTGAACGAGGTGCAGCAGGCTGTTTCTGCTTGTCAGGTTTATCAAGTGGATCCTTCTATTGACATCACTGTTTTTATTACTGCTCCACACCTCCATCCTACAGGTACCATTGGCCAGTGGAACAAACAATGGGCTGACCCTTTGCATATCCTGGAATGGGTCTTTGTGGTGATGGATGAGACCACCTTGGGAACTGCTGGGGAGCCGAGCTGTCCTGGGACAGCAGGGATTCGATGGTGGGAAAATTCTGAGGTTTAAGATACACCCCTTGGGAATAGGATGGTCCCTCCCTAGACTATGTAAATCCTCCTATGTTGATTGGCTGTAACCTAACCCCTGACTCCACCCCCTCCCTTCACCCATTGGTTGTTGTATTCCCCCCGCCTTCTCTCCACCCCTGTGCCCTCAAATGATTGGTCTGTATCTCTATATCAAGGGAAACCCAGAGTTTCCCTTTGTCTTTCATTCCTGGACCCTTCAGAATAAACACGTTCTGGAATACCGGCTTGATCGAGCGCTCTGGATTCTTTGTCTCTGGTAACGCATGGGCTATCCAGCTCCCTGGGTGAGTGAGTGTCTGTGCCTTCCAACGGCTCGGGTGTGATAAGGGTCTTTCTGCACAGCACCAAAGAAGTACTGGCCAGGGTGATCTCACTAAAGCCTCAGAGACGCTTTCGGTGAAGGCAGAGGCCTAGTCCACTCTCCACCGCCCACTGCATTAGGTCTTTTTGCCTCATCAGCCAAAAAAGACAGCACCCACATTGTTCGAATCAATTGCTTGTCTGATAATTAAATGCCATCATTGGTGTTTGCAATTAATGGCAGTGGATCCTGCAACGATTGTTGTTCCAGTAGCGCGGGACAGCTTTGAATGGAGCCTTGCTAATAGCGCTCCTTTGCAAAGTGCACTGCAAAACTTCTCAGGGCAGATTGCTTATCACCTGCCCAGCCACAAATTGCTGCAGCTGGCAAATTCAACCAGTTTCACTTTGCGGCCAAAGAATAGTCAGTTGCCAGTGCACAGACCCACCATCTTTACGGATGGTTCTGGAAAAACAAGGAAGGCCATTGTTACTTGGAAGGAGGGATCTGAGTGGCAGGTGCTGAAAGGGCATGAGTCAGGCTCTGCCCAGCTGCTTGAATTGAAGGCAGTTGCCATGGCTTTTCAGCGGTTCTCTCAGGTACCTTTGAATTCTGTCACTGACTCTGCTTATGTAGCAGACATAACTAAACATTTAGATTGTTCACTTCTAAAGGAAGTCAATAATGTGGCTCTGTTTTCAATATTGCAAACTTTGTGGAATGCAATTCAAGCTCGAGTGCACCCATATTGCATTCTGCACATTCGAAGCCACACCAATTTACCAGGCTTTATAACAGAAGGCAATGCCAGGGCTGACATGCTAGCCAACCCTGCATGGGTGGCACCTCAGCCTGACAAAATTGCACAAGCCAAGGCATTGCACGATTTCTTTCATCAGAGTGCACATACCCTGCAGAAGCAGTTTCAATTAACGCCAACTGAGACTCGTGACATTGTCAGCGCTTGTGCTGATTGCCACAGACTTGCTGCATCTCTGCCACCAGGGATAAACCCCAGAGGCCTAAAGGCCTTGCAGCTCTGGCAGATGGATGTGACACACATCCCTGAATTGGGCCGATTCAAATATGTGCATGTGTTTATTGACACTTTCTCCTCAGCCATGTGGGTGTCTGCTCATACTGGAGAAAAGGGCCTTGATGTCATTGCCCATTGGAAATTGGCTTTCTCAGTCCTGGGTGCGCCATCTACCATGAAAACTGATAATGGTCCTGCCTATGCTTCGCAGAAGACGCGGCAGTTTTTGCACCTATGGGGTGTAGACCATAAATTTGGTATTCCGCAATCTCCTACTGGCCAAGCCATTGTCGAATGCGCTCATGGTACTTTGAAGTGTGTTTTGGAAAAGCAAAAAGGGGTGTCGCTGTTGAGCGGCTAGCTGAGGAATGACCCAAGTTCTCAGACAAGGAAAGAGAGGAGAAGAGAGCTTTATTGTTTTGAATTCCATATATATAGAGTTTACAGAGGTGCCCCAGATTGGTCAGCCCGAGACCTCCCCCTAGGCCCAATTGGCCAAGCCCGAACTGACCCAATCCAGAGAAGTTGTTTGCAAAACATCCAAACTTTATCTTGTTTATGAAATATAGCAAAATGTTCCCACGGGAAGAACCTGTGCTAGCCACAGCTCCCCCTTTTTGTTTAAGATCAGAAGGCATTGCTTGTGAGCCCCAGTGGATCAGCATGAAGGATCTGTTTGGTAATGGCCAGTTACCAAACAGAGCCTGGTCAAAACTCAAGAAGGAGTCTGTCCGGAGGTGGCCAGCCACCGAACAGAGCCCGAACCAGACGCTGATTAAGGTGGTCAAAGAGGCCCCTTGCAATACCCTAGATAGAGTATATATAAAACTAAATCTACATATAAATCTGTAATTCAACAAAACATGCTTTCAAAGTCCTTGCTTTCTGACTCCATAAATGAGTTTCAGTCTCTGCTTGTGGATGGACTGGCTTCTTGGTCATCATCAGAAGGATCGCTCGGTTGGTGTTCGGCATCCTGGTTGTCATTTTGAGGTTGCTGGTTCTGTCTCTGGAGCCGCAGATCAGGGCGGACGCATTTTGCAGGCAGCCATCGTACCCCAGTATCTGTGGAGACGCAAGCATACCCTCGACCCCAAGCAATAAGCTCATGTGGGCCTCCCCAGGTGTTAGTAAGTAGGTTCCGTACCCATACCTTCGCCCGGGGCAAACGCAACTCGTCCGATGACTGCAATGAGAGAAAATGGTTCAAAATCACAGGATTATTCGAATTTGGTGGCACTGTAAGGTGATTGATTGTGTACAAAGCTTTTTCCAATCGACTCTGTGGTGTTTCCCCATGCATTCCCCCTCTTTGCCTTTCCAAGACACGCTTCAGAGTACTGTGAGCGCGTTCCACAATGGCTTGGCCAGTAGGAGAATGCGGAATACCGAACGTGTGGTCTACACCCCATAGGTGTAGGAACTGCCGCGTCTTCTGTGAGGCGTAGGCAGGACCATTGTCGGTTTTCACAGTGGCTGGCACCCCCAGGACCGAGAAGGCTAATTTCCAATGGGCAATGGCATCACGACTTTTCTCTCCAGTATGGGCAGTCGCCCACATAGCTGCAGAGAAAGTGTCAACAGACACATGCACATACTTGACTCGGCCAAATTCTGGAATGTGTGTCACATCCATCTGCCACAGCTGCAAGGCCTTTAGACCTCTAGGGTTCACCCCCGATGGCAGAGGAGCAGCGAGTCCGTGGCAGTCAGCACAAGCACTGACAATGTCATGAGCCTCAGTTGGCGTCAATTGAAACTGCTTCTGCAGGGTATGTGCACTTTGATGAAAGAAACTGTGCGATGCCTTGGCTTGTGCGATTTTGTCAGGCTGAGGTGCCACCCATGCAGGGTTGGCTAACATGTCAGCCCTGGCATTGCCTTCTGTTATAAAGCCTGGTAAATTGGTGTGGCTTCGAATGTGCAGAATATAATATGGATGCACTCGAGCCTGAATCGCCTTCCACAGGGTTCGCAATAGCGAAAACAGAGTTGCATTATTGACTTCTTTTAGAAGTGAACAATCCAAACGTTTGGTTATGTCTGCTACATAGGCAGAATCAGTGACCAGATTCAAAGGCACCTGAGAGAACCGCTGAAAAGCCATGGCAACTGCTTTCAATTCAACCAGTTGAGCAGAGCCTGTCTCGTGGCCTTTCAGCACCTGCCACTCAGATCCTTCCCTCCAGGTAACAATGGCCTTTTCTGTTTTCCCAGAACCGTCCGTAAAGACGGTGGGTCCACGGACCGGCACCCGGCTGTACTTTGGCCGCAACATGAGATTGACTGAATTTGCCAGCTGCAGCAATTTGTGACTGGGCAGACGATAAGCAATCTGCCCTGAGAAATTTTGCAGTGCACTTTGCAAAGGAGCGCTATTAGCAAGACTCCATTCGAAATTGTCCCGTGATATCGGAACAACAATCGTTGCAGGATCAGCTGCCATCAATTGTAAACACCGATACCGGCATTTAATTATCAGGCAGGCTATCAATTCGAACAATGTGGGTGCTGTCTTTTTTGGCTGATGGGGCAAAAGACCCATTCCAGGATGTGCAAAGGATCATCCCATTGTTTGTTCCACTGGCCAATGATACCCGTAGGTTGGAGGTCTGGAGCAGTAATGAAAACAGTGATATCAGTAGAGGGATCTACTCGATAAACCTGATGAGCAGAAACAGCTTGCTGCACTTCGTTCAGCACTCGTCGCGCCTCGGGAGTCAATTGTCGAGGTGAGTTTAGGTCAGAGTCCCCTTTTAAAATATCAAAAAGTGGGGAAAGTTGTGCATTGGTCAGTCCCAAATACGGACGTAACCAGTTGATGCCTACCAACTTTTGGGCATCATTTAGAGTCTTAATAGTGTCTGAGAACTGCACCTCTTGATGCTGTATGGTTCGATCCAAAATTTTGACTCCCAAATATTTCCAAGGAGGCTGTTGTTGAACCTTTTCCAGAGCAACCTGCAACCCATAGGAGTGCAAGGCATCGAGCAGTCGAGGCTGTAACCTCCGCAACTCATCCTGGGTGGCTGCTGCCACCAGGATATCGTCCATATAATGGTAGCAGAGTGCCTCAGGAAACTGCTCACGGATTCCGGACAAGGCCTGCGCGACATACCATTGACAGATAGTCGGGCTATTTTTCATGCCCTGAGGTAACACTTTCCATTGAAATCGCTTTACAGGCTCCGCATTGTTAATTGCAGGCACAGTAAAGGCAAACTTTGGTCTGTCATTGGGGTGCAAAGGGATTGTAAAAAAGCAATCCTTCAAATCAACGATCAAGATTTCCCACTCTGTGGGAATCATCGTGGGTGAAGGCATGCCAGGCTGTATGCTCCCCATACTTTCCATCACTGCATTGACTTTCCGGAGATCTTGCAACAGTCTCCATTTCCCCGATTTTTTCTTAATCACGAAAACTGGGGTGTTCCAGGGACTGGTAGAAGGCTCAGTGTGTCCCTGTTTCAGTTGCTCCTGAACCAGCTGACAAAGGGCGACTAATTTGTTTTTCGGCAAGGGCCACTGTGGTTCCCATATTGGTGTTTTGGTGAGCCATCGTAAAGACAGCGTGGAATATGGTGGGCCCTTGCACACAGTGACCCCTATCAAAAATTTGTCGTGATTCGCACCCCCCAAGCTGCCAACACGTCCCGTCCCCAGAGGTTCACTGGAGCTGGAGTGACATAAGGCCGAATAGAGGCCGTGTGTCCCTCTGGATCCTTCACCAACACAGGTCGCTTACTCAATCGACTCTGTGTGGTTCCCCCCAACGCCGCGATATTCAGTCCCACCGGGCACAAAGGCCACGTAGGAGGCCACGAAGCGGCGGAAAGGATCGTCGCATCAGCACCTGTATCGATCAAACCTCGGGCTCGAACTCGATGTGGACGTGCTTTCGGCATGATGAGGGTACATGTCATCTGTGGTGACTCATTGGAGATAGATGCAGCCCAGTAGACCTGCGGAAGTCCTGGCAGTTCAGTGCCGTCACCTCCGCCAGCTTGCTGGTCTACCCTGGGAACGGAAGACTTACAAGGCAACAAGTGAGCAAGGCAAGTGTGCGCAGGAATGGTGACAGGAGGATCAGGAGTGGAAACCGTAGCATGAATTTGGCCCTAGAAACCAGCATTTATGAACTCTGGAAGAACCAGGATTCCTTGGCTAGTGGCCTCAGGCCCTGCCGTGAGCAGTGCACCGGTCCCCTGATCCAGGGAACCATCCACCTCCAAGGGAATCCTGTGGGCATCGTCAGATTCTAAGACGACTGTTGCTGTGGTGTAGGCGTTGATTCGGGCTGAGCCTTTGGTGCCTCCTCCACATTGACCGGGTAAGCCTGGGTCATCACCCTGTTCTGGGGGAACTGTTGTGATGGGGGGCAAATCCCCCTATTTGCACCCCTCTTCACGTTTCCCGACAGGGGTCGACCATCTACATGGTACTGTGACCTGCAGTAGTCTGAAGTGTGACCTGGCCTACCACACCTCTTACACTGAGGAGTCTCGGTCCCTGAATTTCCCTTCTTCCCGGAATTATCTTTCTGTTTAGATTTGACCCGTTTCCGTTTGTTCCCAGATTTGGGCTGTTTTTTATCCTGATCAGTGGGTCCCTGATCTGAGGACAAAAACGCAGCCAAGGCGACTTTCCCTGATTTTCTGACTGCACCCTGGTGCAAGCTCGCATCATCTCCTGCACAGAAGGATCCCCCGGTAGGGCATTGATGATCCTTCTACATTCGTCATTGGCATTGTCTCTTGCCAAATGTTTCATCAGGATCTGTCTCATGGACGAATCCTCAACCTGCTTTTCTAAAGCTGCTGCCAGCTTTTCAAGAAATGACATGTAAAGTTCGGATTGCCCCTGCCGTATCTGTGTATACCGTATTTGCGGGGCAACCATCTCAATAGTTTTCAAAATGGCTCCCATACCGAGCTGTTGGGCTTGCTCCAGGATCCGAGGATCCCAGGCAGCCTGAATGTTGGGGTTAGCATAAGGTCCCTTACCCATGAGGACCTCAGCCCCAATCAAGCGCCTAGGATCCTCAGCAGGCAAGGATGCATTCCTCCTCACCTGTTCCTCAACCATCGCTTTCCAATTGTCCTCAAAGGCGTTGTACTGCATGGGGTGAAACAGCACCTGAGCGAGGTACATAATATCAAAAGGAGCAAGCAAATCACTATTTATCACTCTAAGAAGTTGCATCACCACAGGAGAAGACAAACCAAATGTCGCCACTTTGGTTGCCAAATCATTTGTGACGCGCCATGCGATGGTGGAGTGGCTGTTCCTCGTGTCCATGGCATCTGGGCCAGGCACATACACAGGAAAAGCCTGAACGTCCCCTTGCGGGAAGCCACCACCATCTGAACCTGCCACAGCAGATTCACACCCCTCTCTCTGTTTGGGCACCCCAATCTTCCCTACAAGGTCCCAGTCCCCTGCCTCCAGGGCACCCTTCTTGACTGATTCCCAGAACTGCAGGGAGTCACGCGGGCGAAAAAGCCCTACACCAGTGCGGCGTCTCCAAGGATTAGCCAGGACCCAATGCCCTCTCTTTTTCGTCGCCCGCGCGAACCCCCGCCCAGGAGGAAGAATGCTGTCCTCATCACTGTCGGAGTCGTCCGAGCAGGGCTTGCAACCAGCACTCCCCATCACATAGGACGGAGACTGGCCGGAGGCAGCGCCCGCGCTAAGAAACTGCGCGGCGACCGGGACGGGGGAGGGGCAGGAAGACGGCGGCGACACCAGCGCGTCGCCAGGCGCGCTCGCCAAGCCCGCCGGCACAGCGCCAGCACGCCGCGCCAGGGCTTCACTTGTCACAGAACCCGGCAGAGGAACCGGCACCTGCCCAGGGCCAAAGCGGCCCTGCGCCGCCGGCACCACGCCGGCCGCCGGGCCGCCAGGAAGTCCAGACCCCATCCGGGGACCCGGGGGACGGACTCCCGGGCCAGCCCCACACGGACCGTGGGGCCTGCAGGAACAGACCTCCATCCGCTGCCGAATCTCAGCCACCTCGGCCAGTAAATCATGGAAAAATGAAAGCGGAGGAAAACCCGCCGCGCCCGGCACGGACGCCGCGTCCGCCGGGCCACAGGGAAGCCGGGCCGACCCGCGGGAACGCCAGTCAAAGCCCCCGCAGCGGAAGCACCGCCCGCCGGCGACTCCCCTTCCGGCCCCACGACCGCCCCGGGGAGCGACCCTGACTGCCGGGCCGCGGCCGCACCCAGCGGCTGAGCCGGCGCCAGCTCACACGGCCCCGATGCCACGGAATCGGCCGCACCCGCGGCCACCGCGGCCAGGGGCCGCGCCGCCGCCGTGCCTGCCGGGCTCGGCAAAACGCCGGCCTCTCCCGAGCCAGCCGCCGCCCTTGCGGAAACCCCCGCATCGGCCGAAACCACCGGCAGATCCGGAACTGGGACCTCCGCAGCACCCCCCACCCCCACACCGTCAGCCCCTGCCGCGCATCCCTGCTGCCCACGGGGGAGGGGCAGCCTGGCGCCATTCCGCAGGGGAGGGGGGTGGTTCTGAGGCTGCGCACTCCGCGGCGGCAAAGGCGGGGGGACCTGCGCGGCGGCCGCGGCAGAGCCGACCCGCGGTCCTCCATTCTTCAGCAACCCGGCCAGCTGCTCTGTCGGGTGGACATAAGTGCGCTTAGGTAGATCAGCTGGAGAAACATACTGAGGCCTCGCGGCTGCATCCGCCACCAGGGACGGGACGTCAGAATCCGTCTGGGTCGGCGCGTCCTTCACGCTCCGCCCCACGGTCGAGAGCAGGGGTCCCACGTCCGTACAAGCCCATAGCTGCGAATCATAGAACGCTTGCCCTTCCAAAGCGTCCCAAATGTCTCTCCAAACCCCATGGAAGCGGATCGTAGAGCCGTCTCCCCGCATCCACTCCATGGCCAAAGCGCGGCCGACCACGAACCAAAACTCACAGTCCAGCGCCACATCCCAAACGGCCCGGGACACGTGGCCTGCGACCCATTCCAACAAGGCCCGAGTGACCCGCGGCGACTGATCGGACGCGGGGTCATCCTCAGAGACCTCCAGAAAAGCCCGCAAGAGCCCATCCGCAGGAACGGGGAGGTCCATGTCCGAATCAGAATCAGCCATGCCTCAGGGCAGGCAGAGGGGGGATCCGGGCCCGGGGGCAAGACTGCCGCGTACCTGCAACTGCGCGCAGCACACGTCGGTGGTCACCAGATGTCGCTGTTGAGCGGCTAGCTGAGGAATGACCCAAGTTCTCAGACAAGGAAAGAGAGGAGAAGAGAGCTTTATTGTTTTGAATTCCATATATATAGACTTTACAGAGGTGCCCCAGATTGGTCAGCCCGAGACCTCCCCCTAGGCCCAATTGGCCAAGCCCGAACTGACCCAATCCAGAGAAGTTGTTTGCAAAACATCCAAACTTTATATTGTTTATGAAATATAGCAAAATGTTCTCATGGGAAGAACCTGTGCTAGCCACAAGGGGGAATGCATGGAGTATCCCCACAGAGCCAACTGGAAAAAGCTTTGTATACAATTAATCACCTCACAGTGCCACCAAATTCAAATAATCCTGTGATCTTGAACCATTTTCTCTCATTGCAGTCATCAGGCAAGACGCATCTGCCCCGGGCGAAGGTCTGGGTATGGAACCTACTTACTAACACCTGGGAAGGCCCGCATGAGCTTTTTGCTTGTGGTCGTGGGTATGCTTGCGTTTCCACAGACACTGGGGTATGGTGGCTGCCTGAAAGATGCGTTCGCCCTGGCCTGCGGCTCCAGAGGCAGAACCAGCAACCTCAAAATGACAACCAGAATGCAGAACATCAACCGAATGATCCTTCTGATGATGGCCAGGATACCGACCATCAGGCAGACAGTCCTTCCACAAGCAGAGACTGAACTTTAAGTTTCCTTTGTTATGGAGTCAGAAAGCAAGGACTTTGAAAGCTATGTTTAGAATTAATTTTGATAGAACTGTGATATAGAATTGGATTTGATAGATGTATCACCCATGGTATTGCTGGAGAGTCTCTCTGTCCACCTTAAATCAGCATCTGGTTAGGGCTCTGTTTGGTAACTGGCCACTACCAAGGAGACCCCTTATAGGTATTCAATTTAGGCTCTGTTTGGTAAGTGGCCATTACCAAGCACATCCTTTATGCTGAGTTTGTTCTCCCTTCTTCAAGGGACTTGCAGAGGATTACAAGCAATACCTTTTGGTATTAAAACACAAAGGGGGAGCTGGGACTGCACAGAATCTCTCTTGGGAAACTTTTTCTTCTCACATTAGGTATAAGAAACATAGATAAGGAGTATGAGA
This sequence comes from Entomyzon cyanotis, assembly GCA_024500445.1. Classification (NCBI taxonomy): domain Eukaryota; kingdom Metazoa; phylum Chordata; class Aves; order Passeriformes; family Meliphagidae; genus Entomyzon; species Entomyzon cyanotis. The sequence continues at coordinate 228,828 of JAKEPQ010000399.1, forward strand.
ACACAGTATGTTTGGAATTGGGCGTTGAGGCACCTTACCCAATCACCCCGGGGGTGTGGGTGACCTCTGTCCAATCAGAATAATTGTTCTCACTTCTACATAAAGACATAATGATAATAAACTTGCTTCTTTTTACCTCTTACATCGTGTGCTTTTGGTTGGGTTTCTCTCCGTTACCGGTACAACAGCGACAGGCTGTGTTTGGTAACTGGCCATTACTAAGCAGATCCTTTATGCTGTGTTTGTTCTCCTTTCTGCAAGGGACCCGCAGAGGATTACAAGTGATACCTTTTTGGTTTTTAAACAAAAAGGGGGAACTATGGCTACACAGGCCCTTTCTTGAGAACTTTTTCTTTCCCATGCAAAATATGCAAACAATGAGCTAATGATTAAACACCTGCTGTTTTTCCTGATCTGTTTTGATCCAAGACAGAGCCTGTTTGGAATTGGGTGTTGTAGGACTTCACCCAATCACCCCGGGGGTGGGTGACCACTGTCCAATCACGTATGAGTTTTCACCATAAATAAAAAGAAATTACAACAATAAACTTCTGCTGCTGCTTTTCACGGGACTGGGTTCATGTGCTACATTGCACCGTTGTGGGTACAACAGCGACAAACAATAACCTTTCAGTCTCTCACAGAAGGCCAATGGTATCCTGGGGTGCATTAGGAAGAGCATTGACAGCAGGTCGAGGGAGGTGATCCTGCCCCTCTTCTCAGCCCTGGTGAGGCCTCACCTGGAATTCTGTATCCAGTTCTGGGTTCCTCAGTGCAAGAGAGACATGGAGCTCCTGGAGCAGGTTCACCAGAGGGTGAAAAAGATGATGAGGGGACTGGAGCATCTCTCTTAAGAGGAAGGTCTGAGAGAGTTTGGTCTGTTCAGCCTCAAGAAGAGATGACTGAGAGAGAACCTCATCAATGTCTATCAGTATCTGAAGGGAGGGTGTCAGAGGATGAAGACAGGCTCTTCTCAGTGGTGGCAACCAATAGGACAAGAGGCAACAGGCAGAAACTGATGCACAGGAAGTTCCACCTGAACACGAGGAAGAACTTTTTTACTGTGTGGGTTACTGAGCACTGGAACAGATTGTCCAGAGAGATTGTGTAGTCTCCCTCACTGGAGATCTTCAAGAACCATCTGGATGCAATCCTGTGCCATGTGCTCTGGGATGACCCTGCTTGAGCAGGGAGGTTGGACCAAATGACCCACTGTGGTCTCTTTCAACCCTACCCATTCTGTGATATTTCTCTGTTATAATTTTAATGGTGGGAGCAAGACACTTCATAGCAATAAAATCTTTATGGAGAATTTTTGTGCTGTAACTTTGTTCTGGTTTTTAGGACAAATTTTGTTGACTCTTGCCCCTGAATTTAACACGTCTCTCACACAATTTCAATTTATCTCAAGGTATTCTCTGTCCTGACAAGTCCTGTTATTCAGCAGGAGACTGGGCTTTTATCAGTGCATTGAGGATACCAATTAAACCTGTTTGGATATTGCCAAGTGCATGACTGTCATATTAACAAATTACCCACAGTTGTATATGTTTTTAGGCTCAAACTTTTGGGTTACTTCTTAAGACACTGAGTTTGTTTCTCTTTTTTCTCATATTTGTTGTCTACAGGCTGTGTAATATTAATCTATTGTTATTTTTCACTTTCTTCTTGAGATATTGGTGTACATACTAACTTCTTTGTTCCTATATGTCATGGTTTAACCCCAGACAGCAACTAAGTACCATGCAGCCACTCCTTTGCTCTCCCTGCCTGTGGGATAGGGAGGGGAATCAGGGAAGGGAAAAAACCAAAACTCGTCAGTTCAGATAAGAACAGTTTAATAGCTGAAACAAAGTAAAATAATAATATGTTTATATTATATTATATTATATTATATTATATTATGGAGCAGGGCTCCATCTTAGGCCCAGTGCTCTTCAACATCTTTATAAACGACTTAAATATAGGATTGAAGGAATACTAAGTTTGCAGATAACATAAAATTGGGAGGAGCTATTGACTCTTTCGAAGGCAGAGAAGCCCTGCAGAGAGACCTTGACAAATTAGAGGGCTGGGCAATCACCATTCATATGAAGTTTAACAAGGGTAAGTACCACATTCTGCATCTGGGACGGGGCAACCCTAGATGTATGGACAGACTGGAGAACAAGAGGCTGGAGAGCAGCTTTGGGAAGGGACCTGGTCAATGGCAAGTTGAATATGAGTCAGCAGTGTGCCCTGGCAGCCAGGAGGGCCAACCATGTCCTGGGGTGCATCAGGCACAGCATTGCCAGACAGTCGAGGGAGAGGATTGTCCCAATCTACTTGGCACCAGTGTGGCCTCACTTCAAGTACTGTGTGCAGTTTTGGGTGCCTCAATATAAGAAAGATATAAAGCTATTAGAGAGCATCCAAAGGAGGGCCACAAAGATGGTGAAGGGCCTTGAGAGGAAGCCATGCAAGGAATGGCTGAGGTCACTTGGCTTGTTCAGCCTGGAGAAGAGGAGGCTGAGGTCAGACCTCATCACCATCTACAGCTTCCTCCCGAGGGGCAGTGGAGGGGCAGACAGCGATCTCTTCCCTCTGGTGACCAGTGACAGGACTCGAAGGAATGACATGAAGCTGTGACAGGGGAGGTTTAGGTTGGATTTTTGGAAAAGGTTCTTTGCCCAGAGGGTGATTGGGCACTGGAACAATGAAGTGGACCACAGGGAAGTGGTCACAGCACCAAGCCTGCCAGAGTTCAAGAAGCATTTAGACAACACTCTCAGGCACATGGTGTGATTTTTGGGGTGTCCTGAGGAGGGCCAGGAGTTGGAGTTTGATGATCTTTATGGATCCCTTCTAACTCAGGATATTCTGTGATTCTGTAATGGTAAATGCAATATAATACTAATAGTAATGAAAAAAATAATAAAAAGCCAAAGAAATAAAAAACCAAATAAGCGATAGACAATACAATTGCTCACCACCTGCTGACTGATGCTCAGCCCATCCCCAAACAGCAATCCGCCCCTTCCAGCCAACTCCTCCAGTTTATATACTGAGCATGACATTCTATGATATGAAGTATCCCTTTAGCCAGTTTGGGTCAGCTGTCCTGGCCATGTTCCCTTCCAGCTTCATGTGCAGCTCCTCACTGGCAGAGCATGAGACACTGAAAAGTCCTTGACATAAGGGAAGCACTAGTTAGCAACAGCCAAAACATCAGTGTGTTATCAACATAATTCTCATACTGAATCCAAAAGACCACACTGTACCAGTTACTGAGAAAATTAACTCTATCCCAGCTGAAACCAGGACGCTGTATTTGAAAAACTCACATTACATTAAAAAGTTTTAGCATAGGGCCTCTGGTCAGGTTTATAAAAGGATTTTTTCTTCATTTAATAATGGCTCTGATGAATAACATTCACTGATATATTTAGCAGTTTCATTTCTCAGAAGCAAGCAGCAATTTCTACGTGCTTTTCACCATTTGTCATGACATTTTAATAATCGTCATTACTTGGGTGTTTGCATACTGCAAGAATGCTACTTGTGTGCAGAACAGACACTAGAAATAGATGGCCCAGTGCCCAGTGACTTGAACAGGTGGCCTAAAAGTTGCCTCCAAACTGTGCATTTTGTTGTCTTGCAAACTTGAAAATGTCCTGGGGTTTCTTGTAATTCTCTTATCCTGGTTCTTCCCCTCTCTCTGAGAGAATTCTGGCAATCACCTTATGTGTCTTACTTGCTTCTTTTTCTCTTTCCTCTTTTGTTCCACTTATATCTGACACACTTGAGTTTCCTTGTTCCTAGTCCTTACAATAGGACTCATGGGAACTAGTTTTTGGTTTGCATTTTTGTATTGCTCCAGAGTTTGTAAAGCACGAATCGAATGAAAATATATAATAATTTAAAAAAATAATAAAGGTGTCCTACATCACTTATTGTCTTGCTTATATTGAAAAGTTATTCTCTGCAGTGAGCAAATTATTATTTACAATCTGTAAAACAGCTATCCAATAGGAAATATTTGTTTGGCAGTTGATAATTTGAAACTGGTATTTTCTTTCCTGTCTCACAGAATCAACTAAGTTGGAAAAGACCTTTGAGATCGAGTCCAACCTATGAAGTAACACCACCTTGTCAACTAGACTATGGCACTATGATTTAGGGTGAGCTAGAATTTATTAATTTAAGAGAACTAGAAGCTGGGTAATAGCAATAATAATTTTTGAACTGATTTAGAAGGCCAGAGATTGGATAATGATTTACTAAGATTTGCTTGCTGAAGACAATGTATTATTCGCTCAATGATTGTGCCTACCTAGTATTGGGGAGGATAGAGAGAAGAGAGCCAAATAATTGAGAAAAACTACTGAGTGTGACCGAACATCCTGCCCTCGGACCCCAGAACTGGTACAAGTTGGTTCTAAGGCTTGGACTTGGACCAAGAACCAAGGGAGCATGCTCAAGGGAACAGGGTAAAGAGTTCATCGTGAGGAAGACTACTGATTCCGCCCTCATTAATCATTTGGGACCCTTGCCCACAATTAATCTGTGACACTGTGCTTGCGCGAGCACATTTAAATGAACTTTGACCTCATTATAATACGAAGTGGGGATAGGTAATGAATATGTATAGGGGCTTTGTGTAACTTTATGCATATGTAACCTGTAACTTAATATAAACCAAGTGAAGTGCTGCTGATGGTGTGCATGCTTTTGGAGGGGCTACCCCCCATGCACCCCAGCTGGAATAAATGCATACCTATTTCATAACTTTCTGAGTTGTGGAGTCATTCTGCGCCTCAACTAAGTGCCACATCCAGTCTTAAACACCTCCAGGGACGGTGATTCCACCACCTCCCTGGGCAGCCCATTCCAGTGCCCAATCACTCCTTCTGTGAAGAGCTTCTTCTTAATGTCCAATCTAAACCTCCCCTGGCACAGCTTAAGGCTGTGTCCTCTCATCCTGTCACTGGTTGCCTGGGAGAAAAGACTGACGCTCACCTGGCTACACCCTCCTTTTAGGGAGTTGTAGAGAGTGATGTGGTCTCCCCTGAGCCTCCCTTTCTCCAGGCTAAACAACCCCAGCTCCCTCAGCTGCTCCTCATAGGATTTGTGTTCCAGACCCTTCACCAGCCTTGTTGCCTTTCTCTGGATGCATTCGAGCATCTCAACATCCTTCTTAAATTGTGGGGCCCAGAACTGGACACCAGGTGTGGCCTAACCAGTGCTGAGTACAAGGGAAGAATCACTTCCCTAGTTCTGCTGGCCACTCTACTCCTGATACAGGCCAGGATGCCATTGGCCTTCTTGGCCATATAGGCATACTTCTGGCTCATGTTCAGTCTGCTGTCAGTCAGTACTCCCAGTTCCCTTTCTGCCTGACTGCTGTCCAGCCACTCTGTATCCAGCCTATAGTGCTGCAGGGGATTGTTGTGACCAAAGTGCAGGACTCAGCACTTGGTCTTGTTAAACCTCATATTGTTGGATTCAGCCCACGTATCCAGCCTGTCCAGGTCCCTCTGCAGAGCCCTCTCACCCTCCAGCCAATCAACACTTGCACCCAGCTTGGTGTCACCTACAAATTTGCTAATGGTAGACTCAATCCCCTCATCCAGCTCATCAAAAAAGATATTAAACAGGACTGGGCCCAACACTGATCCCTGGGGGACACCACTATGTCGTAACGTGTTATTCCCTCCCCTGACCCCACCCCTTTGACCCCTCCTGACTGGATGATGTGAGTCAGGACTGCCTCCCAGCCCCAGGGATAAAAGCATGGCGGGACCCGGAACGAGCCCTCTTTCATTCCAGCCTCGATGGAATTCGTACCATTCCCCATCTCCCCTCCCCCTTCCACAGTTTCCCAATCCCTTCCCCTTTTATCCTAAATAAAATCACCATGGAAACCTGGAATGAAACAGCTGCCTTTCTGTGGCTAGCACAGGTCTTTCCCATGAGAACTTTCTCCTGTGTTTTATAAACAAAGATGTTTAAAGTTTGGATGTTATTAAAACAGTGTCTCGAGATTTGGACAGTTCAGGCCTGGCCAATCAGGCCTAGGGGGAGGTTTCTGACTGACCAATCTGGGTGACCTCTGAAAAGTCTATATAAGTTGGAATCAAAATAATAAAGCTCTCTTTTCTATGCCATACTGAGAATCCGTGTCTTTTTCTCTGCTAGTGGCTCAACAGCGACACCTTTCTAAATCTGTGACACTTCTATGAGGAATGCGTCTAAATCTGCGACACTTCTATGAGGAACACGTCTGAACAGCCCCACAGCTCACAGCCACAGAGAGCCCTCTCTGCATGTCCAGCTCCTGAGCAGTTCTTCCCTGCAGCAGGGGGAGGGCTGCTCGAGAGTTTACGCTGCTGCACCACTAGGCACTGGCCGCCAACTGGATGCAACACCATTCACCACAACTCTCGGGCCCAGCCATCCAGCCAGTTCTTAACCCAGCAAAAAGTGCATCTGTCCAAGCTGTGGGCTGCCAGCTTTTCCAGGAGTATGCTGCGGGAGACAGTGTCAAAGGCTTTGCTGAAGTCCAGGTAAACAACATCCTCAACCTTCCCTTCATCCACCAGGCGGGTCGCCTGGTCATAAAAGGAGATCAGGTTGGTCTTGCTAGCAGCAGCAGCAGCAATGGTTTTTGACCGTTTGTAAACCATTGCTGGATCTAGTCAAGTTGGGGATGTCTTGCATGGGAGACAGAAGCTTTATGAATTTTTGCAGTTTGATAGACTTTAAGATAGCTAGTTCCCCAAGACTTAGTCCCGTTCGCAAGATTTTTTGATATCTGGCCGATTTGTCTAAAAATACCATTTATTTGACACAGAACATAACAAACATACAAACATAGAACAGATTGACACACATAAACACACAATGAATACATAATTGCAACGCTATAATAGTTAAAATTGCAATAAATGCTTGCTTGAGCTAGCTGAAATGCAAGTTAAGAAAGGTACCTATAAGTTAGCCGGAATAATACAATTTAGGAAACTCAAATGATCTTACCAAATCCAATTTTTGGAGCTGGGGATGCATTAAGATTTCCTCACTCAATCCCTCGGGAAGTAACCACAGAGCTTGCGTCCAAACTCAGGGGAGAGAGCCTTTCTTCACGCTCCAATGTCCATGTAGAAAAGCTTCTACTTTTGCTGAGTTTTTCGTGGTGTTTTATAGGGAAGAGTGTGTATTTGCGGTCACTTGAAAATTCTTCACATTCTCTCAGTGTCTCACTCTGAGTTCCAGATGCCAGCATTGATAGTCCGGATTAAGCTATTGACTTAATCTGAGCCATCGATCTCGGCCAGCAATCAGGGAGAGAGAGAAGGGGGGGGTGTTTGTCCTGCCACAGGGGAAAAAAAAACAACTACCAAAAAACCCAAACCAGCCAAAACACCACATCCACCTAACACAACCCACCACCAGAAGGGTGCCTGTGCCCTTCCTGTATGAACTGCCAAGCCACGCCCTCACTGATGTGCCACCCTCCTGTTTGCTGTGCCCTAGGTAGCTCGCACTCCCTAGAGCCTTTTAGATCACCTGCAAATGGCCTCGTGACTGCCTCTCACTCACCTGAATGGCTGGCAAGTAATATTTTAGTCTACTTTGCCAGGTAAACAGGATTTATGTGATCACACTGTAAGTATATCTGTGCCTTTTTCTTCTCCCACTTGATCCTCTTAAGCAAGTTAAATAGAAGTGAAGAAACCTTCCAAGCAATTTAAGTGTTTACAACTTCATTAAAAATAAATGGCCAAATAGAGAAGATGCTTCTGGAGCTGCAAAGTAAACTCAGCTCATTTTTTTAACAAGCAGAGAGCCCAAAAAGGAAAATTGTTCTTGTATATATGCTCTCATTGTGGGAAAAGCTTCAGTAAAAGCTAAAAAGTCCTTAGGGCATTGAATCCAGAACAAGATCCACTTACATTAGAGAACTGGCAAAATCATTATTCTCAGCTGTAAGTCCTCTCTGGTGCATGGACAACTGCTTGCTTTTGAAGCAAGAAAAGAGACGTTTCAAGGTAAATTGACATCAGGTTTTGTTCAGCTTAACAAGCCATGTGTTATAAGGGAAAAAAAAAAGATACTGTCACTCTTCACAAGCCCTTTGTTACATCAAAGTTCTTTGATACACCAAATATAAACTCCCCATCACAGAGGTTCTATCTTTAAGCAAAATAATGGATAAATACTGTAGGTGGTTATCTTCTATGTGAAAAAAACCAAACAAACCAAAAACCCCCAAAACAAAACAACAAAAACCCTCTCTCTGGAAGGGATTAAAGAACAGTGACTTTATTTTAAACCATGTTGTCTGTAAGGGTGAAAAAACTCCGATATCTTTCACAATGTAACATGAAACCAGCAGGAACATGAAATGAACATGGAACATGAAACCAGCAGGAACATGACAGAATGAAGATTAGAGGACAGAAAAGGGACTAGGAAAGATACTTTCAGTCTGAAGAATGTTTCAAGTAGCTTAGATTTTCAAAGCCATTTAAAAAGTTTTGTGCACTCAACTTGCTCCCAAATACTCCACTATTTTTTTTCCACCTAATTAATTTTCTCTCCTTTTAAACAGCAACAGAAAATGAGAAAACAGATCACAGGAGAGAGAGACAATGAAAGCAAAGAGTTAACATATACTATCAAGTACAGAAAGTATTCTGTAAGCTTTCAAATATAAGAATAGCACAGCAATTTTCATTTTTCCTCCTCTTAAAGCAATCACATTTTGAAAATGTTTAAAAGAAAATGTCCAAAGTTCATGCCCAAGCTCCTCAAAGTTTTAAACACAGCATCTTACAGCTAGGAGAACACTGTTTGTCTTTTTATTTGTAAACCTAAGTTTGAAATACCTTACATTATACTTTAATTTTTATAAAGAAACATAATTCAAGAACTGAAAGAACAGTGTGCCACTAAAGGTTGTGGACCATATTTTAGAAATCTTTATTTAAAAAAAGATTCTGTAGGTATGATGAATTTAAGTTGTATTTTCAAGTCAACTACTTAAGCATTTAAATTATTTAAAATTAAGTGCAAAATTGGAAGTCCAGTCACAGATGAGGCTGTAGAGTTCTGCTCAAATAGAAGAAGCTTACCTATGGCAGACACAACCGAACACTCAAGTTAGCTCAGTCTGTCCCAGCCATGAATCCTGCAGATCTGAGTGACACTGCTGATTAGGTCAGTTTGATCTACTTAATATAAACTCTCTAAGAAGGCTATTAACTAAAGCTTTAAGTTAATCAATAAAACCCTTCTAATTAGTAACAACAACAAAAAAAATTACATGCTTGCTCTGTTTCAGGCACTTTTAAGATCATAGTTTATTTGCTGTAGGTAAAAAGCTAGTATACAGACTAAGGGATTTCTTAAATTTCAACTCTAAAATTATATACCATCTAGTATTCTTACTCTGAATATTAATAAAAAAAATAATTCTAGACACCTGTAAGCCCCACCATAAATCTTCATTGTTATGAGGAAAAAAATACATAGATCAATGCCTTATTTGTTCAATGCATATTTGCACTGTGAAACAAATGGAAGATAACAAGCAGTGGCAAAGAGGCAATACATTTCTAAAAAGACAAAGTCTTATACATATATATTTTTCAATAGTGTGCTAATCAGCATCATTTTATATAAAAATTAAAAAATAGCAGAGCATCCCATTATAGAAATTTTAAGCATCTGAACTGCAGTCATTACTTGCTAACCATTCACATGCAACACCTGCTAGAACAGACTTTTTGTTTCTAAAGTGTAAAATAGATTGAGAGGTTTAAGAGACAAATATTAATTTGTGTACAAACAAAATTAAAAACTGCAGTCAAGAATTGTACTAGTCACAAGCCTCTTCCATACAGGAGGGGAAAAGAAGAAAAAAAGTACAAATGATGATATGATGATAGTGGTCTCTTTCTATACAGTAATTATCAAAGACAATGCATAGATTTAGAATACCTGGATGGCAAACTGTTGACACTGGAAACAAACAGCTTTCACATACATGCTCTTTATAGGAGGTCTTTCTTTCCATCAAATGGCTGATGGCAAATTAGGGGCACCAGGTGAAAAACTTGCAAAATTCTAAGATGGGGCAGTTGTTAATTTACAATTTGAACTATATATACAGTATAATGGAATGCATCCCATCCCAAAATGGGTTTATGAAAAAATTGGACCTTTTAACTCTAGCCTTATGACTCAGATATCGTTTAAATGTAAACATAAGTACACAAGAGACTTTCATGAAAAGTAAAATTTATGGGGCATTTTACAGGAACTATTGAAAAAGCTGCCTAATGGCATTTTTGCTGTTAAAGCAATTTTGTTAGATATAATTGAAACAGCATCTGTATATAAAATGTCCTGACAGATACTTCAACATGAAGCTCTGGTGATTTTAAAAGGCCCTTCTTCAATCTGTTAAAAGTTGTACTGCAAAAGCATTGATGCATGCACATATCTGTGTCAGCTGAGACTAGTGATCCAACTGCATGCACATTTTCTTCTTGAGGTACTTTCCATGTTTAATCACTTCAATAACAGTAAGATGAGAAATAGACTAAATAAAGTATTTTAGATAACTCAAAACTGAATAGGAATTAGAATGCCAATATGGCAGAAAAACTTTTTCTGTTGTTTTTAAATGGGAAGGTCTCTTGTACCAGCAGAATCCTGTATACAGATAGAGAAGGAGGGAATTCACCACATAATTCCTATTAAACAAGAGTTGATTCATCATGTGAGAAGGTACAAATTACAGAAAACATGAATAGTCAATAAAAGAGAAACAACTGGTTTACATGAAAGAAGAGAGAACACTTCAGTCTGAATGCAGTTATTTTGTGAAAGCTGCTACAACAGCCCATAGAACCTCATTCATGTTGGCTTTCATACATTCAACCTCAGGGTCTAAATCCAGAAGCTGACGCACTCTCTTTGTGGCTAAATCATACTGCTCATCCAGAAGGGGGGCAAAAGCATTCTCCAGAACATCTGAGGCGTGGGCTAAATAAATAAGTGCTAACAAGCGCTTGTCCATGCGATGAGGGTCATTCATCCATTTGTCAAGAACTGCTTCTTGAACCTTCTTGATGAGGCGCTGTTTGATATTGTTGTTGGTGAGAGGGTGTGTAGTCATGTCAAAAAGAAGGAAGTTTTGTTTTTCTGTGGTCAGTACACCTTTTTCCACTAGATTTTTTGCTAACCGTTCACGGACATTTCGCAACTGGTAATGCAACTTCAATGGGTTCCATGTTTCACCTAAAAAAAAAAAAAAAAAAAAAAAAAAAAGCCAAGAGTCAGGCAAAGTTTAAGCTGTATTACTACAGTGATTCTCCCTCCCCACCCACTGCAGAATGAGCTGTCAAATTCATATAGCTGACTATTACACTAAGATATTATGCTCATGTCAGTATTTAAAGTTTGGATTAAATGCTAAGCCATGTCTTGATTAGGGATATGACAAATAACCACTCTTGTATTGAAGGGAAAGAAGAAACCCCACAAACCCCAAAAACAAACCACCAAAAAAAACATCACACATAGCTATGAAGAAAGAGTTACAAACAAAAATAAGCATCTCCTCCAATCTTGTCCATTTGTCTACTTCCAGGCTTTTATCAATTCAGAAGCTGGAAGAAGCGCCGTTGCCATTCTTTCTGCCACAGAGATAAGCAACACTTATACTATATGTCCTACTCACGTCTCTATTTTTTCATGTTTACATTCTTCTTTCCCTTCCTGCCCCCACCAGATGAAACGGTAACATGCACTGTGTGAGTGTAGGTGTGTGCATTACACACAGGCACATGTTGGGCACAGGCTTTGATGTTTCAATAAAAATTTTTCTAATGTTTTTTTGTAAAGGCAGGAGAACTGGGCACTTCACTTCAATGTGTGCGCTTAGAGGAGGGAATTTTAAAAGCACAAAATCAGCATCAACAACTAGTGAGAAAGCTAAGGTTGCCAGATGAAAAATCGCTTGTACCTGGTGGGCTAATACAATGCTTATTCTTCAAAATCCACTGGCCTATCGTACCGCACAATGTTTATTCTGTAGGAAGAAGAACTGGAAAGCAACCAGCCCAGTTGTGCCAACTTTTACCAGTTCACAAGGTGGTCAGGTATGATTTTGGGGTTGCTGACCACCAGGGACCACCAAAGAGACCCCCAGGACAGAAGAATGCATGCATTAAGGGGAGGGGAAATATGTTAATGATTTTGGGGAAATGGTTATCATATGTGTGTTTATTCCAGGAAAATCAATGAATATGTATGTAAAATATAGTATATAAACAGGAGCTTTTTCTGTACTCAGCATGCACAATTTTCAGAGGAAATATCCCCTCGTGCATCCGGCCAAATAAAGAATGCCTGCTTCTTGATGCTACATTGGTGTTAAGGAGGTTTTTTTTTTTTTTACTGATTTTTGGTAACAGTTTTGGGGACCCCAGATAGGACCTACTCCTGAGAGTCAGCTGATCTGAGGGACCTCCAGCCAGCACTGAGGGATTCTTAGGGAGAACCTGCAATTCCTGGACCAAAGGCAATCAGAGCAAGACCCCTGGTAAGAAAAAGGCATTCTTTACTATAAAGGTGTTAACCTGCCCATAAGGTGCAGCAAAAGCTTCACAGGGTTAGGTTTAAAGGTACCTAAGGTGGGAACAGGGAAGGTCCCTTCTAGGAGCTCCTAAATAGTGATTGGTTTGGAACACCACATGGTTTAAATGGGGAATGGATCATCTAGTGAAGAGAGGGCATTCTGGAAAAATCCCCCTGGTATGCATATTAAAACATTGGGGAAAATTGTGGGAAGACCCCTCACTCAGAAACAATTGGTTGAGTATTGCAACAGTTGGTAGCTGAAGTATACTTTGGCAATTTGTGTTGTAATAATTGGTGGCTGAAGTACACTTTGGCAATTTGTAAAGAAGGGGGACATAGGAAAAGGCCGGGGAAACCAGACAGGAAACCAAAACCTGGCTCTTCAAATCATCAAGCTCAGATGAAGCAAAGACAAAAAATTTCCCTGAAGGGGATCAAGGGAATCATTCTCAGCTGAGCCTCTGCTTGCATTATTGCTGGGGAATGAAAAGGTAAATTTTTTAATTGACACAGGAGCAACTTATTTGGGGTACTGAATACGTGCAGAGGAAAACTTAGCTTGGAACCTGTGAGTGTTGTGGGTATGACATGGAGGAAAGAGAACAGGCCTTTTATACAAACATTAATATTTAAATTAAGAAAATGGTGGGGGATGCACCAATTCTTGTATATGCCTGAATGTCCAATCCCCTTGTTGGGGAGAGATTTATGGGGAAAATTGAATGCTCAAATAACTTTCCAGGATGGGGAAATACAAATTCAAATACCCAAATCAAAAGCTGTTGAAGCAAAGACTTTTTTTGTTACAGGAATTAAATGAGGTGGAAGAAATGCCAGAGGAGGTAGACAATGCTGTAACCCCATGTCATGGTTTGACCCTAGCCAAATGCCAGGCACCTACAACATCTGCTCTCTCTCTCTCTCCTGCCACAGCTGTGCAGAGGAGAGGAAAAAAAGTTAACACACAGGCCTCATGAGTTGAGATAAGAAACCAGGAGAGACGCACTAAGGGAAAAACAGGCTGAAAAATTAAATTTGCAAAGTGATTTATTAACCTAAACAGAGTCAGAGGAAGATAATGAGAAGTAAAATAAGCTCTTAAGGCACCATTTCTCCGCTCACCCCCCTCCCTCCTTCCCACCAACAGCATGGGGTCTGGGGCTGGTAAGGGGGGTTCTTGGTCAGTCCATCACCGCAATGTCTTCTGCTCCTCAGGGGGAGGAGTCCTTTATGTTGCCATAGGTCCCTCCCATGGGAGACAGTCCTCTGTGAACTTCTTTGTTGTGGGTCCAAATTTCATGAGCAGCAGCTCGCCTGAATCTGCTGCAACATGAGTCCCTCATCCATGGGGTGCAGACCTCCGAGCCAAGGCCAGGCTGTTTCCATCTTGGGAGCAAGGGCTTTCTCTCCACTGGGACTCGACCTGTATCACAACTTCCTCCAGGCATCCACCCGCTCTGGCGTGGGCACCTCGCCACAGGCTTTGGGTGGATCTCTGCACCCCCCACGGACCCCATGGGCTGCAGGGGGACAACCTGCTTCACCATGGCCATCACCACGGCCGGCAGAGGATTGTTGGCTCCGGTGCCAGGAGCACCTCCTCCCCCACCTTCTCTACTGACCTTGTGTGTTGGTTTTGCTTAGCCCAGAACATCAGTAAGGTATCTTTAACATCTAAGAGAAATTTAAACCCCTCAAAAACTGTTGTAGTATACCTGAAGAAGTGTCTGAGGGGTGGAGAGAGGCACAAATATGGTTCCTGTGTGTCCTATGTGAAGCTTTTGGAAGTTTTTCACCATGTCCAGTAGAACCAATCTCTGATGGCTCTGAAAGTGATGGACATGCTGCTGGCCAAGTCTGGGCCAATTAGAGGTGCTAGTGACACCTCTGTGAAAACATATTTAAGAAAAAATCAAAACAAATTAGTTACACATTTCTTTTTATGTACAGGAGGAGGAGGAGGAGGTGAAAATATGTGAGGGGAAAACAACATGGAGACACCAAGGTGTCACGGTCCACTTATAAGCAGACGCATGATGGTTCGTACCAGCTATGATCTCAGAGTGCAAAAAGAAAAGAAAGCACAAAAATCCAACAAGTCAAGGGAGTTAAATTTCAATCCAAAGAGGAACTTTATTAATTTAGCCCGTAAAGTGGCCTGCGATAGAGAGAGAGAATTGGGGAAAGATAAGGAGAAAAGGGAAGTAAAGGGGACTATAGCTAGCACCACGGGTCCACAGACGTCTGGCGTCTCTGGGGTCCCGGTCAGTAGGCGTTCCTTTGCCTCTGCGTCGATCAATGTGATCTCACGGTGGGGAAGATCTTCAGAGTTCATTCACTCCAGAGCTGTCTTTTATGCTAGTCCATACACCAGGTCCGTCCTTGCGACCCGCCTTTGCTCCCCTTTAATTCTTGTGGAGATATGCCAAACTCCACTTGGCAGGGCCAAGGGAGGAGTGTCCAAGGCATGGTTGGCAGGTTTTTCACAATAGTAAATAATGGGTGTCAGGGCGACGGGAGCAAAGCATTCAGTCCCGTACCAGCTTTGGGTAGGTACAAAGCATTCTCAGTGTAAGTCCTGAACCTGTAGTTTCTGATGAGAAATGTTGAGACAGAACTTGATTCTTTGATCGACCCTTACACAAGGTCAGTGGAAAAGGCGGGGAAGGAGGTGCTCCAGGTGCTGAAGCTGAAAACCCTCTGCTAGCTATGGTGAACACCATGGGGGAAGCAGGTGGTCCCCCTGCAGCCCATGGAGTCCACGGGGATGCAGAGATCCACCCATAGCCCGTGGGGAGGTGCCCACACCAGAAGAGCAGGTGGATGCCTGGAAGAAGCTGTGATCCAGTGGGAGTCCCATATAGAGAGTTAAAGCTGCAAAGGCCTTGCAAGAGAGAGAAAGGCCTTGCTCCTGGGAGGCAGCCTGGCCTCAGCTTGGAAGTCTGCACTCTATGGACAAAAACTTGGTGTTGCAAAAAATTTGGGTGGGATGCTGCTCATGAGATTGGACCCATGCCAAAGAAGTTCGCAGAGGACTGTCTCTCATGGGAGGAACCCCATGGCTAAATAGAGGACCCCTCTCCCTGATGGACTGACCAGAGAAAAAAACTCTTACCCTGCCCCCTGCCTGTGCTGTTGGTTGGAAAGAGGGAGAGGGGTGAGCAGAGAAACAGTGTCTTAAGAGGGAGAGGGGTGAGCAGAGAAAGAGTGTTTGTAGTAGAATTGTAGTGATGAATGAATGTATGGACTATGAAAATACTCCATACCCTGCCCCCTACGCGAGCTGTTGGTTGGAAGGAGGGAGGGGGGTGAGCAGAGAAATGGTGTCTTAAGAGGGAGAGGGGAGTGAGTGAAGGAACGGTGTCAGAAGAGCTTATTTTTACTTCTCATTTATCCTCCGACTCTGTTAGGTAGATAAATCACTTTGTATCTGTATGTTTTCAGCATGTTTCTGCCCCTCGGTGCATCTCCTCCCACCAGTGTTTTATCTCAACTCATGAGTCCAGTGTGTGTGTTTAACAGTTTTTTTTTCTTCTCTCTCCCGTACGTCTGTGGCAGGAGAGAGGGTCAGACCCCGACACCTTGGCATCTCCATGTTGTTTTCCCCTCACATATTCTCACCTCCTCCTCCTCTGGCTAAAAAGAAGTGCGTACTCACATTGTTTTGATTTCTTCTTAATTATGTTTTCACAGAGGTGTAACTAACATCTCTAATTGGCCCAGGCTTGGCCAGCAGCATGTCCATCATCTTCAGAGCTATCAGAGATTGGCTTTGCTGAACATGGTGAAAAACTTCTAGAACATTCACACAAAACACACAGGAGCCATCTTTGTGCCCCTCCCCACCCACCAGCAAAAACTGGGCTAAGCAAAACCCACTCATGAACACAGTGGTGCGTTTTCTCCCAACCCTTCAGACACTTCTTCAGGCCTACCACAACAGCTTTTGAAGGGTTTAAATTTCTCTTAGATGCTAAAGATACCTTGCTGATGTTCTGGGCTAAGCAAAACCAACACACTCCACTGGCATGGGTAACTGAGCTGCCTGGATGATCAAAGGTGGCCAAACCGGTGAGGATTACTCTCAAACCTGAAGCCAGAGTGGTAACGCAAAAACAATATCCTATTAAGTGAGAGGCAAGGAAAAAGTTGGAGAAGCTTATGGAAAAAAATTTATAATATGGGTTATAGAAAGAGTGTGGATCAGAATATAGCACATCAATATTAAAAGTTAAAAAGCAAAAAAGCAAAATGGGGAATATTGATTTGGTACAAGATTTAAGGGCCATTAATAAAATAGTACCTGATATTCATTCAGTAGTAGCTAATCCGTACACACTCTTGACAGCACTGAAAGGGGAATACGAATGGTTCACAGTGCTGGATCTTAAGGATGTCTTTTTCTGTAATACTTCTTGACCCAGATAGTTAGAAATTGTTTGCTTTTGAGTGGGAGAATCCAAACACTGGGCAGAAGGTGCAACTAACATGGACTGTGCTACCCCAGGGCCTCAAAATAGCCCCACTATATTTGGCAATCAGTTGGCAAAATAAATTAGAAAGCTGGAAAAAGAAAATCTGGACAGAACTTTACTACAATGTGTAGATGATATTCTGCCAGCAACCAAGACTGAAAGTAAGTGCCTTGGTGCTACTGTAAATCTGTTAAATTTCTTGAGTCAATCTGGATACAGGGTGTCAAAGCAAATGGCACAAATAGGCAAAGAAGCAGTAATATATCTTGGTTTTGAGATCTTGCAGGGAAAAAAAAGCTCGAGAAGCAGCTGAAAAGAAGCCATTTGCCACACTCCAGAGCCAAGAACTATCAGAGTTCTACAAGCCTTCTTAGATATGGCCGGATGGTGTCGGTTATGGATTGCCAACTGTGGGGTACTCGCGAAACACTTGTATGATCCTCCACCGAATAATACTTGGTATGGACTCCTGATAGTCAGAGGGCCCTTAAAGCCCTAAAAAGAGCCTTAATGGCAATCTCTGCACGGGGACTCCCAGACTGAATCAAACCATCTGAGTTATTTGTTCATGAAAGGATGCACCTGGCACTAGGGGTACTGGCACAGTGTTTGGGGTCATGGAAGCAGCCTGTGAGGTACTTTTCCAAACAACTAGAAAATGCAAGTAAAGGATGTCCCAGATGCTTGAGAGCAGTGGTAGCTGCAGAGTTTTGAATCCAGGAAGCACAAAAACTGATATGTGCCCCACATGGTAGTGATGCCAAAATAATTTTTGCTTTTATATATTCTTCATATATATTTGTAGCTCTGTAGACCATTGTTGAATAATTATATAGTTCCTAGCTAACTCCAGTATTTTTCCTGTTAGACAAAACACATTCTAAAGACCCTTTCCTTATCTTGGTTCTTCTGGAAACCAAGGACGAGCTACCGTCCCAAGACACTTTCCCATAAATATCTAGCAAAAGGGGGCTCCAGAAGAGGGTTGAACCAAAAGGGGGAATTACCTCATTACCTGTGCTTCTAATTGGGGATTCTTGTCAATTATGCTAATTTGCTAAATTTATAAAACTGTACTCACCACATGCCCCATGGGCATTTTTCCATATTTGCCCCTGGAGGCCTCCAAAGTAATACCAGCTTTTATATTACTTCCTATATTAATATTGTCTCAAAAGTGTGTTGTTTTATGTCAAGATTTTAAATGCATCAGTAATAGCTGGTTTGGAACAAAAAGGAGGACACTGGATATCGCCAGCAGGATGCTGAAATACCAAGTTGCCCTATTGGAGCAATACAATGTTGAGCTTAAGGGAACCACTACTTTGAATCCAGCCATGTTTCTTCAGGCTTCAGAAGAAGCCCAGAGACCTTTGCACCATGACTGCCTGGTAACCATTGAATAAGTGTGTTCTGGCAGACCAGATCTCAAGAGCAATCCCATCCAGGACTTTGAACTGGACCTGTACACCAGTGGGAGCAGCATGATACAAAATGGAAGACAGGCAGCTGGGCATGCAGTGGGAAGATTGACCCAGGTAATAGAAGCCCAGGCTTTACTTTTTAACACATCTGCACAAAAAGCAGAATTAATGACCTTACACGGAGTGCTAAAAATCACCAAAGGAAGAGTAAACATATGGACGGATTTAAAATATATTTTTTGAAATAATGCACACCCATGAAACCATATGGAAGGAAAGGGGATTGTTATCAGCAGAGAAGTCTCCCATTTAGTACAAAGAAGAAATTAGTCAACTACTACAGAGGGTGCAAAAGCCAAAAGAAGTGGCCCTCATGCACTTGTAAAGCCCATCAGTTTGGAGACTCCCCATTTAATACAGGGAATCGATTAGCTGACAAAACAGCTAAAGAGGTTACTGAACAAGGTATCTTTGCACTAATACCTAGGAAAAAGTTGAATATCCTGGAAGAAAATCCAAATTATAGTAATCAGGACAGGCAGTTAGCCCCATCATTAGAAGCTATGGAAAATCCCAGCAGATGATTGGTAACCTCATGTGGGCAGGTAATTGTACCTCCACAATTAATGTATAACTGAACTAAAACATCAGGAAACACATTAGGAAATAAAGAATATGATAACTAGCTTACAAAGGAATAAAGTAAGCTGTCCTAGGTTACAATATAGATGTATTTAAGTATTCTATTACCACCAGCTGTGGGCCGTTAGCTGTTATCACCTGCTCATGACCCACCCTGGATAACAGACAATGGGCCATCAAGGACCCACCACATGACTCATGGACTTATCCTATTGTGAGATGCTCTGCCCAGGAGGGAGGAGCCAGGTGTTCCCACCTGGATATAACCTGGCCTTGGAACTGCCTAAGCTAGCCCTGTCTACTGGGTTCCCAGAGGACAAGAGCTACCACTAGACCTTCAGCTGGAGACCAGACCTTCACAGGATCACCGCTTCAACTGAAATACTTCAGTTGGACTGCTACCACCACCCTAACGGGGTGTCAGGTTGTATCTGACTTTGTCAGTGCTTTTTCCTTGTGTTATTTCACTTATTGTTAATTTTTCCTGTTAATTTTAGTATTGACTTGTGATCTCCCACTGGTTTGTTTTCAAACCAATACATAAGCACAAAGATGACAGAAATTAATAGATCTGTTATTGAAAAATATGGGATTTGTTTCCAAAATAATACCAAGGAAGGAAGAAGGCTGCCTCCAGGGCTAGTAAAACAGGGGAATTCACCAGGTGATTATTGGCAAATCTATTTTGCAGAACTGCCCAGGCAGAATGGGGACTGGTACATTTTAGTATTGATAGATACTTTTTCTGAATGGCCAGAAGCTTTCCTATGTTGCACCAACAAAGCAAGGGTAGTCTCAAAAGTTTGGTGTGCATCAGAACCTGGAATTTTGGATCAATCCAGGAGAAGTGGAAGGGACCATATCAAGTCCTCTTGGTAACCTACTGTGGTGGTGCATTCCCCCCCTCCTCTCCAGTGTGCAGTGGGATCTGAGAAGTGCTTGTTTGGCCTTGGCCTTGAAAACACCACCTGGGCTCAGCTCTTTCTGAGCTTATCAGAAACACTGTCTGCTCCCTGGAATTGATAACAAGCTCCTGTTTTCCTTATGACCAGCCTTGGAAAATATTCCTATTGTCTGAATAGCATAACATTTCTATTAGCACACTTTCAAAGAAAGTGCCGATTCAAACTGTGGCCAGGAGGAAACGTTTTTAGTACTAAAGCACACTCTCTTGCGACCCTATAAACAGCGGTCCAAAAGGAGACCCTTTGAGCTCTCCTGGACCACAGCGGGCTGCTACCAGCATCTCCCTCTGAGTGGGACGCCTCTCAGAACTAGCAAACCCTCAGGTTTGCTATACTTGGAGGATGGTGGAAACACGATGTATCCTGGGCCCATATTCTCAGTCCTTGAGGCCTGATCCTTTGCCCGTCGGGAGATGCAAAAGCATCCAAACTGAGTATTTCACTGACCTCTGAGGGGAATTTTTCACAGGTACCTTGCTTGCACTGACTGTTTCTGTCTCTGTGCATGCCCCAGCACATATGCTATAGCAAATCTGAGAAAAATACTGCTTTCTTAGATGTTCAAGTGTTGGAAAATATACCAGTTCAAAAATTTTGTATAACTTTAGTCAAAGAGTTCTGCTTATCTTTACCCCAGAAAAAAAAAATTTTAGGTTTCTTTCCAGGGCATTGTTCTACCAGATGAGGTCTGATGGACTCAGCATATCAACAGACTGGGAGTAACCCAAAGATAAAGAGCTATACACAGAACATCAGCGAAACTATCTACAAACAGCTACCCTAGAAGCCACCTCCAGCAGGGGTGAAGATATTCTGGCCCGGAAAGGACTGATAAGAAAACTGAAGAATAAGAAATCTAATTAACATCAGAGGTGAGGAGATTCAGATCCAATGAGAAACTGAATACTAGGGGTTTGCTTAACTTTAGACCAATGAACACTGACCCAATACTTTTCTATGTATTTTTACTGTATAAAATATCTGAGAAATCAAGTAAAAGTGATGTATCATGGAATGATTCTCCCTGCACACCTGGGCTATGTGTGGATGAGATGATTTCTGTGGTACATCTTGGCCAGAACAACATCCTGGCCAGATAATAAAGTAATGCCTTGACTCTCTAACAATAAAAATGTTGTTGGAGGGTTTTTCTTGTTCCGCAGATTCGGTGACACAAGTACCTCCGATATCTAAGTAAGTTAGGCCTGTAAGTAAGGTTAAGTTATAGTTATAAACTTACTTAATGTCTTGGTTTGAAAGACAGGTGTCTGCCAAGAGAGGTTGAACCCTCCCCCAGGACAGAGAATGTGATTTCCTTTCCTCCCTCCCTCCGAATTATTCAATTTTGTAAATCAAGGGCTTTCAGGCAAAGGTATGGGAAAAAAGGAATATCAGTTCTTTACTAGTATCTATAAACAAGCAATAACAATAATAGCAACCACAACTAGAACCAGAAAACCAATAGCAGATGGCTTGTGAGCTGCTGAGCCTTTGCCCGTGTGGTGTAATCACGGTTGCAAGCAGCAGGGGCGCTGTTGAGCTCCCGGTCGGGCAGGGCAGGCGCGATGACTCCCGAGCGGCTGCAGGTGGCGCTGTTGAGCTCCCGGTCGGGCAGGGCAGGTGCGATGACTCCCGAGCGGCTGCAGGTGGCGCTGTGGCGCAGGGTCAGGTCAGTGTCCAGCAACTGGTGATGGCGGACAGGCTGAGAAAGCGCGGAGGGCAGCGAAACGGCTCGGAGCAGTGAGAAAGCAGGGCAGCAGGGCGGGCACCGGCTCTCTCTCCCCGTCCAGCCAGCGGGCAGCAAGGATTTCTGCAGTCACAGCAGACGCCGCGGTCTCGTGCGGCAGAGGGCGGGGGGGGGGGCAGGCAGCAGAGGCCGCGGGACTCTCCCAGCAGCAGCCGCGAGGAAACGCAGCCCGGGGGCGGGGAACGTGCTCTTCCCCGTGGGGAGAAAAGGTTGAATCCAAGCTCACCCAGTCAGGAGAAGAGAAAACAGGGCACAGTTGGATTCCCTCTGGTCCCAGCCAAAAAGCAAAGAGCAGCCTCTCCTCTCCGCGTCCGAACCACGAGAGAGAGGTTCCAAGGCCTCCCTCTTCCCTTCACCTGCCTCGCCCAAGCCCAGCTTTTGTCTTTTTTACAAAAGGCTTGATTGCTCTAAACATCTAACTATTTGTTGCTTAGTAACAGGAATGGGAAGAAATTCTCAACCCCCGACATCATCCACCCCGAATTTTTCCCATTCCAACATGTTACATTGAGCTTAAACATTTAAATTATATACACACATGCATTACTCTAATTATATACATATGTACATATATACATACAGGTATGGATACAGGCACAGTGTTATGGGCAATTCAACCCCAACTAAGGTCTCCCTGTGGTATGCATCGTGCTTCTCCATCCTTTTGCATCACCCACCAGGTACACCCTGGTCCCTGAGCGAAAACAACCCCACGGGTGGGTTTGTCTTTGCCTGAGGCAGAATTAATCCAAACAGTTTTCCCTAGCATGCCTCTCATGTGTACCACTGGAACTTTATCCCCGTCTGCTGTTTGCAGGGGGTCAGATTGGGCAGGGCCAGCTCGGCTGGTGGAACCTCGGGTGTTAACTAGCCAGGTGGCCTTGGCTAGATGCTGTTCCCAACCTTTAAAAGTCCCCCCGCCTAAAGCTTTCAAGGTGGTTTTTAGCAGACCATTGCATCGCTCCACTTTGCCAGCAGCAGGTGCGTGATAAGGAATGTGGTACACCCACTCAATGCCATGTTCCCTAGCCCAGGTGTTTATGAGGCTATTTTTAAAATGAGTCCCGTTGTCTGACTCAATTCTCTCAGGGGTACCATGCCTCCACAGGACTTGGTTTTCAAGGCCCAGGATGGTGTTACGGGCAGTGGCGTGAGGCACAGGGTAGGTTTCCAACCACCCCGTGGTGGCTTCTACCATTGTGAGTACGTAGCGCTTGCCATGACGGGTTTGAGGCAGTGTGATGTAATCAATCTGCCAGGCCTCTCCATACTTATATTTAGACCACCTCCCACCATACCACAGGGGTTTCACCCGCTTGGCTTGCTTGATGGCAGCACACGTCTCACAATTATGGATTACCTGGGAGATACAGTCCATGGTTAGATCCACCCCTCGGTCTCGTGCCCACTTGTAGGTGGCATCTCTGCCCTGATGGCCAGAGGCATCATGGGCCCATCGAGCTAGGAACAGCTCCCCCTTGTGTTGCCAATCCAAATCTATCTGTGACACTTTTATCTTTGCAGCCTTATCCACCTGTTCGTTGTTTCGGTGTTCCTCATTAGCTCGGCTCTTGGGGACATGGGCATCTACATGACGGACTTTCACAGGTAGCTTCTCCACCCTAGTGGCAATGTCCCGCCACTCATCAGCAGCCCAGATTGGTCTTCCTCTACGCTGCCAGCTGGCTTTTTTCCACCTTTCCAACCAACCCCATAGAGCATTGGCTACCATCCATGAATCAGTGTAGAGGTAGAGCTTTGGCCACTTCTCTCTTTCAGCAATGTCCAGGGCCAGCTGGACAGCTTTGAGTTCAGCAAGTTGACTTGATCCCCCCTCTCCTTCTTTAGCCTCTGCGACCCGTCGTGTGGGGCTCCATACAGCTGCTTTCCACTTCCTATTTGCCCCCACAATACGACAGGAACCATCAGTGAACAGAGCGTAGCATGTTTCATCTTGTGGCAGTTGGTTGTAAGGTGGAGCTTCCTCTGCACGAATCACTTGTTCCTGCTCCTCTTCATCCGTGAGGCCAAAGTTTTCACCTTCGGGCCAATTTGTAATTATTTCTAAGATCCCAGGGCGATTCGGGTTTCCAATACGGGCGCGCTATGTGATGAGAGCAATCCATTTGCTCCACGTGGCATCGGTGGCATGGTGGGTTGAGGGAACCTTTCCCTTGAACATCCACCCCAGCACTGGCAGTCGGGGTGCAAGGAGAAGTTGTGCTTCCGTACCAATTACCTCTGAGGCGGCTTGGACTCCTTCATAGGCTGCTAGGATTTCCTTCTCGGTGGGAGTATAGTTGGCTTCGGACCCTCTGTAACTTCGGCTCCAGAATCCCAGTGGTCGTCCTCGAGTCTCGCCAGGCACCTTCTGCCAAAGGCTCCAGGACAGACCATTTCCCCCGGCTGCGGAGTAGAGCACATTCTTCACTTCTGGTCCTGTCCTGACTGGACCAAGAGCTACTGCATGAGCGATCTCCTGCTTGATCTGAGTGAAGGCTTGTTGCTGTTCAGGGCCCCAGTGGAAATCATTCTTCTTGCGGGTCACCAGGTAGAGAGGACTCACAATCTGGCTGTACTCGGGGATATGCATCCTCCAGAAACCTATGGCGCCTAGGAAGGCTTGCGTCTCCTTCTTGTTGGTTGGTGGGGACATCGCTGTGATCTTGTTGATGACTTCGGTAGGAATCTGACGTCGGCCATCTTGCCACTTCACTCCTAGGAACTGGATCTCTTTGGCAGGCCCCTTGACTTTGCTCTTCTTGATGGCAAAACCGGCTTCCAGGAGAATTTGGATGATTTTCTCTCCTTTCTCAAACACTTCTTCCGCTGTGCTCCCCCACACAATGATGTCGTCGATGTACTGCAGATGTTCCGGAGCCTCACCCTTTTCCAGAGCAGCCTGGATCAGTCCATGGCAGATGGTGGGACTGTGCTTCCACCCCTGGGGCAGTTGGTTCCAGGTATACTGCACGCCCCTCCAGGTGAAAGCAAACTGAGGTCTGCACTCTGTTGCCAGAGGAATGGAGAAAAATGCATTTGCAATGTCAATAGTGGCATACCATTTTGCTGCCTTGGACTCTAGCTCATACTGGAGCTCCAGCATGTCTGGCACAGCAGCACTCAGAGGTGGAGTCACCTCATTCAAGGCACGATAGTCCACAGTCAATCTCCATTCTCCGTCAGATTTGCGCACAGGCCAGATGGGGCTGTTAAAGGATGAGTGGGCCTTGCTGACCACCCCTTGGCTCTCCAGCTCACGGATCATCTTGTGGATGGGAACCACAGCATCTCGATTAGTCCTGTATTGCCGGCGGTGCACTGTCGAGGTGGCAATTGGTACTTGCTGGTCCTCCACCTTCAAAAGTCCAACTGCAGAAGGGTTCTCTGATAGTCCAGGCAAAGTGTTCAATTGCCTCATGCCCTCTGCCTCGACAGCAGCTATTCCAAAAGCCCACTTGAGTCCTTTTGGGTCTTTGAAATAGCCGTTACGGAGGAAGTCTATGCCTAGAATACATGGAGCCTCTGGGCCAGTCACAATGGGATGTTTTTGCCACTCCTTCCCAGTCAGGCTCACCTCGGCTTCAACCAGGGTCAACTGCTGTGATCCCCCCGTCACGCCAGCAATAGAAATGGATTCTGCTCCCACAAGTCCCGATGGCATTAGGGTACACTGCGCACCTGTATCAACTAGTGCTTCATATTTCTGTGGCTCTGATGTACCAGGCCATCGAATCCACACAGTCCAAAAACACGGTTTTCCCGTACCTCTACCTGGCTAGAGGCAGGGCCCCTCTAGCACTGGTTATCATTCCCTTCCTGGTCATACATTCTAGAGGTTCCTTCAAGGGGATCTGACCCATCATCTTCCCTTCTATTGTACCTAGCAGGTCGGCCATGGGAAGCTGAGGCTACCTTCGCTTTAGCCGAACCCCCTCGGCCAGCGTTTCCCTCCTTAAGCTGACGTACCCGTGCTGCCAGGGCAGTAGTGGGCTTCCCATCCCACCTCCTCATGTCTTCCCCATGGTCATGCAGAAAGAACCACAACTCAGCTCGTGGGGTGTACCCTCTCTCCCTAGCCGGGGGACGTCTGGCTCTGGTATTGGGGCCTGTGACTCTCACTGGTGCCACATTGATCCTCCTCATCTCGTCCCTAATCTCCTCCCTCAGGTCCTTCATCTCCTCTCTCATCTCCCTTATCTCTTTCATCTCCTCCCTGAGGTCTTGAACCACAGCAGAGACCTGAGCCTTCATCGGGTCACTGATCACACTGGCATAATACCTGAGCCTGTCAGCTATTGAGCCCACCATCTCTCGATTGTCATCAGCATTAATAGTTGCAAGGAAGGTGGCATGTTGGTCTGGCCCTTGCCTTGCAAGGCTCCACAACATTTGCCCGGTGCACCTGACCCTATCAGGGTCATTTTCGTGCTGTCCATCCCTCCCAAAGAGCACCTCCATTATGGCTGCTTCTCTCAGCCGTTGGATCCCTTCCTCAATGGTCTTCCAGGACATTCTACAGTGGGGATCCTGCATTCTGTCTTTGTGGACAAACTTCTCTCTTACACCCATTAAAAGCCTCTCCCAGAGAGAAAGGGGCCCTGTCTCCCTCGCGAACACTTTGTCAACACCCGGGTCTTGGGCCAAGGGTCCCAAATTCTTTGCTTCATTATTATCCAGCTGCACACCTGGGCCCATAAGGTCCCAAACCCGAAGTAACCAGGTTTGGAAGGCTTTGTGCGCGCGTCGCTTAACATCATCTCGCAGATTACGGAGAGTATCGAAGTGGAAGGACTCAGTGATGATTACGGGCTCAGATTCCACTGCTGATTGTGAGGGCAATGGCTCCCCATCATCATTAACTGGGCGTACTGATTTGGTCTTATACTTTGTACGCACCACAGGGGCAACTTTGGCTGGCCGTGGCTGCTCTTGGGATTCAGCTGGAACCTGGATGGTTGTAACATCTGTGGGTTCCACTGCTGCACCATCAGACTCTTTCTCTTTGGGGCGAGGAGAGGGTTTTACACCTGCTAGGGAGATGTATTCCTTCAGCAGCTGGTATATTCTGTGTATCATCTCCTCCACTAGCACCCCCACCCACTCTGGATGGTTCGTTTCTGAGGCAGGCTGTTGGACAGGGTCAGGCTGTGGGGTATCCCCAGGCTCTGGGACAGCCTCGGGCTCTGTGGCTGCATCCCTATTCCCTAGTACAGCTGTTGGAATGGTTACCCAGGGAATTTTCACCTTATCCCGGAATGCAAAGTAGGATAGACCTATCAGCCACAGCAGCATCAGCCACTGTATGATATCATAAGCATTTAGAGAGTTTCCAAACCTTTCGAGCATTAGTTGGGTAGGCCCAAAATAATGAATAAAAGGTTGGGAAAAACCTTCTCCTGGTGTTATCTCCTCACAAAAGGTACCATTACCAAACAAACTCCAAAAACATGTACTGATGGTGTCAAAAAACTGTAACCATGTGCCTGCCGTTAAAATGAACTGAAAGATCCAGAAATTCTTCACTCTATTGGCCCATTGTGCAAACTGGATGACAGCCACAATAACCTTAGTTATAGGGCCCATGTTTAGGTAGGGAGCTGCAAATGGGAAAAATGTGGTCACAAGTATGTGCCAACCAAACCAGGGTATACTCAACATAGTACCACTTAATGAGGTTTTCATATTCACCACACTAAGATAGGTCTCACAGAAACTGTTATTCCTTTTTCTTCCAATGCCCTTGTGCCCCACATTGGGCGCCAAGATCTGTCTTGGTTTGAAAGACAGGCGTCTGCCAAGAGAGGTTGAACCCTCCCCCAGGACAGAGAATGTGATTTCCTTTCCTCCCTCCCTCCGAATTATTCAATTTTGTAAATCAAGGGCTTTCAGGCAAAGGTATGGGAAAAAAGGAATATCAGTTCTTTACTAGTATCTATAAACAAGCAATAACAATAATAGCAACCACAACTAGAACCAGAAAACCAATAGCAGATGGCTTGTGAGCTGCTGAGCCTTTGCCCGTGTGGTGTAATCATGGTTGCAAGCAGCAGGGGCGCTGTTGAGCTCCCGGCCGGGCAGGGCAGGCGCGATGACTCCCGAGCGGCTGCAGGTGGCGCTGTTGAGCTCCCGGTCGGGCAGGGCAGGTGCGATGACTCCCGAGCGGCTGCAGGTGGCGCTGTGGCGCAGGGTCAGGTCAGTGTCCAGCAACTGGTGATGGCGGACAGGCTGAGAAAGCGCGGAGGGCAGCGAAACGGCTCGGAGCAGTGAGAAAGCAGGGCAGCAGGGCGGGCACCGGCTCTCTCTCCCCGTCCAGCCAGCGGGCAGCAAGGATTTCTGCAGTCACAGCAGACGCCGCGGTCTCGTGCGGCAGAGGGCGGGGGGGGGGGGGCAGGCAGCAGAGGCCGCGGGACTCTCCCAGCAGCAGCCGCGAGGAAACACAGCCCGGGGGGAAAACGTGCCCTTCCCCGTGGGGAGAAAAGGTTGAATCCAAGCTCACCCAGTCAGGAGAAGAGAAAACAGGGCACAGTTGGATTCCCTCTGGTCCCAGCCAAAAAGCAAAGAGCAGCCTCTCCTCTCCGCGTCCGAACCACGAGAGAGAGGTTCCAAGGCCTCCCTCTTCCCTTCACCTGCCTCGCCCAAGCCCAGCTTTTGTCTTTTTTACAAAAGGCTTGATTGCTCTAAACATCTAACTATTTGTTGCTTAGTAACAGGAATGGGAAGAAATTCTCAACCCCCGACACTTAAATGCTGCTAAGTGTTGTTCTTTTGCTAAGTTGTGCGGTGGTTTTGCTTAGCCCAGAACATTAGCAAGGTATCTTTAACATGTAAGAGAAATTTAAACCCTTCAAAAGCTGTTGTAGTAGGCCTGAAGATGTGTCTGAGGGGTGGAGAGAGGCAAAAAGATGGTTCCTGTGTGAAGGTTCTGGAAGTTTCTCACCAAGTCTAGTAGAGCCAATCTCTGATGGCTCTGAAGGTAATAGACATGCTGCTAGCCAAGTCTAGGCCAATTAAAGATGTTAGTGATGCCTTTGTGATTTAGGGTAAACTAGAAATTATTAATTTAAAGGAACAAGAAGTTGGATAATAACAATATTCTTGAACTGATTTAGAGAGCCAGAGATTGGATAATTATTTACTAGGATATGCCTGCTGCAAACCATTTATTATTCACTTAATGAATTTGTGCCTACCTGGTATCAGGGAGGATGGAGAGAAGAGAGCCAAATAATTGAGAGAAACCACCAAGTGTAATTGAGCATCCCGCCCTTGGACCCCAGGACCGATACAAGTTGGCTCTCAGGCTTGGACTTGGACCAAGAACCAAGGGAGCATGTGCAAGGGAACAGGGTGAACAGTTTGTTGTGAGGAAGACTATCGATCACGCTGTCATCAATCATTTGGGACCCCTGCCCACAATTAATCTGAGACACTGCACTTGCGCGAGCATATTTAAATGAACTTTGAACTCATTATAATACGAAGCGGGGATAGATAATGAATATGTATAGGGGCTTTGTCTAACTTTATGCATATGTAATCTGTAACCTAATATAAACCTAGTGAAGTTCTGCTGAGGGTGTGCATGCCTTTGGAGGGGCTACCCCCCATGCACCCCAGCTGGAATAAACGCATACCTACTTCATAACTATCTGAGTTGTGGAGTCAATTCTGTGCTTCATTTGGCACCCCAGGTGGGACAAAGTTTACCTGGCTGCAGGATCGACTGAGGGGCTGACATCCTAGGCGCGCCCCGGGATTTTCCTGGAGGACCTCCGCTCCTCGGCCGCTCACTGCGGGGGCAAATTACAACCATCTGATACAGCGGAGAAACGGTATGTGTTTTGGGTATAGGGAAGCCTGTAAGTCATATACGCGTGGCTAGGGCTGCTGGTAAGACACAGAGAGACGTCCTGTGCGCAGCGTTGTCCCTGAGTGGTGAGCTTGCAAGTGACTGGTTAGGGCTGGCTAAGGGAAATCAGCGAAGTAATTGGTCGTCCCTAGCTGGCAAGGGGGGATTCTCTGTCCGGTAGAGCGGCCACGAGCGATTCTGGTGGTGAATCGAGTGGATCCCTAAGGAAACTAGTTTGAAAGAGAACTAGTTTGAAGTATTGTTAACACCGGTGTTGTGTATGTGTGTGGGGTGCAGATTAGTCTGCACGAGCAAATGAGAAATTGATGAAGTGTGAGGCAAGTGGTCTAATAGAAGTGAATATTTGGGTATGGTTGTGAATTATTAGCTTTGGCGTATGAGTGTGGGTTTTTGGAATTTTTATTGTACTTTGTTGTTGTGGTCGTAAAAGCGCTTGTTGTGTTGTATACATGTTTATTGTTGTGTTAGGGTGAGTGAGTGTATGCAGTTGTTTGAAATTGTTGTGGTAAGTGAATAAAGAGAAACTTTTTACCGCGGCCAGTTAGAGACACTTTTTTTCGCTGACTACATCAAAAGAGCATAGCTGTGCCACAGTATGATTAGTGGGTTTGCAGGCTTGTGGAGTTAAGAGATACTATTTTTTATTGACCTGTCAGAAAGCAACTGCGCAGGTTGTAAAGAGAATAAGTTGGTGCATTATGAAAGTTTAGTGTGGACAAAATTACCAAGTTCTTTTTTAGCAGTGGAATCTTAGAAAATATTGGAAATATTGAGTTAATTTACTTAGTGAAAACAGGAGCATATAAAGAGTGGTTGCCTTTTTATTTCTTTTTCTTCTTCTTTCCCCTTCCTCCCTCTCAGTAATTAATCTTGATTTTATTTTTTTCTTTCTCTCTCTCATACCAGCTTGGCTTTGAGTGAAATAAATGAGATGCTTGTCTGATGCCAAAAATACCTTTCTGTTTTGAATGTAAAAATAATTACTGAAGGTTTGGGCATTGTGCGAGTGTGCTGCATGTCACAAAAAGTGGTATTGTGTGTTCTGTTTGAGATCAAAGTGGTGTCCAGCATGTGAGGATTCTGAAATTCAGGCTCGATATAAGATAGACAAAATAAAAAGTGGAGATCTTAACGAAAGAGACACTGTTAGTACTGTGACAGAGAGGTCAGAAGCAGCTGTTATTGCCATAGTGTGTGGAAAGAGTCCTTTAGTTCCTGAAATCTGGTCAGTGTGGGAGGAAAACTGGGAAAAAACAGTAAGGCAGTGTGAAAAGAGGTTTGCCTGGAAGAGAGATAAAACCAAGAGAAGGAAATAGAAAAAATGGGAACTGGGCAAAGCAAAGAAGTTCCTAAAACTACTCCACTTGGCTGTGTTTTAGCACATTGGAAGGAAATTGCAGGGAGTGGAGGTACAGAAGATAAAAGAACTCTTATCAAATTTTCAACTCAGTGGTGGCCTTTGTACAAGCTAGATGATGGAATTAGGTGGCCTCCACATGGGTCTCTAGAATATAACACTCTATTACAGTTAATGTTGTTTTTAAGACAGGAAGGAAAATGGGGTGAGGTCTCTTATGCTGATATGTTTTTCTCTCTTTGAAATCACCCCGAATGGCAAAGAGATTGTGGGATTAGACCTCCCACCAACCCTATGGTATTAGCCCTTGAAAAGGAAGACAAAAACAAAAGGGGAAAAATTAAGAGGTGTTGCTCTTCCTGCAGCATTGGAGAGCGGTGTATAAAATCAGATAAGGTTTATCAAGAAGTGCAAGAACATGATTTAACTGATCTGATTAAGCCTCCCCCTAGGAAACAAGAGGATGTGGACTCGGAAGGAACATTGACTCCAACTCCCTCTTGCCCAGACAGTCCTGTCGCATCTCGGACCAGGAAACAGGCGCTACAAGCCTCCCTAAGGGAAGCAGTGGGACCAGAGGGAGAAGCAGTGCTGATTAAGGTACCTTTTTCTACAATCGACCTAGACGCATGGGAAAAGGTGGCCAAAAATTATCGGACTGATTCGGTAGGTACTGCTAAACGCTTGCGATTTATAATTAAACATAATCCAGATTGGAGTGATATGCATTTGTTATTGGATGCTGTCATGGTTTTTCGACAGGACATTGCCAGGAGGACGCACGAAAAGAGGGCAACCAGGCTCCAAGCTTAAAGTTGCAAAAAGTGTTTAATTACCTAACAGAGTTGGAGGATAAATGCAGGCAAAAATAAACTTTTCATACAGTTTTGGTTCACTCCCCCCTCCCTCTTATGAACCTGTAGTATTCACCCCCTTTCCTCCTTTACAGTCAACAAGCCGGGTGGTGGGGGGGGGCAGGGTGTGGGGTCTCTTTTCAGTCCACAGAGCAGATTCTCAAATTTACTCATCACCACAATTCTACTACAAATACTCTTTATCTCTACTTATTTCTCTCTCTCTCCAGACAGTTTTCTTTCTGCTCTCACCCCCACCCTCTTAAGAAGCAGTCTCTGCACTCACCCTCCCCCCCTTCCCTCTTTCCAAACCAGCAACACAGACAGGGGGCAGGTTGGGGGGTTCTCTGGTCAGTCCAATCAGGAAAAGAGGTTCTCTACTTAGCCAGGGGGTCCTTCCCACGAGAGACAGTCCTTTGAGAACTTCTTTGGCGTGGGTACAATCTCACGAGCAACATCCCGCCCGAAATTCTGCTGCAACATGAGTCTTTTTGTCCATAGGGTGCTGTGCAGACTCTCCCGAGCCGAGGCCAGGCTGCTTCCATTCCAGGAGCAAGGCCTTTCTCTCCTTTGGAAGGCCTTTGCAGTTTTAACTCTTAGATGAGACTCCCACTGGTTCACAGTCTTTTCCAGGCATCCACCTGCTCTTCTGGCATGGGCTGTGGGTGATTTTCTGCACTCCTGTGGACTCCATGGGCTGCAGGGGACCTCCTGCCCCCCCATGGCCTTCACTGTGGCTAGCAGAGGGTTTTCAGCTCCAGCACTGGGTGCCCCTCCTCCCCCACCTTCTTCACTGACCTTCACGTCTCCATGCTGTTCTCCCTCACATATTTTCACCTCCACCTCCTCCTCCTCCAACTACAAAGAAGTGAAAGAAGTGCGTGCCTGCTTTGTTTTGAATTTTTCTTAAATATGTTTTCACAGAGGCGTAACTAGCACCTCCAATTGGCCCAAACTTGGCCGGCAGCATGTCCATCACCTTCAAAGCCATCAGAGATTGGCTCTGCTGGACTTGATGTAAAAACTTCCAGAACTTGCACTCAGGACACACAGGAGCCATCTTTGTGCCACACCCCACCCCTCAGACACCTCCCCAGGCCTACTACAACAGCTTCTGAGGGGTCCAAATTTCTCCTAGATGTTAAAAACACTTCACTGATGTTTTGGGCCAATCAAAACCACCACAGATGCATTAACTGAAAAACTGAAAAACAATTAATTTTAAAAACAGCAGGGGATTTGGCAGAGGACTTCTATAAAACACAACACCAAGATGTAAAAGATTATTTTCCACTTCAAGACCCACACTGGGATCCAAACAGGTCAGCAGAAAGGCAAAAATTAAAGGATTACCAGGAATGGGTAGCAAAAGGGATGGAAAGGGCCATTCCTAAAATCATAAATTGGTCAGCCTTATATGCAATTAAACAGGGTCCTTCCGAGCCACCATCTGATTTCCTAGATTGCCTGAGAGATGCCATGCGTCGCCACACTACATTAGATCCTGAATCTGATGTAGGAATACAGCAATTAGTAAATCTGTTTTTGGGGCAATCTACAGGGGATATTAGACACAAACTTCAGAAGCTTCAGGGGGCAGATGCGAGAAACTTAGAGACCTTATTAAATGAAGCATGGAGAGTATTTAGCTATCGAGAAGGGTACAAACAAGGAATGAGAAAGTTAGTAGCAGTAGTAGGAGAAGAAAGAAAGGAAAAACATGAGCAAGGACCACCCAGACAAGGCCCACCTAAGTTAGGTAAAGGCCAGTGCGCTAACTGTAAGGAATTTGGTCATTGGAAGAGCCAATGTCCAAAAAGAAAACAGAACAACCAGCAAAGAAGACGAGGTCGAGAACCAGTCATCGCACACATGAAAGAAGACTGAAGAAGACCGGAGGACTCCACCCTAGAAGATCCATTGGTTATAACGAAACTAGTGGAAAAAGAAATAGAATTTTTGGTGGACACGGGGGCAACATATTCGGTTTTAAATAAAGCTTTAATGCCGGTGGGGGATGATTATACCATGGTTCAAGGGGCAACTGGCCAATCTGAAAAAGCATATTTTTGCAAACCTTTAAAGTATAAACTGGGAAAGCAATGGGGTATTCACAAGTTTTTGTACATGCCCAGATCTCCAAAAGCCCTTTTGGACAGAGATCTGTTGGAACAGTTACAAGCAACCATTTCATTCAAAGACGGGGAAATTACTCTGGAGGTAAATGATCAACAATATGTTGAAATACTAAGTTTAATGCTAACGACCACAGAGGCTGAGGGAGAAGTTAGTGAAGAAATTATGAATCAAGTATTCCCTGGGGTATGGGCAACAAACGTACCTGGAAGAGCTAAAAATGCACCTCTGATACAAATTAAGTTGAAGGAAGGGAAACAACCAGTCAGGGTTAAACAATACCCCCTTAAGAAAGAAGACAAGGAAGGAATTAGCCCAGTGATTGAAAACTTTTTACAGCTAGGGCTATTGAGAGAGTGCAAATCTGATTTCAACGCCCCCATTTTACCAGTCCGCAAACCTGATGGGTCATATTGGGTGGTACAAGATTTAAGGGCAGTAAACAAAATAACTGAGGATCTTTATCCTGTGGTGTCAAATCCCTACACGCTACTAACTGAGCTAACACCTGAACTAACCTGGTTTACTGTTTTAGATTTGAAAGATGCCTTCTTTTGCCTCCCTCTCCATGAAGCCAGCCAGAAAATATTTGCGTTCGAATGGGAAAATCCCAAAAGCGGACACAAAACTCAGCTCACTTGGACGGTGCTGCCCCAAGGATTTAAGAACAGTCCCACCCTATTCGGGGATCAACTATCAAAAGACCTGGAATCCTGGGAAGCCCCCTCTGAAGAAGGGAAGCTATTGCAATACATTGATGACATCTTAATAGCTACCTGGACAGAAGAAGCCTGTGTACTCTGGACAGTAAGTTTACTAAATTTCTTGGGGCTCCACGGGTACAGGGTGTCCAAGAAAAAAGCTCAAGTAGTAAAACCAAAAGTAATTTGTCGCTGTTGAGCGGCTAGCTGAGGACTGACCCAAGTTCTCAGACAAGGAAAGAGAGGAGAAAAGGAACTTTATTGTTTTGAATTCCATATATATAGAGTCTACAGAAGTGCCCCAGATTGGTCAGCCCGAGACCTCCCCCTAGGCACAATTGGCCAAGCCCGAACTCACTCAATCCGGAGAAACTGTTTGCAAAACATCCAAACTTTATCTTGTTTATGAAATATAGCAAAATGTTCCCACGAGAAGAACCTGTGCTAGCCACAGTAATTTATTTGGGCTATGAAATCAGTGCTGGGCAGCGAACTTTGGGACAAGACCGGAAAGAGGCTATTTGCCAAACCCCAAAACCCTGAACTGTAAAGGAACTACAGACTTTCCTGGGGATGACGGGATGGTGTAGGCTTTGGATCCTTAGTTATGGGGTCCTTGTAAAACCTTTGTATGAGCTCATCAAAAAAGAAACCAGAGATCTTCAGTGGACAAAGGAGGCCACGAGGGCCTTCAAACAACTGAAGAATGCCCTGATGTCAGCTCCAGCTTTGGGACTTCCAGATGTGAGTAAACCATTTTTTCTGTTTTCTCATGAGAAGCAGGGGATTGCCTTGGGAATACTAGCACAAGATCTGGGCCCATATCGATGGGCAGTTGCTTATCTGTCTAAGCACCTAGACGCAGCAGCTAAAGGGTGACCCGGGTGCCTCAGGGCTGTCGCAGCAGTCGTGCTAAACATCCAAGAGGCACGCAAGTTTACCTTTGACCAGAAAGTGACTGTGCTAGTGTCCCATACAGTGTCTGCAGTGCTGGAAGTGAAAGGCGGACACTGGCTTTCCCCACAGAGGTTCCTGAAATACCAAGCCATCATGGTGGAACAGGACGATGTGGAAATATTGGTCACTAACATTGTCAACCCAGCTTCTTTCCTCAGCGGAAACAACAGGGAGAAGGTGCGCCACGACTGCCTGGAAACTATGGAAGCCACATACTCCAGCCGTCCAGATCTGAAGAATACACGTTTAGATGATGCAGAGAGCTGGTTTACCGATGGAAGCAGCTACGTCATCAGCGGAAAGCAACATGCAGGGTATGCAGTCACCACCCGCAAAAAGGTAATAGAATCTGGACCCCTACCAATAAACACTTCTGCCCAGAAAGCTGAAATAATTGCTTTAACCCCTGCTTTGGAAATAGCAAAAGGGAAAAAGATAAACATTTCTACAGACTCAAAGTATGCATTTGGAGTTGTACATGCACACGGAGCCATTTGGAAGGAAAGGGGACTGTTGAACTCACAAGGAAAAAATATCAAACATGCACAAGAGATAACCCAGCTGTTGGAAGCAGTCCAGCTACCTGAGAAAGTAGCAATCATGCATATTAAGGCACACCAGAAAGTGAACTTAGAATTGGAAGAAGGACATTATCTGGCGGACAGAGAGGCAAAAGAAGCAGCAAAAGGTGAGGTGACAACTGAAGGGGCTTTAATTCCAGACGGCCAAATCTCCCTAGAAGGTAAGCCAACCTATAACAAAGAGGACAGAAAACTAATCGAAGATCAGAATGGGTCATATCATGAAGAGGGTTGGGCTATTACTGAACAGGGCAGGTTGGTCATTCCCTCTCATTTAGTGTGGGCACTAGTAAGAACAGAACACCAAAAGACACATTGGGGAATAGATGCCCTACACAAATATTTAATTGAAAGAATTATTGCCAGAAATTTATATGCTACCATCGCACAAGTAACCTGACAGTGTGGCCTTTGCCTCCAGACTAGCCCTAAAAATATCCCCAAACCAAAATTGGGCCAAATTGGGAAAGGGAATGGGCCTGGACAGCAGTGGCAAATTGATTTTTCGGAACTCCCAAGAAAAGGGGTCTATCGGTACTTGGTGGTATTAACAGATACCTTTTCAGGATGGCCGGAAGCCTTTCCCACTAGGACTGTCAAAGCCCGGGAGGTAACCAGGGTATTGTTACAAGAAATAATACCACGCTTTGGAGTTCCAGCCACAATGTCCTCAGATAGAGGACCACATTTCATTTCAAAGGTGGTACAACAAGTTAGCCATCATTTAGGCATAGACTGGGAGCTTCACACCCCATACCACCCACAGTCAAGTGGTCAGGTGGAGAAAATGAACCACCTAATCAAACAGCAAATTGTAAGATTGTGGCAAGAAGCCAATTTACCCTTGCCCCAATCTCTTCCACTTGCATTGTTACGAATCTGAACTAAACCCAGAACTAAAGAAAAATTAAGTCCTTTTGAAATGCTCTATGGGAGACCATATGGAGTACAGAAAGGACTATCCACCCAAGCTGGGGAGGAAACACTGACCGCCTATATGGTGTCCTTGAGTAAGCAACTCAGGGAAATTGAAAAGCATGTGGCTGGAACCCGGATTCGGGGCCTAGACAGCCCAGTACACAACATTCAACCTGGAGATTATGTCTATGTTAAGTCTCTTACAGAGAAAACTTTGGAGCCACAGTGGGAAGGACCATTTCAAGTACTCCTTACCACTTTCACTGCAATCAAAATCAAAGAACAGAGCGCCTGGATTCATCATACTCGAGTGAAGAAGGCTCCAGAGACCCCCTTGGAAAGTGGCTTCTAATGATAATGAACTGAAATTGAAATTTACCCGGGTAAAATGAATGCAATTAGAAAAGTTACTCTCATTGGTGTTCTCACAATTATAACTATACTTCAAAGAAAAGGAGGTACTTTTAGCCAGGGTGATATTGAATGGCCTTGGTCACAAGCCCTCATAGGGCATTCCAGCTTTCAGGGAAAGTACCCTCCCGCCAGCCGTCCGGATTTGGCTATGCTTGTAATGCATGATGATGAAATTTACCACCCACCTGAATGGGCTTGGAATCGAGATGAGTGGGTCATGACCCTACCTGGAATCATTAATGAAAAAATCCAGGTGGGATGCAGGAAAATAGAACCTGGTTTTCAATATGAAAAAGCCTCTTCTATTATGGTTTATGGCAATTTTTTTGATTTCAATCTGGCATCTAAAGTTCACTCTGGCATTTCAAAGGAGTTATGTCCTACTGAGGACTGGGATTGTGTTAAACAAGGTTTGTTTTCCTTATGTTGTCGCCAGAAATTCGCTAGCAAAAAGACTTCCAGTGACCCAAGCAATAATAATGTTGAAATTACCAAGTCTTGCAAGGAAGAGCAAAGTGACTGCTGGTTTAATCTTTCTATGGTTAATCCTTTTTATGTTTAGTATGCAATTAGAGCTCTAAACCTGCTCAACCAATACTATCAGGTTTAACTCAGAAAATTAAAATGAATGTGGTAGCCAGACCAAAACAAGAGTCCTCCCAAATTAACACTCCTATTCCTCCTAAACTAACACTTTGACCAGAAATTTACGAAGTTGGCCCATATGTGATAAGAAATACAGGCCAACAGCAATTGTTGTTCAACCCAGAATGGTCTCTTAAGCGTGTAGAATTACTGATGCAAATTAACATTTCTGAAATTCAACCAGCTTGCTCCTCTCTTTTAAAAACATCTTTTGAAGGCTGGACAACATGGTTACAGAGGCAAGGACTCTTCAGGAGCAGAACACGAAGAGATTTAACTGGAGTGTTAGGAACAGGATTGGGTGTTTTAAATGAGATTGATTCAGAGATACTAATGAATAAATTGGCCACCACAACTGGTGACCTAACAAGACTAAAACAACCTTTACAATCTTCTTTACTAGCATTAGGAAATGGTCAGTGGCAAATTTCAAAGGTACTTCCAGATCTTGCAAAGGCTAACAATCAGGATCATAAATTAATAATAGATGCACTTGGAGCAGTTCAAAATAATGTGTCCCTTGCTCTTAGTTGCATACAAGCACAATTATGGATGCAATCAGCAGCCTCTTTAATTATAAGGGAATGAAATGAAGGTGTTTTCCCTATTGAAATACGAAAAGCTGTTTGGAATAATGCTACCGAACTGGAAAAGAAGCTCCAATCTTGGTGGACTTTAGTAAACTTCACCTATGGTCCAATTACTAACACAGCTACAGCCTTTGTACTCAATATAGGCAATGCCACAATTTATGTAATACACCCCATCGTTCCTTTAGGATTAAACCACGATGGAGCAGTGCTTTACCCTTCTGAACACAGAGCATGGGCCCGGATGGTTGGCAAGAAATGGCAAACTGTAAATTTAGAATCATGCATTACATGAGAACAAGGGTTTATCTGTGAGAGTAACACAATTAATGCCAAAGATATATGCTTAAATGTTGAGCAAAGCATTTGCCACTTTGAAGTTCACCCGGATACTAATCAGAGAACAGTACTTGTATATATTGGTCAGGGTTGTATTTGCTTAAGAACAATGTGTGTTTTCATAGAAATAGATAATGACAATGTTACTTTGGATGTTAGGAATCGTTCTAATTTTTGTATTTGTAATTTTGTGAAGATCATTGGGTGTGACTTTTTGTATTTGGCACCAGTTGTATCTCATCAATTGATAAAATCCAATTACACAATGTGTCATGAATTATCATCAACACCTATTGGGATGAACCTTATGCTGGTGAGACAATTGGTAGAGCACCAAGACTTAATTAACATTCTAAAAGGGATTCAAAAAAGTGGAAAGAAAATTTTAATAACCATTTACCATGATACAGAGGAAATAGGCAGAGTCTGGCAAAGAGCCAGACAGGATGCAGATCACCTCTGGTGGGATGTGCTTTTTGGATGGTCACCTACTGCAACTGGTATCCTTAATACATTATGTCACCCCATAATCGTTTTACTAATTTTGGTAGGTATTAGTCTTGTGTTATCTGTTCTGCTATTTGTTTGGAATTGTAGGATGCTAAAGAGGCTATCCATTTTAACTACTTTATCGAATGTACATGGTAAGGCATTGAGAGATACTTATCGCAGAAGCTTGCTAGAAGAAGAATCCATTTACTAGTAAAAGAATTTACTAATCTTATAGAAAAGGGGGGACTGATTTAGGGTAAAATAGAAATTATTAATGTAAAAGAACTAGAAGCTGGATAATAGTAATAATAATATTTTTGAACTGATTTAGAGAGCCAGAGATTGGATAATGATTTACTAAGATATGCCTGCTGCAAACCATTTATTATTCACTTAATGAATTTGTGCCTACCTGGTATCGGGGAGGATGGAGAGAAGAGAGCCAAATAATTGAGAGAAACCACCAAGTGTAACTGAGCATCCTGCCCTTGGACCCCAGGACCGGTACAAGTTGGTTCTCAGGCTTGGACGTGGAACAAGAACCAAGGGAGCATGCGCAAGGGAACAGGGTGAACAGTTCACCATGATGAAGAGTATGGATCAAGTAGTAATCAATCATTTGGGACCCTTGCCCACAATTAATCTGAGACACTGTGCTTGTGTGAGCATATTTAAATGAACTTTGAACTCATTATCATATGAAGTGGGGATAATGAATATGTATAGGGGCTTTGTCTAACTTTATGCATATGTAATCTGTAACCTGATATAAACCTAGTGAAGTGCTGCTGAGGGTGTGCATGCCTTTGGAGGGGCTACCCCCCATGCACCCCAGCTGGAATAAACACATACCTGCTTCATAACTTTCTGAGTTTTGGAGTCAATTCCATGCCTCAGTTGCTACTGTTGTTGTTGCTTGTTTGCCTTGTTATAAATACTAGTAAAGAACTGTTATTCCTTTTCTCATATCTTTGCCTGAAAGCTCCTTGATTTCAAAGTTATAATAATTCAGAGGGAAGGGGGGTCATAATACTCCCCATTACAAGGGAGCTTCCTGCCTTCCTTGGTAGACACGTCTTTCAAACCAAGACAGAGATGCTGGAGAGCAGCTCTGAGGACAGGGACCTGGGGATCCTGGTTGATGACAAGTTGTCTATTAGTCAGCAGTGTGCCCTGGAGCCAAAAGGGTCAACCATATCTTGGGGTGCATCGGGCAAAGCATTGCCCGCTGCTTGAGAGAGGTGATTTTCCCACTCTACTCTGCACTGGTACGGCCTCACCTCAAGTCCTGTGTGCAGTTTTGAGCACGAGCACCACAATATAGGAAGGACTAGTGATAGGACTTGAGGAAACAGCTGGAGCAGTGTCAGGGGAGGTTTAGATTGGATATTAGAAGAAGGTTCTTTACCCAGAGGGTAGTTGAGCACTGGAACAGGCTCCCCAGGGAAGTGGTCATGTCCCCAAGCCTGACAGATTTCAAGAAGTGCTTGCACAGTATTCTCAGGCATGTGGTGTGACTCTTGGAGCTGTCCTGTGCATGGCTAGGAGTTGGACTCAATGATCCTCGTAGGTCACTTCCAACTCAGGATATTCTATGATTCTATGACACTCCAAGCTTCCACTATCCCTCATTTCCAATTACAGAGAAAGGCCATTATATCTCCAGGGTGCAGTGCTGATTTACTTTTGAGTCAGTGGAAGACACCTCTTCCACAGAGTAGAGATGTCCTCTGACACTTTAATCTAGATCCTTTCTGTACCAAGTTAAGTCAAAAGCAACTATCTTGTATTTGATTAAAGGCTCAAATTAACTACTCTAGAGGACAGAGTAATTAACCTTTCTGCATGCTATCTCCACAAAAATCTTAAAATATTATCTCTAGTGATGCCAGATAATTAGCTTTATTGGGGAGGGGAAAAGCAAATACATTATGTTCAAGGCTTACCACTAAGCAGTTCAATCCAATTTTGTACTGTTTCAGGAGGTTGGGTCTCTTTTATGTGTTTCAGAGCTTCATCAAGCAGAACATCCCCTGTAGGAACATCTGACTTACAAATTACCTAGGACAGAATAAAATGCACTCAGTATTTTTACTTAATTCATATACCATACCATAAAAATCCAACAATAAAAACTTTTAAAACCCATGTGTTATCAGAACCAAGGAAAACTTTAAGGAGTGAGGAATCTTCTCTGAGAATATGCAAGTTTAAAAAACACCTAGTTGTTAAAAAACTAATTATTATTTTAATTACAAAGCTCTGTTACATGTTAAGTTCTCTATAACCTTTATTAACCTTAACTGACCAGAACTATAGTATTAATAGCATGTTTAATACCTATTTTTTAAAGGAAGATAATCAACTAACCTGGCCAGGTCCTTCCATTCCTTCCCAAAACAAAGTATACTACCATGCTAAATTGCTCTCTGATAGCAGTCAATTTTACTATTTCAAGTCAATTTATTCAGAATAGTGCAGATAGACAATTAGGCCATGTGAAATTGAGAAAAAAATTAGAAAGTGAAAAGGCAGGAAAAATGCTTTTCTTCTTCCATATATTGATGTAGGTTCAAGACAGCATCTATATGTTTTACAGCTCTGAAGAACATTTTAACCAGCAACACAAAGTTCCATTCACTAACAGTTAAAATACATACATTAGGCAAAATATGTATGTACTAATAAACCCCTTAATATGCAGTCATAAATGAAATATCACTTAAGCTTGTTCTTAAATAACTTCCAAAATTATTTGAGTTTTTCCCCCGAGAGAAGAGAGAGAAAAAAATAATTTACAGTAGCATAATAAAATTTAAGAATGTGAGTAACTGCTTGTTTACCAGTATAAGTAGCTGTATAAACCATGTACAAGTACCATTTTTTTCTGGTTAGAAAAAAACCCCACCAAACTAAAACACAGATTTAACTAGCAGCCCAAGTCACGGAATCACAGAATGGGTAAGGTTGGAAAGGACCACGGTAGGTTCATGTCTCAGTTTGAAAGACAGGTGTCTGCCAAGGAAGGCGGGAACCTCCCTTGAAATGGAAAATATGACCCCCCTTCCCTCCAAATTATTATAACTTTGAAATTAAGGGGCTTTCAGACAAAGATATGGGAAAAGGAATAACAGTTATTTACTAGTATGTATATGTATAACAAGGCAATCAAACAGCAATGGCAGCAACAACAAACAAAACTAGAAATCCAATAACAGTCTTCTCTCGGCTTTCAAGCACCTTCCCCTTTGATGTAGTTATTGTCACAGCCGGCAGGGGCACTGTTGGCTCTCGGCCAGGCAGGGCAGGTGTGATGATACCCCCGCAGCTGCAGGGAGCACTGTGGTGTGAGCTCAGCCACCTCTCTCTCATGTGGTAATGGCGGGTGGGCTGGATGGTGAAATGGGCTGCAGCAGAAAATCTCGGAGCAGCAGCTGAAATGGCAGGGGGGCTGGCTCACCCCAGGAGTGGCAAACAAAAGGTAGCAGAACCTCCGGGGCCGTGCCTGAAGCTGCGGAGTGTCCTGGTGTCGGGTTACAGTGTAGCAAGAAGCCCTGAACCAGTGGCAGAGAACAGTGGGGCTGAGTGAAGAATCGCTGCCCTGGGTAGTTCACTGGCAATGGCTGGTTCCTGGGTCCGAGCTGTGCAGAGGGGGGCAGCCCCCGGTTGGGAACGGGGTGTTCCCAGGTCCTGGCATGGCATGCACTGGCTCTGGGCTCCCAAACAGCAGAGAAGCAAGCTACTAAGCTCCAGTCACAGCGCCGAAGCGGAAGGCAAAAGATGGGCAAAAGCCAAACAGCAACTGTATCTCTCCTCAGAGAGATCCCACCTCATGGCTGTGGGGAGACCAAATCACCCCACTGGAAGAGGAAGCAATCCCCCTCGCGCCCCCCCCACCCCCTCCCCCCAACTCTTGCAGGAAATCTCGGGGCCGGGGGGGCGACCAACCCAGACACAAAAAAACCCCCAAAAATGGATATGGCATAAAAAGAACCATCCCCAAGACAGTTCATCTCATACAACCTCCCTGCTCAAGCAGGGTCATCCCAGAGCGTATGGCACAGGATTGTGTCCAGATGGTTCTTGAAAATCTCCAGTGAGGGAGACTCTGCACCCTCTCTGGTCTCTGTTCCAGTCTTTAGTCACCCACACAGGAAAAAAGTTCTTCCTCATATTCAGGTGAATTAGTTTCTGCCCATTGCCTCTTGTCCTATTGGTTGCCACCACTGAGAAGAGCCTGTCTTCATCCTCTGACACCCTCCCTTCAGATACTGATAGACATTGATGAGGTTCTCTCTCAGTCATCTCTTCTTGAGGCTGAACAGGCCAAATTCTCTCAGACTTTCATCTTAAGAGAGATGCTCCAGTTCCCTCATCATCTTTTTCACCCTCTGGTGAACCTGCTCCAGGAGCTCCATGTCTCTGTTGCACTGAGGAGCCCAGAACTGGACACAGCACTCCAGATGTGGCCTCACCAGGGCTGAGTTGAGGGGCAGGATCACCTCCCTCGACCTGCTGTCAATGCTCTTCCTAATGCATCCCAGGATACCACTGGCCTTCTTGGCCACAAGGGCACACTGCTGGCTCATGGACAGCTTGTTGTCCACCAGGACCCCCAGGTCCTTCTCTGCAGCTCTGCTTTCCAGCAGGTCACCCCCAGCCTGTACTGGTGCAGGGGGCTATTCTTTTCCAGGTGCAGGACTCTGCACTTGCCTTTGTTGAATTTCAGATGGTTCCTCTCTTCCCATCTCTCCAACCTGTCAAGGTCCTTCTAAAGAGCAGCACAACACTCTGGACTATCAGCCACTCTTCCCAGCTTTGTGTCATCAGCAAACTTGCTGAGGCATCTGCCCCTTTGTCCAAGTCATTGGTGAATAAGTTAAACAATACTGGGTCCAGTATAGAACCTTGAGTGACACCACTAGTGAC
This sequence comes from Entomyzon cyanotis, assembly GCA_024500445.1. Lineage (NCBI taxonomy): Eukaryota > Metazoa > Chordata > Aves > Passeriformes > Meliphagidae > Entomyzon > Entomyzon cyanotis. Next base: position 273,500 of record JAKEPQ010000399.1, read on the forward strand.
AATCCTCCAACTAGACCTTGTGCCACTGATCATGACTCTCTGGGATCTGTCGTTCAGCCAGTTCTCAATCCACCTCACTGTCCACTCATCCAGTCCACAGTTCCTGAGTTTTCCTATGAGTACGTCGTGAGAGAGTGTTGAAAGCTTTGCTGAAGTCCAGGTAGACAATATCCACTGCTCTCCCATCATCCATCCAGGTAATTGTTTCATTGTAGAAGGCAATCAGGCAGTTGAAGTATGATTTACCTTTAGTGAATCCATGCTGACTACTCCTGACCACCTTCTTGTCCATGTGGATAGAGATGGCCTCCAAATTAGATGCTACATCAGCTTTCTGGGGATTGAGGTGAGGCTGACTGGCCGGTAGTTCCCTAGGTCCTCCTTCTTGACATTTTTGAAGACCAAGGAGACATTTGCTTTCTTCCAGTCTTCAGGCACCTCTCCTGATCTCCATGGCCTTTCAAAGGTGATTGAGAGTGGCCTAGCAATGATGTCTGACAGCTCTCTCAGTATTCATGGGTGCATCCCATCAGGGCCCATGGACTTGTGGATGTCAAGTTTACCTAGGTGTTCTCTAATGCAATCCTCCTTGACCAAGGGAAAGTCTTCTTTTCAACATTCCTTAACCCTGGTCTCCTGGGTCAGAGATCCCTGAGGATTGATCTTGTCAATGAAGACCAATGTAAAGAAGGCATTCAGCAACTCTGCCTTCTCTGCGTCCTCTGTTGCCAGTGATGCTGGAATGATTTTTGCCTTTTTTCTTTTCTATATTCTCTGTATTCTTTACACATGTATTTGTAGCCTTCCTAATACTTTTCCCTACCCTTTTCCCCAGCTAGAAAGACCAAACACATTCCAGGGGCCCTTATCCTATCTTGGTTCTCACTGGCTACAAGGCCAAAAAACATCTCTTTGAGACACATTTTCGTAAACAAAGTACAGCTAGTACCAAGGGGGAGGGGAGTCCAGGAAAGGGTTGAACCAGAAGGGGGAATTACCTCATCGCTTGTGCTTCTAATTGGGAATTCTTGTCAATAATGCTAATTTGCCAAACTTATAAAACTGTATTCCACCGGGGGGAGGGGGGGGTGCTTTGTGGATGTTTTTTCCATATCTGCTCCTGAAGGTCTCCAATAAAGACCAGCTTTTATATTATCTCCTATACTAATATCGTCTTGAAAGTGTGTTGTTTTCTTTCTAGGTTCTTTAAGGCATCACCAGGGTCCTCCTCCATTTAGGAATGGGCCCACATTATCCTTTGTTTTCCTTTTCTTATTGAAAAAGCCCTTCTTGTTTTCCTTGACATCCTTGGTAAGATTTAATTCCAGATGGGCCTTGGCCTTCCTTGTCATATTTGTACTTTTTCTGAAAACCTACTATATTCATTCCAAGTGGTCTGATCCTGTTTCCACCTCCTGTGTACTTCCTGCTTATGCTTGAGTTCTTCATTCATCCATGCAGGCCTCTTGTCCCCTTTGCCCAATTCTTTGCTCATTGGGATGCACTGTTCTTGAGCCTGGAGGAAGCAAACCTTTAACATCAATCAAATCTCTTTGATACAAGGGAATCAGAAGTTAAGAGATAACTTGTCAGAAACTGCTCACAACACAATATATCTACTGACTTAGCATTCATTGTGTTTGCGAAACAAGGACTGTGATACTCTGGAACTTCCACGCTGGCAAAAAACCCAAATTTGTTGTTCTGGCCTTTGGATGGAGAGAAGGTCAGTGAAAAAGACCTTCTGCAAAGACCCCTCCATAAAACAGAACTACACAGGTGCAAGGATATAAAAATGACTTTTGAACTCATTATAACACAAAGCGGGGATAAGTTATGCATATGTATAAGTGTATTGGGAAACTCTATGAATTTGTAACATGTAACCACATACATACTGAGCTATACAGGACTGACGGTGCACGTGTCTTTGGAGGGCTACCTCCCACGTGCCCGGCGCTGCAATAAACATACTGGCTTTACAACTTAAAATTATATAGGTTGTGAAGTTTTGTCTCTTTCCTAAATCATCTTGGACCCCTCTTCTCTGCAGGGTCTGTTTCCATGGGATTCTTCCAAGATCCCTGAAGAGGCTCAAGTTAGCTCCCCGAAGTCCTTGGTTGTAATCTTACTTGCTGTCCTGCTTCCTCTTCACCTGATACTGAACTTCACAATCTCATGGTCACTAGAGCCAAGGCTGCCCCCAACCTTCATATCTCCAACAAGGCCTTCCCTGTTTGTTAGTTTAAGGTCAAGCACCACACCACTGCTTGTGGGATCCTCCACTATCTGTGACAGGAAGTTGCCATCAATGCTTTCCAGGAACCTCCTGAACTGTTTGTGCTTCACTGTGTTGCTTTTCCAGCAGATGTCAGAGCAGTTCAAGTCCCCCACAAGAAGCAGGGCCTGTGACTGTGAGGCTGCTTCAAGCTGCCTGTAGAAGGCCTCATCCACTTCCTCCTGCTCAGGCAGCCTGTAGCACACACCCACAACAGTGTCACCCTTACTAGTCTGCCTTTATATCCTAACCCATAAGCTCTCGACCTGCTCGTTATCTACCCCAAGACAGAGCTCCATACATTCCTGGTGTTGCCTCACATAGAGGGCAACTTCACCACCACACCTTCCTGATCTGTCTCTCCTTTACAGCAGTGTAGCCCTTCATGACAACATTCCAGTCGTGAGCTATCCCACCATGTCTCTGTAATTGCAATGAGATCAAAGCCCTGTCGCTGCACACAGATCTCTAGTTCCTCCTGCTTGTTCCCCATACTATGTGCATTGGTGTACAGACACTTTATAGAGGTATTTGAGTGTGTTACTATCCCAGTGGGGGTGCAAAAAAATGTCCTTTCTTGTGGTTATGTCTTTGGCTGATTGTGCTTGAATAGGGTATTCCCTCTTAAACCTCCTTTTGCTACTTGGGTGGTCGTTAAAGTTCTCCCCTTTTCACACCTTATCTCTGTTGAGCCTGGCCCTGTCCCCATCCCCTTAAAATCTAGTTTAAAGCTCTCTCAAGGAGCCCTTCTAACCCCTGAGCTAAGATCCTTTTTCCCCTTTGAGACAGGTGGACCCTGTTTGTTGCCAGCAGGCTTGGTGTTGTATAAACTGACCCACGATCAAAAACCCCAAAATTTTGCTGGTAACACCAGTCCTGAAGCTAGGTATTCATCTGCAAGATCTTCCTGTTTCTTGCCCCATCATTCCCTGCAACTGGCAGGACAGAAGAGAACACAATTTGTGCTCCACATCCCTTGACTAGTCGTCCAAAGGTCGTGAGGTCCCTCTTGATTCTCCACAGCCTTCTTGTTGAGACTTCATTGGTACCCACCTGGAAAACCAGTAGCGAGTAATAGTTAGTGGGCCGTACCATGCTGGGAAGTGTGGTGGTGGGTAATACCACCTCAGGAACTGCTGGGGAGCCAAGTGGTCCCAGTACAGCAGGGTTTCACTGATGGCAAACTTCCTAGTCTGAGTAACACAATAAGTCCCTCCCCAAATTATGTAAATCCCCCTGGCTGTAACCTAACCCCTGACTCCATCCCTCCCTTCTCCCCATTGGTTGTAGTGTTCCCCCCGCCTCCTCTCCCCTGACCCCAGGTGATCCCTATATCTAGGGACACCTGGGGCTCTTCCTCCTCTTTCACCCTGGAATCCTTCGGAATAAATATCTGGAACATCCAGCTGATTGAGCCTCTGGATTCTTTGTCTCTGGTAACGTGTGAGCTATCCAGCTCTCTGGGTGAGTGAGAATCTGTGCCTTACACCGGCTCGGGTGAGAGAAGGGTCTTTCTGTACAGCACCAGAGCAGTGCTGGCTGGAGTGATCTCTCAATAGCCTTAGAGACACTTTCGGTAAACGCAGAGGCCTGGTTCCACCCCTCCTCCCCCCTTGCGTTAAGTGGCGCTCGATACAGGGACATAAAAAATCCCTGAAAGTGTCTCAAAAGGCTTTATGCCATAGATGTCACGATCGGAGCAGCTACTTCCCTCGAAAACAGGTCTAAGTTTTATTAGATCTGTTTAAAGAGGCAGCCGAGAAATCTCCGTTTGTCTGGGACAGGAGAAATCGGCTAAAACCAGAGAACCACGCCGAAAGTTTTTTTTTACACTCTCGGAAGCCTCGAAGTGGTAAGTGAGGCTTTGCCGGGGTGAATTTTTCTTTTGTTTTTTTTCTTATTTTTTCTTTCAGTGTTGGGAAGAATTTATTTGGGGAATATGGGTGGGAAGTTAACCCGTCCCCAATCAGAGCTTTATACCTCCCTTAAAACCACCCTTAAGTCAGATAATTCCCAGTTTTCTAAGGGGAATTTAAAATCTTTTGTTCGATGGATTTTTAACATCTTTCCAAATGTTTCTGTAGTTTCTGTTCAGTCTCTTAGTTTCTGGGATAAGATCGGGGAGAAACTGACAGTTCTCACACAGTCTGGGGATCAAAGAGTTGCTAAATTCCTCCCTTTGTTTGTAGTGATTTATAAGTCTGTTAAGAACTCTAAGACTGAGTCAGTTCTGCCGAAAAATTCAGACCCTTTTTGTGCTATTTCCCCTGTGTCTGTTCCCTCCCCCGCTCTCCCTAAACCCCCAGAACCCCAGGGGGGAGAAGCTCTCTCTCCCTATCCCCTGCTCCAACCGGGACTGATCACCCCGGTCCGAGCCTGTCCCTCACCCTCCTTCCAGCACCCCAAAACCTCCCTACCTCGACTTCATGTTTCTTACAAGATGGCGAAAGCCACGTGTTACCCCTTTCTCCTGTGGGACAGGACCCGGCCCACGTGGCACAACAAGCCGGAGTGCTTTGTTCATATCAGTTTAAAACTCCCGGGTTAGCGTCGGTCCCTCCCCCCGCAGTATCGGCTGTCCCTGCGTCGGCCCTGCCCCCTGCAGTATCGGGTGTCCCTGCGTCGGCCCTGCCCCCCGCGGGGAGCTCTCACCCGGGCGCGGGCCCCTCCCTCGTTCACCCCCCTCCCCCGGCGGTGCTACTCCTGCGGCCCCGCTCCTCCCCGGTTCCCACGGCAACGGAGCCAGCCAGCGACGGAGGAGGAGCCGTCCCCACTGTGCCCGGTCCCGGCCTCGGGCTGCCTGTTCCTCTTCGGAAGAGGAGAGCAGCGATTCTGAAGAAAATCCCTGGCTTGAAATACGCCGGCAAGCCGCACAGGAGGGACACTGGGGAATAGCAAACAAAATCTCTGTCACTGCTGTCCCAGTGCATTATAGCAGGGCTGGAGGGAACCCCCCGCTGGGACGCCCTCTCATATGCACAGATAAAAGAGATGTGCAAGGCGGGGGAAGGATTTTGGGCGTGACTCCCCTTATTTTAAGAATCTACTTCAAGCTACCTTTGCTGCAAATGTATTAGTTCCACATGATATAAAAAATCTTATGGCATGTCTTCTGTCACCGGGGGAATACATGCTGTGGGACAGAACTTGGAGAAAACAATTGAAAGACCTCCTTCAGGTATATCTCAGAGATCCTAACAGGGCTCACTTAACACTAGAGGATCTTTGCGGGGAAGGAAACCTGGTTAAACCCCAGGATCAGGTGAGACAATTGCCTGAACTGATTTTAGAAGATATCAAAAGAGAAGCTGACAGGGCTTTGCTCTCAACTCCCTCGGACTCCACCCCCTCTCTAAATGTCTCCATCATAAACCAAGCAATCGATGAGTCCTTTATAAAATTCTTCGACAGACTAAAAGAGTCAGTCGAAAAGCAAGTTGGGAATTCAGAAGCCCAAAAGGAGCTGCTGCGTGCATTAGCTATGGCAAATGCTAATGAGAGTTGTAAAAAAAGTCCTCCGAGCCCTTCCTCTAGGTCCCGCTCCTACCCTCGATCAGATGATTGAGGCTTGCACCAAATTAGCATCCCCTGAGGCAACTATAGCCCAAGCAGTTTCACAAGGGGTAGCAGAAGCACTGGCAGCATCGCAGAAAATACCTCATAGATGTTATAATTGTGGGAGTTTTCAACACATGGTCAAAGACTGCCCTGAACCAAAGCGTGTTAAGAGAAATACTAACAAAAATACTGAGACTGTACCCCCAGGCTGTCCCTGCCAGCATCACCATCAGAAGGACCAGGGAAACGGACAGTGAAGCGCGGCACCGCTCCGCGCAAAGACACAAATTCTACGGCCGTCTCTCCCTGCCCTGCAACCCCTGCCATGGACTGTAACTGCGCACCGCACAGCGGAACAGACAAAAGACTCCGTCTTGTAAGTACTGATACACACCACTTCTGCAATGGAAATCAACAACACATATATGTAAATTTTGAAAAACCTTTTGATAAGACTGTGGACATCTTGGTAGTCGGGGACACTAAGCACGGTCCACCTGAACTTTCTATTTTACCTGAGGTGCACAAAATAGACCCCAGTGGACAAGTACAAATTTCTGTCTCCTGTAACAACACTCCCTGGTTTCTATCAAAGGGTCAGGTGGTAGCACAAGCTATCATACTACCTGAAAACCACCCCAGGTGCCACAGAACACTTTCCATATGGTGGGCAGAGGTTGTGGGTGCAGACAAGCTCATGATGCATTGTAAACTACACAATGATAAATCCACTGCTTACCTGACGGGGATGGTAGACACAGGGGCCGATGTAACCATCATTTCTCAAGCAGAATGGCCCCAGGACTGGAAAACCAAACCAGCAGGCGGGAGAATCACAGGCATAGGAGGGTCAGCAACTTCCCAGAGGAGTACAAATAATATCATCATAGAAGGCCCTGAAGGACACACAGCCACCATCCGCCCATATGTAATTGACTCTGGTTTTACCCTCTGGGGCAGAGATCTCCTTACCCAGTGGGGGACTCAGCTGGTAATCCCACCTCCATCTCAGGATTTCTAGCTGGGGCCACTGGGAGACGCTCCACCCTGCCCCTTACCTGGAAGACAAATGATCCAGTCTGGGTGACCCAGTGGCCCCTAAGCAAAGAGAAGCTCAGCGCTTTAGAATCCCTGGTAGAAGAACAGCTTGCCAAGGGTCACATTGTACCATCTAATAGCCCTTGGAACTCCCCTGTCTTTGTCATACGGAAACCTGGAAAAGACAAATGGAGGCTCCTCCAAGACCTCAGGAAAATCAATGAAGTCATTGAAGATATGGGACCCCTACAGCCTGGCCTGCCCTCGCCCTCAATGCTTCCTCAGAATTGGAAGCTTGCTGTCATTGACATTAAAGACTGTTTCTTCACAATCCCCCTACACCCAAGTGATGCTCCTCGGTTTGCTTTCTCCGTGCCATCCCTAAACCAGGAAGCCCCCCAGCGCAGATACCACTGGTGTGTGTTACCCCAGGGTATGAAAAATTCTCCAACTATTTGCCAATGGTACGTGGCTCACGTCCTGTCCCCCATCCGCAAAGAGTTTGCACGTTCTATCATTCTCCACTACATGGATGATGTGTTGATTTGTGCACCAAATGATAAATACCTGAACTTAACTCTAGAAAAAACTATTCAAGCCATTGAGAAAGCAGGGTTCGAGATCCAGCAGGAAAAGATTCAGCGTACCTGCCCGTGGACCTACCTGGGACTCCGCATCAGCGAACGGACCATCGTACCCCAGCAGCTCACCATCAAAGACAACCCAAAAACACTCTGGGACTTGCACCAGCTGTGTGGATCTATAAACTGGGTTCGTCCTCTGCTGGGAGTTACTACGGAGGACCTTGCACCACTGTTTAACCTCCTGAAAGGCTGTGACCACCTGGACTCACCCCGAGTCATCACAGAGGAGGCCCGGGAATCCATCGCTAAGGTACAGCTTGCCCTATCTTCTCGCCAAGCCCATCGGACAAGTCCTGAGTTACCTTTTAATTTCATCGTTCTGGGTGAGTCACCCAGGCTGTATGGACTGATTTTTCAATGGGACACTGCACAAAAAGACCCACTTCTTATAATAGAGTGGATCTTCTTACCACATCAGCCACTCAAAACCATAACAACACGACAAGAACAAGTAGCCCAACTAATTATGAGAGCCAGAGCACGCCTCCGTACCCTTGCAGGGTGTGATTTCACCTGCATCTATCCATCATTGGAAAATAGTTCCTTAGCAAACGTACTCCAAACAAATGAGCACCTTCAATTTGCTCTGGATAGTTATCCAGGCAAGATTTCAAATCATCATCCAAAACATAAATTATTCAATTCAACTTTTCATTTGGCCCCAAAAGAACTTCAAAGTCGAACCCCTCTCAAGGCTCTAACTGTTTTTACAGATGGCTCTGGGAAATCCCAAAAGTCAGTCGTGACTTGGAAACATCCCAAAACGCAAGTGGGGGAGCACGATGTCCAAATAGTGGAGGGCTCTCCGCAAATTGCGGAGCTATCAGCCATTGTTAGAGCTTTCGAGATGTTCGAAGAACCTATTAATCTGGTAACAGATTCAGCTTATGTAGCTGGAGTAGTTGCCAGAGCAGAACATGCCTGGCTAAAGGAAGTGTCAAATCCTAAATTGTATAAACTGCTCTCAAAACTTGTTTTTCTGCTTTCCCACAGAAAGCAGCCGTTCCATGTGATGCATGTGAGGTCACACACCGATCTCCCTGGACCAATCGCTGAAGGGAATCGGAGGGCAGACGCTCTAGCTATGCCGGTGAAAGCTCCTAACATTCCAGACACCTTTGCTCAGGCAAAGCTGAGCCATCAATTTTACCATCAGAATGTACCAGCACTCATAAGAATGTTTAAACTACCTCGAAACCAGGCAAGGGCAATTGTAGCAACCTGTCCTAGCTGTCAGAGCTACCAAATGCCATCATTAGGGTCTGGGGTTAACCCCCGGGGTCTAGGCAGCTGCGAAATCTGGCAAACAGATGTAACCCATGTCCCTCAGTTTGGCAAATTAAAATATGTACATGTTTCTGTAGATACATTTTCTGGAGCTGTTTTTGCATCTGCCCATGCAGGAGAAAAGGCAAGAGATGTTATAAAACACTTTCTGCTTGCTTTCTCTACCCTGGGCGTTCCTGCTGAGATAAAAACTGACAATGGTCCAGCATACATCTCTAACAGACTTCAAGAGTTTTTTAGCTCGTGGGGCATCAAACACATTACAGGCATCCCCCACTCCCCCACAGGACAATCCGTAGTTGAGAGGACCCACCAGACAATTAAGAGGGTCCTAGACCAACAGCAGGGAGGGTCAGAACTCAATTCTCCCATTTTGAGACTCTGCAAAGCCCTTTTCACAATAAATTTCTTAAACAATTTGTTTGAAGAGCCTGACCCCCCTGTGTTCCGGCATTTCACTAATTCGACCCAAGCCAAATTAAAAGAACAACCGCCAGTGTTAATCAAAGATCCAGAAAGCCATCGAATATCAGGCCCTTTTTCTCTAATTGTATGGGGGAGGGGATATGCTTGTGTTTCCACACCTTCAGGACCCAAGTGGATACCAGGAAAATATGTAAAGCCCTACCTCCGACCGTCGGCGACAGCTCCTGAGCAGACGAAAGATGACACACCAGACACTGACAAAGAAACCCCAGACAAAGAAACCAGTGCTGCTTGGAGAAGACGTCGGCGCAAGATACCAGTCACGTGAACAGCTATTTGTGCCGCCTTCAAGCAGTTCCCCAAACCCACAAATCCCTTATCTGTTACCCTCATGTGTTTCCCTAACCTTCTACCCTATTACCTGTGCGTTATGAGAAAAAAAGGGGGGATGAGAGGGAAAAAAAGAAAAAAGTAACAGAAAACCATCTTTTAATGATCTTTGCTTGGAATCCCATCCCAGTTCCGGGGTGGGCCGTGCACTCTCGGCAGGCTTTCTGTACTGGCACCCAACAAAACCCAAATTCTATATTGGAGAAACCATACTCGATTGGCCCGCCAAAAAAGAAATATACAACAATTAGATCCAAATTGTGATAGCGAAGTTATCAATTGGTCATTGTCTAAAAGGATTGCTGCATCATTTTTCCTGCCTGGAGTAGCGGCAGCAAAAGCCTTAGATGAACTGAGCCACCTTGAGTGCTGGCTTGGAAAGCATGCTAACCTAACCTCAAGTGCCCTCTCTCAACTTCTTGAAGATGAAGAAACCACCAGGCATGCAACACTGCAAAACAGAGCAGCCATCGATTTTCTTTTATTGGCCCATGGACATGGCTGTGAAGAATTCGAGGGGCTGTGTTGCTTCAACCTGTCATCTCATGGCCAGAGCATCCACGCAACGATACAGAAAATAAAGGATCAAATCAAAGAACTAAAGACAGAAAAAGAAGCAGACTGGATCGGCGATCTTTTTGGACAATGGGGACTTCAAGGATGGCTAACATCCTTCGTCAAAGCTGGACTGTGGGTGATCCTAATAATTTTCCTCGTTCTAAGCTTGTTCGGTTGCCTCAATAAGTGTTTAACTAAGCAAGTAGGGGAGGCCTTTCCTTTAAATAAGGAAGGGGGAGATGTGGTGGTGGGTAATACCACCTCAGGAACTGCTGGGGAGCCAAGTGGTCCCAGTACAGCAGGGTTTCACTGATGGCAAACTTCCTAGTCTGAGTAACACAATAAGTCCCTCCCCCAAATTATGTAAATCCCCCTGGCTGTAACCTAACCCCTGACTCCATCCCTCCCTTCTCCCCATTGGTTGTAGTGTTCCCCCCGCCTCCTCTCCCCTGACCCCAGGTGATCCCTATATCTAGGGACACCTGGGGCTCTTCCTCCTCTTTCACCCTGGAATCCTTCGGAATAAATATCTGGAACATCCAGCTGATTGAGCCTCTGGATTCTTTGTCTCTGGTAACGTGTGAGCTATCCAGCTCTCTGGGTGAGTGAGAATCTGTGCCTTACACCGGCTCGGGTGTGAGAAGGGTCTTTCTGTACAGCACCAGAGCAGTGCTGGCTGGAGTGATCTCTCAATAGCCTTAGAGACACTTTCGGTAAACGCAGAGGCCTGTTCCACCCCTCCTCCCTCCCACTGCGTTAGGGAAGTTTCTTGGTGATGTCCCTTACCCAGGCCTCAGGAAAGCAGCACACTTCCCTATAAGTTGGGTTCAGTCAGCATATCAGGCCCTCCATTCCTGCCCTGCCCTACGTGACCCCTCCAACTCAGATGAACCTTCATCCACTTCCTCATTTCCCTGGTCCTCAGATTTCAGGGCCTCATACTTATGGTATAAGGGCACCTGGGAAGGTGAGGCAGATTGGGAGTGGATTTGCCTGCCACCCTGAGCAGAAACCTGTTTCCACTCCCCTCCCTCTAAGGTCTCCTCCTTCTGCCTGGTGGTGAGAAGGTAGGGGATGCATTGCTTCTAGTGAAGTGGATGGTGGGTCCATTTGTCTAAGGCATGGTAGAGTGCAGCTCCACCAGTCAATCTCCTCCTCCGAGTCCCTAATACTTCTTAGCCTTTCTACATCATCTCTCAGTTCCACCACTAGGCTGAGCAGATCATCGTCGTAAAATAATCTAGTCTAGCCCAAGTCAATATGATTTAGGGTGAGCCAGAATTTATAAATTTAAGAGAACTAGAAGCTGGATAATAATAATAATAATAATAATAATAATTTTTGAACTGATTTAGAAGGCCAGAGATTGGATAATGATTTACTAAGATTTGCTTGCTGAAGACAATTTATTATTCTCTTAATGATTTTGTGCCTACCTAGTATCGGGGAGGATAGAGAGAAGAGAGCCAAATAATTGAGAAAAACTACTGAGTGTGACCGAACATCCTGCCCTCGGACCCCAGAATTGGTACGAGTTAGTTCTAAGGCTTGGACTTGGACTGAGAACCAAGGGAGCATGCAAGGGAACAGGGTGGAGAGTTCATCTTGAGGAAGACTACTGATTCCGCCCTCATTAATCATTTGGGACCCTCGCCCACAATTAATCTGTGACACTGCGATTGCGCGAACATATTTAAATGAACTTTGAACTCATTATAATATGAAGTGGGGATAGGTAATGAAGATGTATAGGGGCTTTGTGTAACTGTATGCATATGTAACCTGTAACCTAATATAAACCAAGTGAAGTGCTGCTGACGGTGTGCATGCCTTTGGAGGGGCTACCCCCCATGCACCCCAGCTGGAATAAACACATACCTACTTCATAACTATCTGAGTTGTGGAGTCATTCCGTGCCTCAAATATGTTTGAATTAAAAAAAAACAACAACAAAATCCTATCTTTCTTTAGGAAAAGAAGCATTACTACTGTTTCAAAGCTATTTATGGAAATAATGATTTCATCTGTCAATTTAAATAGTTTTACAAGGTAGCACTTTATAATCATCAGGTAAAAAGATAACAGGCAATTGATAGAAAAATGAACACATCAAAACTGTTCTCCATATACAAGGGAAGCAGCAGGTGAAAGATGTTAGTTTTAGTAAAGCTTCACAGTAGTCAGAAAGGTGGCCTGGAAAAGCTTTAAGTGTCCTATTGAAATGTATGTCAAGTTCCTTTCTGTTCTGTAGTTCTAATAATCCTTACTACAAACAATAGAGGAGTACAATACATTTTCCGGATGACATTGAAATGAGTTGCAATGTCAAGACAACTTAAATACTGTCAAGATGATTCCAAACTGGAGATGTGTACAAAGTCAATTAAATGAAATTAAAAGGAAATGCAAAGTAGTATAGTCAGTATGAGAAAACTGACAAATATAAAAGTTACAATAAATTACTGTATAGTTAAGAATGACAGAAAAAATCTAGTAATTCTAGCAGTAGACTACAACCCAAATGAATCAACAAAAGCCAAGTCTTTCAACAAAGTAAGAATTTTATTCGAAGCTGTATTAACAGGAAATTGCTGGAGAGATCTTTGTGAATACCTAACATGTCATGGCTGGAATACTATGTTCAATTTAGATGGTGTCTATAAAGCATAGAAACTAAGATTTTAGTAAAAATCAGCAAGAATGAACCAGTCCACAATGCAAAGTTAAAAATAAAGATGTTGAGATCTAAAAAGAAGCATGTAAGATTGTCGTGGTTTCATCCCAGCTGGCAATCAAGCCCCTTGCAGCTGCTTACTCACTCCTCCACCGGCAGGATTGGGGAGAGAATTGGAAGGGTATAAAACCAGAAAACTTGTGGCTTGAGATAAAGACAGTTTATGAGGTAAAGCAAAAGCCGTGCACACAAGCAAAGCAAAACAAGGGATCCATTCACTGCTTCCCATGGGCAGGCAGGTGTTTAGCCATCCCAGGAGAGCAGGGCCCCATCACCCATAATGGTTACTCAGGAAGACAAATGCCACCATTCCAAATGTCCCTCCCTTACTCTTTCTTTCTTTATATACTGAGGTAAAGCTCACAGCCCTCCCAGTGCTGTTCTTTACATTAGCTGGAAGGGTGCTGATAACAAACCAGTGTTTTGGCTACTTGTCTCAGTTTGAGACAAATTGGTGGGGGTGAAATGCTCCCAAGTTCCAGCAAGCCCCTCCTCAACCCAGGCCCGGAAATAATTTCCTTAGAGGAAAGTGAAAAGAAAAAAAACCTATTTATTTAACAAAACAAAAGAAAAAAATGCCCAGAAGTCATGGGAAAAGGGAAAAGGACTTAATAAACCTGAGTAAACAGCTGATGTATTCAGTGTCATTTGTCCCTTGGGCATAGCTTCCCCCTCCAGAGGGTCCAGGAGGGCCAGGCGGAGTCGCTCCGGTGGCTCCCTGGAGGATTTTCGCCTACTGTCCTCCTGGGGGATCTTCTGATTCTCGGACGAGAAATGAGAAAGAAGTGGTCAAATAGAAAATCCAAATCTATTTGCACTTCAACCATCCTCGTTTCTTTGAGCTTTTGCCCCCTTCCACCAGCACTGCACCTGTCCAGGGCTGAAGGCTGAGCTCTAATTCAAATTCAAATTGTAGCTGACAACTTCTCAGAGAGGAGTGAATGTAGGTAACAGCTCTGGCCTGATGGCTTATCAGCTAAGATGTACAAGCATGCATTTGAAACCAGCACAGAAACCGCTGAATCATCCCATGAAGGACCACGCATGCTTCAGAGGGAAAGGTGAAAAGTCATCCTTTATCCTGGAGGGGTCTTTGGGGTCTCCAAAGACCACCAGGACATACAGAGAATGTGTGGTGCACATGCTAATGATATTAATGACTTCTGAGAAATGATTTGTATAACCACTCCTATCCTGGGGAATGTAATGAATATTCATGAATTTTACCTATAACACTGTGTCTTTGGGGGTACTGAGGTGTGTGTTTGGTGGAGAAAATTCCCCCACACCCGGTGCATCGAATAAAGCAAATACCCACTTCTCTGACTTGGTCTCTGAAGTGTCTCTGGGCTCGATTGGGGCGAATCAGAAAACAAGTTGAAAAAAAATCCGAAAGGGAGACGGAGAAGAAGCAGTCCCAGGGAAAAGCTGCTTGTTAGCTAACAAACCAAGCAGTGAGCCGAAGCAAGCAAACTAGCAAGCAGCAGCTGGAAGCAGGACCCAGGAATGCCCCCCCTCGTGCTCTAAAGGCCGAGAAACCTGGGGGAGGGTTTCAAAACAACCCATGCTGGTAGAGCTTCTCTCAGCTGCTGGACAGTTTAAAGCTACAGGAATCCATTTCTGCGCATAAAGCAGATGATAGGGGATACAGGATTATCATAACATCATCCCAAGACACTACTGCTGGGCAGCGCTGTCCCTCTGGCATTCCTTCCCCCATCAAAGGGATGAGAGTGGACAAGATCCTGGGAGGGGACACAACCAGGCCAGCTAACCCAAATGAACCAAAGGGATATACCATACCATATGACGTCAGCTCAGATATATAAGCTAAGGGAGAGAGAAGGAAGGCGGAGCATTCATGAGTTTTCAATGTTTGCCTTCCCGAGTGACTGTTACACGTGCTGAAGCCCTGCTTCCCAGGAAGTGCCCGAACATTGCTGCTAATGGGAAGTAGATTGACCTTTTGTCATGGTTTGACCCTGGCAAAATGCCAGGGACCTACAACATCTGCTCTCTCCACTCTCCCCTACCACATCTGGGCAGAGGAGAGGGAAAAAAAATTGTTAACACACACACACAAAGGGCTCATGAGTTGAGATAAGGATCTGGGAGAAGACACACTGAGGGCAAAACAGGCTGAAAAATTAAAGTTGCAAAGGGATTTATTGCTAACCTAACAGTCAGAGGAAGATAATGAGAAGTAAAATAAGCTCTTAAGACACTGTTTCTCGGCTCACCCCCCTCCCTCCTTCCCACCAGCAGCACAGAGGGACAGGGCATGGGGGTTTGGTCAGTCCATCACCAAGATCATCTTCTGCTGCTCAGGAAGAGGAGTCCTCTATGTTGCTATGGGTCCCTCCCATAGGAGATAGTCCTCTGTGAACTTCATTGGCATGGGTCCAAATCTCACAAGCAGCAGCCCACCCGAATCTGCTGAAACATGAGTCCCTCCCATGGGCAGACAGTCCTCCCAAAACTGCTATGACATGGGCCCCTCAACTACGGGGTACAGACCTCCGAGGCCAGGCTTTTCCATCTCAGGAGCAAGGCCTTCCCACTGAGACTCCCACTGGATCACAGCTTCCTCCAGGAATCCACCTGCTCTGGCATGGGCACCTCCCCACAGGCTGTGGGTGGATGTCTGCACCCCCTGTGGACCCCATGGGCTGCAGGGGGACAACCTGCTTCCCCATGGTCTTCACCACGGCCAGCAGAGGATTGTCAGCTCCAGTGCCAGGAGCACCTCCTCCCCCACCTTCTCCACTGACCTTGGTGTCTCCATGTTGTTTTCCCCTCACATATTCTCACCTCCTTCCCCTCCTCTGGCTAAAAATAAGTGTGTACACCCATTGCTTTGATTTCTTCTCAAATATGTTATCACAGAGGCATAACCAACATCTCTAATTGGCCCAGGCTTGGCCAGCGGCATGTCCATCATCTTCAGAGCTATTGATGCCTAATGATTTTTTGTCCTTTCTTTTTATACCCTTTTATACATTTTTATACCCTTTCCCTTTCCTTGTACCCTTCAAAAACATTCCTTGTACCTTAGCCCTACATGTTTATAACTCTTGTAGTCTGATATTTAGCTTAGTTTGGGGGTTCTCCAGGGGGGAAGAGGAAACATCCCTGCTATCTCAAAACTAGAGGCTCCAACCTTGGATGGAGCCTTCTCTCTGGAACATGTTTTTGTAAACTATGCTGTAGTCTCATTTGGAGAGGGTAATTAGAATAAGGGGACAAATACTTCATTTTTTAAGTTTCTTATTGGGGGATTTTAAGTAGACATGCTAATTTGTGAGGTCCATAACATTGTATACATGTTGTACATGGGTGTGCTGCTTGGCGTGTTTCCACCTTTGACGAGTTGTGCACCTAGGATCCTATTAAAACCAAGGTAATATCCTTTTTCCCTATACTGCTGTGTCTGCCTCATATTTTTCCAGCTTTTAAGGCATCACTATCAGACCTCTTTTTTCCCTTTAGCTTTTGCATGTGCAAATCTCTGCTTATTCCTTTTCTTTTACTGTAATAAAACTGCTTTATCTCACCCTGCTGGCTGTTCTCCATCTTACTCTCTCCCCTGTCCCAAAGGGAAAGGGAGTGGTAGAGTGACTTAGTGGGCACCCGGTACCCAGCCAGGGTCAACCTGCTACAACTGAGCACGATGTCATATGGTCTGGAATATCCCTTTGTTCAGTTTGGGTCACCTGTCCTGACTTTCTCCTCCCAGCCTCCCACACACCCCCCAACTTCCTTGCCAGCATGGCAGTACAAAAAGCATAAAAGGCCTTGATTCTGTGTAAGTCCTGCTCAACAATAACAAAAAGATCTCTATATTATCAACCCTGTGTTCAGCACAAATCCAAAACACAGCCCCATACCAGCCACTGGGAAGAAAATGAACTCTACCCCAACCAAAACCAGCACAAAGGTATTTTTACAAAGAGGGAATCAAACAGTTGTTTAGGTTGTCTACTTTGGGAAAAATAAAAGATACCAGCTTATTCTGTATATACAGAAGATACAGGATGTATTGTCAAAAACTTCAGCAGGCAAATTAAACATTCAGGGACGTTGTTGAATTGCATTCAGTGGAGAATTTTAAGACTAAACATCTGTCAGGGAGGAACCAGAGAAACATGATTTTCTGTTACTGCATCAAGATTAAATGGTTCCTTGAGATACTGTTCCAATATCCACTTTTTGAAGCTGGAGATCACTCCAGCCATAAATATCAGATATTTAGTTTCAAGAACATAGCAAAGTTTTAATCCAGGCAATTCCTATTTGAAACTAAACACACAACAATACATATTTATCTCTCTGATTTACAAGCTTGCACCAACCTTTATTTACCCCATATAATGACATTTCATATCTTCCAGGTTTATATCAAGACTGACTTTTTGGGAGTTTCTCTTCTTTAATTATACAAGAGCATACTTTGAGTTTTTACGCTGCTAGACTGTGGTTATTAATAGCCACCCTTCAATAATTAGCCTAAAAACACCCAACATATTTATCTTTACTTCTTTTTAAAAATTGCATTCCATCAGTATTTTAATTTCTTTGATGTGATCCATATGATTTGCTTCACAGTAACCTTAGTTACACTGGATCACTCCAGCTTACTGCAGTTGGTAACCTACTACTCACCATCTCACTTTAACACGTGAAGTCATCTTTTTTACCTGCTTTATAAAAACAAGCAAACAAACACACAAACATAAACCTCACTAAAGAGATGTATCCCAAACTTAAAAGCATTTTTTCTTAAAGTGAGATTTTTTTTTAAAGTTTAGAAAACAGGTTTTCTTGCTTATTTGGTGTTATGTTTTTCTACCACTGCAAAGAAGATTAAGAAGCTCTTTTGAACATAATCCACCATGACAGTATGAACCTAAACATACAGGCATTTAGAGGAAAGAGCTGTAAGGAATATAGACTCTCCCATTCAACTCAGTCAGGGATCTATAAGCTCTTGGGAAGCCACAATACACAGTAATTTTGTTTCTAAATTTACTGTTCTCTGCAGCCAGGCACACAGCACTATTTCTTCTCACATCTCTGCTATATTGCATATTCACTGCACAGATTCTTCTGATTACCCTTATGTCCTAGGTAGAGGGATAAGGGGTACAGTTTTAGTGCTGTTTATTCCACACCACCCACTTCATTGGAGGGGGAGCAGTTTTTGGCAAGGAATGCCAAGGCATTGGAATCAGAATTTTTTTCTTGCCCCGGTTGTGGCAGGTAGTGGTTTTGTCCCCTTTAAGAAATGCAGGCAGAAGTGGAGGGGTCCTCTTTCTTTTGTTGGGCTCACTCGGGAGAGGGAGTTGCCCTGGAAGTCCCCAGCTGCCACCTGACATCGTCACCACCAGGGAGAACCCTGCTGGGTGATGTGGAGTGAGCAGCTCAGCAGCATAACTCCTTTTGGACAAAATAGTTTTCCAGGTTTTGCTTTGCCCCTATTTTCCATTGTCTTCTGGCTGGGGGAGAGCATTAAACTGTGGAAACTCATTTGCCACATTGTTTCCTTTGTTCTCTTGAGCCGCTGGTCTAGTGCGTGAGTCCCCCACCATCTTGCCATTGTTCCCAGTGTCACCAAATCTGCGGGAAAAAATACAAAAACCCTCCAACAACATTTTAATGTTAGAGAGTCAAGACATTACTTTATTTTCTGGCCAGGATGTTGTTCTGGCTAGGATGTACCACAGAAATAATCTCTTCCACACATAGCCCGGGTGTGCAGAGAGAATCATTCCATGATATATAGCTTTTACTCGATTTTTCAGACATTTTATACAGTCAAAATACATAGGAAAGCATTGGGTCAGTGTTCATTGGTCCAAAGTTGAGCAAACCCCACTATTCAGTCTCTCATTGGATCCGAATTTCTTCGCCTCTGATGCTAATTTAGATTCTTCATTCTTCAGTTTTTCTTATCAGTCTTTTCCAGGCCAGGATGTCTTCAGCCCTGCTGGAGGTGGTATCTGGGGTAGCTGTTTGTGATAGTCACTGATGTCCCGTGGATTTTCTGTTAATAGCCTTTATCTTTCTGGTTATCTTCGGGGTCACTCCCAATCTGTTGATATGTTGAGTCCACCAGACCTCATCTGGTAGAACAATGCCCTGAAAGAAACCTAAAATTCCTTTTCTCGGGGTAAAGAAAAACATAACCTTTGACTAAAGTTATACAAAATTTTTAACCTGATATATTTTCCAACACCAGGGGGCCACATGGTGCAGAATGTGGGAACATCTGCCATCTTGTCTTTGTCGGGGGAAACTAAATGGAGCCAGCAGCTTGGGATCAGCCACTATCTTGGTTTTGTCCTAGTGGGCCAGGTGACATCTTTCGGTGGTGAATATCCTTTTTGTGGGTAAACCAATCTTTTGTACAATCATCATGTTTATTATAATTTCTTCAGTAAATTGTGACTCTAACTTATAATCTCTCCTAGTTTTTTCCTCCACTATTGAAAGGGGGTGGTTTGAGTGAGCTTAATTTTCCCGCTGAGTTTTAAAACCAGTACACTCTACTCTCAAACAAAAGTATTTTGGTTCACATTTTCACTGTATTTCCCTTCCCCTCCTTTTCCCAGCACATGCAGATGGACAACGGGGGAAGCCCATCCACCTCTCTCCTACGCTCAAAAATATGCTCTTTCTTGAAGATGTACTGACAGATGCTTCTTGGTTAACTCTCTCCAGAGTCCTAACAGCACAAGAACTGTTAGCAGAACTGCCACCTTGGAATTCCAGAGGGCAGACTTCAGCCTGTTTAGGACACTGGTTGACAGAGCCCCTTGGGAGGTGGTCCTGAAAAACAAACGAGTCCAGGACATTCTTCAAGAAGAAAATCTCAAAGGCACAGGAACAGGCTGTCCCCATGTGCCAAAAAGACAAGCCAGCAGGGAAGAAGAATGGCCTGGCTGAACAGGTAGATTTGGCTGGAACTTGGAAAAAAAAGAAAGTTTATGACCTTTGGAAGAAGGGGCAGGCAGCTCAGGAGGACTACAAGGATGTCATGAGGTTGTGCAGGGAGAAAATTAGAAGGGCCAAAGCCCAACTAGAACTTCATCTGGCTACTGCCATAAAAGACAATAGAAATGTTTCTATAAATACACTGGCAACAAAAGAAGGGCCAAGGAAAATCTCCTTTATTGGATGTGGGAGAAACATAGCAACAAAGGATAAGGAAAAGGCTGAGGTACTTAATGTCTTCTTTGCCTCGGTCTTTAATAGTAAGACCAGTTGGTCTGTGGGTACCCAGCCCCCTGAGCTGGAAGACAGGGATGGGGAGCAGAATGAAAACCCCATAATCCAAGGGGATCACCGACCTGCTACACCACTTAGACACGCATAGGTCTATGGGGCCAGATGGGATCCACCCAAGGGTACTGAGGGAGCTGACAGTGGTTCACCAAGCCACTTTCAATCATTTACCACCAGTCCTGGCTAACCAGGAGGCCCCAGTAAACTGAAGGTTAACAAATGTGATGCCCATCTAGAAGAAAGGCTGGAAGAAGGATTTGAGGAACTACAGGCCTGACAGCCTGAAGTCAGTGCCAGCAAGGGTTGCAGAGCAGATCATCTTGAGTGCCATCATGCAGCACATATAGGACAACCAAAAGATCGGGCCCAGCCAGCATGGGTTTAGGAAAAGCAAGTCCTGCTTGAATAACTTGATGTCCTTCCATGACAAGGTGACTGTTAGAAGGAATGGAGCTTAATGCTGCCTGTGTCCCATCTTATGCACCCCTGCCCAGGTGTTCCTTCAAGGGTACTCTGGTTAGCAAGGTAACAAAAATTAATTTACTCTTTGTGTTTCAGCCATGAGTTTGTGGTTATTCTGCCTGTGTTGACTCAAACATTTGGCATAGTCAGCAGGATCCAGGAACAACCATGCCATGGCTAGAAAAAAGTTAGAGACTGGGGGAGGCTGTGATGGTGACTCCCCACATTCCAGGATGACGCTGGGACCCCCTGCCTGCTTTCCTAGCTACAATGGCTCTGCCCAAAAGCATGGCCTGAAATAGATGATAGTTACCCTCCAGACAATTGAGACAGTGGTACCACTCATTCGCAACACCCCTGACAATGCAGTATGGTCCTGTACTCTGACTTCTCCCCTTATTTTACATCCTCTTTTAATCATATTTTTGACTTCTTGTATTTCAGGTATGTTTGATGATTTCCTGTGCCTTATCTAGGGGGATAGCATTGGAACTGTTATTGGTGTTACAAACCCAACATCAAATCAAAGTTTGATCTGGAAAAGTGCAAGCCATAGCTCTTCAATCTGTGGGCAATTACCCCATGTCAAGTTACCAAGCCTGGAGCAATATTGGCTAAAGAAGTTGGAGCAACGGCATATGTATCACTGGGAGGAGATGACACTCCTGTTTTCCTTCCTTTTCACAGGTTGGCTCATCATGCTTTGTAGGCTTGTACTATGGGCACATACCTTGGATACATTTCTGCAAGATCAATATGTAAATACTCATGTGTGGTTAGTTTTTACTGTCGTTAACTTATTACTCTTTCCAAGAAGCAAATAAAGAGCACCTGGTGTGTGCAATTGTGCAAGGTTTAAATTGGAGATCCAAGGCAATCATTGGCTTAAATTTGGAAGTAACTGCTGTACACTGAGGAACCTTATTGTCACAGAATGGCTTCAAGATCGCGGGCATGAATCCTTGGGAGGTTTGTGCGAACAAGAGAATTGTTAGCTAAAGTAGGTCATACAGGCCATGGCAGTGCGCTGGGAAAGTGCCATGAGAAAGGTACCGGGAAAGCGCAGCTGTGCCCTTGAGCTCTGAGAAAGAATGTACCAGGAGGGAACTTGCGATTAAGAAGAATGAGGGGGAACCCTTAAAGTGTGAGAATGGAATGCAATAGAATGTAAATTGTAACCTGTGTGATTAACCAGTAGATTAGTGATCAATAAATATAAGCATTGTAACAGTATATAAACCGCACACGCAGTAAAATAAATGGAGCTTGCTTATATCTCATATTGAGCATGTCGCTTGCTTCCTCTCGCCTTCTAACACCTTACAATATCGATTACTGATGAACTACCTCCCTCTTCAACATCATAAATGCTGTTCCAAATTTGAAGGCATGTGCTACTTTAACATAACTGCTGAATCAGCTATTATGTATGATGACATTCAACATCTTCAGGACTTAATACATTGAATAACACAAACTATCCATGGTGCCTGGCTAGTTGAGTGATCTAGGAGGGGCAGGACGCTTAACTCAAAGCATTATATGTATATTCCTTTTTCTATATGCTTTATGAAGTGCCTATGTGAATTCCCTATCCCACATTTCCAGCTGCAGCAGCAGTAAGTAAAGATCCGGTTCATGACTATCCAAGGAACCTGATTGAACATAAGTCCATGGGACCTGATGAGATGAAACACTCCTAAGGGAATTGGCTGATGTAGTTGCCAAGCCATTCTACATGATATTCTAAAAATCATGGCAGTCAAGTGAAGTCCCAGGTGACTGGAAAAAAGGAAACATTGTACCCATCTTTAAAAAGGGTAGAAAGGAAGACCCTGGAAACTACTGGCCTGTCAGCCTCACCTCTGTGCCTGGGAAGATCATGGAACAGATCCTCCTAGAAGCTCTGCTAAGGCACATGGAGGACAAGGAGGTGATTCAGGACAATCAGCACAGCTTTACCAAGGGCAAGTCCTGTCTGACCAACCTTGTGGCCTTCTACAATGGAGTAACAACATCAGTGGAAAAGGAAAGGGCTACAGATGTCCTTTATCTGGACTCCTGTAAAGCTTTTGACATGGTCCCCCACAACCTTCTCTCTAAATTGGAGAGAGGATTTGATGGGTGGGCTGTTCAGTGGATAAGGAATTGGTTGGATGGTTGCATCCAGAGGGTAGTAGTCAACAGCTCAGAGTCCCGATGGACATTGGTGATAAATGGTGTCCCTCAAGGGGTCTGTATTGGGACCAGTGCTATTCAATGTCTTCATTCATGATATAGACAAAGGGATCAAGTGCACCATCAGCAAGTTTGCAGATGACACCAAGATGAGGGGTGCAGTTGACATTCCTGAAGGATGGGATGCCATCCAGAGGGATCTGGACAAGCTCATGAAGTGGGCCCATGGGAATCTCATGAGATTTAACAAGACCAAGTACAAGATGCTGCACCTGGGCTGGGGCAACCCCCAGTATGAATACAGGGTTGGGGATGAAGGGATCGAGGGCAGCCCTGCCAAGAAGGACTTGGGGGTGCTGGTGGATGAGAGGCTGGACATGAGCTGTTAATATGCGCTGGCAGCCCAGAATGCCAATCGTATCCTGGGCTGTACCAAAAGCAATGTGGGCAACAGGGCAAGGGAGGGGATTCTGCCCCTCTACTCCGCTATCAGGAGACCACACCTGATGTACTGCATCCAGTTACGGGGTCAGCAGCTCAGGAAGTACATAGACATGTTGGAGTGAGGCCAGAGGAGGGCCATGAAGATGATTAGAGGGATGTAGCACCTCTCCTGTGAGAAAATGCTGAAAGAATTTGGTCTGGAGAAGAGGCAGCTCTGGGGAGACCTAATTGCAGCCTTTTGATTTTGGGGGGCTGTCGCTGTTGAGCCGCTAGCAGAGAAAAAGACCCGGATTCTCAGCGTGGCATGAAAAAAAGAGCTTTATTATTTTGATTCCAACTTATATAGATTTTTCAGAGGGGGCTAGAATTTACTAATTTAGAGGAACTAGAAGCTGGATAATAAAAATTTTTTGAACTGATTTAGAAGGCCAGAGATTGGATAATGATTTACTAAGATTTGCTTGCTGAAGACAATGTATAATTCGCTTAATGATTTTGTGCCTACCTAGTAACAGGGAGGATATAGAGAAGAAAGCCAAATAATTGAGAAAAATTACTGAGTGTGACTGAACATCCTGCTCTTGGACCCTAGAATTGGTACAAGTTAGTTCTAAGGCTTGGACTTGGACCAAGAACCAAGGGAGCATGCTCAAGGGAACAGGGTGAAGAGTTCATCCTGAGGAAGACTACTAACTTTGTCCCTCATTTATCTTCTGGACCCTGGCCCACAATTACTCTGTGACACTGTGCTTGTGCGAACATATTTAAATGAACTTTGAACTCATTATAATACGAAGAAGGGATAGGTAATGAATATGTATAGGAACATTGTGTAACTTCATGCATATATAACCTGTAACCTAATATAAACCTAGTGAAGTGCTGCTGAGGCGTGCATGCCTTTGGAGGGGCTCCCCCCATGCACCCCAGCTGGAATAAACGCATACCTACTTCATAACTTTCTGAGTTGTGGAGTCAATCCGTGCCTCAGTAACACTTTTAAAACTCCACAGTGCATTTGCTATCATCCGGGACATTTGGACCGCTGGGGGGAGGGAGGTCGCAGTGCGTTGTTGCTAAGGAGATCTTCTGTTACCCCTCTGGTGTTTTTTGTCCTACCTAGCGTAATCAATTTTGATTTTACAGGTGAAATCAAAATTATAGTATAAACTCCCTTTTACCCTGCACTGTACTTAAAGTCTCGCATTGCTAAGCTGCTTTTCTTTTCTGATTTCAACATTGGGGGGAGAAGAGTTCAGCTCCACAGGAGCCCCGGAAATTTGGTGGACACAGCACATCTTAGAAAAGCGTCCAATATGCATACTTTTGTATCAGGGACAGAGTTGTAATAGCAAATGTTACTGTAATTTCTCGAGCTAAGTTGCCATCTAACTGGCCTCTAGTTTCAGTTTCACAAAACCTTTCAGAAATTGGTGGAGTAAGGAATTGCCAACGAAGTAGATAATCGCAGTGCTAACATCAAAACTTTTGGTTTTGCAGTTCCCATGGTGTTGTGGAGACAAAATCTCTCTCAGCTTGGTCTAAGATTGTAATCTGATTTTTAGGAAGAGCCATTGTCGTGTGCACCATCCCACAATTGACATGGAAAAAAGCTAAACCTATTTGGGTGTAGCCCCTACCTGAAAAGCCACAGTCTCAAAAAAACAAAATTCAGATGCTTTACTAATGGCTTTATCTAATTTTGCAGGTCAGATCACTTCACATTTACATGCACATTGCTTACTAAAACTGTCTGAAGTTCCTTTGCAAACCCTAACTGTCTTCACTAATGGATCACAATTAATACACAAATTTTGCTTTTGTAAATAGACCCAAACACCCATCAGTGGACATCAAATGCTGCCATTGTTAACTGGTAACTGTTTTACATACTTTTGAGAAATGGGGCACTCCCTTTACTATTAACCTTAATCACAGACTCCTTTTGTGTTGCAGGAATTGTTAGAAGAAACGAATCTGTAGTTTTGCGGGAAATTGCTAACCATTACTTTTTCCTATTGTTATAAATGAAAACGAGTCAATCGAAAATTTAGTAACAAAAATTTTATATAAAGCAGATTACAAAATAGCAATGATTATTAAAATACAGAATTTAGAATATAAGGCTGAAGGCAATAAGCAAAGCAGCACTGGATGTGCCTGGGACTCTTGGCTCCACAAACAAAGCACACCTTCGGTTTAAAACTCCTCCTTTTTATACATTTTTTAGTTTCGTTTCTCAGAAATCCTACTCCTTTCAATTCCCGAGTTTTACTTCATGCTCTGCATTTCTGCGCTTGCGCTCGCTGTTGCTGGGGTCTGTTGCTAGGGGTTGTAAAGAGGTGATTTAGGGTAAAATAGAAATTATTAATGTAAAAGAACTAGAAGCTGGATAATAGTAATAATAATATTTTTGAACTGATTTAGAGAGCCAGAGATTGGATGATGATTTACTAAGATATGCCTGCTGCAATCCATTTATTATTCCCTTAATGAATTTGTGCCTACCTGGTATCAGGGAGGATGGAGAGAAGAGAGCCAAATAATTGAGAGAAACCACCAAGTGTAACCTAACATCCCGCCCTTGGACCCCAGGACCAGTACAAGTTGGTTCTCAGGCTTAGACTTGGACCAAGAACCAAGGGAGCATGCACAAGGGAACAGGGTGACTATGGATCACGTCGTCATCAATAATTTGGGACCCCTGCCCACAATTAATCTGAGACACTGCGCTTGCGCGAGCATATTTAAATGAACTTTGAACTCATTATAATACGAAGCGGGCATAGATGATGAATATGTATAGGGGCTTTGTCCAACTTTATGCATATGTAATCTATAACCTAATATAAACCTAGTGAAGTTCTGCTGAGGGTGTGCATGTTTTTGGAGGGGCTACCCCCCATGCACCCCAGCTGGAATAAACACATACCTACTTCATAACTTTCTGAGTTGTGGAGTCATTCCGTGCTTCATTTGGCACCCCAGGTGGACAAGATTTGCCTGGCTGCAGGATCGACTGAGGGGCTGATATCCTAGGCGTGCCCCGGGATTTTCCTGGAGGACCTCCGCTCCTCGGCCGCTCACTGCTGGGGCAAATGACAACCATCTGATACAGCGGAGAAACGGTATGTGTTTTGGGTATAGGGAAGCCTGTAAGTCGTATATGCGTGGCTAGGGCTGCTGGTAAGACACAGAGAGACGTCCTGTGCGCAGCGTTGTCCCTGAGTGGTGAGCTTGCAAGCGACTGGTTAGGGCTGGTGTCGGGGGTTGAGAATTTCTTCCCATTCCTGTTACTAAGCAACAAATAGTTAGATGTTTAGAGCAATCAAGCCTTTTGTAAAAAAGACAAAAGCTGGGCTTGGGCGAGGCAGGTGAAGGGAAGAGGGAGGCCTTGGAACCACTCTCTCGTGGTTCGGACGCGGAGAGGAGAGGCTGCTCTTTGCTTTTCGGCTGGGACCAGAGGGAATCCAACTGTGCCCTGTTTTCTCTTCTCCTGACTGGGTGAGCTTGGATTCAACCTTTTCTCCCCACGGGGAAGAGCACGTTCCCCGCCCCCGGGCTGCGTTTCCTCGCGGCTGCTGCTGGGAGAGTCCCACGGCCTCTGCTGCCTGCCCCCCGCCCTCTGCCGCACGAGACCACGGCGTCTGCTGTGACTGCAGAAATCCTTGCTGCCCTCTGGCTGGACGGGGAGAGAGAGCCGGCGCCCGCCCTGCTGCCCTGCTTTCTCGCTGCTCTGAGCCGTTTCGCTGCCCTCCGCGCTTTCTCAGCCTGTCCGCCATCACCAGTTGCTGGACACAGACCTGACCCTGCGTCACAGCGCCACCTGCAGCCGCTCGGGAGTCATCGCACCTGCCCTGCCCGGCCGGGAGCTCAACAGCGCCCCTGCTGCTTGCAACCGTGATTACACCACACGGGCAAAGGCTCAGCAGCTCACAAGCCATCTGCTATTGGTTTTCTGGTTCTAGTTGTGGTTGCTATTATTGTTATTGCTTGTTTATAGATACTAGTAAAGAACTGATATTCCTTTTTTCCCATACCTTTGCCTGAAAGCCCTTGATTTACAAAATTGAATAATTCGGAGGGAGGGAGGAAAGGAAATCACATTCTCTGTCCTGGGGGAGGGTTCAACCTCTCTTGGCAGACACCTGTCTTTCAAACCAAGACAGATCTTGGCGCCCAATGTGGGGCACGAGGGCATTGGAAGAAAAAGGAATAACAGTTTCTGTGAGACCTATCTTAGTGTGGTGAATATGAAAACCTCATTAAGTGGTACTATGTTGAGTATACCCTGGTTTGGTTGGCACATACTTGTGACCACATTTTTCCCATTTGCAGCTCCCTACCTAAACATGGGCCCTATAACTAAGGTTATTGTGGCTGTCATCCAGTTTGCACAATGGGCCAATAGAGTGAAGAATTTCTGGATCTTTCAGTTCATTTTAACGGCAGGCACATGGTTACAGTTTTTTGACACCATCAGTACATGTTTTTGGAGTTTGTTTGGTAATGGTACCTTTTGTGAGGAGATAACACCAGGAGAAGGTTTTTCCCAACCTTTTATTCATTACTTTGGGCCTATCCAACTAATGCTCGAAGGGTTTGGAAACTCTCTAAATGCTTATGATATCATACAGTGCCTGGTGTTGCTGTGGCTGATAGGTCTATCCTACTTTGCATTCCGGGATAAGGTGAAAATTCCCTGGGTAACCATTCCAACAGCTGTACTAGGGAATAGGGATGCAGCCACAGAGCCCGAGGCTGTCCCAGAGCCTGGGGATACCCCACAGCCTGACCTTGTCCAACAGCCTGCCTCAGAAACGAACCATCCAGAGTGGGTGGGGGTGCTAGTGGAGGAGATGATACACAGAATATACCAGCTGCTGAAGGAATACATCTCCCTAGCAGGTGTAAAACCCTCTCCTCGCCCCAAAGGGAAAGAGTCTGATGGTGCAGCAGTGGAACCCACAGATGTTACAACCATCCAGGTTCCAGCTGAATCCCAAGAGCAGCCACGGCCAGCCAAAGTTGCCCCTGTGGTGCGTACAAAGTATAAGACCAAATCAGTACGCCCAGTTAATGATGATGGGGAGCCATTGCCCTCACAATCAGCAGTGGAATCTGAGCCCGTAATCATCACTGAGTCCTTCCACTTCGATACTCTCCGTAATCTGCGAGATGATGTTAAGCGACGCGCGCACAAAGCCTTCCAAACCTGGTTACTTCGGGTTTGGGACCTTATGGGCCCAGGTGTGCAGCTGGATAATAATGAAGCAAAGAATTTGGGACCCTTGGCCCAAGACCCGGGTGTTGACAAAGTGTTCGCGAGGGAGACAGGGCCCCTTTCTCTCTGGGAGAGGCTTTTAATGGGTGTAAGAGAGAAGTTTGTCCACAAAGACAGAATGCAGGATCCCCACCGTAGAATGTCCTGGAAGACCATTGAGGAAGGGATCCAACAGCTGAGAGAAGCAGCCATAATGGAGGTGCTCTTTGGGAGGGATGGACAGCACGAAAATGACCCTGATAGGGTCAGGTGCACCGGGCAAATGTTGTGGAGCCTTGCAAGGCAAGGGCCAGACCAACATGCCACCTTCCTTGCAACTATTAATGCTGATGACAATCGAGAGACGGTGGGCTCAATAGCTGACAGGCTCAGGTATTATGCCAGTGTGATCAGTGACCCGATGAAGGCTCAGGTCTCTGCTGTGGTTCAAGACCTCAGGGAGGAGATGAAAGAGATAAGGGAGATGAGAGAGGAGATGAAGGACCTGAGGGAGGAGATTAGGGACGAGATGAGGAGGATCAATGTGGCACCAGTGAGAGTCACAGGCCCCAATACCAGAGCCAGACGTCCCCCGGCTAGGGAGAGAGGGTACACCCCACGAGCTGAGTTGTGGTTCTTTCTGCATGACCATGGGGAAGACATGAGGAGGTGGGATGGGAAGCCCACTACTGCCCTGGCAGCACGGGTACGTCAGCTTAAGGAGGGAAACGCTGGCCGAGGGGGTTCGGCTAAAGCGAAGGTAGCCTCAGCTTCCCATGGCCGACCTGCTAGGTACAATAGAAGGGAAGATGATGGGTCAGATCCCCTTGAAGGAACCTCTAGAATGTATGACCAGGAAGGGAATGATAACCAGTGCTAGAGGGGCCCTGCCTCTAGCCAGGTAGAGGTACGGGAAAACCGTGTTTTTTGGACTGTGTGGATTCGATGGCCTGGTACATCAGAGCCACAGAAATATGAAGCACTAGTTGATACAGGTGCGCAGTGTACCCTAATGCCATCGGGACTTGTGGGAGCAGAATCCATTTCTATTGCTGGCGTGACGGGGGGATCACAGCAGTTGACCCTGGTTGAAGCCGAGGTGAGCCTGACTGGGAAGGAGTGGCAAAAACATCCCATTGTGACTGGCCCAGAGGCTCCATGTATTCTAGGCATAGACTTCCTCCGTAACGGCTATTTCAAAGACCCAAAAGGACTCAAGTGGGCTTTTGGAATAGCTGCTGTCGAGGCAGAGGGTGTGAAGCAATTGAACATTTTGCCTGGACTATCAGAGAACCCTTCTGCAGTTGGACTTTTGAAGGTGGAGGACCAGCAAGTACCAATTGCCACCTCGACAGTGCACCGCCGGCAATACAGGACTAATCGAGATGCTGTGGTTCCGATCCACAAGATGATCCGTGAGCTGGAGAGCCAAGGGGTGGTCAGCAAGGCCCACTCATCCTTTAACAGCCCCATCTGGCCTGTGCGCAAATCTGACGGAGAATGGAGATTGACTGTGGACTATCGTGCCTTGAATGAGGTGACTCCACCTCTGAGTGCTGCTGTGCCAGACATGCTGGAGCTCCAGTATGAGCTAGAGTCCAAGGCAGCAAAATGGTATGCCACTATTGACATTGCAAATGCATTTTTCTCCATTCCTCTGGCAACAGAGTGCAGACCTCAGTTTGCTTTCACCTGGAGGGGCGTGCAGTATACCTGGAACCGACTGCCCCAGGGGTGGAAGCACAGTCCCACCATCTGCCATGGACTGATCCAGGCTGCTCTGGAAAAGGGTGAGGCTCCGGAACATCTGCAGTACATCGACGACATCATTGTGTGGGGGAGCACAGCGGAAGAAGTGTTTGAGAAAGGAGAGAAAATCATCCAAATTCTCCTGGAAGCCGGTTTTGCCATCAAGAAGAGCAAAGTCAAGGGGCCTGCCAAAGAGATCCAGTTCCTAGGAGTGAAGTGGCAAGATGGCCGACGTCAGATTCCTACCGAAGTCATCAACAAGATCACAGCGATGTCCCCACCAACCAACAAGAAGGAGACGCAAGCCTTCCTAGGCGCCATAGGTTTCTGGAGGATGCATATCCCCGAGTACAGCCAGATTGTGAGTCCTCTCTACCTGGTGACCCGCAAGAAGAATGATTTCCACTGGGGCCCTGAACAGCAACAAGCCTTCACTCAGATCAAGCAGGAGATCGCTCATGCAGTAGCTCTTGGTCCAGTCAGGACAGGACCAGAAGTGAAGAATGTGCTCTACTCCGCAGCCGGGGGAAATGGTCTGTCCTGGAGCCTTTGGCAGAAGGTGCCTGGCGAGACTCGAGGACGACCACTGGGATTCTGGAGCCGAAGTTACAGAGGGTCCGAAGCCAACTATACTCCCACCGAGAAGGAAATCCTAGCAGCCTATGAAGGAGTCCAAGCCGCCTCAGAGGTAATTGGTACGGAAGCACAACTTCTCCTTGCACCCCGACTGCCAGTGCTGGGGTGGATGTTCAAGGGAAAGGTTCCCTCAACCCACCATGCCACCGATGCCACGTGGAGCAAATGGATTGCTCTCATCACACAGCGCGCCCGTATTGGAAACCCGAATCGCCCTGGGATCTTAGAAATAATTACAAATTGGCCCGAAGGTGAAAACTTTGGCCTCACGGATGAAGAGGAGCAGGAACAAGTGATTCGTGCAGAGGAAGCTCCACCTTACAACCAACTGCCACAAGATGAAACATGCTACGCTCTGTTCACTGATGGTTCCTGTCGTATTGTGGGGGCAAATAGGAAGTGGAAAGCAGCTGTATGGAGCCCCACACGACGGGTCGCAGAGGCTAAAGAAGGAGAGGGGGGATCAAGTCAACTTGCTGAACTCAAAGCTGTCCAGCTGGCCCTGGACATTGCTGAAAGAGAGAAGTGGCCAAAGCTCTACCTCTACACTGATTCATGGATGGTAGCCAATGCTCTATGGGGTTGGTTGGAAAGGTGGAAAAAAGCCAGCTGGCAGCGTAGAGGAAGACCAATCTGGGCTGCTGATGAGTGGCGGGACATTGCCACTAGGGTGGAGAAGCTACCTGTGAAAGTCCGTCATGTGGATGCCCATGTCCCCAAGAGCCGAGCTAATGAGGAACACCGAAACAACGAACAGGTGGATAAGGCTGCAAAGATAAAAGTGTCACAGATAGATTTGGATTGGCAACACAAGGGGGAGCTGTTCCTAGCTCGATGGGCCCATGATGCCTCTGGCCATCAGGGCAGAGATGCCACCTACAAGTGGGCACGAGACCGAGGGGGTGGATCTAACCATGGACTGTATCTCCCAGGTAATCCATAATTGTGAGACGTGTGCTGCCATCAAGCAAGCCAAGCGGGTGAAACCCCTGTGGTATGGTGGGAGGTGGTCTAAATATAACTATGGAGAGGCCTGGCAGATTGATTACATCACACTGCCTCAAACCCGTCATGGCAAGCGCTACGTACTCACAATGGTAGAAGCCACCACGGGGTGGTTGGAAACCTACCCTGTGCCTCACGCCACTGCCCGTAACACCATCCTGGGCCTTGAAAACCAAGTCCTGTGGAGGCATGGTACCCCTGAGAGAATTGAGTCAGACAACGGGACTCATTTTAAAAATAGCCTCATAAACACCTGGGCTAGGGAACATGGCATTGAGTGGGTGTACCACATTCCTTATCACGCACCTGCTGCTGGCAAAGTGGAGCGATGCAATGGTCTGCTAAAAACCACCTTGAAAGCTTTAGGCGGGGGGACTTTTAAAGGTTGGGAACAGCATCTAGCCAAGGCCACCTGGCTAGTTAACACCCGAGGTTCCACCAGCCGAGCTGGCCCTGCCCAATCTGACCCCCTGCAAACAGCAGACGGGGATAAAGTTCCAGTGGTACACATGAGAGGCATGCTAGGGAAAACTGTTTGGATTAATTCTGCCTCAGGCAAAGACAAACCCACCCGTGGGGTTGTTTTCGCTCAGGGACCAGGGTGTACCTGGTGGGTGATGCAAAAGGATGGTGAAGCACGATGCATACCGCAGGGAGACCTTAGTTGGGGTTGAATTGCCCATAACACTGTGCCTGTATCCATACCTGTATGTAATATGTATATATGTATATAATTAGAGTAATGCATGTGTGTATATAATTTAAATGTTTAAGCTCAATGTAACATGTTGGAATGGAAAAAAATTCGGGGTGGATGATGTCGGGGGTTGAGAATTTCTTCCCATTCCTGTTACTAAGCAACAAATAGTTAGATGTTTAGAGCAATCAAGCCTTTTGTAAAAAAGACAAAAGCTGGGCTTGGGCGAGGCAGGTGAAGGGAAGAGGGAGGCCTTGGAACCACTCTCTCGTGGTTCGGACGCGGAGAGGAGAGGCTGCTCTTTGCTTTTCGGCTGGGACCAGAGGGAATCCAACTGTGCCCTGTTTTCTCTTCTCCTGACTGGGTGAGCTTGGATTCAACCTTTTCTCCCCACGGGGAAGAGCACGTTCCCCGCCCCCGGGCTGCGTTTCCTCGCGGCTGCTGCTGGGAGAGTCCCGCGGCCTCTGCTGCCTGCCCCCCGCCCTCTGCCGCACGAGACCGCGGCGTCTGCTGTGACTGCAGAAATCCTTGCTGCCCTCTGGCTGGACGGGGAGAGAGAGCCGGTGCCCGCCCTGCTGCCCTGCTTTCTCGCTGCTCCGAGCCGTTTCGCTGCCCTCCGCGCTTTCTCAGCCTGTCCACCATCACCAGTTGCTGGACACTGACCTGACCCTGCGCCACAGCGCCACCTGCAGCCGCTCGGGAGTCATCGCGCCTGCCCTGCCCGGCCGGGAGCTCAACAGCGCCCCTGCTGCTTGCAACCATGATTACACCACACGGGCAAAGGCTCAGCAGCTCACAAGCCATCTGCTATTGGTTTTCTGGTTCTAGTTGTGGT
Organism: Entomyzon cyanotis; assembly: GCA_024500445.1. NCBI lineage: Eukaryota > Metazoa > Chordata > Aves > Passeriformes > Meliphagidae > Entomyzon > Entomyzon cyanotis. The sequence continues at coordinate 306,966 of JAKEPQ010000399.1, forward strand.
TGCTATTATTGTTATTGCTTGTTTATAGATACTAGTAAAGAACTGATATTCCTTTTTTCCCATACCTTTGCCTGAAAGCCCTTGATTTACAAAATTGAATAATTCGGAGGGAGGGAGGAAAGGAAATCACATTCTCTGTCCTGGGGGAGGGTTCAACCTCTCTTGGCAGACACCTGTCTTTCAAACCAAGACAGCTGGCTAAGGGAAATCGGCGAAGTAATTCGTCGTCCTTAGCTGGCAAGGGGGGATTCGCTGTCCGGTAGAGCGGCCGCAAGCAATTCTGGTGGTGAATCGAGTGGATCCCTAAGGAAACTAGTTTGAAAGAGAACTAGTTTGAAGTATTGTTAACACCGGTGTTGTGTATGTGTGTGGGGTGCAGATTAGTCTGCATGAGCAAATGAGAAATTGATTGATGAAGTGTGAGGCAAGTGGTCTAATAGAAGTGAATATTTGGGTATGGTTGTGAATTATTAGCTTTGGTATATGAGTGTGGGTTTTTGGAATTTTTGTTGTACTTTGTTGTTGTGGTCGTAAAAAGTGCTTGTTGTGTTGTATACGTGTTTATTGTTGTGTTAGGGTGAGTGAGTGTATGCAGTTGTTTGAAATTGTTGTGGTAAGTGAATAAAGAGAAACTTTTTACCGCAGCCAGTTAGAGACGCTGGTTTTTTTTCAGTGACTACATCAAAAGAGCATAGCTGTGCCACAGTATGATTAGTAGGTTTTAACACGGTGTCGGGTTTGCAGGCTTGCGGAGTTAAGAGATACTATTTGTTATCGACCTGGCAGAAAACAACCACACAGGCTGTAAAGAGAATAAGCTGGTGCATTATGAAAGTTTAGTGTGGACAAAATGACCAAGTTCTTTTTTTAACAGGAGCATATAAAGAGTGGTTGCCTTTTTATTTCTTTTTCTTCTTCTTTCCCCCTTCCTCCCTCTCAGTAATTAATCTTGATTTTTATTTTTTTCTTTCTCTCTCTCTCATACCAGCTTGGCTTTGAGTGAAATAAATGAGATGCTTGTCTGATGCCAAAAATACCTTTCTGTTTTGAATGTAAAATAATTACTGTAAGGTTTGGGCATTGTGTGAGTATGCTGTGACAGAGTGGTCAGAAGCAGCTGTTATTGCCTTAGTGTGTGGAAAGAGTTGTTTAGTTCCTGAAACCTGGTTAGTGCAAGAGGAAAATTGGAAAAAAAAAAAAAAAAAAGAAAAAACCAGAAAAAAAACCCCCAAAAAATCCAGTAAGTCAGTGTGAAAAGAGGTTTGCCTAGAAAAGGGATTGAAACAAGAGAAGGAAATAGATCAAATGGGAACTGGGCACAGCAAAGAAGTTCCTAAAACAACTTCACTTGGCTGTGTTTTAGCACATTGGAAGAAAATTGCAAGGAGCAAAAGTAAATTTTTAACTTAGTAGTGGCCATTGTACAGGCTAGATGACAGAATTAGATGGCCTCTACATGGATCTTTAGAATATAACACACTATTATAATTAATGTTGTTTTTTTTAAAAAAAAAAAAAAAATAGAACAACCAGCAAAGAAGATGAGGTCGAGAACCAGTCATCGCACACATGAAAGGAGACTGAAGAAGACCAGAGGACTCCACCCTAGCAGATCCATTGGTTATAATGAAACTAGTGGAAAAAGAAATAGAATTTTTGGTGGACACGGGGGCAACATATTCGGTTTTAAATAAAGCTTTAATGCCGGTGGGGGATGATTATACCATGGTTCAAGGGGCAACTGGCCAATCTGAAAAAGCATATTTTTGCAAACCTTTAAAGTATAAACTGGGAAAGCAATGGGGTATTCACAAGTTTTTGTACATGCCCAGATCTCCAAAAGCCCTTTTGGACAGAGATCTGTTGGAACAGTTACAAGCAACCATTTCATTCAAAGACGGGGAAATTACTCTGGAGGTAAATGATCAACAATATGTTGAAATACTAAGTTTAATGCTAACGACCACAGAGGCTGAGGGAGAAGTTAGTGAAGAAATTATGAATCAAGTATTCCCTGGGGTATGGGCAACAAACGTACCTGGAAGAGCTAAAAATGCACCTCTGATACAAATTAAGTTGAAGGAAGGGAAACAACCAGTCAGGGTTAAACAATACCCCCTTAAGAAAGAAGACAAGGAAGGAATTAGCCCAGTGATTGAAAACTTTTTACAGCTAGGGCTATTGAGAGAGTGCAAATCTGATTTCAACGCCCCCATTTTACCAGTCCGCAAACCTGATGGGTCATATTGGGTGGTACAAGATTTAAGGGCAGTAAACAAAATAACTGAGGATCTTTATCCTGTGGTGTCAAATCCCTACACGCTACTAACTGAGCTAACACCTGAACTAACCTGGTTTACTGTTTTAGATTTGAAAGATGCCTTCTTTTGCCTCCCTCTCCATGAAGCCAGCCAGAAAATATTTGCGTTCGAATGGGAAAATCCCAAAAGCGGACACAAAACTCAGCTCACTTGGACGGTGCTGCCCCAAGGATTTAAGAACAGTCCCACCCTATTCGGGGATCAACTATCAAAAGACCTGGAATCCTGGGAAGCCCCCTCTGAAGAAGGGAAGCTATTGCAATACATTGATGACATCTTAATAGCTACCTGGACAGAAGAAGCCTGTGTACTCTGGACAGTAAGTTTACTAAATTTCTTGGGGCTCCACGGGTACAGGGTGTCCAAGAAAAAAGCTCAAGTAGTAAAACCAAAAGTAATTTGTCGCTGTTGAGCGGCTAGCTGAGGACTGACCCAAGTTCTCAGACAAGGAAAGAGAGGAGAAAAGGAACTTTATTGTTTTGAATTCCATATATATAGAGTCTACAGAAGTGCCCCAGATTGGTCAGCCCGAGACCTCCCCCTAGGCACAATTGGCCAAGCCCGAACTCACTCAATCCGGAGAAACTGTTTGCAAAACATCCAAACTTTATCTTGTTTATGAAATATAGCAAAATGTTCCCACGAGAAGAACCTGTGCTAGCCACAGTAATTTATTTGGGCTATGAAATCAGTGCTGGGCAGCGAACTTTGGGACAAGACCGGAAAGAGGCTATTTGCCAAACCCCAAAACCCTGAACTGTAAAGGAACTACAGACTTTCCTGGGGATGACGGGATGGTGTAGGCTTTGGATCCTTAGTTATGGGGTCCTTGTAAAACCTTTGTATGAGCTCATCAAAAAAGAAACCAGAGATCTTCAGTGGACAAAGGAGGCCACGAGGGCCTTCAAACAACTGAAGAATGCCCTGATGTCAGCTCCAGCTTTGGGACTTCCAGATGTGAGTAAACCATTTTTTCTGTTTTCTCATGAGAAGCAGGGGATTGCCTTGGGAATACTAGCACAAGATCTGGGCCCATATCGATGGGCAGTTGCTTATCTGTCTAAGCACCTAGACGCAGCAGCTAAAGGGTGACCCGGGTGCCTCAGGGCTGTCGCAGCAGTCGTGCTAAACATCCAAGAGGCACGCAAGTTTACCTTTGACCAGAAAGTGACTGTGCTAGTGTCCCATACAGTGTCTGCAGTGCTGGAAGTGAAAGGCGGACACTGGCTTTCCCCACAGAGGTTCCTGAAATACCAAGCCATCATGGTGGAACAGGACGATGTGGAAATATTGGTCACTAACATTGTCAACCCAGCTTCTTTCCTCAGCGGAAACAACAGGGAGAAGGTGCGCCACGACTGCCTGGAAACTATGGAAGCCACATACTCCAGCCGTCCAGATCTGAAGAATACACGTTTAGATGATGCAGAGAGCTGGTTTACCGATGGAAGCAGCTACGTCATCAGCGGAAAGCAACATGCAGGGTATGCAGTCACCACCCGCAAAAAGGTAATAGAATCTGGACCCCTACCAATAAACACTTCTGCCCAGAAAGCTGAAATAATTGCTTTAACCCCTGCTTTGGAAATAGCAAAAGGGAAAAAGATAAACATTTCTACAGACTCAAAGTATGCATTTGGAGTTGTACATGCACACGGAGCCATTTGGAAGGAAAGGGGACTGTTGAACTCACAAGGAAAAAATATCAAACATGCACAAGAGATAACCCAGCTGTTGGAAGCAGTCCAGCTACCTGAGAAAGTAGCAATCATGCATATTAAGGCACACCAGAAAGTGAGCTCAGAATTGGAAGAAGGACATTATCTGGCGGACAGAGAGGCAAAAGAAGCAGCAAAAGGTGAGGTGACAACTGAAGGGGCTTTAATTCCAGACGGCCAAATCTCCCTAGAAGGTAAGCCAACCTATGATAAAGAGGACAGAAAACTAATCGAAGATCAGAATGGGTCATATCATGAAGAGGGTTGGGCTATTACTGAACAGGGCAGGTTGGTCATTCCCTCTCAGTTAGTGTGGGCACTAGTAAGAACAGAACACCAAAAGACACATTGGGGAATAGATGCCCTACACAAATATTTAATTGAAAGAATTATTGCCAGAAATTTATATGCTACCATCGCACAAGTAACCTGACAGTGTGGCCTTTGCCTCCAGACTAGCCCTAAAAATATCCCCAAACCAAAATTGGGCCAAATTGGGAAAGGGAATGGGCCTGGACAGCAGTGGCAAACTGATTTTTCGGAACTCCCAAGAAAAGGGGTCTATCGGTACTTGGTGGTATTAACAGATACCTTTTCAGGATGGCCGGAAGCCTTTCCCACTAGAACTGCCAAAGCCTGGGAGGTAACCAAGGTATTGTTAAAAGAAGTAATACCACGCTTTGGAGTTCCAGCCACAATGTCCTCAGATAGAGGACCACATTTCATTTCAAAGGTGGTACAACAAGTTAGCCATCATTTAGGCATAGACTGGGAGCTTCACACCCCATACCACCCACAGTCAAGTGGTCAGGTGGAGAAAATGAACCACCTAATCAAACAGCAAATTGTAAGATTGGGGCAAGATTTATCCTGGCCCCAATCTCTTCCACTTGCATTGTTATGAATTCAAACTAAACCCAGAACTAAAGAAAAATTAAGTCCTTTTGAAATGCTCTATGAGAGTCCATATGGAGTACAGAAAGGACTATCCACCCAAGCTGGGGAGGAAACACTGACCACCTATATGGTGGCCTTGAGTAAGCAACTCAGGAAAATTGAAAAGCATGTGGCTGGAACACTGAGTCGGGGCCTAGACAGCCCAGTACACAACATTCAACCTGGAGATTATGTCTATGTTAAGTCTCTTACAGAGAAAACTTTGGAGCCACAATGGGAAGGGCTGTTTCAAGTACTCCTTACCACATTCACTGCGGTCAAAATCGAGGAATAGAATGCCTGGATTCATCATACTCGAGTGAAGAAGGCTCCAGAGACCCCTTGGAAAGTGGCTTCTAATGATAATGAACTGAAATTGAAATTTACCCAGGTAAAATGAATGCAATTAGAAAAGTTACTCTCGTTGGTGTTCTCATAATTATAACCATACTTCAAGGAAAAGGAGGTACTTTTAGCCAGGGCGATACTGAATGGCCTTGGTCACAAGCCCTCATAGGGCATACCAGCTTTCAGGGAAAGTACCCTATAGACAGCCGTCCGGATTTGACTATGATTGTAACACATGATGATGAAATTTACCACCTGCCTGAATGGGCTTGGAATCAAGATGAGTGGGTCATGACCCTATCTGGTATCTTTAATGAAAAAATCCAGGTGGGATACAGAATGTTTTATTAAAAATTGGCAAACTGTGAATTTACACGAGAACAAGGGTTTATCTGTGAGAGCAACACAATTAATGCCAAAGATATATGCTTAGATGTTGAGCAAAGCATTTGCCACTTTGAAGTTCACCCAGATACTAGTCAGAAAACAGTACTTGTATATATTGGTCAGGGTTGTATTTTCTTAAGAACAATGTGTGTTTTTATAAAAATAGATAATGACAATGTTACTTTGGATGTTAGAAATCATTCTAATTTTTGTATTTATAATTTTGTGAAGATTATTGGGTATGACTTTTTGTATTTGGCACCAGTTGTATCTCATCAATTGACAATTGGTAGAGCATCAAGACTTAATTAACATTCTAAAAGGAATTTAAAAAGTGGAAAGAAAATTTTAATAACCATTCACCATGCAAGACAGGATGTGGATCACCACTGGTGGGATGTGCTTTTTGGATGGTCACCCACTGCAACTGGTATCCTTAATACATTATGTCACCCCATAATCGTTTTACTAATTTTGGTAGGTATTAGTCTTGTGTTATCTGTTCTGCTATTTGTTTGGAATTGTAGGATGCTAAAGAGGCTATCCATTTTAACTACTTTATCGAATGTACATGGTAAGGCATTGAGAGATACTTATCGCAGAAGCTTGCTAGAAGAAGAATCCATTTACTAGTAAAAGAATTTACTAATCTTATAGAAAAGGGGGGACTGATTTAAGGTAAAATAGAAATTATTAATGTAAAAGAACTAGAAGCTGGATAATAGTAATAATAATATTTTTGAACTGATTTAGAGAGCCAGAGATTGGATAATGATTTACTAAGATATGCCTGCTGCAATCCATTTATTGTTCACTTAATGAATTTGTGCCTACCTGGTATTGGGGAGGATGGAGAGAAGAGAGCCAAATAATTGAGAGAAACCACCAAGTGTAACCGAGCATCCCGCCCTTGGACCCCAGGACCGGTACAAGTTGGTTCTCAGGCTTGGACTTGGACCAAGAACCAAGGGAGCATGTGCAAGGGAACAGGGTGACTATGGATCACATCGTCATCAATAATTTGGGACTGTATTGGTTTGAAAACAAACCAGTGGGAGATCACAAGTCAATAAGTGAAATAATACAAGGAAAAGCACTGACAAAGTTAGATACAACCTGACACCCTGTTAGGGTGGTGGTAGCAGTCCAACTAAAGTAGTTCAGTTCAAGCGGTGATCCTGTGAAGATCTGGTCTCCAGCTGAAGGTCCAGTGGTAGCTCTTGTCCTCTGGGAACCCAGTAGACAGGGCTAGATCAGGCAGTTCCAAGGCCAGGTTATATCCAGGTGGGAACACCTGGCTCCTCCCTCCTGGGCAAAGCATCCCACAATGGGATGAGATAAGTCCATGAGTCATGTGGTGGGTCCCTGATGGCCCATTGCCTGTCATCCGGGGTGGGTCATTAGCAGGTGATAGCAGCTAACGGCTCACAGCTGGTGGTAATGGAATACTTAAATACATCTATATTGCAACCCAGGACAGGGACCCTTGCCCACAATTAATCTGAGATACTGCACTTGTGTGGGCATATTTAAATGAACTTTGAACTCATTATAATACGAAGCGGGGATAGATAATGAATATGTATAGGGCCTTTGTCCAACTTTATGCATATGTAACCTGTAACCTAATATAAACCAAGTGCAGTGCTGCTGAGGGTATGCATGTTTTTGGAGGGGCTACCCCCCATGCACCCCAGCTGGAATAAGCACATACCTACTTCATAACTTTCTGAGTTGTGGAGTCATTCCGTGCTTCAGGGGATGGTCCTTCTGCGCTTGCATCTTTGCTGTTATCAGGGGTTCTTAAAAAAAAAACTATAGAGCAAGCAAAAGCTAGGAAAAAAAAAAGAGGGGTGGGCTAAAAAGCAGTTACAGCACAATTTCTATAACTCAACTACAGAAATTTTTACAACATTTGTGATTAGGAATAACCTATTTAACATTTGATGACATTTGTAGTTGGAAATATTTAATGTAACATCCGTGGTACATATATTTGAGTCTGGTATCTTTCCATGCCTTACAAGAAAATCGTCTCTGTGTCTCAGTTTATTTCTTATAAGGATAACCCCACTCCTTACTGCAGTTCCCCTTGCCAATTGTGTCTAGGGCTATCATGCCCTCATCACATCCACATCTAAAACAACTTGTTGCTTGACACGAGTTACATTTGCAATTATCTCACTATCTGCAGAAGCTTGCTTTTCTTTTAAATAACTGTAAAAGTTCTTACTTTATTATGCATATTCTCTCCCAAGTTTTATTGTAAAACTTTACCCTTAGCTGGCATGATTAACCCCTGATGTTTGCAAAGCCTTCAATTGTGGCAAACAAATGTTATCCATTCCTCCATTAACACCTTTTCAAGAGCTCTGTTTGCATCCTGCCATGCAAGAGAAGCAACAAAAGATGCTAAACGCCATTTTTAAACTCCTTTTGCATTTTTAGGTGTGCCACAAGTTAAAACAGATAATAGTCCTGTATACATTTCTCATTCTTTAACTACATTTTTGCCTTATGGAGAAAGCTTATTAGAACAAAAAAGGGGGGAATGGAGAATGCAACATCCCAAGATAAGCTACACAAAGCCTTATATGTTTTCAATTTTTGAAATTGCTATTCAGACAGCAAAACTCCACCCATAATGTGGCACTTTGAAAAAAGTGCAACAGTCACTGAAATTAAATCCCCAGTCCTGGTAAAGGACTTAGAATCAAGCAAAATAATTGGACCTTATCCTCTTATTAAATGAGGAAGACAGTGCTTTCGTTTCCTCAGGTATGGGACCTAAGTAGACCTCTGCATAAAACATTCGCCCATAAAGAGAAAAAGAACCAATGCCACCTAAAGACAACCAAGGCGAGAACAAAAAAAATAACACAAACTTTTATGCCCTTACAGCAAAAGTTCAACCTCCCCTGTGAAGTCAAGCTAAGAAAATGATGACCAGGATTATCATGGGTTGGACTGTGGGTGGCTCAAGAATTTGATAAACGTTTTTGTAGTTGTATTGTGTATATTGATTTGTATACCTTGATTGTTAGAATGTTTGCAGTGTATAGTTAACAAAACTATTAAGCTTTTAATTGTTAAACAAAACAGGGGGAGATGTGGGAGTTCAGGGTGTTAGCTGCGAAGTCTAGCAGCTATCGAGGTCTTTTGTTATCAGTTAATGTGAGACATTAAGAGAGATAAGCTGAATCTCCCCTGGCAGGGGCCGAGACTGATAGTGAGGCAAGACTGTTTACCTTATGCATAAGTGATTAGCAGGAGAGGTTAAGAGAAGTGATGGTGATTATCTTTTACATAAGAAAAGTAAAACATGTAACCCTAGAAACTAAAGTGCTTGTAATGGCTAAAGTTAAGTTTGTAACAGTATAAACACATGATGTTTTCTGTACAATAAATGGGACTTTGCATGAACCAGGCTGAGTACCCAAATTCAATCGCCGACAGTTCCTGCCTTCTTTGGCAGACACCTGTCTTTCAAATCAGGACAATTATATACTCTGAAGCCAAATTTACAAGGATGTTGCAACATAAAATACGTCATACCAACTTTCAAATGTTTCACTAATGTTTATCATGTCCTTGTCTGCCAGTTTCTCATTCTCATTTGTCTCTCTATGGCATTCAAGCATGGATTTAATGCATCTTGATAACTTCTGAAGGTGTGTCTTAGAAACTGCAAAAAATAATCAGCAAATATCCACTTAATTTAATGTTTTAAGTGGAAATCTTTATAGATAGGATTCTTTCAAGTCAGTTGTGTGACCAAGGCCATAATTAGCGGGTTATAAATCTATACTACTGCCCAAAGAACTAGTTCTACCCTTTTCTTGTTCTCACCTTATCGCTTGTGCTGATGCCGGATGATTTTTGCCTTTTTCTTTTCTATATTTGTAGCCTTCCCAGTACTTTTCCCTACCCTTTTCCCCAGCTAGAAAGACCAAACACATTCCAGAGCTCCAAGCCCCGGGGGGGCACAAGACCCCTATCCTGTCTATCTTGGTTCTTCCTTGGAACCAAGGTTGAGAACAAGGTCTTTGAGACACATTTTCATAAACAAGTGCAACTAGTACCAAGGGGGGGGGGTGCGCTTCAGAGAAGGGGCTTTTCCTGGGGGGAATTGCATCACCACTTGTCCTCCTAATTGGTGCTTTTCATCAACTATGATAATTTCCTAAAACATATATAACTGTATTCAGCCCTGCGCGGGTGGGCTTTTGTGGATATTCCTCCATAACTGCCCCTGAAGCTCCAATAAAGATCCACTTTTCTATTACCTCCTATACTAAAATTATCTCAAGTTTCATTTCTAGGCTCAAAAAGGCAACAGTTATGCTGGCAACTGAGATGAGACAAAGGCACCTGGTAGCCTGTCTCTGGACCAGACCTGAGACATCTTGCAAGCGATTCTTTCCTGCCAGCAACCCTGCGAATTCCTCTGCAACAGCCTGAGGGCTAAGGAAGCCACGGTTCCGAGCCCCTGCAGGAGGTAATAGAAAAGTAGCTCTTTTCGTTGAGTAGCGTGTCTCGTATAAAGTATATCTGTTGTGTATTGTGTCTGTGTAAGGTCAGTAACTGCTAGCAGTCCCAAGAAAACCTGTTGTGGTGAGGGGGGGGGGAGAGGTTTCTTTTAGAGTAGTTTCTCAAAGTTTTTTTCCTTTGCCGTTTCTCCAACCCACCCCAGCTCAGCTGGAGGGGTAGGAAAGGGGGAGGCGTGGCGTGTGGGTGTGTGTGTGCACCACCAACTCAATGGTGGAGGAAAAAAAATTATAATGTGAAAGATTCTTTCGTGTTTAACATGCACGGGTTTTGAAGGAGGGGTTCACCTGGGGACGCCTGGCTCACTCTGCGGGGGGAGGCAGGGGAAAGGCCCTTGCTTCCTTCAGCATCCATGGAGAGGCCGGGGAAAGCTCGGATCGCGTCAGTGCAGGACGTGGGAGAAGGGCCCCTGCTTCCTACATTCTGTTTGCGAAAAGGGAGGTCTTGGACCTCGAGGAATTGAAGCGGGCCAATTTAGACAGAGGCCCGGCCTCTGCTGTGAACAAGGAAGAAATTTTGTGGCCTTTTATCCGGAGTTTTGGAGCAGGACCGGCTCCTGAACTGTCGGGACTGTGATTTAGGGGAGCTAGAAGCTGAATAATAATCTTTTGGAACTAATTTAGGAGGCCAGAGGTTGGATAATGATTTGCTAGAAGCTACTTGCTAAAACAGTGTATCGCTTGCTTAATGGTTTTTGCACTTGCCAAGCAGAAGGGGAGGATGCAAAGAAGAATGCGGGACTATTGATAAAAATTACTGAGTGTGACTGAACATCCTGCTCTCGGACCCCAGAACTGGCTCAAGTTAGTCCTAAGGTTTGGACTTGGACCAAGAACCAAGGGAGCATGTGCAAGGAAACAGGGTGAAGAGTTTATCCTGAGGAAGACTACTAAATTTGTCCCTCATTTATCTTTGGGACCCTCGCCCACAATTAATCTGTGACACTGTGCTTGCGCGAGCATATTTAAATGAACTTTGAACTCATTATAATACGAAGAAGGGATAGGTAATGAATATGTATAGGAACATTGTGTAACTTCATGCATATGTAACCTGTAACCTAATATAAACCTAGTGAAGTGCTGCTGAGGTGTGCATGCCTTTGGAGGGGCTACCCCCCATGCACCCCAGCTGGAATAAAAGCATACCTACTTCATAACTTTCTGAGTTGTGGAGTCTATCTGCGCCTCACTTGTACCGGGAGCTGGGAGGCCACGCTCCCGGTGGTGGAAGGGGGCAAACAGCCACTGTAGCAGCAGAGGCTAAGGTGGTCCCGGCCGTCACCTTGGGAGCGGCCGGGAAAAGTGGTGAAGGGGGGAGCAGGGCCGGAGCCGCCTTGGCAGCTCACCTCTGGGCCTCCGGGTGGTCCGCCGCCGCTGAGCCCGGGGGAGCCCAGTCTGCCTGCTCTCTCTGGCCCGGGGCGGGCTGGGGGTGCGGGACCCAAGGACATTGACGTCATCACCCTGAGCGGTGCTGCTTCTGCCGCTGCGGTGGGCAGGGGCAGAGGCAGGGTTGAGCCGCTCGGAGAAGCCAATGTCACCCGCGGGGGGCGCGAACGCAGGCGAAGCGGTCGCGACGCGGGTATTCCTGGGGGTGTGCATCTTCTGCCCTGCCATGCGGGTCTGTGTCAGTGGGGCTCTAGCTATGCCTCTCCTCTTTGCTACCCAACAAAGAAACACCGGGTCCAAAGAAAAAGCTGTTTTGCAAGCTCCTTTAGAACAGGCTGTAGGCAAACAAAGATCTGTTTCAATAAACACCTTAGAAAAGAAACTGAGTCAAGGTCCTGTAAGACCTATTAGTGCCACAAGAGTAAGAGAAATAAGACCTTTCTTCCAACCTTTGAAATGTGGATTGGGAAAACACTGAGTGATTCATCAGTTTCTCTATTTGCCAAATTCTTCTAAGAAAGATATATGGAAATTTTGCAAAAGGAGGAGAAAACCAGATAGTTTAGGATGATTCACTGAATTAAATTCTAAAAATACTTTTTCTTAGATCCCTGTGAGTAAGAAAGGACTCTTTGCTATTACGAGGAAAAATCCTGAAACCCATAAAAGGGGCCAGCTTGTCAAAACAGTCTCACCTGAGGGTTTGAAGAACAGCCTGACTATATCCAGAAATCAGCTGGCAAAGGAACTGGAGAACTGGAGAAGGCAGCAGCTAAGAATTGCTGCATTCGACTGGCAGCCAAAGGGTGCTACATCTAAGAGTTGTCTCACCATAAGTTTGTTCTGCGAACACCAACAACAGGTACCTCATGCCATGTTATTGGAACAGGATAATGTTGTTCTGAAAACATTTGCTGTCAACCCTGGTATGTCTCTGTTCTCTACACTAACTGATAATTTATCTGACTATGACTGTTTACAGACCATAAAAGAGGCCTATTCCAGCAGACTAGACCTGAAGGAGGATGTGCCTCCAGAAGATCCAGACTGGGAACTCTATGCAGATAAGAGCAACTTCATGACAGGTCATGCAGTGACAACCACAAACCAGGTAACCAGGGAAAAAGCCTTGCCATCAGATGTATCATCACAGAGAGCTGAACTGATCACATCAATGAAAAATATAAAACTGAGTGAAGTCATCGGGAGGGAAAGAGGACTGTTAACTATTCGAGGTAATGGAATTGAACACACTGAACAGATGCATGTGCTGCTACAGAGTATTTGGGAGTCTAGAGAAGCAGCCTTTATGCATTGCAAGGCCCATCAAGATGGGGAAACAACCCCCAAATTAAAAAATCATCTTGCTCATGAAATAAAAGGGGCAGAAAAGGGCATCTTAACAGTGGTGCCACAGAGGGAAATTGGTCTGTCAAGGTTTGCCCCAAACTGTGATCAGAAAGATCATCAGTTTTCTGGCACAAAGGCTGAAATCAAAGAAAGTGAATGGACTATTACACTAGAGGGATAGATTGTAGTCTCACCTCAGCGAGAACATGAAGGCACTCATAAGGGAACAGAAAACTTTTTGGAACATCTGGAGAAGGTAGTAACAGAAAGGGAAGTGACTGATATTGTGCAATCTATAACAAGCAAATGTGAAATTTACTATAGAAACAACCCAGACATGAGCAAAGGAGTTGTGTCAGGAATAAAGGCAGGGGATTTTCCTGGAGATTATTGGCAAATAGATTCTGCTGAGTTACCATGTAAAAAGGATACAGGTATGTACTGGTGTCAGACTGACATTTTCAGTGGATGGGCTGAAACTCACCCCTGTTGCACTGATGCGGCGAGGGAGGTGGTGGAAGTTTTGCCCAATCATATAATTCCAAGGTTTGGGGTTCCTTTGGGATTGGTCCCCCAGCAATCGGGGAAGTTAGTCAGATTTTGGCAATTGCTTAAAATGTGTAAATTCCCTACTTATCCCAGACAAATGGTGAGGCTGAATGTGTGAATGGAACCCTCAAAACACAGATTAATAAAATTTGTCAGAAACATTCAGGAAATGGGTTCAGGCCTTGCCTATAACCTTACTGAAAATCCACATAAAACCAAGGTGGAGAGACAACATAAGTCCTTATGAAATATTGCATGGCAGGCCATATCAAATTGGATATTATGGGAAAGTTCATGTGAGGGGGTAAATTGACTTGCAGAGGTATTTAGAACTTTTAAGTTCCACTTTGCGGAAGCTCCAGAGATTCGTCATGCTATCCAGATGAACCTGCCCATCTGTTCCAGCCTGGAGACTGGTTCTATGCTAAATGGAGAGACAGTGACTTTACAAACTAAGTGGAAAGGACCATTCCAAGTCCTGAATACCCTCACCAAAGCCAGAGGTGCTGGCAGAGAACCCTGAATTCACTACTCCAGAGTTAAGAAGACCTCTGCTTCTGAAACAACTGAAAACAGAGACTGACGCAAATCACTATGATGTTATTTAAAGTGTTCTTTTGTGCCTGTTATCTGCACAGTTGGTAACCATGATTCAGATTTGGCCCTAAGATTTGCATGTAATTTTAGTTCAAAATGTATCCAAGAGCTCCTCATAAGAACAACTTGTCAGGGTGGTATTGAACACTGTTGTCATTCTTATGAAGATCAGCATGAAAAATAATTAATAAGGATTTGGTTGAAATTTGAAAGCAGACTCAAATTCTACATCAGGTAGCTTTCAAAAGACTCACCGAACCATGAATATACCTTCAGTACGCTTACTTCATGGTTACCAAACTGGGCCTGGATAAAAGGAACTGTTCCTACTGCTTTTATCTGTAGTTAGCCTGTGCAAGACTAGACATATAAAGTCTTGTTAGTCTCTAAAAAAGAGGAGAATTATGCTGGATGATTTTTGCCTTTTTCTTTTCTATATTTGTAGCCTTCCCAGTACTTTTCCCTACCCTTTTCCCCAGCTAGAAAGACCAAACACATTCCAGAGCTCCAAGCCCCAAGGGGCACAAGCCCCCTATTCTATCTTGGTTCTTCCTTGGAACCAAGGTTGAGAACAAGGTCTTTGAGACACATTTTCATAAACAAGTACAGCTAATACCAAGGGGGGGAGCAGAGAAGGGGCTTGTCCTGGGGGGAATTGCATCACCACTTGTCCTCCTAATTGGTGCTTTTCATCAACTATGATAATTTCCTAAAACCTATATATGACTGTACAGATTCTCTCTCATGGGAAATTTTCCCTTTTCTCATTAGGTATAAAGAAAATATAAGATAAACACTATGGGAATGGAGAATGTTTTGGAATGGGTGTTGAGACACCTCGGCCAATCACCCCGAGAGGTGGGTGATCGCTGGCCAATCCGAATGGATTTCTCTGCACTATAAAACTCAGTTTTTTCATAATAAAGTGTCTTCTCCGCTTGACTTCATGTGTGCTGTTAACTGAGTTTCGCTCCATTACCGGTTCAACAGCAACACCTATAAAACTATATCCAGCCCTGTGGAATATCCCACAAGGATATTCCTCCATAACTGCCCCTGGAGCTCCAATAAAGATCCACTTTTCTATTACCTCCTATACTAAAATTATCTCAAGTTTCATTTCTAGGCTCAAATGTCAACAGTGCCAGCAGTCTCACTTGTGCCCCACCTGATGACAAGATCAAGAAAGTGATTCAAATAAAAACTAAACTGATCAAATAAGTGAATTAGTTTTTAGTCAGAGTGGTTACCTGAAAGTTTTGTACAAACACTAGTAACAGCCTAAGATAGAATCCAATAATAAACCTCTTTGCAAAAAGACAGGACTAGCCTTCTCAGCTGCAGGACAGGCTAATGTGGTTGAAACCTAAACTCCCACCCTTCAGACCATAGTTTGAAGATACAGGGTTTCAAGTCACAAATCAAAGCTTTACTTTTAATGAAATTTTACCTTTCCACAAAGTCCCAGAATGGAGCAGGGACAAGGAGGGAGAAGGGCTAGCCTGAGGGACAGAGGCTATATAAAAATGTTATTGCCACTAAAACTCTACCTCACTGAATCACAACTTTGGATGCAACTAAACAGCTCATTCTACTCACTAAGCACAGTATTTCATTCACAGACAAAGCTGAAGGCAAAGGGAGCAAAGCCTGCAAAGGGAGATGAGTGGGACACTTGGTAGAGTTGAGACAATTAAATCTTGCAAACACATAAATGAGACTTAAAATCTAGTATTAATGCAAGACTTCATATAAGGTATTGTCTTGGAGTGATGTTATGATAATCCTTTATTCCCTATCGTTGACTTATATGCTAAAAAAATTGTGGTCCTGTCACTATTAATTATGTTCAGCTGCAGAGAGAAATGCGGGTTGTTTTGAAAACTTTTTCCCCAAGCCTCGCTGCGGGGGAGTGAGGAGGGGGAAGGGAGGATTCTTGCGCTCTCCAGAGACTGCGCGCAGGGACGGCTGTCAGAGTGGGCTCTGTTCTGTTTTTTTTTTCTTTTTTTTTTCATTTTTTTCTTCATTTGGACCCCTTTTCTTCGATCTGCTTTGTCGCCCGAAAACCCAAGGGAGCCAGAGGACAGCAGAGCTCTCGGGGAGCGCCGCCCAGCCCCCAAGGGGGACCCCGGAGGGGAGAAGCTACTTCTGAGGAAAAAGGACTTTTTAATCAGGTTTAATAACTCCTTTCCCCCTTGGTTTTCCCCTTCCCCTGTGCCTTGCAGGGCACTCTGTGTGGTTTTATTAAATAAATAGTTTTTCTTCACTTCCATCTAAGAAATTCTGTTGTGGGTGGGGGAAGGAGTGTCAGAGCCCTTCGCTCTCGGAGGAGAGAGAGTTTTATCATTAATCCAGGACAATATTTGGCACCCAACTTAGTGGGGCCTTGATTACTTGTTTTAAACCTTTTGTGGGGTTAGAGAAAGTGAAGAAAAAACCCCTAATAATTACATTCTGGTTTTGAACGCTTTGTATTGAATTACAGCTATCAGTAGTCACTATGCTGTTTGATGGGAGATTGTTTGATGTAATACTGTCTGTTTGGCACATAGGTTTGTTTCCCTACCAACAAGTAGGGGCAATCTTGTCCCTAATGTATAATTTTCACCAATCAGGGACACGACTCCGGCTTGTTATAGTAGTGTGCATGATACTGACAATCTGTAAGAAGGTATGGGAAACAGTTAAAGATGTACATGCTCTGTTACTTTCCTCCTCTAGTTTTAGTAACCTGTTTTGGAGTTTTGTTAGTAATATTACCCAACCTGCTAGAGAAGTAGAGGGTGAAGCTTCCTGGCTCCTCACCCATCTCTTTCCCTTTAAATCTGGTATATCATCTTTTGAGAATATTCAGTTTCCCCTAGATGTTAAAGAGACTTGGTAGTACAGGTGCTTTACCTGGTAGGTTCCATGTATATGTGTTGGAAAACACAGTTTTCCAGCAAAACTTGTGTTAACTAAATAAACCCGAACAAAGCCTCAGCATACTCAGGCCTCAGTAAAAATCCTAACAAGCTGCAGTAGCTTGCTTCCCTGAGAACGCTTCGTGAGAACATATCAAGAAGATGCAGCTGTGTAAGGAATGTACAGGAGTGAACTGGTGATTAACAAAAAATGAGGAGGAAGAAACCTGTAGATGTGAGAACGGACTGCAAATACGTGTGTAACTATAATTAGTAACATCTGTAACAGTATATAAGTTTCTCATTTAGTGAAATAAACCGAAGCTTGCTTTATAGCTCACATTGAGACTGCCGTGAGTTTCCTCTCGTCGCTACGTTAAATGGTGACCCCCCGACATGATACGGAGATACAGGTAGCAGGACTTAGGACCCAGCTCCGAGAAGCGAAGACCACGAACACTGGCAGCAGAGTTTTACGACCCTGCCCCAGACAGCGGCGAGAACGGAGAGGTACCGGAGCAGCGCCAGTGGGCTAAGATTACCGCCCCTGCCAGGGGGAGGTGATCCGAAAGCCTATGCCGAATAAGACCCGCTTCCGTAAGGGCTAACCTCGGAAAGGCTGCACTGACCTTGGCGACCACGGAATAAGCAGAGACGCCCCAGTGGAGCGCTCGGACGGCGGCAACCATGTTATTTTAAACCCAGCTGGACCAAAATGGAGACGGAGGTAGCCCAATTTTTATTGTTATGCTTTTTAGAAAAGCACGGACTCAGTAAAGGCACTCTATCTCAGTTAGCTGGCCTGATTGTAGTGGGAGAAGCCTATGGATTTTTTACAAATCCTGTTACAGTATTCGACGTAAAAGAGTGGTTAAATTATGGAGCCACTTTACTTCTAGAGGGTGATAAAATTGCAAAAAAGCTTGGTAAACCATGGAGTAAAGTCATAGCCTGTTTACAACAACATGCAACAGAGCGAAAACTTGCACGAGTGACAGCACAGGAGATAGCAGCCGCAGAGAGCAGAAAAAAATCTGAGAGTTGCCGTTCTGTTTTTAACATGCAAAGAACTCCGGCAGCCGCGGCGCAGCGGGGGAAGCCCCCCCCACTAGGGGGGAGGGAGAATCGTAGCTCTCCCTCGCTGCCACCGCTGGCAAGGGGAGGGCGCTCCGCGCCGCTGCCGGGAGCCGAAAATACAAAGTTACCCGATTGGATGAAAAAACTATTCCTGTGTCAATGTATCATAGAACTTAGCAACTTTACAATGAAAAACATCTTATCTGCTTTGTTTGAGAGGGCCACTGTTGAATTTTTACCGGAACAAAAAGTATCGCAGGTACAGCATCAAAGTAGCCAGAAATCAGTCCGTTGTTATTGGTGTGGCAGCAAAGAACACATATGGAAAGATTGTAACGAGAAAGTTTGGTGTTCCCGCTGCAACAGAGATACTCACAGCACAGAAGCTTGTAAAAACAAAAAAGACAAACAGAAAGCAACCGACGGCCGTGCAGCAACAATGGCCCTTGCCCTCCACCGCATGCCGCCTGAATGCCACACAGAGAGACCTGTGGCGGAAGTTGCTCCAACCGTGGTTTCCAGTCGAGTGGCAACAAAAGCGGAAGTCGCAGAGGGTGCCCTGGTAGGCGGAGCCGCGAGCCATCCACGCCTCCTTCACCGCCCCAACTGCTATGTCTGTGGTGAAATCCTAAACTCTACTCCTCCCCAAGGATGAGAAAATGATTGACAGCTTCAGCATCAAACCAGAACTAACCAACAGCGTTGCCAGCAGAAACAACAATCTAATACCCGAATCGGGGCGGCAGATATAGATCTTTGAACACATTCTCCAGCTGTTCTCCCCAAAACCTCTAATTATTCGTTTTGCCGGGTGAAACACCCATTACCAAGTGTTAACCAACAGCACCAGCCTGAAGCCACCGAGACCGAAACCGTTGCTGCAAGCTAACACCAGCTGCATCCATAGATGCCTTTGGCAAAGCTCCAAAAAGCAACTTGTGAATGTGTTTTCAGAGTACCCTGTTAATTAGTGCAAACAAGTTATAGTTTGTACTTGTTTCCAGCATTTTACTAATAAAAAAGCATTGTAACAATATATTATCCTGATAAAAAATGACACCTTAATTGCTAAAGCCTGAACAAAAGCTGAATTTTGCTAAAGTGTTGCTTAAGATAGTGTTTGTGTGTATGTTGCAGGCCTGCTGAAAGTGTTGAACTGCTGAAAGTGTGGTTTTGATTTCTTAAGAGTTTTTGATGTGTGAATGAAACCTATGAGTTAAGTTCTACTGAATAGTTTAAGTTACCTGTTAAGTACCTTTGTTTAAGTATAAATTCTGTTAGAGTTAAGTAATATTGAATTTCTATTAAGTTTTAAATTCTGTTAAAGTTAAAATTCTGTTAAGTAATATTAAGTGATGTTAATGTTAAATTCTGTTAAGTTTTAAATTTTGTTAGAGTTAAGTTGTTAAAGTGATATCAATTTAAAATCCCATTATAGTTAAGTCCTATTTGTTAGTTCTAAATCAAATTTATTAAGATCAAGCTTTATTCATTTTCAGTGATATTAATTTTAAGTTTTAAATTTGTTAGTTTATATTGTTATTCACAAAAGCCTTTGCAGTTTTATCTTCCTTAATTAAAGTCAAATAATAATATCCACTGTTTTCAAATATTTCATCTCACCTTATATAGCTATCTACAAAAATAGTAACATGTTAAGACACTCTCCTTATTGATATTAACTAAAGCTTGTTTATAAGATGTTCTAAGAAAACCCTCCTACTTAGGGCCTAGGCTCTGGCCAAGCCTCAGTCTTAACTAGCTGGGAAACATGCCATGAGTCCCAAGTGATCTGCACCAAAATGTGATCAAGTAATTTTGACTTGCCAAATTGAGTCTATAAAAGCTAAATCTTCTTCCAGGTAAACTTAGAGTCCTTACCCGGGAAAAGTTCTCCAAGCTTTGCCTGTGAAGTGAATGTTTTCAACAATGGCAGTTCCTGAACCGTGGCAACATATCTAAATAACTAGTGATATTTCCTCAAGTAAATTAATAACAATTGTAGTAATAATAATTACTTATAACAAAGCAAATTAATCTGACAACAGACAACGTCTGTTCTCACAAACGAAACGGGGGAATTGTTGGAAAACACAGTTTTCCAGCAAAACTTGTGTTAACTAAATAAACCCGAACAAAGCCTCAGCATACTCAGGCCTCAGTAAAAATCCTAACAAGCTGCAGTAGCTTGCTTCCCTGAGAACGCTTCGTGAGAACATATCAAGAAGATGCAGCTGTGTAAGGAATGTACAGGAGTGAACTGGTGATTAACAAAAAATGAGGAGGAAGAAACCTATAGATGTGAGAACGGACTGCAAATACGTGTGTAACTATAATTAGTAACATCTGTAACAGTAAATAAGTTTCTCATTTAGTGAAATAACTCGAAGCTTGCTTTATATCTCCCATTGAGACTGCCGTGAGTTTCCTCTCGTCACTACGTTATATATGATGTTCAGCTTTACCAGAATGAGGGCTGAAAAGTCCAGAGGGGCTGAGCAGGAGCAGGCACCTAATCCAGATGTGAGGAAATTTGAACGGTGTGGAGTATGGGAGGAAATAGGGAAAACTTTAAAGAAATTCTCTGACCCAATAGACTGGGAATTTCCCCCGGACAAATCCCGAGACCAGCTGAGGTGGGGAAGTATCTGAAAGAGAAGTGCAGAGACAACTGCAGTGCAATATGTTGGGCCCTGGCATATGCTTATCGTACACTGTCGGATATTATAGAACAGGAAGTAAGGGAGCCTAAGCCAGTGGCAGTTGCTCCTGTTACGAGTAGCAGGAAAGCCCAAGTCAAGACTGATCACTCAGACAACAGTGGGGAGGGATCCTCAAGGTCAGCAACTGAGTCAGAGGTCATTGTTGAATCCATGAATGTGAGAGACCTTCACGGCCTAAGAAAAGATTATGTCCAACGAGATGATGAATCTGTAATTAGTTGGTTAGTCCGTCTTTGGGATGGCGCAGGCGATGTTACACTTCTAGATCCTACTGAGGCAAGGCATTTGGGAACTGTGTCACGTGACCCAGATATCAACCAAACTACATGAGATGGGCCTGACTGCTGCAGCCTCTGGAGACGAGCTATTGAAGCTGCGAGGGAAAGATACCTACATCCCGACGATCTCTATTCGCAACAAACCCGGTGGAGAACCATAGAACAAGGGATTCAATGCTTGAGAGAAATGGCAGTGGTAGAAATTGTCTTCTCAGAGGACATAGCAAACCCAGATCCGATTATAGACCCAAATAGGATAGAATGTACACCTGTGATGTGGCGGAAACTCCTAAAGCTTGGGCCATCAGAGTATGCTTCTGCTTTAGCAATTATGAAGAGAGATGACGGGCATGAGACCGTGCGTGATATGACAAGGAAGCTCCGAGCGTATGCAGATGTCATGCATAGCCCAATGAATGCAAGAATCTCAGCTGTGGAAACAAATCTGCAGAAACTAGACAATAAGATAGAGGAGAATCATGAGAAACTCAGTAAAGAGATTAAAGACAGCCTTCTCCAAATTTCGGCAGTACAGATCAGAGGTTCTGTTACCCCATGCAGACGCTCCTCAGCTAGGCGAACTGGATACACTCCACGACATGAGTTGTGGTATTTCCTGTGTGACAGTGGAGAAAACATGAAGAGGTGGGATGGACAACCCACTACTGTCCTGGCACAACGAGTGCGTGAATTGAAGGAGGGCAAGACTCAGAGAGGGAACTCCACCAGAAGGGAAGTAACTCCAGTCAACATGTCTGATTCCCTTGAAGAAACCTCTAATATGCATGCCCACCATGGTTAGAGGGGCCCTGCCTCTAGCCAGGTAGAGGCCAGGGAAAATCGTATTTTTTGGACAGTGTGGATTCGGTGGCCTGGCACATCAGAGCCACAAGAATACGAGGCTTTAGTTGACACTGGTGCACAATGCACAATAATCCCATTGCGACATGTGGGGACAGAACCTGTTTCTATTTCTGGTGTGACAGGAGGATCACAAGACTTGACCCTGGTGAAAGCTGAGGTGAGCCTGACTGGAAGAGAGTGGAAAGAACATTCCATTGTGACTGGCCCAGAGGCTTCATGTATTTTGGGTATAGACTTCCTCCAAAATGGATATTTCAAAGACCCAAAGGGACTCAAGTGGGCATTTGGGATAGCTGCTGTGGAGACAGAGGGCATTAAGCAATTGAACACCTTGCCTGGACTGTCAGAGAACCCATCTGCAGTAGGACACCTGAAAGGGAAAGAGCAACAAGTACCGATTGAAACCTCGATTGTGCATCGCCGACAGTACCGGACAACTCGTGATGCTGTGATTCCCATTCACAAACTAATCCGTGAGCTGGAGAGCCAAGGGGTGATCAGCAGGACCCATTCATCCTTTAACAGCCCCATCTGGCCTGTGCGCAAATCTGAAGGAGAATGGAGATTGTGGACTATCGTGCCTTGAATGAGGTGACTCCACCTCTGAGTGCTGCCGTGCCAGACATGCTGGAGCTCCAGTATGAGCTAGAGTCCAAAGCAGCAAAGTGGTATGCCACTATTGACATTGCTAATGCATTTTTCTCCATTCCTCTGACAGCAGAGTGCAGACCTCAGTTTGCTTTCACCTGGAGGGGCGTGCAGTACACGTGGAACCGATTGCCCCAGGGGTGGAAACACAGTCCCACCATTTGTCATGGACTGATCCAGGCTGCATTGGAAAAGGGTGGGTCTCCAGAACATTTGCAATTACATTGACGACATCATTGTGTGGGGGAACACAGCAGAAGAAGTATTTGAGAAAGGAAAGGAAATCATCCAGATTCTCCTGGAAGCCGATTTCGCCATCAAAAAGAGCAAAGTCAAGGGGCCTGCCAAAGAGATCTAGTTCCTAGGAGTAAAGTGGCAAGATAGACACCGTCAGATTCCTACTGAGGTCATCAATAAAATAACCGCAATGTCCCCACCAACCAACAAGAAAAAGCAGCAAGCTTTCCTGGGAGCCATAGGCTTTTGGAGAATGCACATTCCTGAGTACAGCCAAATTGTGAGTCCTCTCTACCTGGTTACCCATAAGAAAAATTATTTCCACTGGGGCCCTGAACAGCAGCAAGCTTTCATCCAGATCAAGCAGGAGATTGCTCATGCAGTAGCCCTTGGCCCAGTCAGGACAGGGCCAGAAGTGAAGAATGTGCTCTACTCCGCAGCCGGGGGAAATGGTCTGTCCTGGAGCCTTTGGCAGAAGGTGCCTGGTGAGACTTGGGGTTGTCCACTGGGATTCTGGAGCCGAAGTTACAGAGGGCCTGAAGCCAACTACACCCCAACAGAGAAAGAAATCTTAGCAGCATATGAAGGAGTCCAAGCTGCCTCAGAGGTAATTGGCACAGAAGCACAACTCCTCCTGGCACCTCGACTACCAGTGCTGGGGTGGATGTTTAAAGCAGAGGTTCCCTCTACTCACCATGCCACCAATGGCACATGGAGCAAATGGATTGCCCTTATCACACAGCGCGCCCATATGGGAAATCTGAATCGCCCTGGGATTTTGGAAATAATTACAAATTGGCCTGAAGGTGAAGATTTTAGTCTGATTGAGGAACTGGAACAGGTGACTTGTGCGGAGGAAGCTCCACCATACAACCAACTGCCAGCAGACGAAACATGCTATGCTCTTTTCACTGATGGTTCCCGTCGTCTTGTAGGGACAAAACGAAAATGGAAAGCAGCTGTGTGGAGCACCACATGAGGGGTTGCAGAAGCTAAGGAAGAAGAGGGTGGATCGAGTCAATTCGCTGAGCTCAAAGCTGTTCAGTTAGCCCTGGACATTGCTGAAAGAGAGAAGTGGCCAAAGCTCTACCTCTATACTGATTCATGGATGGTAGCCAATGCTCTATGGGGTTGGCTGTAAAAGTGGAAGAAGGCTGGTTGGCAGCATAGGGGAAAACCAATTTGGGCAGCTGAAGAGTGGAAAGACATTGCTAGCCGGACAGAGAAACTACCTGTGAAGGTTCACCATGTAGACACCCATGTCCCCAAGAGTCTAGCTAATGAGGAACACCGAAACAACGAACAGGTAGATCAGGCTGCAAAGATAAGGGTGTCCCAGGTAGACTTGGATTGGCAGCATAAGGGAGATTTATTCCTAGCTTGATGGGCCCATGATGCCTCAGGCCATCAGGGCAGAGATGCCACTTATAAGTGGGCACGAGACTGAGGGGTGGATCTAACCATGGACTGCATCTCTCAAGTTATCCATGACTGTGAAACGTGTGCTGCCATCAAGCAAGCCAAGCGGGTGAAACCCCTGTGGTATGGTGGAAGATGGTCAAAATACAAGTATGGTGAGGCCTGGCAGATTGATTACATCACACGGCCTCAAATCCGCCATGGCAAGCGCTATGTGCTCACAATGGTAGAAGCCACCACTGGGTGGCTGGAAACATACCCTGTGCCTCACGCCACTGCCCGTAACACTATCCTGGGCCTTGAAAACCAAGTCCTGTGGAGGCATGGTACCCCTGAGAGAATTGAGTCAGATAACGGAACTCATTTTAAAAATAGCCTCATAAACAACTGGGCTAGAGACCATGGCATTGAGTGGGTGTACCACATTCTTTATCATGCAACAGCTGCTGGCAAAGTGGAACGGTATAATGGACTGTTAAAAACCACCCTAAAGGCACTGGGTGGGGGAACTTATAAGAATTGGGAGTGACATTTAGCAGAGGCCACCTGGTTAGTCAATACCCGGGGCTCCATCAACCGAGCAGGTCCTGCCCAATCTGAGCTTCTACATACAGTGGATGGAGACATGGTCCCAGCAATACATGCCAGAGGCTTGTTAGGGAAAACTGTATGGATTAATTCTGCCTCACATAAAGACAAACCCATCCGTGGGGTTGTCTTTGCTCAGGGGCCAGGGTGTACTTGGTGGATAATGCAGGAAGATGGAGAAACACGATGTGTCCCTCAGGGAGATTTAATTTTGGGTGAGGGCCACATGTAAGGTTGGGATGGCAACATATCACCGTTTACTGAATGACATTATTTGTACATAGTTATGTGTATATGTGTACATGTGTACATGTGTACATGTGTACATATGTATATATGTACATATGTATATATGTATATATGTATATATATGTGTGTGTTTAGAGTTGGAAGATGTTAGGGTGGGCTTTACGCCAACGATATGGAATAAGGGGTGGAATGTCTTGGAGTGATGTTATGATAATCCTTTATTCCCTATCATTGGCTTATATGCTCAAAAAATGTGGTCCTGTCACTTAAACTACGTTCAGCCGCAGAGAGAACCACGGGTTGTTTTGAAAACTTTTTTCCCCAAGCCTCGTTGTGGGGGAGCGAGGAGGGGGAAGGGAGGATTCTTTGCTCTCTGCAGAGACTGCGCGCAGGGACGGCTGTCAGAGTGGGCTCTGTTCTGTTTTTTTTTTTTTTTCCATTTTTTTCTTCGTGTGGACCCCTTTTCTGCGATCTGCTTTGTCACCCGAAAACCCAAGGGAGCCAGAGGACAGCAGAGCTCTCGGGGAGCTCCACCCAGCCCCCAAGGGGGACCCCGGAAGGGAGAAGCTACGTCTGAGGAAAAAGGACTTTTTAATCAGGTTTAATAACTCCTTTCCCCCTTGGTTTTCCCCTTCCCCTGTGCCTTGCAGGGCACTCTGTGTGGTTTTATTAAATAAATAGTTTTTCTTCACTTCCATCTAAGAAATTCTGTTGTGGGTGGGGGAGGGGGTGTCAGAGCCCTTCGCTCTCGGAGGAGAGTTTTATCATTAATCCAGGACAGGTATAAAACAACAGAAGTAATTAATGAGAAGGATTTCTAAATTGAGAGAGATGGGGCAAGGAGAGAAGGAACATCTTATATATCCGTAGTTATGGATTTTATTTGCATGAAATTCCTTAAGCAGAAATCAATCTTAATTTGAATTTTATATTAAGCCTTTTTCATAGCACCCTCTTGCCTGAAAAAATAAATCTCTCAACTGCCTTTCAACAGCA
Organism: Entomyzon cyanotis; assembly: GCA_024500445.1. Lineage (NCBI taxonomy): Eukaryota > Metazoa > Chordata > Aves > Passeriformes > Meliphagidae > Entomyzon > Entomyzon cyanotis. Next base: position 333,090 of record JAKEPQ010000399.1, read on the forward strand.
GAAAGAACAAAGCATTTAATGTTAGGTGCCTTTTAGTTCTCCTTAAACAACAGAGAAAAAACCAAAAATTGAAATAAACACACCAGCCCATCCCCAAAAATCACATGATAAAACAAACAAAAAAAATTAAAGCAATAATTTTGCTTGTATTCTTTATTGAGGCTATGCGCAACTTATTTTTCCACTTTCCTGAAAAGACACAGTTAAAATTTTAGTTAGATAGAGCTGACAGTGTTTGTGCAATATGAAAATAACTGCTAAAGAACATTCCTGAATGCCTAAGGAACCAAAAGATTTGGAGGCAAAAAACCAAATTGTGCAAACTAATCAATGCTGAACATGCTTAAATGAAGCTAAAAATTAGGAGCTGTTTGTCTGAACAGAGGTTCAGTTCTTCAGAAGAGGAGGAAACTAGGAGAGGTTTGGGGAATTTAGCAAGGGATAATATTGACAGGGAAATGTGTGATAAAAGAGAATTTGCAATAGATAGACAACATTTGACCATGTTTTAAATAAATGTATTTTACAAGTATCTTCTAATGCTGATAAAGTAAAAATTCTTCAAGCAGTGTGACTTTGCACATTTTTGTACTAAGAAAAAGATCCAGTGGCAAAAGTAATAAATTAAGGCACCTAAAATCTTCAGCATAATTCAGTAAAGAACCTCAAAAATTTGCCCATCTTAATGGTCAATGAGTACAACAAAGTTAACACAATGGTCACATTCTTAAACTAGATACAGTTAGTTTTGTGTTCTCATGGGCCCAAGGTACAAGGATTGTTTCCTTTTCACGCACTACAAGCACTAATTGCAACATTGTGTGCACCAATATTAAACTGCTGACTTGCAGGATGCACCTGACAGTCTCTTGGCCATCCCTCTCAGCCCCAATCAACATCTCATGAACATTGCAAAATCCAGTTCCTTCAGCAGATTACAATTAGTGCTACTGGCTTCTCAGCAGCAACTGCTGCCACCACACCCTGGCCAGAGCCACTGCCAACTGATTGTGCAAGGTTCCCAACAGCAGCATGAACACATCAAGATAACAAACAGGAATAGAGAACAAACACAGAAGATTTTACAAGGTACTTCAGCTCACCATTTAAACTTTTTAGGTAATAACTCTCTGCACCTATCTTAGGTCACTACTCAGAATGCTTATCCCCATATAAATAAAAAAAGAGTATATTTGTTACAATCACTTGTAATTTATAGCTACTGAATTGCCTGGAGCATGACACAAAAGTAAACATGACCATTTTCCTCCACTTACCTTTCTTGTCAATAGACTTTTGCGCCTCATTCCGCAAGCCTCTAACTGAAGACGCCCTCGCAATGACAGTTCAATTAACATACAGCCACGCAATCCTGAGGAGATGCAATCATTCCAAAATGATGTGTAACCCTGTGAAGAATGAAAGGCAGTAAAATATTTCCATTTCCACCTGAAAGCAAATAGAAAAAGAGGCTTACTGCATTCTCTAAATGGTTCTCTGGCCCTCATACACTAGCATCACTAGTCAACTACCATTCCTGTACTGAAACATGAAAGAGAAAACAGACTCGTCTGCTATTAGTGAGGACACTTGGTCTCTGCTCTTTGAAAAGAAGGGAAACTTCAGGAAAGAGATACAAAACAAACCAGAAAGATATCAAGAACTGTGAGATATAAAGTGTAGTTGATACATAGTCAAAAGACCTCCATGGGCTGCAGGGTGATTCACCCCAAGCAGGCCCAGAGACACTTCAAAGAGAAGTGGGTGTTTGCTTTATTTGGCGCACTGGGTGTGGGGGATTCACTCCTCCAAACACACACCCTGGCACTTCCAACAACACAATATTATGGATGAAACCATAAATATTCATCACATTCCCTGGGATAGGAGTGGTTATACAAATCATTTATTGGAAGTCATTAATATCATTAGCATTTGTGCCATGCATGCGCTGTGTGTCCTGGTGGTCTTTGGAGACCCCCAAAGACCACCTCCAGGATGAAGGTCCCAGTAGTCTTCATCACAATGCACTTTTCACCTTTCTCTCTGGAGCATGCACAGTCCTTCATGGGATGATTCAGCGGTTTCTGTGCTGTCTTCAAACAGATTCTTGTCCCTCTTATCTTGATAAGATTAAGGGAATCCTGTTTTTCTAGGTTTTAGAATTTGCATATTCTGTCTCAATAGTTAACTTGAGTTACCTATTGACCACTCCTTTCTCAAGGGTGTGATAAATGAGTGAATGGTAAATGTTGGCTTTTGCATATATGAATTTAACATTTACAAGTGATAATGTACTGGGTAAAATAGTGCTAGGATAAAATATAGTTAAGGGGAAACAAGGTTAGAGTGAATTATAACAACAAAATAGTTGTAATATGTTAGAAAACGTAGTAGAAAATACATGGTAATAAATGTCTTTTAAATTGATAAACCACAAAGCCAGAGATCAAGACATCCTAAAGAAATGAAAAAGATAAACCACATCCATCCCAGGAAGTCTATTATCTCCATTCACACCTCCCTGAGAAGCTGTCAGCTACAAATTAAGTTAGAGATATCGAAGGAGGATTTCTACCTTCAACTCTGAGACAATCCAGAAGACCCACAATGGCGCCGCAGGGGCAGAAAAGGGCAAAGATCAGAGAGGGGAACTAAATAAAGTGCAAATTGTCTTTGAAGCTTAATGAATACGTAACTGTTAGAGAAAGTACTTAATTTCACAGTAAAATGAATAGAACCGCACCTCTGGCAAAATTGCTAAGCACCCAGCACTGGTTTTGCCTTTGCTCTCCTAATAAGTGTTCAATATTATACTTCTAAAAATTTCATCTTGTGAATTCATTTATTTCAAGGGGCACAGCTGCTTCACTGTGGTCTTTACCACAGGCTGCAGGGGAATCTGCTCCAGCACCTGGAGCACCTCCTCCCTTTCCTTCACTGACCTTGGTGTCTGCAGAGTTCTCTCACATATTCTCACTCCTCTCAGGCTGCAATTGCTCTTGTGCAGTTTCCTCCCTGCTTCTTAAATATGTTATCACAAAAACGTTACCACCATTTCTTATTGGCTCGGCCTTGGCCAGCAGTGGGTCTGTCCTGGAGCCAACTGGCACTGGCTCTGCTGGACATGAAGGAAGCTTCCAGCACTTCTCACAGAAGCCACCCCTGTAGCCCCCCTCTCTACCAAACCTGGCCACACAAAGCCAATTCAGTTGTTCTTATATGGACTGCAAAACTGCAGGCTACATTTATTCAATGAACCACACTACCACACTTTTTCAACTATATTTCTACATTGACATCTGTCTGCTTAAGTGGCAAAACAGAATATTTGACATTTACTCAATATCTAGAAATACATGTATTGACTTTGGTACTCCATTGCCCAATAATTATTACACACCCCCTCCCCCCAAAATCTTATAAAAAAAGATTCTATTTTGATTACAGAGTTGTTATGATCCAGTTATTAAAAATTTTAGAGAGATGCCTCTGCCCGAATAAAGGCGCAAATGAGACTACATGCCGAAGTCAATAGTATGGATTTTATTTAGCAGTAAATGTGAGGTAAAGAGAGAGAGAAAGAAATAAATAGAAAAAGGAGGGGAGGGGGAGAAAGAGAGTGACAGAGAGACAAGTAGAAAATATCACCACTCCATGGATCCTGACAGCATCCCATTGAACCTCTTCTTCTGGTCTGCTTGGTGGTGAGGGTTCCGCAAAACATAGAGTTCAATGGATGAATATACATTAGGGCCAGGTGGGAATGCCTAGAAACCTCCCCTGGGGGGGGGTCAAGGTTTACACTGTCTCTTGCAACAGACTCTGGATCTGTTGCATCACTTTGCATCCCATGCAGTCCTATGGTGAAAGGCTTCAGGAATGAGTCTGGGGAGCTCTTTGGGGGTCTTTGATGGTTTATGACACCTCCTCAGCTGCTCCTCACATAAATATCCCATGTGTATGTGGCCTCCCTGTGGTGGGGGGGGTTTATAACTGAGCCAGTTTGTGTTAGGGAAGATGGGTGTTAACTCCCTCTGACCAGAGGTTACACCACATCCCCAAAAACTCTCCTCCTCCCCTCTTGGTTGGGGGGGGGAGTGTGTACAAACCTGGCCTCAGCAGATGAGCCTGTGGGCTATGGCCTGCCCCACCCCAAACCCAGACAGAGATGATTTTCAGGACGGCTGCTGGGTTTGGCTTTCTTGTGGATTCATTCTTCTCCCTCAGCCTTATTTACTTCTCCCTAGACCGGAGATAATTGGACAACAGTGTCACCTTTAACTTATCTCAAGTTCCCTTAGGTGGGGCTTAACTCACAGTCCAAAGTTGCAACCAGGAGGCATATTCAGGGAGCGGTGGGCTTCAGTGGTAGCAGCTTCTTTATACAGTTTTGCCATAATGGGCAAAAAGTCCATCATAACCATATTTAAGCCAGTAACCATAACATTACAGTCTCTCACAAGAGTAGCAACAGTTAAATATGAAAAAACATGCAAGAACAGTTTCTAAGACAAAACAAAATATTTCTGAGAAATTATTTGTCTTTTGAGAAATGACTGTGAAAACACTTGTTACAATCCAGAAAGACATTCCAAAACTCCCTTATTGATGCATCTCTGTGAAAACATCCACTTTGTGCTTCTTCGGAGAAAAAAAGTAAAAAAAAAAAAAAAAAGAAAAGAACACTCACTTTCATAAAATTTATCCTAACCACTAACAAAGACTAGCTTAAATCAAGGGCAATACAATTTTATACTATTTGCAAATAAAAGCTGCCAATGTGTTGGAAAATATACCAGTTCAAAAATTTTGTATAACTTTAGTAAAAGGGTTTTGTTTGTCTTTACCCCGGGAAAAGGAATTTTAAGTTTCTTTCCAGGGCATTGTTCTACCAGGTGAGGTCTGGTGGACTCAGCATATCAACAGATAGGGAGTAACCAAAAAAAAGGGCTATCAACAGAACATCAGCAGGACGTCAGTGGCTATCTACAAACATCTACCCCAGATGCCACCTCCAGCAGGGGTGAAGACATCCTGGTCCGGAAAGGACTTATAGGAAAATCTGAAGAACGAAAAATCTAATTAACATCAGAGGCAAGGCGATTCGGAATCAATGGGAAACTGAATACTGGGGGTTTGCTCAACTTCGGACCAATGAACGCTGACCCAATACATTTCTATGTATTTTGACTGTATAAAATATCTGAAAAATCTAGTAAAATTATGTATCATGGAATGATTCTCCCTGCACACCTGTGCTATGTGTGGATGGGATGATTTCTGTGGTACATCCTGGCCAGAACAACATCCTGGCCAGATAATAAAGTAATGCCTTGACTCTCTAACATTAAAAATGTTGTTGGAGGGTTTTTGTTTTTCCTGCAGTTTCGGTGACAAATGTATAGAGCTATCAGATGCATACATCTGAAGTCTGCTAAACACAAACCAGTCACTATAGATTTCTAGGAACATGATAATGTCACTGAAACTCGGGAAGAAAATAAAAACCCTCTAACACTATATTTGAAATTATAGAGAATCAGGCATTACTTTATTTTCTGGCCAGGATGTGCCTAGGAAAATATTTCAAGAACACATGCCTTTAGAGAATTTTCCCCTGAATTTTATACAGTCAAAACCCCATAGAGATACATTGTTTCAAAGTTCATTGAACCAGAGTTGAGTAACCCCTGATATTCAGTCTCCCATTGGATCTGAATCTCCTTGCCTCTGATGCTAGTTAGCTTTTTCATTCTTCAATTTTTCTTATCATTCTTTTCCGGATCAGATGCCTTCATCCCTGCTGGAGGTGGCATCTGGGGTAGATGTTTGTGATAGCCACAATGTCCTGCAGATGTTCTGTTGATAGCCTTTATCTTTCTGGTTATCTTCGGGGTCGCTTCGGGGTCTGGTTATCTTGGGGGTATGTTAATCCCATCTCCGTAGGGTGATACTATATCTCCTAAAAACTAAAGAAAACTCTTTTGCCCCCGGCAAAGTCTAGTCAAACCTAACTAGAGAAATAAAATAAATTTTAAAAGTTATATTGTTTCCAACAATAAAATAGATTATATAGATGACCAATACTTCAGAAAATTCTAAAAAAGCTCTGGATCTCTAGAAAGTAATTACTGAAATGTCACAGGCATTTTTTTTAAAAGCTATAAATAGAAGGTTGGAAAGGCATTTAAGAATTTAGATCAGTCAACTCAGAGCTGATATGAGAGTAGCTATTACTTGCAAAGAAATCAGCCATTCAGTAAATTAAGATTTTGGTTGGCACCAGACATTTCTTTATCAAAAAACATGCAAGATGGTGTGCAATATGTACAAAAAGAAAGACTCCTACACTCTACTATTTTCAATTAAATAGCCTCTTTACATAAAAATAATTTTTGAAATCAGACAACACACAAGCAAACTTACAGCTGTGGCATGATAAATATATACTTTTATCTATTTCCAGAAAGTGTTACATTATTTTGCAAACAATTCAAACGCTAGAATTTTTTCCCCCTTGTTTAACAATGAAAACAGAATTTAAAGTATTTTTCAATTAAGTGACATTAACTATACAACTCCAAGTGTTGGAAATGGTACAAAGTTTAAAAATTTTTTATATAACTTTAGTCAGGGGTTTTGCTAGCCTTTGCACAGGGGAAAGGAATTGAAGTTTCTTTTTAAAGGACTGTTTTACCAGTCGAGGCCTGATGAACTTAACATCTCACAAGACTGGGAGTAGCACAGAAGATACACAAAAGATAATGACCATTTACAAACATCAACTCCAAACATCACCCCCGGGAAAAGATAGATAAGAGAACAAAGAATAAAAACCTAATTAACATTGAAGGCGAAGGGATCAATAACCAATACGAAACAAAATACTAAGAACTGTGTGACTTGGGACCAACGAACATTAAACCAATTAATTTCTCTGGGTTTTGACTGTATAAGTATGTGAAAAATCTAGTAAAAATCATGTGTGATGGAATGATTTTCTCTGCACAACCTGGGCTATGTGTGGATAAAATTATTTCTGTTGCACATCCTGGCCAGAATAAAGTAATGCCTAAATTCTCTAATACTAAAAAATGTTGTTGGAGAGGTTTTGTTCTTCCTGTAGTTTCGGTGACACGAGCAGCAATTACAATATGTAAACTCCTCTGCTCCAGCAGTTATTACATATCTAAGGCCTCCAGCTGTGGGTTGCAGAGAAATAGAGGATCATAGGATAATTCAGGTTGCAAGGGACCAGGGGAGATCTCTAGTCCAACCTCCTACTCAAAGCAGGTTCAGCTCTGAAGTCATATCAACTTGTTCAGAATTCTATCCAGGCAGGTCCTGAAAACCTCCAAGGCCAGAGACTGCACAACCATCTAACAGTTTTTAATCCAGTGATCGTGTTAGGAGGAAGGGGTTAAAAGCACAAGAATGGAGAGGAGGATGGTAGATTCGCTCAAGTGACCTTGCAGCTGGGAATGCCCAAGGCCTGGAGAATAAGTGTGGGAAACACCATATATTATGCCTACTGCTGTTTGTCCTCTGGAGAAGCAGAATCTGTGTGTAGAGATAAGAAGGTATTTGGAGAGACTTGGAGACACTCTCAAGGGCATGCTTGAGCTCCCTGTCTTGGGAGAGATCAAAGCTCTGAAATCTTAAAAAGCACAGGGGAGATCACAGCATGATGGTAAACAATGTGTGCACAGGCCCCAGATAAATGGGTGCAAACAGCAGCCCCCACATGCTAGCATGGACTGAGCCTAATGGTGCTGAGCCTAAAGGTGCTGGCGTTCCCGCTTGTGAATCTCCACCTGGGTGTTACTTTGAGATCCTCCAGTTAGTGAGGTATGAAATAAATTTACTCTTTGTATTTCAACCATGGTTTTGTCATTGTTCCATCTGCCTGCTTGTGTCAACTCACACAGATCCTGAAAATAAGCTCAAAATTGTGATAAACGCATATTATAGTGTTGGCTTTCGCAAATATTAAAATGGATGCTATGTGTATAATGTTAACTCTTACAGAAGTAGCTTTGTTATAAAGATATAGTTGTGAAATAATAACTAATGCTTTTGTTTTTGTGGCTAACTTAACTCAGACATAGTTGTGAAATAGCTGATATGGTTGTTTTAGAGTACTTGTGGTTAACTTACAGTAACTGAAATAACTAAACCACCTGCTTGGTTGGATAACATTTGAGGAATGGGCGTGATGAGGACCCCTGCTACTGACATTTTGACAATCAGCAACTGTCACCTGCTGAAACCACGGAACAGGGGGCCATTGTGGGTGTGACATACAATCCTCAAGACCACAACCAAGAGGACTGCTCATGCCCTAAAAAGGTGGACCAGAGGAGGGGCCATGCTAAAAAGTTCCTGGAACATGCAAACTAGTTTGGGGAAATGTTTGAATATGTATAATCATTTATGAATATGTATCAGACTGATGCAATAGGAAGGGCATGTAAGGAATGTCACCATCAGTAACAAGTGTGCCTCTGGCAAAGGCTAAGAACCCAGCGCTGTTACTTTTGCATTATTGCCTTTGTCCCCTATTGTCCTTTATTACATTTTTCAAATTCTAACAGAAGAGTGAACTTTGTTTTTCACAAAATTATTGATTTAGGGGGGCTAGAATTTACTAATTTAGGGGGATTAGAAGCTGGATAATAATCTTCCGGAAGTTATTTAAAAGGCCAGAGGTTGGATAATGATTTACTAAGAACTGCTTGCTGAAGACAATGTATCATTTGCTTAATGATTTTGTGCCTACCTAGTAACAAGGAGGATACAGAGAAGAAAGCCAAACATTTGAGAAAAACTACTGAGTGTGACTGAACATCCTGCTCTCAGACCCCAGAACTGGTTCAAGTTAGTTCTAAGGTTTGGACTTGGACCAAGAACCAAGAGAGCATGCGCAAGGAGACAAGGTTAAGAGATCATCTCGAGGAATACCCCAGTTACTTCCTCCCACGACCACCACCTCAATTAATTAAGTGACATTGCGCTTGCACCAGCATATTTAAATGAACTTTGAATTAATTATAATATGAAGCGGGGATAGGTAATGAATATGTATAGGGGCTTTGTGTAACTTCATGCATATGTAACCTGTAACCTAATATAAATCGAGTGAAGTGCTGCTGAGTCGTGCATGCCTTTGGAGGGGCTACCCCCCCGCACCCCAGCTGGAATAAAAGCATACCTACTTCATAACTACTTGAGTTGTGGAGTCAATCCGTGCCTCATTTTGGCAACCCAGGTGGACAAGGTTTGCCTGGCTGCAGGATCGACTGAGGGGCCGACATTCTAAGGCACACCCTGGGATTTTCCTGGAGGAATCCTGCTACTCGGCCACTCACTGCAGGGGCAAATAATGACCATCTGATACGGTGGAGAAACGGTATGTTGTTTTGGGTATGGGCAAGCCTGTAAGTTGTATACGTGTGGCTAGGGGCTACTGATAAGTCGCAGAGAGACGTCTCTGTGCTCAGCTTTGTCTCCGAGTGGGTGACGCTTGCAAGCAGCTGGCTAGGGGGACCCGGGAATCGGTGGGGTAATTTGCCATCCCTAACTGGCAAAGGGGGGATTCGCTGGCCGATAGGGTGGCCGCTAGAGATCCTGGGGGTGGATCGAGTGAATCCCGAAAGAAACTAGTTTGACCTGTTGTTAACACCGGTGTGGTGTTTGTGTGTGTGTGTGTATGAGATGCAGATTAAATAGTTTGAATTTGTGAAGCAAGTGAGGGATTGGCTGGTGAAAAGACAAAGCAAGGGGTTTAATAAAGTTGGAATGAATATTTGGGTATGGTAGGGAATTATTAGCTTTGGTATATTAGTGTTGGTTATTGGAATTTTTGTTGTAATTTTTGTTGTTGTTGCAAAAAGTGTTTGTTGTGTTGTAATAAGTGTTTATTGTTGTGTTGGGGTAAGGGTATGCATGTGCAGTTGTTTGAAATTGTTATAAAGCGTTTGGTGAGTGTATGCAGTTGATTGAAACTGTAGTGACAAGTGAATAAAGGAAAACTTTACACCGTGGCCAATTAAAAGACACTGTCTTTTCCCGGTGGCTATATCAAAGGAGCATAGCCCCCGGACCTTTGGCTTTATGTGGATGTAATACGGCAGCTGCGCCATGGCATGATTTGTGGGTTTTAACACAGTGTCAGGTTTGCAGGCTCGTGGAGTTAAGAGATATTAATTTTGTACCAACCTGTTAGAGAACAACTGGGCAGGTTGTAAAGAAAATAAAGTAAAAGCATTATAAAAGTTTTGTGTGGACAAAAACACCAAGTCCCTTTGTTAGTGGTGCAATTTTAGAAAAATATTGAGAATATTGAGTTAATTTACTTATTGCAAAAAACTTTAAAAAGAGGGAAAAAAATAAAAAAAAGAGAGGAGCATACAAAGAATGGCTGCTTTCTTTCTATTTTTTTCCCCTCCCTCTTAGCGATTTAACTTGAAGTATAGAGGACTTTGTTTCTTTAGTAATTTGACTCAGAGCGAGGAGAAAGGTCTTGACCTTTCCTTCTTTTTTTTTCTCTGTCTCATAGCAGCTTGACTTTGAGTGAAATAAATGAGATGCTTGCCTGATGCCAAAAAATACTTCTTTGCCCTGAATGTAAAAAAAATTACTGTAAAGTTTGTGCATTGCGTGAGTGCACTGCTTGTCGCAAAATGTGGTATCGTGTTTTTCCTTTGAGATCAAAGTGGTGTCCAGCATGTGAGAATTTTGAAATTCAAGCTTGACAAAGAATAGCAAGAATAAAAAGTGAAAACCTTAATGAAAGAGATGCACTTACTATTGTGACAGAGAGGTCAGAAGCAGTTGTTATTGCCTTAGTGTGTGGAAAGAGATATTTAGTTCCTGAAACCTGGTCAGTGCGGGAGGAAAATTGGGAAAAGACAGTAAGGCAGTGTGAAAAGAGGTTTTCCTGGAAGAGAGATAAAACCAAGAGAAGGAAGTAGATAAGATGGGGACTGGGCAAAGCAAAGAAGTTCCTTAAACAACTCCACTTGGCTGGTTTTTTTACACATTGGAAGGAAATTGCAAGGAACGGAGGTACAGAAGATAAAAGAACTCTTATCAAATATTCAACTCAGTGGTGGCCTTTGTACAAGCTAGATGACAGAATTAGATGGCCTCCTCATGGGTCTTTAGAATATAACAGACTATTACAGTTAATGTTGTTTTTAAGACAGGAAGGAAAATGGGGTGAAGTCTCTTATGCAAATATGTTTTTCTCCCTCCGAAATCACCCCGAATGGCAAAGAGATTGTGGGATTAGACCTCCCATTGACCCTATGGTATTAGACCTTGAAAAGGAAGACAAAAACAAAAGGGGAAAAATTAAGAGGTGTTGCTCCTCTTGCAGCATTGGAGAGAGATGTATAAAATCCGATAAAGTTTACCAAGAAATGCAAGAACAGGATTTAACCGATCTGCTTAAGCCTCCCCCTAGGAGACAAGAAGATGTGGACTCGGAAGGAACGTTGACTCCAACTCCCTCTTGCACAGACAGCCCTGTTGCATCTCGGACCAGGAAACAGGCACTACAAGCCCCCCTAAGGGAAGCAGTGGGACCAGAGGGAGAAGCAGTGCTGATTAAGGTACCTTTTTCTACAATCGACCTAGACGCATGGGAAAAGGTGGCCAAAAATTATTGAACTGCTCCGGTAGGTACCGCTAAACGTTTGCGATTTATAATTAAACAACATAATCCAGATTGGAGTGATATGCATTTACTATTGCATGCATTAACTGAAACTGAAACACAATAAATTTTAAAAACAGCAGGGGATTTGGCAGAGGACTTTTATAAAACACAACACCAAGATGTAAAAGATTATTTCCCACTTTAAGATCCACACTGGGATCCAAACAGGTCAGCAGAAAGGCAAAAATTAAAAGATTACCAAGAATGGGTCGTGAAGGGGATGGAAAGAGCCATTCCCAAAATCATAAATTGGTCAGCCTTATATGCAATTAAACAGGGTCCTTCCGAGCCACCATCTGACTTCCTAGATCGCCTGAGACACACCATGCATCACCACATGACATTAGATCCTGAATCTGATGTAGGAATACAGCAACTAGTAAATCTGTTTTTAGGGCAGTCTACAGGGGACATTACAGACAAACTTCAGAAGTTTCGGTGTCCGGATGGGAGAAACTTAGAGACCTTATTAAATGAAACATGGAGAGTATTCAGTTATCGAGAAGAGGGGTACAAACAAGGAATGAGAAAGTTAGTAGCAATAGTAGGAGAAGAAAGAAAGGGAAAACATGAGCAAGGACCACCCAGAAAGGGACCACCCAGACAAGGCCCACCTAGGTTAGGTAAAGATCAGTGTGCTAACTGTAAGGAATTAGGTCATTGGAAGAACCAATGTCCAAAAAGAAAGCAGAACAACCAGCAAAGAAGATGAGGCCAAGAAGGGGTCATGGAACACATGAAAGAAGATTAAAGAAGACTGGAGGACTCCACCCTAGAGGATCCACTGGTTATAATGAAGCTAGGGGAAAAAGAAAAAGAAATAGAATTTTTGGTGGACACGGGTGTGGCTAGCACAGGTCTTTCTCGTGAGAACATTCCGCTGTGTTTTATAAACAAAGATAAAGTTTGGATGTTTTTCAGTGTCTCGAGATTTGGACAGTTCAGGCCTGGCCAATTAGGCCTAGGGGGAGGTTTCTGGCTGACCAATCTGGGTGACCTCTGAAAAGTCTATATATATGGAAATCAAAATAATAAACGCTCTCTTTCTTGCCTCACTGAGAACCTGGGTCCTTTTCTCTGCTAGCGGCTCAACAGCGACACACGGGGGCAACATATTCGGTTTTAAATAAAGCTTTAATGCCGGTGGGGGATGATTATATCATGGTTCAAGGGGCAACTGGCCAATCTAAAACAGCATATTTTTGCAAACCTTTAAATTATAAACTGGGAAAGAAATGGGGTATTCACAAGTTTTTGTACATGTCCAAATCTCCAAAAGCCCTTTTGGGCAGGGATCTGTTAGAACAGTTACAAGCAACCATTTAATTCAAAGATGGGGAAATTACTCTGGAGGTAAATGATCAACAGTATGTTGAGGTATTAAGTTTAATGCTAACAACCACAGAGGCTGAGGGAGAGATTAGTGGAGAAATTATGAATCAAGTATTCCCTGGGGTATGGGCAACAAATGCACCTGGAAGAGCTAAAAATGCATCCCCGGTACAAATTAAGTTGAAAGAAGGGAAACAACCAGTTAGAGTTAAACAATACCCCCTTAAAAAAGAAGACAAGGAAGGAATTAGCCCAGTGATCGAAAACGTTTTGCAGCTAGGGCTATTGAGAGAGTGCAAATCTGATTTCAACACCCCCATTTTACCAGTCCGCAAACCTGATGGGTCATATCGGGTGGTACAAGATTTAAGGGCAGTAAACAAAATAACTGAGGACCTCTATCCTGTGGTGTCAAATCCCTATACACTTGTCTTGGTTTGAAAAGACAGGTGCCTGCTAAGAGAGGTGGAACCCTCCCTTAGGACAGAGAATGTGATCTCCCTTCCCCCGAATTATTTTAATTTTGAAATCAAGGGCTTTCAGGCAAAGGTATGGGAAAAGGAATAACAGTTCTTTACTAGTATCTATGGCAGAGTAAACAAGCAATAACAAGAATAACAACAACCGACAAAACCAGAAACCAGTAACAGATGACTTTTTGAGCTGCCGAGCACTTTCCCATGTGGTGTAATCACGGTCGCAAGCAGCAGGGGCTCTGTTGAGCTCCCGGCCGGGCAGGGCAGGTGCGATGACTCCCGAGTGGCTGCAGGTGGTGCTGTGGCGCAGGGTCAGGTCAGCCTCACGCAGCTGGTAATGGCGGAGGGCTGAGAAGCAGGCAGGCAGCTCAGAGCGGCGAGCAGGGCGGTAGAGGCAGGGGCTGGCTCTCTCCCCAGGCTAGCCAGCGAGGTCACAGGGACTGTGCAGTCACGGCAGATGCCGCAGTCTTGTGTGGCGAAAGCGGGGTGGGCGGCAGGGACAGCCAGACTCCCCCACAGCTGCAGCAAAGCGCAGCCGGGAAAGGTGTGCATTCCCGGCGGGGAAAGGGGTTAGGTCTCACACTTTTCCCCAGCCAAAAGCTCTCCCAGCCAGAAGAAGAAGGCAGAGCACAGTTGGATCTCTCGCGGTTGCAGCCAGAAGCAAAGAGCAGTCTCTTTCCTCCCGGTGTCCAACGAACGAGTTCCAGTCCCAATGGCCGGCTGCCTCGTCCCCGTGCCTCACCTAGCACACCCTTTTGTCTCTTACAAAAGATTTGATGGCTCTAATCACCCAGATATTTGTTGCTTAGTTACAAGGATGGAGAAAAAATTCCAATGCCCACCAACCTCCGACAACACTAGTAACTGAGCTAACACCTGAACTAACCTGGTTCACTGTTTTAGATTTGAAAGATGCCTTCTTTTGCCTCCCTCTCCATGAAGCCAGCCAGAAAATATTTGCATTCGAATGGGAAAATCCCAAAAATGGACGCAAAACGCAGCTCACTTGGACGGTGTTGCCTCAAGGATTCAAGAACAGTCCCACCCTATTCGAGGATCAACTAGCAAAAGACCTGGAATCCTGGGAAACCCTCTCAGAAGAAGGGAAGATATTCCAATACGTTGATGACATCCTAATAGCTACCTGGACAGAAGAAGCCTGTGTACTCTGGACAGTAAGTTTACTAAATTTCCTGGGGCTCCACGGGTACAGGGTATCCAAGAAAAAAGCTCAAGTAGTAAAACCAAAAGTAATCTACTTGGGTTATGAAATCAGTGCTGGGCAGCAAACTCTGGGACAAGACTGGAAAGAGGCCATTTGCCAAACCCTGAAACCCTGAACTGTAAAGGAGCTACGGACTTTCCTGGGGATGACGGGATGGTGTAGGCTTTGGATCCTTAGTTATGGGGTTCTTGTAAAACCTTTGTATGAGCTCATCAAAAAGGAAAGCAGAGATCTTCAGTGGACGAAAGAGGCCACGAGGGCCTTCAAACAACTGAAGAATGCCCTGATGTCAGCTCCAGCTTTGGGACTTCCAGACGTGAGTAAACCATTCTTTCTGTTTTCCCATGAAAAACAGGGGATTGCTCTGGGAATACTAGCACAAGATCTGGGCCCATATTGACAGGCAGTTGCTTATTTCTCTGAGCAACTAGATGCAGCAGCCAAAGGGTGGCCCGGGTGCCTCAGGGCTGTCGCAGTGGTTGTGCTAAACATTCAAGAGGCACTCAAGTTTACCTTGGGCCAGAAAATGACTGTGCTAGTGTCCCATACAGTGTCTGCAGTGCTGGAAGTGAAAGGCAGACACTGGCTCTCCTCACAGAGGTTCCTGAAATACCAAGCCATCATGATGGAAAAGGATGATGTGGAAATAGTGGTCACTAACATTGTCAACCCAGCTTCTTTCCTCAGTGAAAACAATGGAGAGTAGGTACCCCATGACTGCCTGGAAACTATTGAAGCCACATACTCCAGCCGTCCAGATCTGAAGGATACACCTTTGGATGATGCAGAGACCTGGTTTACCGATGGAAGCAGCTATGTCATCAGTGGAAAGCAGCATGCGGGGTATGCAGTCACCACCAGCGAAAAGGTAATAGAATCTGGACCCCTACCAATAAACACTTCTGCCCAGATAGCTGAAATAATTGCTTTAACCTGAGCCTTGAGAATACCAAAAGAAAAGAAGATAAACTTTTATACAGACTCAAAGTATGCATTTGGAGTTGTATATGCACACAGAGCCATTTGGAAAGAAAGGGGACTATTGAACTCACAAGGATAAAACATTAAACATGCACAAGAGATAATCCGACTGTTGGAAGCAGTCCAGCAACCTGAAAAAGTAGCAATCATGCACATTAAGGCACACCAGAAAGTGAACTTAGAATTGGAAGAAGGACATTATCTGGCTGACAGAGAGGCAAAAGAAGCTGCAAAAGGTAAGGTGACAACTGAAGGGGCTTTAATTCCAGATGGCCAAATCTCCCTAGAAGGTAAGCCAACTTATAATAAAGAAGACAGAAAACTAATTGAAGATCAGAATGGGTCATATAATGAAGAGGGTTGGGCTATTACTGCACAGGGCAGGTTGGTCATTCCCTCTCATTTAGTTTGGGCATTAGTGAGAGAAAAACACCAAAAAACACATTGGGGAATAGATGCCCTACACAAACATTTAATTGAAAGAATTATTGCCAGAAATTTATATGCTGCCTTCACACAAGTAACCCAAAAGTGTGGCCTTTGCCTCCAGACTAGCCCTAAAAATATCCCCAAACCAAAATTGGGCCAAATTGGGAAAGGGAACGGGCCTGGACAGCAGTGGCAAATTGATTTTTCGGAACTCCCAAGAAAAGGGGTCTATCGGTACTTGGTGGTATTAACAGACACCTTTTCAGGATGGCCGGAAGCCTTTCCCACTAGAACTGCCAAAGACCGGGAGGTAACCAAGGCATTGTTGCAACAAATAATAGCAGGCTTTGGAGTTCCAGCCACAATGTCCTCAGATAGAGGACCACATTTCATTTCAAAGATGGTACAACAAGTTAGCCATCATTTGGGCATAGATTGGGAGCTTCACACCCCATACCACCCACAGTCAAGTGGTCAGGTGGAGAAAATGAACCACCTAATCAAACAGCAAATTGTAAGATTGGGGCAAGAAGCCAATTTACCCTGGCCCCAATCTCTTCCACTTGCATTATTACGAATTCAAACTAAACCCAGAACCAAAGAAAAACTAAGTCCTTTTGAAATGCTCTATGGGAGACCATACAGAGTACAAAAAGGACTATCCACCCAAGCTGGAGAGGAAACACTGACCACCTATATGGTGGCCTTGAGTAAGCAAGTCAGGAAAATTGAAAAGCATGTGGCTGGAACACTGAGTCGGGGCCTAGACAGCCCAGTACACAACATTCAACCTGGAGATTATGTCTATGTTAAGTCTCTTACAGAGAAAACTTTGGAGCCACAATGGGAAGGGCTGTTTCAAGTACTCCTTACCACATTCACTGCGGTCAAAATCAAAGAACAGAATGCCTGGATTCATCATACTCAAGTGAAGAAGGCTCCAGAGACCCCGTGGAAAGTGGCTTCTAACGATAATGAACTGAAATTGAAATTTACCTGGGTAAAATGAATGCAATTAGAAAAGTTGCCCCCATTGGTGTTCTCATAATTATAACTATACTTCAAAGAAAAGGAGGTACTTTTAGCCAGGGCAATACTGAATGGCCTTGGTCACAAGCCCTCATAGGGCATTCCAGCTTTCAGGTAGACTACCCTAGAGACAGCCATACGAATTTAGCTATGATTGTAATGCATGATGATGAAATTTACCACCCGCCTGAATGGGTTTGGAATCAAGATGAGTGGATCATGACCCTACCTGGAATCATTAATGAAAAAATCCAGGTGGGATGCAGGAAAATAGAACCTGGTTTTCAATATGAAAAACCCTCTTCTATTACAGTTCTTGGCCATTTCTTAGATTTTAATCTGGCATCCAAAATTTATTCTGGCATTTCAAAAGAACTATGTCTTACTGAGAATTGGAATTGTGTTAAACATGATGTGTTTTCCTTGTGTTGTGGATGGAAATTCACTGATAACAATACTTCCGGTGACCCAAGTGGCATCAATTTCGATATTACCAAGACTTGTAAAGAAGAGCAAAATGACTGCTAGTTTAATCTTTCTGTGGTTAATCCTTTTTATGTTTAGTATGCAATTAGAGATCTAAACCTGCTCAACCAATACTATCAGGTTTAACTCAGAAAATTAAAATGAATGTGGTAGCCAGACCAAAACAAGAATCCTCCCAAATTAACACTCCTATTCCTCCTAAACTAACACTTCGACCAGAAATTTATGAAGTTGGCCCATATGTGATAAGAAACACAGGCCAACAGCAATTGTTGTTTAACCCAGAATGGTCTCTTAAGCGTGTAGAATTACTGATGCAAATTAACATTTCTGAAATTCAACCAGCTTGCTCCTCTCTTTTAAAGACATCTTTCGAGGGCTGGACAACATGGTTACAGAGGCATGAACCCTTCAAGAGCAGAACACGAAGAGATTTAACTGGAGTGTTGGGAACAGGATTGGGTGTTTTAAATGAGATTGATTCAGAGATATTAATGAATAAATTGGCCACCACAACCAGTGACCTAACAAGACTAAAACAACCTTTACAATCTTCCTTATTAGCATTAGGAAATGGTCAGTGGCAAATTTCAAAGGTACTTCCAGATTTTGCATAGGCCAACAATCAAGATCATAAATTAATAATAGATGCACTTGGAGCAGTTCAAAATAATGTATCCCTAGCTCTTAGTTGCATACAAACACAATTATGGATGCAATCAGCAGCTTCTTTAATTATAAGGGAAGGAAATGAAGGTGTTTTCCCTATTGAAGTTCAAAAAGCTGTTTCGGATAAAGCCACTGAGCTGGGAAAGAAGCTCCAATCTTGGTGGACTTTAGTAAACTTCTCCTATAACCCAATTACTAACACAGCTACAGCCTTTGTACTTACTATACGCAATGCCACAATTTATGTAATACACACCATTGTTCCTTTAGGATTAAACCACGATGGACCGGTGCTTTACCCTTCTGAACACATAGCATGGGCCTGGATGGTTGATAAGAAATGGCAAACTGTAAATTTAGAATCATGCATTACATGAGAACAACAAGGGTTTATCTGTGAGAGTAACACAATTAATGCCAAAGATATATGTCTAGATGTTGAGCAAAGCATTTGCCACTTTGAAGTTCACCCGGATACTAATCAGAGAACAGTACTTGTATATATTGGTCAGGGTTGTGTTTGCTTAAGAACAATGTGTGTTTTTATAGAAATCAATAATGATAACTACTTTGGATGTTAGGAATCGTTCTAATTTTTGTATTTGTAATTTTTTGAAGATTATTGGGTGTGACTTTTTGTATTTGGCACCAGTTGTATCTCATCAATTGATAAAGTCCAATTACACAATGTATCATGAATTATCATCAATACCTATTGGGATGAACCTTACATTAGTAAGACAATTAGTACAGCATCAAGACTTAATTAACATCCTAAAAGGAGTTCAAAAAAGTGAAAAGAAAACTTTAATAACCATTCATTATGACGCAGAAGAAATAAGCAGAGTCTGGCAAAGAGCAAGACAGGATGCAGATCATCATTTGTGGGATATGCTTTTTGGATGGTCACCCACTGCAACTGGTATCCTTAATACATTATGTCACCCCATAATTGTTTTACTAATTCTGGTAGGTATTAGCCTTGTGTTATCTGTTATGTTACTTGTTTGGAATTATAGGATGTTAAAGAAGCTATCCATTTTAATCACTTTATCAAATATACATGGAAAGGCATTGAGATGCTTATCGCAGAAGCTTGTTAAAAGAAGAATCCATTTACTAGTAAAAGAATTTACTAATTTTATAGAAAAGGGGGGACTGATTTAAGGGGGCTAGAATTTACTAAATTAGGGGATCTAGAAGCTGGATAATAATATTTTTGAACTGATTTAGAAGGCCAGAGGTTGGATAATGATTTTCTAAGAACTGCTTGCTGAAGACAATGTGTCATTTGCTTAATGATTTTGTGCCTACCTAGTAACAGGGCGGATACAGAGAAGAAAGCCAAAAAATTGAGGAAAAACTACTGAGTGTGACTGAACATCCTGCTCTCAGACCCCAGAACTGGTTCAAGTTAGTTCTAAGGTTTGGACTTGGACCAAGAACCAAGAGAGCATGCGTAAGGAGACAAGGTGAAGAGTTCATCTTGAGGAATACCCCGGTCACTTCCTCCGACGACCATCACCTCAATTAATTTGTGACACTGCGCTTGCACCAGCATATTTAAATGAACTTTGAACTCATTATAATATGAAGCGGGGATAGGTAATGAATATGTATAGGGGCTTTGTGTAACTTCATGCATATGTAACCTGTAACCTAATATAAATCTAGTGAAGTGCTGCTGAGTCGTGCATGCCTTTGGAGGGGCTACCCCCCATGCACCCCAGCTGGAATAAACGCATACCTACTTCAAACTTATTTGAGTTATGGAGTCAATCTGTGCCACATTATTATGGTCTTCATAAATGGAATGGATTGTTTTAGTGGCCAATTACATTAAAATCATAAAATGTATACTGTCTCACCTTCTGTTTTGGATTTTTGTTGCTTTTTTTTCCCAGGCTCAGAGTTAACAGGTGATCCACAATGTTGGAAAACATACCTGTTTAAAAAATTTTGTATAACTTTAGTCAAGGGGTTTTGTTTGCCTTTGCCCAGGAAAAAAGAATTTTGAGTTTCTTTCCAGGGCATTGTTCCTCTAAGTGAAGCCTAATGAGCTTAGCAACTCAACAAACTGGGAGTAGCACAGAGGACAACAAATAACAGCTCTCAACGGTCATTAACAAACCATCGACTCCAAACAACACCCCTGGCTAGTCATAGACACCTGGTCTGGGTAAAGAGAGATAAGAAGGAAGACCTAATTAACATCAGAAATGAAGAAATCCGGATCTAATAGGAAACCAAATACTAGAAACTACGAAACTTAAAACCAATGAAGACTGACCCAATACCATTCTATAAGTTTTGACGGTATAAAATATCTGAAAAATCTAGTAAAAGCTATGTGTCATCGAATGAATCTCTCTGCACACCTGAGCTATATGTGGATGAGATGATTTCTGTAGTACATCCTGGCCAGAACAACATCCTGCCTGGAAAAAAAATAATGCCTTGACTCTCTAACATTAAAAATGTTGTTGGAAGGTTTTTGTTTTTCCTGCAGTTTCGGTGACAAGAGAAGGAACATCATATTTCAATATACAGATTATACTGCTATCAAACAGTGAGGAAACAGATTTTTTATAACAGTTAGTGTCATCCTGAACATTTTTCAGTCCATTAAACTGATCTTTCCAGAGAGTTCAGGCAGATAAACTGATAATTTTTGGCACTTACTGTAAAGACCACAGATAACTGAAGGAACCTTCAGAGGTCAGTTAAGCACACAACTGTCTAACTAAATCATCCTTTAAATTAACTCAAACTTCCTGGTGTACCTGAAACAGAGTAGAAGCAGACATTTATCTTTAACATTTCAAACAGTTCCTTGACACCTACTTTAAATGGCATACGGCATAACTAGAAAAAGAGAAACAATAATGCTCAGCATTGTAGAATTACTGCCTATTAAAGAGGGTATAGATGGACAGTGAAGAAAAGGGGTAGAGAGAATAAGAATGTACATAGAGGAAGAACAGTAATATAGAATAATGTACTATTTGCACAGGAAACATTTTTTCTTTTTCCACTTGGAAGAACTAGACACTGGTAAATGAAGCTAGCTCACAGGTTAAAAAAGTCAAAGGCCAACTTGTTTACTATGTTTCCATTCAACTGTTTTTATAGGATGGCAAAAGTTAAAAAAACTCAGAACATCTACCTTTAAAAATTAGTTAAATTCCTAGGAGACTGATAATGATGTTTGATGAACAGCAATGGATCTGTAAGCCATGTATGGCCTGGGAAGCCCCCACCCAGTTGAAGTTAGTTTTCACTAGAGGAATAGTAATTTCATGTTCCCTGACCATTGCCAGTTATAGGTTATGGAACTGAGAAAGGAGTGGTCAAATAGAAAACCCAAATCTATTTGCACTTCAACCATTCTTGTTTCTTTGAGCTTTTGCCCCTTCCACCAGCACGGCGCCCATCAGTTCTAGCCTTGTAGATTCCCTTAATCTTATCAAGATAAAAGGGGGCAAAAGGAATCCTTTTGCCATTGAGCACAAGAAATCGCTAGTAATATTAATGACTTATGAGAAGTAATTTGTATAACCACTCCTATCCTGGGGAATGTGATGAATATTCATGAATTTTACCTATAACACTGTGCCTTTGGGAGCACCGAGGTGTGTGTGTTTGGTGGAAACAATTCCCACTCATCCGGTGCACCGAATAAAGCAAATACCCACTTCTCTGACTTGGTCTCTGAAGTGTCTCTGAGCTCGATTGGGGCGAATCAGAACAAGGATTTGGTTTGAACTTTTAACAGTGTTCTTATATTATATTCCAAATACCTAAAAGGCTCATATGGTGGGTTGACCTTAGCTGGGTGCCAGGTGCTCACCAAGCTGCTCTATGAGTCCCCTTCTCAGCTGGACAGGGGAGAGAAAATAAGATGGAAAACAACTCATAGGTGGAGATAGGACAGTTGACTAAAACAAAAATGCAGGTTTGCATGCACATAAGCAAAGAGATAAAAAAGTTTATTCTCTACTTTCCATCAGTGAGGGATGTTCAGCCACTTCCCAGGAAGCAGGACTTCAGCACATGGAGCAGTTGCTCCAAAGGCAAATGTTATACATAACAAATGCCCCCCCCTTCCTCCTCCTTTCCTTAGCTTTTATATCTGAGCTGATGTCATATGGTATGAAATATCCATAACACTGGTGTGTTCTCAACACCTTTTTAGCTAAAAATGAAAAGCACAGCACTGTGAGGGCCGCTATGGGAAAATGAACTCTATTTTAGTCAGAACAAATAAAACTCAGAACACTTAGATTGAGGATCAAAGATCACTATTTGTAGATGCAAGTCATTCCACTCTTTAATGCTCTTAAATAGCACTAGTATTCTCACAAATACACCACCAAATAATATTTTTGCTTTATCTGTCTTCCTACAAGTCTTTAAGAATTTTATAAACATACTAACTCAATGAAATACTTATTTCATTAAAGTGTCTAAGCAGGGAACTATTTTTTATCTGACAGCAATCGCACTAGAATAGCACTATAAGTTATTAATAGATTGCAAGACAAAATTTTAAATGTACATTGATTCAAAGATCAAAAGAATATTTACAACTGTTATATTTCTTTACACAAAGACAGCACAAAAGGTTTTATTGTCAGAGCTGACCTAGAAATTTTCAAGTAAAAACTAGTTTTGCTAGAAAAGCATAAAGGAAAATTAAAATAAAGTTTATAAATAAACTTGTTATTAACAAGTTTGCCATACCTGAGTGGAAAGTTGGAGCTTTCAAAGTTAATGTGGTAATATTACTTACAGTAAATATATTAACTTTGAAAGCTCCAACTTTCCACTCAGGTATGGCAAAGCACAGAGCTGACTATAATCCTCTTTCTCCTTAAATAATAAGTTATCCAAAATCCATGTTCATTAGACTATTTCTCTCCCATTACCTCTTGTAGCATTTATTCACTTTCTCCTCTTCCCATACCCCTTACCCAATTCCACACAAGTCTTCCTGTTCAGTTATCCCTTAATCACTTGAAACTCTCACTTATTAAATACTGTCCATCTTTTAATGATGGTCCTGTGCCTCGTTGTTACCCAACCTACCTTATCTTCCACTTCCTGCTTTTACCTTGCCTCTTCAGCTGCACTTCCCCACCACCAAACTGACACTCTTTCTCCTACTGCAGCCCCCTTGCCCACCTCATGTAATACATTAACTTTTCAATTACATGTTGTCCTGGTTTGACCCTGGCCAAATGCCAGGCACCTATGATATCTGCTCTCTCCACTCTCCACTGCCACAGCTGGGCAGAGGAGAGGAGAAAAAGCTAACACACAAAGGGCTCATGAGTTGAGATAAGGATCCGGGAGAAGACGCACTGAGGGAAAAACAGGATGAAACTTAAAGTTGCAAAGTGATTTATTGCTAACAGTCAGAGGAAGATAATGAGAAGTAAAATAAAGCCTTCGAGGATCACCCTCCTCCCCACCAGTAGCACAGGGGGACAGGGCATGGGGGTTTGGTCAGTCCGTCACCGAGATCTTCTTCCGCTGCTCAGGGAGAGGAGTCATCCTCTGCGTTGCCATGGGGTCCCTCCCATGGGAGACAGTTCTCTGCGAACTCCTCCAGCATGGGTCAACTCTCACGAGCAGCAGCCCGCCCAAACCTGCTGCAATGTGAGCTTCCTCCCACGGGCAGACAGTCCTCCCAAAAGTGCTGTGATGTGGGCCCCTCATCCACGGGGTGCAGACCTCCAAGTCCAGGCTGTTCCATCTCAGGAGCAAGGCCTCTCTCCCCACTGGGACTCCCTTTGGATCACAGCCTCCTCCACAGGCTGTGGGTGGATCTCTGCACCCCCCGTGGACGCATTGGGCTGCAGGGGGACAACCTGCTTAACCACAGTCCTCACCATGGCCAGCAGAGGAAATTCTGCTCTGGCGCCTGGAGTACCTCCTCCCCCTCCTTCTCCACTGACCTTGGTGTCTCCATGTTTTTTCCCTCACATTCTCACCTCCTCCTCCTTCTCTGGCTGAAAAGAAGTGCATGCTCACATTGTTTTGATTTCCTCTTAAATATGTTATCACAGAGGCGTAACCAACATCTGTAATTGGCCCAGCCCTGGCCAGCAGCATGTCCATCATCTTCAGAGCCATCGGAGATTGGCTTTGCTGGACATGGTGAAAACTTCCAGAACCTTCACACAGGAAACAAAGGAGTCATCTTCGTGCCCCCCCCAATAGCAAAAACTGGGCCAAGCAAAACCAACACACAGGTTGTCTTGGAGTGATGTTATGATAATCCTTTATTCCCTATCATTGGCTTATATGCTCAAAAAATGTGGTCCTGTCACTTTAACTACATTCAGCCGCAGAAACGCGGGTTGTTTTGAAAACTTTTTCCCCAAGCTTCGCTGCGGGGGAGCAAGGAGGGGGAAGGGGAGGATTCTTGCGCTCTCCAGAGACTGCGCGCAGGGACGGCTGTCAGAGTGGGCTCTGTTCTGTTTTTTTTTCCTGTTTTTTTCATTTTTTCTTCGTTTGGACCCCTTCTCTTTGATCTGCTTTGTTGCCCGAAAACCCAAGGGAGCCCAGAGGACAGCAGAGCTCTCGGGGAGCTCCGCCCAGCCCCCCAAGGGGACCCGGAAGGGAGAAGCTACGTCTGAGGAAAAAGGACTTTTTAATCAGGTTTAATAACTCCTTTCCCCCTTGGTTTTCCCCTTCCCCTGTGCCTTGCAGGGCACTCTGCGTGGTTTTATTAAATAAATAGTTTTTTCTTCACTTCCATCTAAGAAATTCTGTTGTGGGTGGGGGAGGGAGTGTCAGAGCCCTTCGCTCTCGGAGGAGAGAGAATTTTATCATTAATCCAGGACACAGGTTTATAAAGATATTAATTTCTGTGGCCCTTATGGATGTCCTTAGACCTGTTCATGTTGCCAGATGAAGAACTATTTGCTCACCTAGTGGGAAAGATATAATGCTTATTCTACAAAACCACTAACCTATGGAACCAACTGCACAATGCTTATTTTGTAGGATCACACTAAACATTAACCAAGAAGAGGAATGGGAGAGTACACTTTGTTGATCAAGGGTCTCACAAAATAATGAACCAGCCTAGATATGCCAACTCAGCTCCATATTTGGGAAGTAAAACCAGTTCATTGAGCAGTCAGGTATAACTTTGGGGGTCTACAACCACCAGAGACCAACAGAGGGGCCCCTGGGACAGAAGAACACATGCACAAAGAGGAAGAAATATGTTAATGATTTCAGGGTCTATTGGGTCTCATTGAGATAGAGTTCATTTTCCCTTACACAGCCCTCACAGTGCTGTTCTTTGCATTGGTAGCTGGAAAGGTGTTGATTACACATCAGTGTTTTGGCTACTGCTGAGCAGCACTGTGCCCCTAACATTTTCCCCCCATCAAGGGGCTGTGAGTGGGCAAAATCCTGGGAGGGGATACAACTAGGCCAGCTGACCCAAATTAACCAAAGGGATATTCCATACCACATGACATCAGCTCAGATAAAAAAGCTAAGGGAAAGAGAAAGAACTGGGGTGGGGCATTTGTTATTCGACAATGTTTGCCATCTGGATCAGCCACTACGTGTGCTGAAGCCCTGCTTCCCAGGAAGTGTCTGAACATCGCTCGCTGATAGGAAGTAGAGATTAACTTTTTCCCTTTGCTTATGCACATGCAAACTTTTGCTATCCATTCTTTTTTATTTTTATTTTTACTTAGTAAACTGCCTTATCTCAACCTAATAGTTGTTTTTTATCTTATTTTTCTTTCCCTTGTCCCGCTGGGGAGTCACAGAGCAGCTTGGTGGGCACCTGACACCCAGCCAAGGTCAAACCACTACACAGGGAAATGATTGTCCTATGTATGTTTATTCTGGGAAAATCAAGGAATATGTGTGTAAAATACAGTAGATAAGCAAGAGCTTTTCTATACTCGACATGCACAATTTTGGAGGAGATATTGTCGGGGTTTGACCCTGGCTAAATGCCAGGCACCTCTGCTCTCTCCTGCTGCAGACGTGCAGGAGAAGGAAGGAAAAAAACTTAAACACACCAGACTCATGAGTTGAGATAGGACACTGGTGGCAGGATGCACAGAAAAAGGGCAAACAGGCTCCAAACTTAAAGTTGCAAAGTGATTTATCTACCTAACAGAGTTGGAGGATAAATGAGAAGTAAAAATAAGCTTTTCAGATACTATTCTTTTACCCACCCCCTCTCCCTCTTAAGACACCATTTCTCTGCTCACCCCCTCCCTCCTTCCAACCAACAGCTCGGGTAGGGGGCAGGGTATGGGGTATTTTCTTAGTCCATAAATCCATTTATCACTACAATTCTTCTACTACACTGTTTCTCTACTCACCCCTCTGCCTCTTAAGACACTGTTTCTCTGCTCACCCCCCCTCCCTCTTTCCAACCAGCAACACGGGCAGGGGGCAGGGTAAGGGGTTTTTCTCTGGTCAGTCCATCAGGGAGAGAGGTCCTCTACTTAGCCATGGGGTCCCTCCCATGAGAGACAGTCCTCTGCAAACTTGTTTGGCATGGGTCCAATCTCATGAGCAACATCCCACCCAACTTCTGCTGCAACATGAGTCCTCTTGTCCATTAGGTGCAGACTTCTGAGCCGAGGCCAGACTGCTTCCATCCCAGGAGCAAGGCCTTTCTCTCCCTTGCAAGGCCTTTGCAGCTTTAACTCTTTATATGGGACTCCCACTGGATCACAGCTTCTTCCAGGCATCCACCTGTTCCTCTGGCATGGGCACCTCCCCACAGGCTGTGGGTGGATTTCTGCATCCTTATGGACTCCATGGGCTGCAGGGGGACCACCTGTTCCCCCCATGGGCTTCACCACAGCTAGCAGAGGGTTTTCTGCTCAGGCGCCTGGAGCACCTCCTCCCCCACCTTTTCCACTGACCTTGTTGTCTCCATGTTGTTCTCCCTTCACATATTTTTACCTCCTCCTCCTCTAGCTAAAAGGAAGTGCATGACTACTTTGTTTTGATTTTTTCTTAAATATGTTTTCACAGAGGCGTAACTAGCATCTCTAATTGGCCCAGACTCGGTCAGCAGCATGTCCATCACCTTCAGAGCCATCAGATATTGGCTCTACTAGACTTGGTGGAAACTTCCAGAACCTTCACACAGGACACACAGGAGCCATCTTTGTGCCTCTCTCCACCCCTCAGACACTTCTTCAGGCCTACTAAAACAGCTTTTGAAGGGTATAAATTTCTCTTAGATGTTAAAGATACCTTGCTGATGTTCTAGGCGAAGCAAAACCACCACATATCCCCTTGTACATCCAGTGCCGTAATAAAGAATGACTGCTTCTTAATGCTACATTGGCATTAAGGAGTTTTTGACCATTTTTGGTAACATTCACACAAATGATGCAGACATGATAGCAAAGTATCTACAGTATATATGGTGAGAAGCCATCTTATTCCACTGTCTGCTCCAAGAGGGGGAGAAAACCCATATGATTATATTAGCATACTAATATTAAGCAAGTAAACATACATTTTAAGCAAGTAAGGCTTACAGATATGCTGGGTCTAGTTTTGCTGAGCAAAGTGCAAGGTCTTGCAGCTTCTTCCTACTTGCTGTAGGAATTCCCCAGCTCAGATCTGCATACCAAACAGTGTAAACATATACTAGGACCCAGTCTCCCACAGATGCTGGCAGGCAGGGTTCATACACATAGCCCACGTGAAAGGAAGGGACAAGCAAGAGACCCTGAATGGAAATGCTCTATCAATGTTCCTTAAAGCTTTAACTTAGGTTATTCCCACTTGTTGGGAGGAAAGGGTTAAAAGCAGATTTGGTGAGAAGGGGAAAAAAGGTACTCAAGTGGCCTTGCAGCTGGGAATGCTAAGAATATTCAGTGTGGGAAAATTCACAGTATTATGCTTCTTTGCATTGTTTTCTGTCTGTTTTGAGAAGTGGAATTTCTGTAGAGATAACAAAATGCTGTCAAAGACTTAAAAGGCACTTTTTCACAGTCTTGAGCCTCCTGCTGGGAGAAAGAGAGATCAGAAACTCAGAGGTTTTAAAAAGCACAGTGTGGAAAACTGCGCATTGGCAAGGCCCTTTGATTTGTTGAGGCAGGGAGCACCCTGCTTTTTCCCTGCTAGGATGAACTAAGCCTAGCAGTGTATGTCCCCACTTGTGTCTCTGCTCAGGCATTGTTTTGGAATCCTCCAGAGAGCAAGGTGATGGAATAAATCTACTTTTCACACTTCACCTGTGGGTCATGATCGCCTTGGTTACCAGCATGTTTCGACGATTCACACACCACTGTAATTCTATAAGTATGTAAACAATGAATGAGAAGATTCCAACATGACCAGACTGCCTGAAGGTATTTGGCAGAGATCAGTGCCAAGTTGTGTTAGCAATTTGTACACAATCAATGCTTCTTTAAGAACTTGAATGAAAGTTCAAAATCATTTCACTTAAGCACAGCCTTCATGGAGCAGTCATTCAGTTACCTCATACATTGTTCTACTCAGCTTCCAGGTAGTTGTCAAGCTAGTTCTATTAAAAATAAAAAAAGAAAAGTTTGGTATTTTCACTATTCCGAGGGCAAATTAAAGCCACCAAGCAGTAGCAGTGCAAAAATTACAATTAAATTACAGATGTGATTTCACATTTACATTTCACATACTAAGTTACTTTAATGGATTACAGAGTGAAAATTAAAAAAAATACTTCCTTCATAAAAATAAGGACAAAATACTTATATGAGACCATGTAATGTTTTTCAGAATACTTTCTTTGTTTTACCTGTAAGAGTTACTAAAAATCTCTTCCCGCTACAGAAATATACATTTTCTCTCGAATTTTCAGTTAACGCCTAATAGGAAAGCAGCAGCTCTACTATACATGGCACAGACCAGAAAAGGCTGAGGAAGAATGAAAAATCTGTGAAAATCTCCAATTCAAAAGAAAGGAAAAAGAAGCACTTGCAGAGTTCCAACCCTGAGGCTTCAAGATACACACGTTAATAAAATTTAAAACTTATGTGTTTAACTTAGTTGGTTAAGGCCACCAGTTTACAGAACCCTCTATGGCAGAATGTAGACTGTAACTGCCAACACATTTCCTGATCTAAGCCAGTGAGTCTCAAGCTATTATAGATTACTTTGCAGATCCGCAGAGTCACGGAAAATAGAAATCAGTTTTATGAGTCTTTTAAAAAAGCATTATAAAGACATGTAATAGTCTGTGAAGATAATGCAGAGTTACAATAGCCTGCTCACCATAAAATAAAATGAAATATGTATTTATTTTCACAACAGGCCCCTTGGGCACATTCTCAGGTGGGTGACTCATATTCAGTATTAAAGGCCAGTGTTATGTCAAAGTCTCAAACTCAATTTAAATTTATGAAGAACAACAACAGAGCTTCTCTGGGACAATGCATGTAACACTGCCCAGTCTAAACTTCAGTTTTTAACTGCCTTTCATTTTATATCCATACTTAATTGTACTCTGAAAATCCTCACCTAGCACCCTCTACTTGAAAGCAAAACAAAAGATCTATTGCAACCAAGCTGAAATGAACCAAAGGGGAACCTTCTGAAGGAGAAACATCATCAGTACCCAAAATCTGTTCTCAGGAAATTCCAAAGTCTTCTTTTATGAAACACTGTCTTTATTTGAAAGACAGGTGTCTGGTAAGGAAGGCGGGAACCTCCCTTGGAATGGAAAATATGATCCCCTTGCCTCCGAATTATTATAACATTGAAATTAAGGGGCTTTCAGGCAAAGATATGGGAAAAGGAATACCAGTCCTTTACTAGTATGTATAACAAGGCAAACAAACAACAACAACGGCAGCAACAAAGAACAAAACCAGAAACCTAGTAACAGCCTTCTCTGGGCCATCACATGCCCTCCCCCATGGTGCAGTTATGGTCACAGCCGACAGGGGCGCTGTTGGGCTCCTAGCCAGGCAGGGCAGATGCGATGATTCCCTCGTGGCTGCAGGGGGCGCTGTGGCGTGAGTTTTGTCACATCTCCCCTCACGTGGTAATGGCGGGCAGGCTGGAACGCAAGGTGGGCTGTAGGGGGGACCTCATGTCACCGAAACGGCAGGAAAACAAAAACCCTCCAGCAACATTTTTAATGTTAGAGAGTCAAGGCATTACTTTATTTTCTGGCTAGGATGTTGTTCTGGCCAGGATGTGCCACAGAAATCATCTCATCCACACATAGCCCGAGTGTGCAGAGAGAATCATATGATGACACATGGTTTTTACTAGATTTTTCAGATATTTTATACAATCAAAACATAGAAATTAATTAGTTCAGTGTTCATTGTTCTCGAGTTTCCTAGTTCTTAGTACTTGGTTTCCTATTGGATCTGGATTTCTTTGCTTCGTGATGTTAATTAGATGTTCATTCCTTGATATTTTTTTTTATCAGTCCTTTCTGGACGAGATGTCTCCAAGTCTGCCAGAGGCAGCATTTGGTGTAGATGTTCGTAGATGGCCGCTGATATTCTCTTGATGTTCTTTTGATGGCCTTTATCTCTTTGGGGCTACTCCCAGTCTGTTGAAATGCTAAACCCATCAGGCCTCACCTAGAGATCAATGCCCTGGAAAGAAGCTTCAGTTCCCTTCCCCCGGGGCAAAGGTGAACAACCTTGGCTAGAGTTATAAAAATTTTTTAAACTGGTATGTTTTCCAACACCCAGAGTAGCAAGCTGGAACGGCAGGGCTGGCTCACCCAGGGTAGCAAGCAAGAGATAGCAGAAACTCCGCAGCTGTAGCAGGAGTCGCGGGCATCCTGGCAGGCACGGGGTGTTGGGTTACAATGTAGCAAAAAACCCGGAGCAGTAGTAGAAAAACAGCAGGGGTTGAGCGGGGAATCTCTCCCCTGGATAGCTCACCAACGATGGCTGGTCCCTGTGTCCAGGCTGTGTAGAGGCGGGGCAGCTCCCAGCAGGGGACAAGGTCCTCCCGGTCCTGGGTCCCGGTGCAGCACGCACTGGCTCTGGGCTCCCAAAACAGCAGAGAGACAAAGAAAACGAGCCAGCAAGCCCAGTCACAGTCACAGTGCCGAAGGAGAAAGAAACATAAAGAAACAGGCAAAAAGTACATGTAACAGTGAAAGGAATAAGGGAGTGTCTTTACAAACAAATGGCTGGTAAGATAAGACCTGAGTCTGCTGGTAAGACCAATACTGAGAGACAGAAGAAACAATGGGAAGGATTTCCATAGGAATTCCCCTAATTTGACTTACCCAAGACTGTGTTAATGAACTACAAGAACAGAGACATAAGAAGAAGAAAAGGGGAATGTGTATTGAGGGTGTCTGCATCAGGGGGGATATGTATATTACGTGGGGTCTGAATTAGGCATTCCGGGAAGCCTGTACCTCTCAAGTACCTGAGCCAATGGGAAAAGAGAGAGGGAACCTGTGGCTGAGAAAGTAAAATAAAAGAGGCTGCGTCCTCTAGCAATTCGAGAGACCCCATGGGAAATGCCCATGACCTCTCCCTTCATTTATGAATAAAGTTACAGGACTCCTCTGTCTCCTTTTTGGACATAAACCTCTGGCATTTGTGGATTAATTTTCCTGACAAATGGTATCTCTCTGTCCTGGATTAGAAATAAATTTCTCTAGGTGGAGAGTGCACCGAACAAACGCTTCTCCCGAAAGCCAAGGGCTCTGACACCCCCTCCCCCCACCCACAAAAGAATTTCTTAGATGAAAGTGAAAAAAACCTATTTACTTTACAAAACACGCAGAGTGCCCTGCAAGGCACAGGGGAAAGGGAAAACAGGGAAAAAGGAGTTATTAAACCTGAGTAAACAGCTGGTGAACTTTAGTGTCCTTTTCCTCAGACGTAGTTTCCCCTCTCCAGGGGTCCCCGGGGGGCTAGGCGGAGTTGCTCCAGTAGCTCCCTGGAGGATTCTCATCTGCCATCCTCCGGGGCTCCTTGGGTTTTCCGGGAGAGAAAGCAAATCGGAATAAAAGGGTCCAAAAAAAAAAAACGGCAAAGAAGGAATCCCAGGAAAAGAGCTAGCAACTTCAACAGCAGTCGCAGCAGCCAGCCTCCGGAGAGCGCTTTTCTTCCTCCTCACTCCCCTGCAGAGGGGCTTGGGGAAGAGTTTTCACAACAACCTGCACTTCTCTCATTGGCTGAATGCAGTTAAAGCTACAGGACTACATTTCTGAGCATACAAGCTAATGATGGGGAATACAGGATTTTCATAACATCACCCCAAGACACTCTCCTAGAGAGAGACCCTGGTGCCTGGCTAGTCAAATCGACTGCGTGGCTGGCACTGGGCGGAGCTCCTCTTCCCCCCCCCAACTCTTGCAGGAAATCCCGGGCTGGCTCCCACCGATCGCGAGATTCTGGAGCCGGGAGGGGACGGGATGACGGACGGATGACGGACGGATGGACCATCCCAGACACAAAACAAAAAGAACAAAAAACAAAGATGGGATGGGATAAAAAGATATCCCCAAGACAAAGACACAAACAAAAAGACTTCAAAATTTAGTAAAGAATGAAATTTCCGAAACTTCATTTAGAGACAAGAAATAAAATGTTTTAACCCCTTTTAGCCATGATAGTCCCATCAGAAAGGGAGATGGCTAATCTGGAAAGAAACAGAAAGCCAAGATGGACAATTACAGCTCCTGAGGAATCTAAAAGTCCTAGCTCTAAGGCAATGTATCTGACAGCCTACCAAGATGACATGAAACTTCAGGGTTTTTCAGCTAGGAGGCACAATGTAGGTTAGAGAAAGCTTTCATTTTAGCAAACAGTAAATTCTGAATTTACAGGTAGCCTGTTTTCCATTAGAAGAATATTTCAGAGAAAAAATTTCTACCAGTTCTATTTGGATGCTGAAAGATAGAAAACCTAGAGTTCCTGAACTGTGCTGGAGTTTGCTTTTGCTTTTATTAATTCTGCATGGATGGCATTCAAATACTCTGTCGATAGTGATGCTTGATGGCTTTTTGTCCTTTCTCTTTATACTCTTTTTATACCCTTTTTATACATTTTATACCCTTTCCCATTCCCTGTACTTTTCACTCCCTGTATCTTAGCCCTACATGTTTATAACCCTTGCACTCTGATATTAGCGTACTTCGAGGTTCTCTGCAGAAGACGAAACATCACTGGTATCTCAAAACATGAAGCACCAACCTTGAACGGAGCCTCCTCTCTAGAACATGTTTTTGTAAACTAAGTTGTAGCCTCATTTGGGGGGGGATAATTAGAATAGGGGGACAATTACTTCATTTGTTAGGTTTCTTATTAGAAGATTTTAAATAGATATGCTAATTTGTGAAGTCCATAAAATTGTATATGCGTTGTACACGGGTTTGGTCGTGGTTCCACCTTTGATGATAGTGCACCTGGGATCCTATTAAACCAAGGTAATACCCTTCTTCCCTATACTGCGGTGTCTGTGTCTTATTTTTACCAGCATTTTAGGCATCAATAGTAGCAATATAAAAGCTGTGAGACATAAAACTATTGTTTTGTTTATACATAAACAACTAGCTAGCTTTCTTAAACAATGGTTTCTTCCTTGCCATCTATTCTTTCTGATATGTGGCTGACTATTTTTATTGTATGTTCTTGCATTCGGTTTACATGGCAAGATTGGGGGGTGTGTCGCTGTTGAGCGGCTAGCTGAGGACTGACCCAAGTTCTCAGACAAGCGAAGAGAGGAGAAAAGGGACTTTATTGTTTTGAATTCCATATATATAGAGTTTACAGAAGTGCCCCAGATTGGTCAGCCCGAGACCTCCCCCTAGGCACAATTGGCCAGGCCCGAACTCACTCAATCCGGAGAAACTGTTTACAAAACATCCAAACTTTATCTTGTTTATGAAATATAGCAAAATGTTCCCACGGGAAGAACCTGTGCTAGCCACAGCGGTGGGCTACAGGGGTGGCTTCTGTGAGAAGCTGCTGGAAGCTTCCCCCATGTCCAACAGTCAGTGCCAGCCAGCTCCAACAGCGACCCACTGCTGGCCAAGGCCAAGCCAATCAGTGATGTTTGTTGCAATACCTCTGTGATAACATATTTAAGAAGGGGAAATAAGCTATTGTGCAGAAACAATTGCAGACAGAGAAGAGCAGAGTGAGAATATGTGAGAGGAACAACTATGCAGACACCAAGGTCAGCAAAGGAGAGGAAGAATGTGTTCCAGGTGCTGGAGCAGATTCCCCTGCCAGCCCACAGTGAAGACCATGGAGACACAGGTTGTCCCATTGCATCCCATGGAGGTCCACAGGTGTCTTGGTTTGAAAGACAGGTGTCTGCCAAGAGAGGTTGAACCCTCCCTTAGAACAGAGATTGTGATTTTTTTTCCCTCCCTCCGAATTATTTAATTTTGTAAATCAAGGGCTTTCAGGCAAAGGTATGGGAAAAAAATAAGGAATATCAGTTCTTTACTAGTATCTATAAACAAACAATAACAATAATAGCAACCACAACTAGAACCAGAAAACCAATAGCAGATGATTTGTGAGCTGCCGAGCCTTTTCCCGTGTGGTGCAATCACAGTCGCAAGCAGCAGGGGCGCTGTTGAGCTCCCGGCCGGGCAGGGCAGGTGCAATGACTCCCGAGCGGCTGCAGGTGGCGCTGTGGCGCAGGGTCAGGTCAGCCTCAGGCAGCTAGTAATGGCGAGCAGGCTGAGAAAGCGCGGAGGGCAGCGAAAGCAGCTCGGAGCAGCGAGAAAGCAGGGCGGCAGGGGGTAGGAGCTGGCCCTCTCTCTCCCGGCCAGCCAGCGAGGTAGCAAGGATTTCTGCAGTCACAGCAGACGCCGCGGTCTCGTGTGGCAGAGGGCGGGGGCAGGCGGCAAAGGCAGCCGGGCTCCCCGGCAGCAGCTGCGAGGAAACGCAGCCCGGGGAAACGTGCCCTTCCCCGTGGGGAGAAAGGTTGAATCAAAGCTCACCCAGCCAGGAGAAGAGAAAAAACAGGGCACAGTTGGATTTCCTCCAGTGGCAGCCGAAAAGCAAAGAGCAGCCTCTCCTCTCCGTGTCCGAACCATGAGCCCCCGTTCCAAGGGCCTGCTCTTCCCTTCACCTGCCCTGCCCAAGCCCAGCTTTTGTCTTTTACAAAAGACTTGATGGCTCTAAAACACCCAACTATTTGTTGCTTAGTAACAGGAATGGGGAGAAATTCTAAATATACTCAACCCCCGACAACAGGGGAGCTGAGATCCACCTGCAGCCCATGCAGGACCCCCCACCAGAGCAGGTGGATGCCCGGAGAAGGCTGTGATCCTGTGGGAAGCCTGTGCTGGAGCAGGATCATGGCAGGACCTGTGGGAAGAGGAGCCCATGCTGGAGCAGGTTTGCTGGTGGGACTTGTGACCCTGTGGGGGAGCCCACGCTGGAGCAGCCTGTGCCTGAAGGACTGCACCCCATTAGAGGGACCCATGCTGGAGCCTGTGGGAAGGACTCATGTTGGAGAAGTTAGTGGAGGACTGTTTCCTGTGGGAGGAATCCCATGCTGGAGCAGAAGAGTGTGAAGGGTCCTCCTCCTGAGGAGGAAGGAGCAGCAAAAAGAATGTGTTATGAACTGACAACCTCCATTCCTCGTTCCCCTATGTCGCTGGAGTGAGAAGGAAGTAGAGAATTCAGAAAATAACCCTGGAAAGAAGGAAGGGGTGGGGGAACCTGTTTCTAAGATTTTTTTTTAATTATTTCTCATTACCCTACTCTAATTTGATTGATAATAAATTAATTTTTATTCCCCAAGTCGAGTCTGTTTTGCCCATGACGGTAATTGGTGAGTGATCTCTCACTGTACTTATCTTGTCCCATGAGCCTTTTATTATGTTTTCTCTCTCCTGCCCAGCTGAGCCAGGGGAGTGATAGAGCGGCTTTGGTGGGTGCCTGGCATTCAGACAAGGTCAACCCACCACAGTTCTCAGAAATCACAGATGACATACTGAAAAATACTCTGTGCTTACTGACATCATGGGAAGTTATTGAGAGCAATTATCTCCAGGTCTCATTAATCATCCTCACAAAATGTACATGTCAGCATAATAAAAATACAACTTGAAACCTGTAAAACATACAAGGTTCACTTCTATTTTTAAAATGAGAATGAGAAGAAATAATTGTCAACAGATGTATAGCCTGAGATGGATGTACTAAAGCAAATACGGAACTTGGAAAAACTTTGAAAGTCAGTTTAGGTCATTTGTAGGATTAGGCAAAGCAAATTGAGTAGTCTGCTGGTATAAATTATATGTGCAATGATTTTCATGTTGCATAGCACCATTGGCAAAAAGCATGCTTGCTTCTAACATTTACACAGCAGTGTCAGGAAGTGAGAACATCTGAATGATTGCTCTGAGCAGTTATCTCAATACAGAGAAAAAGACTCAGGTTTTGTATATACATAAATTCAGATATTTTTTCTTAGAGATACGTAAAGTAGCAGAGAGAAACACTGGGGAAGGGGGGAGGAACTGGAAAACAAACTGAGGGCAAAATGACACCCCAGTGTTTAATTACTTTCAAGGCATAAGCATCTTTTTTGAACAACTACTTTCTGTGCACACCACTTCAATTATTCCTAAAGAGATTAATTTCAGTTTTATTGACCTTTCAAATCAATGACACTGTGTTGGTTTTGCTTAGCCCTATTTTGGTGGGGGAGGGGGCACAAAAATGGCTCCTGCATGAAGGTTCTGGAAGCTTTAACCATGTCCAGCAGAGCCAATCTCTGATGGCTCTGAAGATGATGGACATGCCACTGGCCAAGCCTGGGCCAATTAGAGATGTTGGTTATGCCTTTGTGATAACATATTTAAGAAGAAATCAAAACAATGTGAGCATGCACTTCTTTTTAGTCAGAGGAGGAGGAGGTGAGAATATGTGAGGGAAAACAACATGGAGACACCAAGGTCAGTGGAGAAGGTGGGGGAGAAGGTACTCCTGGCACCGGAACCAACAATCCTCTGCTGGTTGTGGTGAGGACCATGGGGGGAGCAGGCTGTCCCCCTGCAGCCCATGGGGTCCACAGGGGATGCAGAGATCCACTCGCAGCCCATGGGGAGGTGCCCACGCCAGAGCAGGTGGACACCTGGAGGAGGCTGTGATCCAGTGGGTGACCCATGGAGAGAGAGGCCTTGCTCCCAAGATGGAACAGCCTGGCCTCAGAGGTCTGCACCCTGTGGATGAGGGGCCCGTGTCACAGCACTTTTAGGAGGACTGTCTGCTCGTGGGAGGAGGCTCACATTGCAGCAGGTTCGGGCGGGCTGCTGCTCGTGAGAGTTGGACCCATGCTAAAGAAGTTCACAGAGAACTGTCTCCCATGGGAGGGACCCTGTGGCAACGTAGAGGACGACTCCTCTCCCTGAGCAGCAGAAGATCTCGGTGATGAACTGACCAAACCCCCATGCCCTGTCCCCCTGTGCTGCTGGTAGGAAGGAGGGAGGGGGGGGAGCGGAGAAACGGTGTCTTTGAAGGCTTTATTTTACTTCTCATTATCTTCCTCTGACTCTGTTAGGTTAGCAATAAATCACTTTGCAACTTTAAGTTTCATCCACTTTTTCCCTCAGTGCGCCTTCTCCCGGATCCTTATCTCAACTCATGAGCCCTTTGTGTGTTAACTTTTTCTCCTCTCCTCTGCCCAGCTGTGGCAGTGGAGAGTGGAGAGAGCAGATGTCATAGGTGCCTGGCATTTGGCCAGGGTCAAACCACAACAGACACACATTTTAACCTTGTAAAAAAACATGTAACTTGGGAAGGTATTTCCTCCCTCATGTCTTAATTTTTAGTCATTTGAGGGCTGAACCCAACAATGAAGTCCAAGAAAGCGTGAACTGCTGCTGAAGACAAAGTATTTATTTTTTCCCCTCATTGCTGCTATCTCTCTTGATGCCTCAGTAGCATTTGTGTAGTCAACTAAATGAGAACATGACCTGTCTGAAATCTAATGTTCAGTCTCTTCACCTGATTCAGCGAGAAGATGAGCAAATTGCAGAGGCAGCATGGAAAAGGGAAGGAACACGGTTAGGACAGATAGCAAAAGGCAAGAGCATCCCCTTCTGTGAAACCCCACAATTCAGTGGACAAACTTATTTCAAAAACTGAATTGTTTTCACAACCTGAATAGTTACGGCTAGAACTATTAAAGTTAGTCATTGGGATAAAAAGCTCAAAAAAAATTTAATTAAAAAACCCCAAACATTAGTGGTCCACCTATACTGAAACCATTCATGAGCATAGTCTGCTAAGAAAACACAAAGGACATAATGCTTACAATATGCACTATATTCATCACTACCTTGAGTTTCCCATTTTGGACCTCAGCAATGATTACCTTATTCAACATAAATTTTAAGTTTTATTCTTTAAATCTGACAGGGCAGCACTAGCATCCCTCTCTGATTCTCTAAAGCAATAGCAAATTCTTTCAGAGGTGCCTACTACCCTATTGTTAGCCAAAAAAAAGCACAGACAGAACATAATAATACAAAATCATAATCTGTCACCCATTTGAAAACTACTGGAAAAGACAGGCAGAGACAATTTATCTCAAAATATGGGCTGTGGTGAGTTGTATTTCATAATGGACTTGATGATAATTGTGACAGAACTCTCATTTTTTTTGTCAAGGAGTTTGTTGATGTTTGACTTTGGTTAAATGTTAGGCACTTATGACATTTGCTCTTTTTGCTCTCTCCTGCTGCAGTTGTGCAGGAGAAGAGAGAAAAAACCTGTTAAATACACACACACTGGACTCATGAGTTGAGATAAGACACTGGTCGCAGGATGCACCGAAGGCAAAACAGGTTGAAAACTTAAAGTTGCAAAGTGATTTATTAACCCAACAGAGTTGAAGGATAAACGAGAAGTAGAAAAAAGCTTTTCAGACACTGTTCCTTCACTCACCCCCCCCTCCCTCTTAAGACACTGTTTCTCTGCTCACCCCCCTCCCTCCTTCCAACCAACAGCTGGGGTAGGGGGCAGGGTATGGGGTGGTTTTCTTTGGTCAGTCAATCAGGGAGAGGGGTCCTCTACTTAGCCATGGGGTCCCTCCCACGGGAGACAGGTTTTTGTCCATAGGATGCAGACTTCTGAGCAGAGGCCAGTCTGTTCTGTTTCGGGAGCAAGGCCTTTCTCTCTCTTGCAAGGCCTTTGCAGCTTTAACCCTTTATATGAGACTCCTACTGGATCACAGCTTCTTCCAGGCATCCACCTGCTCCTCTGGCCTGGGCACCTCCCCATGGGCTGTGGGTGGATCTCTGCATACCTGTGGACTCCATGGGCTGCAGGGGGACCACCTGCTCCTCCCATGGTCTTCACCACGAGTGGCAGAGGGTTTTCTGCTCAGGCGCCTGGAGCACCTCCTCCCCCACCTTCTCCACTGACCTTGTCTCCATGTTGTTTTCCCTTAACATATTTTCATGTCCTCCTCTAGCTAAAAAGAAGTGCATGACTACTTTGTTTTGATTTCTTCTTAAATATGTTTTCACAGAGGTGTAACTAACATCTCTAATTGGCCCAGACTTGGCCAGCAGCATGTCCATCACCTTCAGAGCCATCAGATATTGGCTCTACTAGACTTGGTGAAAATTTCCAGAACCTTCACACAGGACACACAGGAGCCATCTTTGTGCCACTCCCTACCACTCAGACACTTCTTCAGGCCTACCACAACAGTTTTTGAATGGTTTGAATTTTTCTTAGATGTTAAAGATACCTTGCTGATGTTCTGGGCTAGGCAAAACCACCACAGAGTTCCAGTTTGAAGTAGTAAATTTTGGATCTATAGAAAGACAGCTGAGGAGGGTAGAGGGGAAAGGAATAACAGCATTTGCTGTCCAAGTGCATTATAACAGGTTAAAAATTAATAGGAATTTTGATCTGCCACACTTTTTATGTCAAAGATGGCTGTTTCCTTCTCCTTGTATCCTATCTCCAACATAAGAATCTGTTGCAAGCAACTTTACAACTTTAATCTGCTTCGTAGCTGATTATTGATGACAAACACTGCTTTTAAGTATTTTGATTTTAATGAAGAGTACTAGCAGACTGAGGAGCATAGGACTATCACATTCCCAAAAGACGAGAACCATATTAATATACTGTTTCCTTTTTGTAGTCTCTCTATAATGACTTATATTCTTTTAATTTTTTGAAAGCAGCTGAGATCACCTGAAGAACTTCTACAACAAATCTCCTTAAAACTGTTCCCAAATCCAAAGAGATAAAATACAAGCAGCATGTATATATAAAGGATAATGAAAGTACCTGGTTTATTATAAATTATGTTTTAGCATAGAATTTCAATCCTTTCTGTTGACCCAAAAGCTTCATTTTATTAATTCCAAATTCATATATCAGTATTACTTTACAACAGAAACGCTACATCCTCTTGGATATTCACATCAAGTCATACAATTAAATGGAGATGCTAGCAGACATGGGTAGGAGAGGACAAAGAAAAATAAGTGAACGTCAGCTCCTGACACCTTTACAGGATTCTCTGGTTCCTACCCTTTTAGCTGAAAGCAAAATTGCTGATTAGAAACAAGAAAAATTGCCTGCTATTGTTGCAGGTAAATAAATCTCTTCTTTGTGATAATGTAACTATAAGCAGTTATCTCAGGCAGATCAGTTAATAACTGTTACTGTAATAAGTTTATGGATTCTTTAAATAAGAAAAACTTTTAAAAGCTATAATTTTATTTAGAAACATCATCATTCTATAAGGAATAACTAATACAATTTCTGAATCTCTTGAAGGGGGTGGAAGTCATAGATATTGATGCTATATATGGTTAATTTAATATTGAGAATATTGTATAAAATCTTTGTCCAACAAATCTGATACCTGACTTTTCAAGCCAATCCTAAAATCTTCAACCACATCCTTTTTCAGAGCAGAAATTTCTTATATTAGAAATAAGGTATACCTTTAAAAAGTTTGCCTAACTTTATTGTTCCAGCAAGAAACTTCAAAATAAAAATAAGCAAATAGGTCTTGTGAAAAAGAACACAACCCCCCCCCCCCCAAAACACAAGAACAAAGAAACAAACAAACAAAAACCCACAAACAACAAAAAAAAAACAACCCATAAACTTTTCCAAGTTCTCAATGGCAAATAGAAAAGCTGGTCAATACTAGGAGAACTGACTGCATATTTAATAATTTGAAGCCCTTAGAACCTGTTGTACAGCCAAGCAGCATTTGTTCCTCCTTAACTAGGTCCTTATACAGATTTCTATAAAGCTCTGATTCAGCTATTTAAGTAACTTCAGACAGAGTGCAAGAATATAAAGCACCTTAAACTCTAGAGAGAGACAATTAAAAGTGTTTTCACCAGCATAACTAAACATACTCATAAGAAGTTGGGGGGAAAATGCAAACAACAGAAAATAATGATGGAAGAGAAAAAGGAAAAGCTTCACTGCAACATTCATCAATGACAGATTAGAACATCTGGATTGAGTGGCTAGGTATTAGGAGTGGGGGGGCTACAGGGGTGGCTTCTCTGAGAAGCTGCTGGAAGCTTCCTCCATGTCTGACAGAGCCAATGCCAGCCGGCTCCAAGACAGATCTGCCACTGGCCAATGCCGAGCCCATCGAAGGTGGTAGCAACACCTCTGTGACAACATATTTAAGAAGGTGAAAAAATTATTGCACAGAATTAATTGCATCCAGAGAGGAGCAGAGTGAGAATATGAGAAAGGAACAACTCTGCAGACACCAAGGTCAGTGGAGAAGGAGGGGGAGGAAGTGCTACAGGTGCAAGAGCTGAGATTCCCCTGAAGCCTGTGGTGAAGACTATGGTGAGGCAGCTGTGCCCCTGCAGTGTAGCAACGTGGGGAGCCGGCCTGTGCAGCCCTCCCCGGACCGTGATACATCACTGCAGTCCATGGAGGACCATGGGGATGCAGAGACCCATCTGCGGCCCATGGAGGAGACCCATGCCAGAGCAGGTGGATGCATGAAGGAGACTGTGACCCCATGGAAAGCCTGTGCTGGAGCAGGGTGCTGGCAGGACTTGTGACCCGGTGCAGGACCCATGCTGGAGTAGGCTGTGCCTGAAGGACGGCACTCTGTGGAAAGGGACCCATGTTGGTGCAGTTCATGAAGAACTGTAGTTCGTGGGAAGGACTGATTTTGGAAAAGTTCATGGAAGACTGCTTCCCTAGGGAGGGACCCCATGCTGGAGCAGGGGAAGGACCTTATCGCTCTCTGCAACTCCCTGAAAGGAGATTGTAGCCAGGTGAGGGTCAGTCTCTTCTCCCAGGTGTCGCTGTTGAGCCGCTAGCAAAGAAAAAGACCCGGATTCTCAGCGTGGCATAAAAAAGAGAGCTTTATTATTTTGATTCCAACTTATATAGACTTTTCAGAGGTCACCCAGATTGGTCAGTCAGAAACCTCCCCCTAGGCCTGATTGGCCAGGCCTGAACTGTCCAAATCTCGAGACACTGTTTTAATAACATCCAAACTTTATCTTTGTTTATAAAACACAGGAGAAAGTTCTCATGGGAAAGACCTGTGCTAGCCACACCCAGGCAACCAGAAACAGGACAAGAGGACACAATTTTAAGCTGTGCCCGGAGAGGTTTAGGTTGGACATTAGGAAGAAGTTCTTCACAGAAAGAGTGATTGGGCATTGGAATGGGCTGCCCAGGGAGTTGGTGGAGTCACTGC
This sequence comes from Entomyzon cyanotis, assembly GCA_024500445.1. Classification (NCBI taxonomy): domain Eukaryota; kingdom Metazoa; phylum Chordata; class Aves; order Passeriformes; family Meliphagidae; genus Entomyzon; species Entomyzon cyanotis. The sequence continues at coordinate 376,117 of JAKEPQ010000399.1, forward strand.
CCCTAGAAGGTGTTTAAGAAAAGACTGAATGTGGCACTTAGTGAAATGGTCTAGTTGACAAGGTGGTGTTAGGTCATAGGTTGGACTTGATGATCTCAAAGGTCTTTTCCAGCCTAGATGATTCTGTGATTCTGTAACTCCTCTCCTTGGAGAGGAAGCAGTGACAGAAACAAGAGGTGATGAACTGACTGTAACCCCTATTCCCTGTCTCTCTGTGCTGCTGGGGTGGGAGGAAGTAGAGAATCAGGAATAAAGTTAAACCCAGGAAGGAGGGAGGAGTGGGGGAAAGGGGTTTATAAGATTTGTTTTACTTCTCATTATCCTGCTCTGATTTTATTGGCAATAAATTCAATTAATATCCCTGTGGTGGTTTTGATTGGCCCAAAACATCAGTAAAGTATTTTTTAACATCTAGGAGAAATTTGGACCCCTCAGAAGCTGTTGTGGTAGGCCTGGGGAGGTGTCTGAGGGGTGGGGAGCGGCACAAAGATGGCTCCTGTGTGTCCTGAGTGAAAGTTCTGGAAGTTTTTACATCAAGTCCAGCAGAGCCAATCTCTGATGGCTCTGAGAGTGATGGACATGCTGCCGGCCAAGTTTGGGCCAATTAGAGGTGCTGGTTACGCCTCTGTGAAAACATATTTAAGAAATCAAAACAAAGCAGGCATGCATTTTTTTCACTTCTTTGTAGTTGGAGGAGGAGGAGGTGGAGGTGAAAATATGTAGAGGGAAAATAGCATGGAGCCACCAAGGTCAGTGAATAAGGTGGGGGGAGGAGGTGCTCCAGGCGCCAGAGCTGAAAATCTTCTGCTACCTGCGGTGAAGGCCATGGGGGGAGCAGGAGGTCCCCCTGCAGCCCATGGAGTCTATAAAGATGCAGAAATTCACCCACAGCTCATGCTAGAAGAGCAGGTGGATGCCTGGAGAGAGCTGTGATCCAGTTTGGAGTCTCATTGAAAGAGTTAAAGCTACAGAGGCCTTGCAAAGGAAGGAAAGGCCTTGCTTTTGGGATGAAAGCAGCGTGGCCTCGGCTCGGGAGAGTCTGCACTTTATGGACAAGAGGACTCACATTGCAGCAGAATTCGGGTGGGATGTTGCTCGTGAGATTGGACCCACGCCAAAGAAGTTCCCAGAGGACTGTCTCTCGTGGGAGGGACCCCACAGCTAAGTAGAGAACCCCTCTCCCTGATTGAGCTGACCAGAGAACCCCTCTCACCCTGCCCCCTGTCTGTGTCGCTGGTTTAGAAAGAGGGAAGAGGGGTGAGCGCAGAAACTGCTTCTTAAGAGGGTGGGGGGGTGAGAGCAGAAAAACTGTCCGGAGAAAGAGAGAAACTAGTAAAGATAAAGAGTATTTGCAGTAGAAGAATTGTGGTGATGAATAGATTTATGAACCTGCTCTGTAGACTGAGAGAATACCCACACCCTCCCTCCCTACCCGGGCTTGTTGGTTAAAAAGAGGAAAAGGGGTGAATAAAATGGGTTTGTAAGGGGGGGGGGGGTGAGTGAACAAAAATAGTGTATGAAAAGTTTATTTTTGCCTTGCATTTATCCTCCAACTCTGTTAGGTAATTAAATCACCTTTTTTGCAACTTTAAGTGGAGCCTGTTTGCTCTCTTTTCGTGCGTCCTCCTGGCAATGTCCTATCTCATTTGACTCACGAAATTGATGTGTATTTTTACAGTTTCTTCTGTAACAAGAGAAAGCTGGAGTGTCAGCGTTTAGTCGGGGTCAAACCCTGACAATCCCCAAGTCAAGTCCCGGTTGGTGTAGTATTGTTAACAATGCACTGTTGTGGTAGTGATCACTACCCATTGTTCTTCAGTCCTTAGCAGTCCCATAGCAGAAGGGTCCTCTGATAGACCAGGAAAGGTATTCAGCTGTCTAATTCCCTCTGTCTCCACAACAGCTATCCCAGAAGCCTAATGGTGCCCTTTTGGGTCCTTGAAATACCCTCTCCTGAGGTAATCTACGCCATGGATGGCCAGGGCCTCTATACCAGTCACAATGTGGTGTTTTTGCCATTTGTTCCCAGTCAGGCTCACTTAGGCTTCCAGTACAGTCAGCTGTTGGGATCCCCCTGTCATCCCAGAAAGAGATGGATTCTGACCCTACATATCTCAATGGCATCAGGGTACATTGTGTGACAGTGTCAACTAAAGCCTTATACTCCTGTGGGTCTGATGTGCCAGGCCATCAGATCCACACAGTCAAATAGATCTGATTATCCCTTTCCTCCACCTGGCTGGAGGCAGGACCCCTCTAGTTCTGGACATAGTACTCGTTACTCACTTCTTGTAAATATGACCTGGAGGTCCCTTCAAGAGGATCAGAAGTAACATCAGCCCTCCTATTCTGTCTGAGGACCTGTCCACTGGAAACTGGAGCAGCATTTATCCTTGAAGAATTTCCTGCAGTGGTTGTTCTTCCTTTCAACTCATGTACCCATGCTCCTAGGGCACAGATGGGTTTTCCATCCCACTTCCTCATACCCTCTCCGTGGTCATGCAGGTAAAAACCACTGGGTACCTCGTGGTGTGGATCCTCTCTCGAGCAGGGAGACACTTGCTCCCAATAGCAGACATTGGTCTGTACTGGTGGGGCATGGGACATACATTTCCTCTTTGAATTGCTGGAGGTCCTTTGACAGTCTTTCCACGGATGAGATGCAGGTCCATAGGGGGAAAGAGAGACTTTCTTTATATCGCTGGAGTTGGACAACCAAATTATCCACGGTTTGTTCTCCTTCTTTCCATGACATCACTGCTTATGAGTTGGTATTCGATGATGGCACGCTCCATGGGAACTTCCACCACATGGGTTGCGTACACTGGACTTCATCTGGATCTATAGGGGACTGCTCGTCACTTGAATCCTTATAGAATACCTTCAACACAGTTAATTCTCTTAGGTACTGGGTACCTTTCTTCACGGTGTTCCACTTGCCTTGGTGCACTGATAGATTGTCCTGGAAAAGATACTTTCCCCTCACACTTGACAGGAGTTGCCTCCAGAGGCTGAGAATTTCTATCTTTTTCCCAAACCCCTTGTCAATGCCTGCATCCCTAGACAGGGATCCCAGTTGCTTAGCTTTATTACCCTCTAGTTTCCAACTGTGGGCTGCACTATCCCAGCATCAGAGCAGCCAGGTCACCAGGGGCTCATCCAGATGGCGGCTGAAATATTTTTGCATATCTCACAGCTCACCCAGGAATAGGGATTGGGTGATTATCTCTGGCCCTGCCTCTTCCTCCTGTTGAGAGGGCCCTACTTCCTCTTTATCCCTCACTAAATGAACTGATTTTGTCTTGAATTTCATCTTCTCTATAGGGGTGACTGCTACCAGCACAGGTTGCTCCTCTGGTTCAGCTGAGTTGGAGTGGTCACAGTGCCTGTTGATCTGCTTTCCTCCTCCTCCCCCTAAGGGTGCTGTCTAGTGATGAGCAGTGTCCAATAAATAGTAGCCAGGGCCCAGCACATTGCATAACTTTGTGTTTCTCTGGAACTGCCACAACATTTTTTTTTCAAATATTCTGTCACTTTATCAGGGTCCTGTAGTTGTTCAGGGGTGAACCTCCAAACCATTGGAGCAGAATAATCAATCCTTCAAAAACTGGCCCATTTCCTCTCACATTCTATGCCACTCATGACTATCCACCCTCAGGGCAAATCTCTGAAAAACCTCCCTAGAAATCTCTTTCTTGACTCTAAACATGGTGAGGAGCACACTGAGGAGACCTGGCAGACTCAGCAACAAGAACACGCTTTCCTTAACATCCAAAGGGAATTCAAAATTCTCAAAAGTTGCTGTAACAGGCCTGAAGGAGGAAAAGGGGGTGAAAAGCTGGGGAAAATCATCCTCCCCTGTCCCGTCCCCCCCCCCCCACAAACTAGGTACAATTATTAATGAATTCCCAGAGGTAGCACCCGAAGTGAGGGCAGAAGAACACTGAATACACATCCCAAATGACTCCCATTGCCCTTGATGTTATCATGTCATAAACTGATATCCCACAGTACAGCAACAAAGTAATCCTGATCCCTTTCCTTGCTCTGAAAAAGAGCACCATGAGGAGCACATACAGGAATATATACAGGGTTAGGTACCACACCCACATGAACAGACCAAGTGACATTGTGACCAGTGGCTCTGTACCTAATACAACAAATGCTTAGATCAAATTTGTTTCCAACCCGCTCTGGGTCACTCACTCACTCCACACTCCCACCCCAAGCCCCCCCCCCCCCCCCCAGGAGAATTGGAGACATAAAAAGCCAAAGATCACAGGTTGAGATAAGAACAATTTACCAGAAACAGCAATGAGATAAGAAAACCAACAGTAACAGCAACAATACTAATAGCAGAGTGTACAAGATAGGTGAATGATTCACACAGGATTGCTCACCATGGAACCTGGACTGCACACTCCACACACCCTGGCCAAATTGGAGGGGTACCCACCCCACTCCTTCCTCCCTGCGCATGGCATGAGGTGGTATCGAATAACCTGAAGGTCCTGGCTGTGTTCATCCTGGCTGCTGCAAAAATTAACTGCATCCTGGCCAGAACCACGGCAGTAGATTACAAGTGCTTAAAAGAATATCAGCAACAGAAAGATATGCGAAAAGCTCGACAGTCTAATTTCCTGTTGTGATGAATAAATCCTGTAACATCCACAAATAGTAAAAGATCTATGAGTGTTTAACGGCTCTCTAATTACAAAGATCTAGCTTACAAGACATGCTATTTTATTATCTTAATGATCCATCACAAACAGAAAACAAAATAATTTTTTTTAATGTTTGATATGTGTATGTGAAATCATTCTGCAGTAACATTTTATGAATATTTCTGAAAGGAAAGAAAATAAATTACTGAAATTGATCCAAGACCTGTTTGCAAACTGGAAAAAAACCCAGTTAAAAGTGGCACATGATGAATTGACTACCATTTTTTTCTTTCTTTACTAAAAGTTATGAGAAAACAGACTGAGAATGCTGTCTATGCAAAGGAAACTAAGCCACACATTTACTCCAGACTAGCTTTCCTTTCCCATCCTCTTAGTGGATGAAAAACTGAACATGAGATGGCAGTATGTGCTGGCAGCCCAGAAAACCAACCTTATCTTGGGCTGCATCAAAAGCAGTGTGGCCAGCAGGTTCAGGGAGGTGATTCTCCCGCCTACTCTGCTCTCATGAGACCCCATCTGAAGTCCTCAGCACAGGCAAGAGATGGGCTTGTTGGAGCAGATCTAGAGATCATCATGAAGATGATCAGAGGGCTGGAGCACCTCTTCGGTGAAGACAGGCTGAGAGAGTTGAAGTTGTTCAGCCTGGAGAAAACTCCAGGAAGACCTCATAGTGACCTTTCAGTACTTAAAGGGGGCTTATAAAAAAGATGGGGACAAACTTTTTAGTAGGGCCTGTGGCAATAGGACAAGGGGTAATGGTTTTAAACTAAAAGAGGGTAGATATAAGAAAGACTATAAGGAAGAAATAAGAAACTAGATATAAGAAATTTTTTATTATGAGGTTGATGAAACACTGGCACAGGTTGCCCAAAGAGATGATAGATGCCCCATCCCTGGAAACATTCAAGGTCAAACTGGACAGGGCTCTGAACAACCTGATCTTGTAGATAGATGTCCCTGCTCATTGCAGGGGGGTTGGACGAAATGACTTTTGTATGTCCCTTTCAACTAAAACCATTCTATTATTTCCCCAGTAATGCAAAACAGAAATTATTATGTGTTGTAGTAATTATTTGCTCTGTGACTTGTGGCTAGCACAGGTCTTTCCCATGAGAACTTTCTCCTGTGTTTTATAAACAAAGATAAAGTTTGGATGTTGTTAAAACAGTGTCTCGAGATTTGGACAGTTCAGGCCTGGCCAATCAGGCCTAGGGGGAGGTTTCTGACTGACCAATCTGGGTGACCTCTGAAAAGTCTATATATGTTGGATTCAAAATAATAAAGCGCTTTTTCTATGCCACGCTGAGAATCCGGGATCTCTTCTCTGCTAGCGGCTCAACAGCGACATCGACTAGCAAAGTCATTCTTGAATATACTATCTGTAACATTTGGCTTGCTCAATTTAGCATTGCAAAGGTGACCTGTTACTGTGAAGCTCAAGTAACTGAGATAAATGCTGGAGTACTTCAACTACTTTAGGATCAAAGAACACCTAAAATAACTCCACATTTTCTTTAACATAAAATGATGTTAACTTTTAGTTCCACTTCTAGCAATTAACAGCAATACTTTCTCAGCTATACTTCATGAAAAATGTTTAATAAAAACAGCTTGCTACAGGAGAGGAAAAGGTTACAGCTTTGTTTTTTTTAAGAGCACTTAAAAATACTGAGAAGTATCACTAGAAAGGCTTTAACATTGTCTTTGCCTTTGTCCTACACTAGACAGCTTTACACGAAAGAAGGGACTACACTATACTCAGTTATTCATCAATAAATAATATAGGTTACAGATTAGCCATGTGAGATAACCACACTAGCTGCATACAGAACCGTGAAATATAAACATCATTTCCACACAAAGTCAACTTGTATCCAAAGTGCTGCTTCCAAATCAGCATGTTGTTCTCCAAAGAGCCCAAAAGCAGGATTTACTCAGCAGTACAGTAAAGAGACACTTCATTGCATCTTGTAGCACATAGCTCCTACCTTCTGCTAGCCTTTAATTTAGGTATGGACATGAAATAAAAAAAGGACAAAAAAGGTCTATAATATAAAAGAAAAAAATTTTCATCACAGACATTCCATACTTTGTTGTTATTAGGCCCTAAACATTTTGCCATGATAAGTGGTCAAACCACCATCCCTGGAGGTATTTAAAAGACATGTAGATGTGGCACTTAGGGACATGGTTTAGTGGTGAACTTGGCAGTGTTGGTTTAATGGTTGGACTCTATGATCTTAGAAGGCTTTTCCAACCTAAATGATTCTATGATTTGAGATAAAGCATGCCTTTGTCAAGGTTTCAACACATTCATATATCATTCTTCAACTGAAATGCAAATTCCCAGTAGATGCCTCTTCATGTTTCACTCATTTGTCTCAGAAATTTTCCATAGAACTTGGGAGCTTTTGAGTTGACATTCTAGCTGTTGCTGAAACTTTTTTAAGGGGGGGGAGGGAGGGGAGGAAGAGAAATAAAAATACAAAGATGCCTTCTGAAAACTCATTTGTTATACAGGTATACAGGCAAAAAAACAAAACAAAAAAAAAACCCCAAAAACACAGACTTCTGAATCCTAGTATGAATTTCACAAAGGCAAATCTTAAAATCAGGGAAAATACCACTCATATTTTGAATGTTTTCAAAATTCCTATTTCACCTTTCCAAAAAATCTTTTTAGGATTAAAATACAAAAGTCAGTAAGAAATCCAGCTACTCTGATTTTGTAAGAATAAATAAACTATATTTTAGCATTAATCTAATCAACACAAAACAGCACATCTGAAGCCAGCAAACTAGCTCTCTAATAACATATTTCAATACAATGAAAAGTATCATAAACTAGAGACCTTCACATGACAAAAAAATATGCTGTAACACTAAATCTTCAGCAATAAATGAAGTTTCTAAAAGCTAAACACGAGTAGCTAACATCCAAGAGAACTTCTGTACCCAAATGAATTAACATTACTTCACTCTCACAAAGGACATTTTAATTTTTACCAATGAAAGTGTAAATAAAACTAGAAATACTGTTGCAGCAGACTGCAGTACATGACAATTATTTCAGTGTACGTTATGTGAGTTTTCTTTCAGCAAATGAGGAATTAGTTACAGATCAAATAAGTATTTTGTCTTACTAAATATAATTATCTGAACTACAGAAGAAGGTGCTGCGTCTCTATAGCTGCTTCAGTTTGCTTAGTTGTGGCACATTGTATAGAGGACAAGATCAGCTGTGTGCATTACTGTATTTTAATAGATTCCAAACTTGTACTGAATGAGAACTCAAAAAAACCCAAAACAAAACCCCAAAAAAAACCAAACAACAAACCAACCATAAAACCCCCTACATGTATAAAAAATTTAAATGGAGTGACAGCTACAGAGAACCTAGCAACCTCTCAGTTTTCTGTGGGACTGAGTTACAAGATGTCTGGAAGAGCTGTAATGAAAAAAGCGACCTGTACTCATCTCTTAGCTGTCATTTATAAATCAGCTAACAATATTTATTACTTTCTTCTTTTGGGAGAGGTGACCTCAAAAGCTTCAGTAGTTCTACAGAATAACCTCCCTTTTGCCATGGCTTTGACTGGTCCTACTGCAATACTATTTTTAACCCAACACAGCAAAGTATTTTGTTTCAGTAAGTATTTTTTATTCCTATAGCAACAGGCTATTGCTCTGTTCTAAACAGAGGAACATGATTCCCTTTTCCAATCATGTTTCTGAAGGGTTTCCAAATAAATTATAGATGCTCCTTTAGTTCTAGTGCTCCTGCTCCTCCAAGGACATTGGATCTGTCATGCACATATTTTAGCACATACCCCTTAAAACCTATCTCGACCTTGAAATACAGAAATAGTTATATATACACAGAACATACAAATGGAAGAGCCATCGGTGGAAAAAAGAGCAACCAGCTTACATACATAAACTACCCTTTAATTAGGCCAAATGGAAAAAAAAAAAGGTAATTTTGTTTAAGCATTAAGAATGGGATTGAGGTGTGCTGTGTTTGTTTTGGGGCAGCTGGACATTCCCATGACTGCACCAACAACACAAAACTTGTGTCTGTAGTTGTTACAACCATTCCACTATCCTGAAAGCAGGACTCACATAAATATATAACAATCTCCTAGAAACACTAAAGTAATCAATCCATCACTATCTAAATCTGCCTGAAAATCTCTCTCCTATGAGTAAAGGTTCTGCAATCTACACTTAAAAATTATAAATGGCAGCTCCTTACATGCAAGGCTTTTTGTTCAATAGAATTTACTAGTGTTAAGCCATATTCACCAGTGTTTAATATTAGAAGTGAAATTACAAAAAAACCCAAAAAAACCAAAAAAACCACACCTCAAAACTAAGTTATCAATGCAGTTCTCAGTGACTTTTCTGAGAAAGAAGCTATTTTTAGGGAAACATGTTCTTAGGCTAATTCAGACTATTTTATTTATTTATTTTAAACTCAACACTAATTATTTTATCCTGCTGCAATAAAAAGGAAGGACATGATCAGCTTTAAATTTACTGGCTTTCCTTTGCCTTTCCCTTACACTTCATGTAGTTTCACAATTATACTTTACAGACCCTATATTGCTTTTCTCTGCTTACTGTCATGACAAAACCTCACACAAATGTCATGGGAAATAAATTTTATCAGAAGTAAAAATTTTATAAAAAGCATTTCCAGATGCATAAAGTACCTAAGTTTTGCTAACTTATCATTAGAACAATAGAGAGCAAAAAAAATCTTTGAAAATCAATTTATCGTTTTATTTTCAATTTTAAATCATGGAGATTTTAACTCATGGAGACAAAGCCGTTTACACAGTGTAAGAAAACAAAGAGTACAATCAGACACAAAACCAAAATACAAACCCTAATGAATCATGTCTAATGAAGCACAAAAGTAGTGCATGTTGAGGTTTGTGCACATAAGCTCCCTACCCTAGAGACAGCATCATCCCTTTTGTCTGACATCTCAACTGCAAAATCTCAAGGGAGTCACAAATATATGTGCCATTGTAATCACTTAGTTACTTTTTGCATGCAAATATATATTAGATTGTCAAGGTTTAACCCTGACTAAATGCCAGGCACCTCAACTCTCTCTTGCTACAAAAAGAAAACTATAAAAAATACACACAAATTTTTTTTTTAAAGTTGCAAAAAGTGTTTTAATTACCTAACAGAGTTAGAAGACAAATGCAAGGTAAAAATAAACTTTTCATACAGTTTTTGTTCACTCTCCCCTCCCTCTTACGAACCTATAGTATTTACCCCCTTTCCTCCTTTACAGTCCACAAGCCAGGTAAAGAAGCAGAGTGTAAAGTCTCTTTTCAGTCTACAGAGCAGATTCTCAAATTTATTTATCACTACAATTCTTCTACTACAAATACTCTTTATCTTTACTTGTTTCTCTCTCTCTCCAGATAGTTTTTCTACTCTCACTCCCACCCTCTTAAAAAGCAGTCTCTGCACTCACCCCCCCCTTCCCTCTTTCCAAACCAGCAACACAGACAAGGAGCAAAGTGAGGAGTTCTCTGGTCAGTCCAATCAAAGAAAAAGAGTCTCTACTTAGCCACGAGATCTTTTCCCACGAAAAACAATCTTCTAAGAACTTCTTTAGTGTACATCCAATCTCACAAGCAACATCCCGCTCAAATTCTACTGCTTTGTGAATCTTTTTGTCTATAAAGTGCTGTGCAAATTCTCCCGAACCGAAGCTAAGCAGCTTCCATCTCAAGAGCAAGGCCTTTCTCTCCCAGTCAAGGCCTTTTGCAGTTTTAACTCTTAAATGAAACTCCCACTAGTTCACAGTCTTTTTCCAAGCATCCACATACTCCTCTAGAGTGAGCTGTGAGTAAATTTCTACATCTTTATAAACTCCATGATCTGCAAAAGAAACTTCTTGCTCCCCCATAGCTTTCACCACCGCTAACAAAAAGTTTTCAGCTCCGGTACTGAGAGCACTGAAGCACTCCTTCCCCCCTCCTTCACTAACCTTAGCAATCTCCATACTATTTTCCCTCACATATTTTCACCTCTACCTCCTCCTCCTCCAACTACAAAAAAGTGAAAGAAGTACGTACCTCCTTTGTTTTAATTTCTTCTTAAATATGTTTTCACAGAGACGTAACCAGCACCTCTAATTAGCCTAAACTTAGCCGGTAGCATGTCTGTCACTTTCAGAGCCATCAGAGATTGGCTCTGCTAGACTTAATGTAAAAACTTCCAAAACTTGCACTCAAGGCACACAAAAGCCATCTTTGTGCCACACCCCACCCCTCAAACACCTCCCCAAGCCTACTACAATAGCTTCTAAAAAATCTAAATTTCTCTTAAATATTAAAAATACTTTACTAATATTTTAAACCAATCAAAACCACCACATAGATTATTTGCAGTGTTTGCCACTGTTGCACTTAGCAATGTGGGATGATTTACAATTTTGATGCACACCAATGCAAAGCCGAATTTTTAAACCCAATGTTTGATATACTAGGAATATTTGCACCATATATTCTTTCTAGGCAGACAGATTATTCCTTGCCTTGAAATTTTTACAGCCTAAAGCCTGCAAAATTCAGAAGATTTAGCATACACTCATGGGGAGAAAAAAAAAAAAAAGGGCTGAATGAACACCCAGTCTATCCCACCTTCCTCAAGGCAAGACCTCCGAGGTAATCCTGACAGATATCTGTCTTGTCATGCCTAACTTACTTTCATGCAGCTATTCAGGTATGTAGAAAGAGAAATGTGCATATACACAAGCTTTCAGATTCAACAGATGGAAGAACACAACACTGAATATCTACTGACTTTATTAGGATGCCATGGCAAGGTCCATCTGAAAAAAATGTGATTACAGGAATAGGGTCCAAAATACCCAATCTGAGACAGAAATAAAATATGTTATCGTGGCAAGTATATATACAGATATACAAACACGCAATAAAAAACAAATGTTAACTAGGAAAATTACTCTAACCAATTCTTTATCAACCATCAAATCTATTTTAGATGCAATGTAGAGTCAAAGAACACATAACTTAGCAGATTTCCCCCCCATTATTCTGCACTCACAAACACACAGTTTTAAGACTTCCACCCAAATCAATGAACTGCTTCATTAGTTTACTACTCACAAAAAACAGGTTGCTTAATAAAACTCATATTATAATACATAAATAAAGGTATATTATGCTTCATCATACATTGCATCTAACTAAACTGACAGGATTTTCTGTAGTGTGCATGCTTTTTATATTGATTACCTCTTTCAAATTAAACAAAAAATCCAGCACACTGATAGAAGCATACCTTCCTCAATGACTGTTATTAACAGTATCATGACACCTAATTAAGCTATAAATTCAGTAAAAACGCAGAATTACATAATAATGCCATTTCCTCATTTTGACAAACTTCTCATTATTCAAGGCCCATTTTTGTCAAATGTATCTCCCCAAAGTTTAAGACACTTTTAACACAACAGTAGTCTGGAAAGTCTTATAAAAAAGGGCCACTAAGCATACTAAAGCACCTGAGAATCACATAAGCACCATAAAGTTGTGTCTGACAAAATACATAGGAGTACATAAGTCTTCCACATTAGAGTTACAGGTAAGTACAAGAGTATAAATATTAGAGGTCTAACCAAGGCCTCTAAGTAAACTATCAATGCTATTCTCTAGAGGTTCCAAGTCCTCTTCTTCCTCCAAGCCCTACGCTGCCTTCCTTGAGATGCTATAAATATTAGAGCCCCTCTGCAAACCCTGCATTCAAAGAGCAATCCGAAATCTCCTACAGCTTTCCTTCCGCTCAACATCCAATCATCTTCCCTACCTCTTCCTAAATCCCGAGCCTGTTCCAGCACGCACCCCTGCCCTCAAGCTCCATAACAGTCCACCATCCCCCACAACGCCTCTGCCCCAAACCAACAGCAACGCTCACCCAGCAGCGTCCTTGCTCCCATCCCACCCGCGCCCTAGCGCCACTTAGGTTCCCCTTCCCCATCAACAACCTCCATAAGCCCCGGAATAAGGGGTATCCCGTCAGCCACCCCCTACTCTGCGCGCCCGGCCGCACCTCACGGTCCTTGAGGCCCAGGAGCAGCACCTCTTCCATGAGGGTGAGGCGTGTTTCCTTGGAGTCGCCCTTCTCATCGTCGCCGGGCTCGTCCCGGCGGCCTTCATCCTCAGGGCCGCCTCCCGCCTCCCGCTCCTTGTCAGCGGCGGCGCTGCGGGAAGCCTCTGTCCGGCGCTGCACCAGCCCGGAGCTACGCTGGGTCAAGGAAGTCATGGCTGGAGGCGGTGGAAGGTTAAAAGCCCGCCACGGGGAGAGGAGCTTGGCAACAGCTCGGGAGGGGGAAAGAAGAAGAGACGGCAGTCGCTCCTGCCTCCGTCTTATCCGCACCGGGGCAGCGGCCGGCCGGGGGGAATCATGGGGAGCGGGATTCGGCCGAGACAGTGGCGGTGGGAGCCGGCGTTCCCCGCCTGCTACGGCCGAGCTGGCGGAGGTGACTTCTCCAATATGGCGGCGCAGGCTGATGTCAGCGGAGGATGTGGTAGCGTCAGGCGGGGGGGTACGACCGGAAAGTGCCGCGGACGGGAGGAGGCCCTCACGGGGCTGGAGCTGTTGACGGGGCGCCCCAGGGATGTGGCCCCCTCAGCCTCAAGGAGCGCGGGAGGTGCCGGCTGTTATTGACTGTTACTAACCGTTACCCGGGGGTGTGGAGGACAGTTAATCCAACGCTCAGGGAGGAGGGGAAGGGGGGCTGGACAGCCGGTGCCCGCCGCGGCATAACCCCGGGGGCTGGGTAGTATGCTCTCATATTTTTTTTTTTTTTTAAGTGCTTTATTTACAATCTTAAGTCTGCTGGATTTCACTTTTAGCCCCAAGACCAAGTCTGATTGCTAGTGCAGCCCCCAGGAATAAATGCATCTACATATATATATACACTCAGCAACTAAACTTAGGTGAGCACACAGAGCTCTCAACAGTCTTGACTTTAAACCGAGTAAATGGAGTCCCTCGTCTCTGCTGTAAATGAGGCATCCTTTTAAACCTTGAGCCCTTTTGAGCGTGGCATGCCAAAAACTCAAAACTACTTATCAAGGCTAAATCCTATATATGTTTCTAGGTAGCATATTTTATTAAAGATTAAAAGTGCTTAAGGTGCAAGGATTGCCTATACTTTTTAGTCCACAATTAGGATATTGCATTTCGCCATATTGAGATAGCATGTAGATTTTTAAAATAATATGTAGAATATATATCTAAGATTTATATATATATATATATATTTATGTGCACTTTGTTTGCCAAGAGCTCCAAGTCATTTTGTCACTCCATTATTTCTCACACCCTCAATTCTTGCATAATCTGCTAATATGACATGGTGATAATTCAGTATAGTTTCTTCAAGACCATTGATAAAAAAGAATAGCAGACAGACAAAACTGATCTCCAGAGGATCTGAATCACTCACACAAATATTTGCTGATTGTTCCTCTTCTGTGTTTGGAGGCCTGCCAATTATTCACAGTTCACTGTGTGGCATTTTGATTTTTTTATCTTTCTAGCTTTTTTAATTACAATGTTTTACTGTATCAGGTCAAATGCCAAAACAAAGCTTAAGGATATAACATCACTGTTATTTTTATCAAATAAGCATTTGCTCAAAGAAGATATACTGTTGGGAAAATCTTTAACTGTAACAAATAGTGTTTAGTTTTGCTGATGCTGACATCTCAAGAGTCAAAAATAATTAACAATTTGTTCAGAGAGTTACAGGGAATGAGAAGGGGGTTGTAAAACAAGGCCCTGCCTAATTGTTGCAAAGTGTGGAATATGTAAAAACTTTTTTTAAGAAAGGATGTTTTTTGATGTTTGATTTTTGTAACTTTCAAGCCTAATCAACAAGAAGGAAGATTTAATCCATGAAACAGAGAGCAGCTAACAAGCTCTAAGTGATGTCCAGGTGTTAGAAAAACAAATTAAAGCTTAGGGCTTGACATACTTCAGTGATCTCAGATGGGGGAGGGGAAGGTTAACATGAGGAATGCATAATTTATGGTCCATAAGGACATTTGGCAGAGCTCCCAAGATAAGGAAGAAACTCAGCAACTGCTGAAATCAGCTCCAACTGGGTAAAATGTAATTCCAGCAGGGGGAGATCTGCAACCAGTGACCCGCAGACCACCAACCCAAGAAACCTACTGTCCCAAAAGAAGAGAGAAACTGAGCATGCGGGCTAAGTAGCATGAGAAGCGAGAGAACCATTAACCAAAAGAAGATAGAATGCTAATTAATAAGAGAACTATGTAACTTGTAACCAATGAACACTAATTCCTTTTTTGTTAAAATACATAAATAGTTAAAAGTTTTGATAATTGATGTGCATGTGTTAGGAGGATCAATTCCCCCACGCACCCGATGCCAAAATAAAGTAATGCATGCTTTCTAATACTGAAATTACAGTGTTAGAAAGTTTCATTTTCCTGGCATTTTCAGTGACAATTTCTGGCGACCCAGATGGGACCCTGCATCTGATGCTTGACAGATTCACAGGATCAAGACGATTCCAGCATGCACCAAAGGTTTTTTTGGGGATATCTTCTGGTCTCCTGATCCAGTGAGTTTAGGGCACAGGCCCTGGGATTTATTAAGGTATTACTGGAGGGGGAGGTATAACAAGGCTGAAAAGTCTCACTGGATTAAAGTCAAGCGAACTTGAAAACTAGATTTTGGTCTAGTTTGTGCATTACAATGGGGATGCCCAGAGTGCCAGCCCTTTGAAAGGTTAAAAAGTGTGAGCAGGTATTGCATGCAACTCAGGGTTAAAAAGTGGGAGGAGGTGTTGCATACCCCTCTCAAAGAAAAATTTAATTGTGATTTATTATATTCTGTGATGGATTCCGGCCAATCATCAAAGAGGGGGGGGGGTGTAGAAATCACCCCTAGAATGTATTTTGAAACATTGGAAGGAGATGGGAGGTGCAATGGGAGGCTATCTCTCCAGAAAACAGTTAATTGAATATTCTAATAATTGGTGATCTTTGTACTCTTTGGATGATGGTGAAAAATGGCCAAAGAATGGAACTTTAAGTTATAATACAGTGTTACAATTGATGTTGTTTTGTCATCAGTGAGGGAAATGGAATGATGTGTCATATGTAGATTTGTTTTTCACACTGTGAATTCATCCAGAAAGGAAAAGAAAAAAAAGTGTAGTGTTACCAAGTGATCCTATGATTTTAGCTTTAGAGAAAGATTAAGGAAAAAGCCTAAGCAATGCTGCCCAGTTTGTAATATTGGGAAGCCTTGTATAAAGTATGCTTCCACAGAGGAAGAGGATGTTGATTTACTGGTAGTCCATCAGTATGTCACATCTCTTCCCTGATGACCTGAGGCTTCATGGGCCCACCGAGCCAGAAATAATTCTCCCTTATGTTGCCAGTCCAGCTCTACCTGTGACACTTTGATTTTGGCAGCCTGATCCACCTGTTCCTTGTTATGCTGCTTCTCATTAGCCCGACTCTTAAGCACATGCATATCCACATGATGGACATTCACTGTCAGGTTCTTAACATGGGAAGCGATGTCATGCGCTCTTCAGCAGCCCAAATGGGTTTTCCTTGATGTGGAGTTGCAGAGGAAGAGGCCCCCAAGATCCCACGAGAGACCAAAGAACCAGATGCAGAAAAGTATTGATCAGCACAGGGTTTGAAGCAGATGAGCAGGCTCCCTTTCCTCCCCTGAGAAGAACAAGCTGCCAAACCTGACAAGATGTATTGAGGAATTGTGAAAGGCTGAGAAAACAATTAAGAGACAACTTCTCATGCTGAAAAGTATATATACTGTATGGCTTTGTAATAAAATCAGAATTCATGTCGCATACAGCAAGTGATTCTCATTCCATATGCTACAGATGGCACCCGAACAGGGACTTCATCACAGCTGAAGTAATCCAGCTTCCAGTGGCGTATTCTGACCGAATCAACCATGGGTGTATTCAACGAGGAGCTCTTTTCATTGCCTGCTATAAAACAGGTTAGCCTTTGCGAGTGGTCGGGAAGCATGGGGCAAAGTGCAACAAGATCCCAAAAATTGCATAAAGACGGTTTGTTATGTATTACCAAGGAACAAGGATATAAAATCCAACCCCAAAAACTTATACAGCTACTTATATGGGTCAAACAATTTTGTCCCTGGAATCCGTCCACCTGATGGCTCCTGTGACCTTGCTCATTGGCAAAAGGTTGGTGAATGCCTACAAACGCGCAAGGTTACTCATCATGATATCCACCCTGATGATATAATTACTTGGTGTACGGTATATACTGCTCTGCAACAATTTAAGGAAGCAGATCACATTCTTGCAGACGCCCTGGAATCCTGGGAAGTCCCCTCTGAAGAAGGGAAGCTATTGCAATACGTTGATGACATCCTAATAGCTACCCGGACAGAAGAAGCCTGTGTACTCTGGATAGTAAGTTTACTAAATTTCCTGGGGCTCCAAGGGTACAGGGTGTCCAAGAAAAAGGGTCAAGTAGGCAAACCAAAAGTAATTTATTTGGGTTATGAAATCAGTGCTGGGCAGCGAACTTTGGGACAAGACCCGAAAGAGGCCATTTGCCAAACCCCAAAACCCCGAGCTGTAAAGGAGCTACGGACTTTCCTGGGGATGACGGGATGGTGTAGGCTTTGGATCCTTAGTTATAGGGTCCTTGTAAAACCTTTGTATGAGCTCATCAAAAAGGAAAGCAGAGATCTTCAGTGGACAAAGGAGGCCATGAGGGCCTTCAAACAACTGAAGAATGCCCTGATGTCAGCTCCAGCTTTGGGACTTCCAGACGTGAGTAAACCATTCTTTCTGTTTTCCCATGAAAAACAGGGGATTGCTCTGGGAATACTAGCACAAGATCTGGGCCCATATCGACAGGCAGTTACTTATTTCTCTGAGCAACTAGATGCAGCAGCCAAAGGGTGGCCCGGGTGCCTCAGGGCTGTCACAGCAGTCGTGCTAAACATCCAAGAGGCACTCAAGTTTACCTTGGGCCAGAAAATGACTGTGCTAGTGTCCCATACAGTGTCTGCAGTGCTGGAAGTGAAAGGCGGACACTGGCTTTCCCCACAGAGGTTTCTAATGTACCAAGCCACCAGCAAAAGGGTAATAGAATCTGGACCCCTACCAATAAACACTTCTGCCCAGAAAGCTGAAATAATTGCTTTAACCTGAGCTTTGGAAATAGCAAAAGGAAAAAATATAAACATTTATACAGACTCAAAGTATGCATTTGGAGTTGTACATGCACACGGAGCCATTTGGAAAGAAAGGGGACTATTGAACTTAGAAGGAAAAAACATTAAACATGCACAAGAGATAATCCGACTGTTGGAAGCAGTCCAGCAACCTGAACAAGTAGCAATCATGCACATTAAGGCACACCAGAAAGTGAGCTCAGAATTGGAAGAAGGAAATGATCTGGCGGACAGAGAGGCAAAAGAAGCAGCGAAAGGTGAGGTGACAACTGAAGGGGCTTTAATTCCAGATGGCCAAATCTCCCTAGAAGGTAAGCCAACCTATAACAAAGAGGACAAAAATCTAATTGAAGATCAGAATGGGTCATATAATGAAGAGGGTTGGGCTATTACTGCACAGGGGAGGTTGGTCATTCCCTCTCATTTAGTTTGGGCATTAGTAAGAGAAGAACACCAAAAGACACATTAGGGAATAGATGCTCTACACAAATATTTAATTGAAAGAATTATTGCCAGAAATTTATATGCTGCCATCACACAGGTAACCTGACAGTGTGACCTTTGCCTCCAGACTAGCCCTAAAAATATCCCCAAACCAAAATTGGGCCAAATTGGGAAAGGGAACGGGCCTGGACAGCAGTGGCAAATTGATTTTTCGGAACTCCCAAGAAAAGGGGGTATCGGTACTTGCTGGTAGTAACAGATACCTTTTCAGGATGGCCAGAAGCCTTTCCCACTAGGACTGTCAAAGCCCGGGAGGTAACCAAGGTATTGCTACAAGAAATAATACCACACTTTGGAGTTCCAGCCACAATGTCCTCAGATAGAGGACCACATTTCATTTCAAAGGTGGTACAACAAGTTAGCCATCATTTGGGCATAGATTGGGAGCTTCACACCCCATACCACCCACAGTCAAGTGGTCAGGTGGAGAAAATGAACCACCTAATCAAACAGCAAATTGTAAGATTGGGGCAAGAAGCCAATTTACCCTGGCCCCAATCTCTTCCACTTGCACTATTACGAATTTGAACTAAACCCAGAACCAAAGAAAAATTAAGCCCTTTTGAAATGCTCTATGGGAGACCATACAGAGTACAAAAAGGACTATCCACCCAAGCTGGAGAGGAAACACTGACAACCTATATGGTAGCCTTGAGTAAGCAAGTCAGGAAAATTGAAAAGCATATGGCTGGAACTCGGAGTTGGGGCCTAGACAGCCCAGTACACAACATTCAACCTGGAGATTATGTCTATGTTAAGTCTTACAGGGAAAACTTTGGAGCCACATTGGCAAGGGCCATTTCAAATACTCCTTACCACTTTCACTCCGATCAAATTCAAAGAAAAGAATGCCTGGATTCATCATACTCGAGTGAAGAAGGCTCCAGAGACCCCTTGGAAAGTGGCTTCTAATGACAATGAACTGAAATTGAAATTTACCCGCATAAAATGAATGCAATTAGAAAAGTTACTCTCATTGGTGTTCTCACAATTATAACTATACTTCAAGGCAAAGGAGGTACTTTCAACCAGGGCAATACTGAATGGCCTTGGTCACAAGCCCTCATAGGGCATTCCAGCTTTCAGGGAGACTACCCTAGAGACAGCAGTCTGAATTTTGCTATAATTGTAATGCATGATGATAAAATTTACCACCCGCCTGAATGGGTTTGGAATCAAGATGAGTGGATCATGACCCTACCTGGTATCATTAATGAAAAAATCCAGGTGGGATGCAGGAAAATAGAACCTGGTTTTCAATATGGAAAACCCTCTTCTATTACAGTTCTTGGCCATTTTTTGGATTTTAATCTGACATCCAAAATTCACTCTGGTATTTCAAAAGAACTATGTCCTACTGAGGATTGGAATTGTGTTAAACAAGATGTGTTTTCCTTGTGTTGTCGCCAGAAATTCACTGGTAACCATGCTTCCGGTGACTCAAGTGACATTATTGTTGATATTACCAAGTCTTGTAAAGAAGAGCAAAGTGACTGCTGGTTTAATCTTACTATGGTTAATCCATTTTATGTAGTGTGCCAGTGGACATCTAAATCTGCTCAACCAACACTATTAGGTTTAATTCAGAAATTTAAAATTATTTTGGTAGCCAGACCAAAACAAGAGTCCTCCCAAATTGACACTCCTATTCCTCCTAAACTAACACTTCAACCAAAAATTTATGAAGTTGGCCCATATGTGATAAGAAACACAGGCCAACAGCAATTGTTGTTTAACCCAGAATGGTCTCTTAAACATGTAGAATTACTGATGCAAATTAACGTTTCTGAAATTCAACCAGCTTGCTCCTCTCTTTTAAAGACATCTTTTGAAGGCTGGACAACATGGTTACAGAGGCAAGGACTCTTCAGGAGCAGAACACGAAGAGATTTAACTGGAGTGTTGGGAACAGGATTGGGTGTTTTAAATGAGATTGATTCAGAGATACTAATGAATAAATTGGCCACCACAACCAGTGACCTAACAAGACTAAAACAACCTTTACAATTTTCTTTATTAGCATTAGGAAATGGTCAGTGGCAAATTTTAAAGGTACTTTTAGATTTTGCAAAGGCCAACAATCAAGATCATAAATTAATAATAGATGCACTTGGAGCAGTTCAAAATAATGTATCCCTAGCTCTTAGTTGCATACAAGCACAATTATGGATGCAATCAGCAGCTTCTTTAATTATAAGGGAAGGAAATGAAGGTGTTTTCCCTATTGAAGTTCAAAAAGCTGTCTGGGATAATGCCACCGAACTGGTAAAGATGCTCCAATCTTGGTGGACTTTAGTAAACTTCTCCTATAACCCAATTACTAACACAGCTACAGCCTTTGTACTTACTATACGCAATGCCACAATTTATGTAATACACACCATTGTTCCTTTAGGATTAAACCACGATGGACCAGTGCTTTACCCTTCTGAACACATAGCATGGGCCTGGATGGTTGATAAGAAATGGCAAACTGTAAATTTAGAATCATGCATTACACGAGAACAACAAGGGTTTATCTGTGAGAGTAACACAATTAATGCCAAAGATATATGTCTAGATGTTGAGCAAAGCATTTGCCACTTTGAAGTTCACCCGGATACTAATCAGAGAACAGTACTTGTATATATTGGTCAGGGTTGTGTTCGCTTAAGAACAGTGTGTGTTTTTATAAAAATAGATAATGACAACGTTACTTTGGATGTTAAAAATCATTTTAATTTTTGTATTTGTAATTTTGTGACGATTATTGGGTGTGACTTTTTGTATTTGGCACCAGTTGTATTTCATCAATTGATAAAGTCCAATTACACAATGTGTCATGAATTATCATCAACACCTATAGGGATGAACCTTACATTAGTAAGACAATTAGTACAGCATCAAGACTTAATTAACGTCCTAAAAGGAATTTTAATAAGTGGAAAGAAAATTTTAATAACCATTCATTATCATGCAGAGGAAATAAGCAGAATCTTACAAAGAGCAAGACAGGACGCGGATCATCACTGGTGGGACATGCATTTTGGATGGTCACCCACTGCAACTGGTATCCTTAATACATTATGTCACCCCATAATTGTTTTACTAATTCTGGTAGGTATTAGCCTTGTGTTATCTGTTATGTTACTTGTTTGGAATTATAGGATGTTAGAGAGGGTATCCATTTTAACCACTTTATCGAACGTACATGGATAGGTATTGAGAGATGCTTATCGCAGAAGCTTGCTAGAAGAAGAATCCATTTACTCGTAAAAGAATTTACTAATTTTATAGAAAAGGGGGGCTGATTTAGGGTGAGCTAGAATTTATTAATTTAGAGGAACTAGAAGCTGGATAATAATAATAAATGTTTTGAACTGATTTAGAAGGCCAGAGATTGGATAATGATTTACTAAGAACTGCTTGCTGAAGACAACGTATTATTCGCTTAATGATTTTGTGCCTACCTAGTATCGGGAGGATATAGAGAAGAAAGCCAAATAACTGAGAAAAACTACTGAGTGTGACTGAACATCCTGCTCTCAGACCCCAGAACTGGCTCAAGTTAGTTCTAAGGCTTGGACTTGGACCAAGAACCAAGGGAGCATGCTCAAGGGAACAGGGTGAAGAGTTCATCCTGAGGAAGACTGCTAACTTTGTCCCTCAATAATCATTCGGGACCCTCGCCCACAATTAATCTGTGACACTGTGCTTGCGCAAACATATTTAAATGAACTTTGAACTCATTATAATACAAAGTGGAGATAGGTAATGAATATGTATAGGAACATTGTGTAACTTTATGCATATGTAACCTGTAACCTAATATAAACCTAGTGAAGTGCTGCAGACGTTGTGCATGCCCTTGGAGGGGCTACCCCCCATGCACCCCAGCTGGAATAAACGCATACCTACTTCATAACTATTTGAGTTGTGGAGTCAATCCGCGCCTCAGTGGTTACCCGGAGAAAAAAGGATGACAGCTCACATTTTTGCTATCGCTGATCATGAAGAGAGCATTTTAGGATATGATATTCTTCAAGGAAAAATGTGGCAATTACAAAATGGTACTATTTGGTCTTTTGGGTCTGCAGAAACCTTACGCAGTAACCTTTTTGGGGAAAAATACAAAAATAAATCTCCTAAAAATGGCTCCAATACTGCCTGTTTCTGCTGTAACTAATACCGAACAATATCCTATACCTCCTGCAGCCAAACAAGGACGTAATGTGGTAATTAAAAATTTAGAACAGAGAAATATCATATTTAGAACACATTCTGCTTTCAACTCCCCCTCTGGCCAGTATAAAAACCAGATGTAAGCTGGAGATTAACAGTTGATTATCTAAGAATAAATTCTTACACGGGACCCCTAGCAGCAGCTGTTCCCAATATAGCAAATCTCACTTCCACACTGCAGGCTTCTGCTCACGAGTGGATGGCTGTGCTTGATATAAAAGACGTTTTTTATGGTACCAGTTTGAGAGGAAGACAAACCCAAATTTGCATTCACTTGGGAAGGAACACAATACACATTTTATTGTTTGCCCCAGGGATACAAACATTCACCCACAATAGCTCACAATGCATTAGCAGAACTCCTTCAACAAATAAAAATGCCAGAAGGAGTGCAAATGTATCAATACATCGATGATGTGTTAGTAGGGGGTAAGGAAGAAAAAGCAGTATGGCTTGCAGCACAAGACATATGGAATAAATTGAGCGAAGAGGGAATAGATGTACCTTTAACCAAATGCCAGGGACCTTCTAAAGAAGTAAAGTTTTTGGGGGTTTGGTGGGTTTCAGGAAGAGCTGTAATTCCAGAGGAAACTGCTACAAAATTAGACACCATACCTACCCCCACAACCAAAAAGGAGTTACAGCAGATCATGGGTACTCTGGGGTACTGGAGAAAGCATGTTCCTGGGTTTTCTATAATAGCAAGGCCTTTATACACACTAATGAGGAAAAATCAAGCGTGGGAATGGGATGATAATTACCAACAGGCCCTGCAAACATTAATAGATTAACTAAAAACTTACCAATCCCTTGGTCCAGTTCATTCCAGTGATCCCATAGTAGCCGAATGGGGTTTTGCTGAACATAGAACTTACTGTAACTTGTTCCAAAGGGGACCCCAGGGGCCAAAACGCCCCCTGGGATTCAGCTCCACAGCATTTAAAGATACTGAAAAAAGATATTCCGACTGGGCCGACTGGGAGAAGGGACTTCTATCTCTTACCAGAGCTCTCAAACAATTAGAAAAAAATCAACAGAAGCAACCTGTTAAAATTCAAGGACCTTTCAATTTGCTGGCTAGTGTGAAAAAAGGCTGTGCTCCACCCGAGGGCATTGCACAAAGACCTACAGTGCACAAGTGGTATGCATACCTTTCAGGGATCACAGACCAGATGGTTATCACTGAAGGGCCAACAAAGCCTACAAAATTACACATGACTATCACTCCAGACGCACTGGCTCTACAACAGCCATACAAGAGTAGCCCCATATCAGATGCCCCTGTGCTTAGCTCAAATTCTGAGGTAAAAGGTGTGTGATTTACTGATGCCTCAGCCAAACTGATGGTAAATGGAAGTACAGAGCAGTAACTCTGAATATTGAAACGGGAGAGGAAGTGATAGAAGGATTAGGAAGTGCACAAGTGGGAGAATTGAAAGCTGTATTACTGGCAGTAAAGGAAAAGGCAGAGAAAGTGTATGTGGACTCCTATGCTGTGTGGGCTGGAGCCACACAGTGGTTGTGTCAGTGGGAAGCATTAAATTAGCAGGTAAATGGAAAAGCAGTTTGGCAGAAAGAGGATTGGAAATGGCTAGTAACACAAGCTCAAAACCAGAAAATCCAGATAGGCTGGGTTAAAGCACATTCAAATGGCCAGACATTGCAATCATTCTGGAACAACAAAGTAGATCAGCTAACAAAAATAAAAAGGTAAAAAGTGATGAATTAGAGGACCCACAACACTGGCACAGATTAGCAGAATGGCTACATTGTAAGTTGACAGATACGGGACAAGAAGCTCTCTTTTTGCAGCACAAAGTAGAGGGTGGCCAATAACCAGAAAGATGTGCAAAGACATTCTCACAGTGTCCACAATGCCAGCTGAGGCTTGAACAAAATCACCCAGATCAAACACCACCTTTACACATCAAAAATAATAAGGCACTCTGGTCAACCTGGCAAATAGATTATATTGGACCTTTAAAAACATCTACTGGTTATAAGTACATGCTAACATGGGTTGAAGTTGTATCTGGGCTATTAAAAGCCACAAAAAGCAGGCAGGCTAACACAGAAGCCACTATCTCAGGACTCAGCGAGTAGTTTTCTAGCCTTCCTATCCCAGACTTTATACAGAGTGACAATGGATCACATTTTACCAGCGCGGCAGTACAGGATTGGGCCAGGAAGGAAGGTATCAAATGGATTTTCCACACACCTTATTATCCACAGGCAAACGGGATGGTGGAACGGGCCAATGGTTTGCTAAAACATTACTTCAAACCACAGGATTCAAACTGGGACAAACGGTTATTTTTTGCGCTATACCAGTGAAGCACGGAATAGACTCCACAACTCAGATAGTTATGAAGTAGGTATGTGTTTATTCCAGCTGGGGTGCATGGGGGTAGCCCCTCCAAAGACATGCACACCCTCAGCAGCACTTCACTTGGTTTATATTAGGTTACAGATTACATATGCATAAAGTTAGACAAAGCCCCTATACATATTCATTACCTATCTCCACTTTGTATTATAATGAGTTCAAAGTTCATTTAAATATGCTTGCGCAAGCACAGTGTCACAGATTAATTGTGGGCAGGGGTCCCAAATGATTAATGACGACGTGATCTATACTCTTCATCACGATGAACTGTTCACCCTGTTCCCTTGCACATGCTCCCTTGGTCCTTGGTCCTAGTCCAAGCCTGAGAACCAACTCGTACCAGTCCTGGGGTCCAAGGGCGGGATGCTCGGTTACACTCAGTGGTTTCTCTCAATTATTTGGCTCTCTTCTCTCCATCCTCCTCGATACCAGGTAGACACAAATTCATTAAGAGAATAATAAATGGATCGCAGCTGGCATATCTTAGTAAATCATTAAATCATTACCCAATCTCTGGCTCTCTAAATCAGTTTAAAAATATTATTATTACTATTATCCAGCTTCTAGCTCTTTTACTTTAGTAATTTCTATTTTACCCTAAATCACCAGATAAATAATAGATATGGAGTGATGGGTAGCCTGGTTTCGCAAGCTTTCTTGAACCCTATGTCTTGTCTTTCCAAACAACTCCACATGACAAAATTGAAACCTTCCAAAATAATCTAACAGTGGGCCAACCAGTCATGGTAAAGCTACCCCAAATTGGGATTGTACCAATGATGCTAACAAATACTCAAGGGCCCATGGCCTGGGTAGCTACTGATTCTTATGGCCACCAACATAAAATCAGCTCTCAATGGGTATTCTCCACATTTTAAAGTATATTTGTTTCTATAACAAATCTGGTTTTGCTCTGGGCAAAACCCGATTTCCTCAATGAAGCCTCGCAAACCGTCCCTACACTGCCCCCATGTGGCAGCAGAGAAAATAGTGATGTATTTGCAACTAAAGGCCAGAGGGAATAGCTACTCTCAGGAAAACATGTTTATCACTATTTAAATTCTGCTGGTTTAGTTTCTTTAATAACCTTAAATGTTTAAAAATATCCTCACCAGATCAAAGACTAAGTGTGTACCCTGGACTTGAGACAAGAAACGCTCAAGCAGAAGGAGAAAGAACTGTTTGCTACCTACATGGCTATGAAAACTTCAGAAATTCCTGGACTCCTAAAGACAAATAACATCCATTCCACACACACAGAAGACCACACGGGACTGCACACCAACCAGTAAATCCGTTGTAATCAAAATGTTAATGACAATGCTGATTATGTTTTTATGCCTACAGGTCAATGTTTTTAGCAATGCTGAATGGTGTGTCAGCCACCCTAATAAAACCTTGCAATTAGTCATTGTAAAAGGGAAACCAGAACGAAATATCAATACTTCCATGACTCATTCTAACCTAACCCAAATAGAGCAAATGCTATCTAACCCATGGAAAAGAAACACCCATCTCAAACTAATACAAGCTGTAACCTTAATAGCCAATCAAAGCGAATGTTGGATCTGTTCTCAATTCCCTACTCACTCAGATGAAGGTACTCGGATGATGGGAATTCCCACACCAAGTATATTTTCTAATGGTGTCCCCCCTGCCAAAATAATGTTGTTTCTGGGAAGAAAAACAGTCCACACCGTTATAGACCAGCAAATCCTAACAATAGACATAGTGACTGTGGGAACCTCCTGTATTCACAAATGTCTAGAAGGACCAGGAGTAACTTCACACCAAAAAATGAAGTTACCTGAATGTAACCGTGGGGTCAGGGTAAGAATCTATCCCAAGTGTCATTCATATCTGGATGTAACTAAAAAAGGCATTTTAACCACACAATGGTGGCCTATTCCAGACAGCATGGGATACTATTGGCTTTGTGGAAATCAAGCTAGAAAAGCTCTACGCCCTCTTTGGCAAGGAATGTGCACCATATGTACAGTTGTCCCAGAGATAGACATTATTGACAAATCAGAATTTCCCCGAGGACACCTACGATCTTTTATAACAAGATACAGATGAAATTTAAATCCCTTAGTCGAGAGGCCTACTGGATTTCATAGATTTGTAAGAGGGTTCTTACCATGGATAGGAGTACCTGAATTAGAACAAGCGATAGTAAATATATCTGGAGTTATTGAACAAATAGAAAAACAGACAGATATGATGCAATCAGTGCCTTGCAACAAGAAGTTATCAGCCTCTCAAAGGTAATTAAGCAAAACCGAATGGCTTTGGATTTGCTGTTAGCCCCCAAAAGTGGGGTATGCACAGTCAACACAAGCTGCTGTGTATACGTAGATCAAACCCTCAGAAAACAGACTGATCTAGAGGAAATTAGGAAAAACACTAAAAGCTTACACGAGATCCAGAAGGATCAAGGAACAGATGTATTTGATTGGATAACCTCATGGATTCCAAATCTAAGTGCAATCATGAGGAAACTAATTGGCGTAATAATTGTAGTTGTAACATTAATGATCAGGATATGGATCATATTCCAAATTTGCAAAATTGGAATCAACAAAATATGCAAATCTAATGATAATCAGCTTCTCTAAAAAGGAAAAAAAACCCAAAAAGAATAAATTTAACTTTGTTCATGTAGCATTAGAATCCTATTTAATACTATTGAAGTACTAAATTATTTGACAGCTTCAATTGATGTCTATGTATATCCTTCACAGTTTTCTACAAGTATTACTTTAAAATATCTATGCCTTTACTCTGATTGTCATAGTGGGAAAAAGGGGATTGCATCCTAAATATAACCTAATCAATTTTAATTATATATCTACTTCTTCAAGTATAGAAATGCCGATTAGAATTACATTCTAAATAAATGAAACAAATTAAAATTCATTACATCCCCTGAGACAATCAAACCAATTACATATATATATCTATCTATATATGTGTATTTGTTTACATTATTATAGAATTGTCTAACACTTGATATGTTAACACTGAACTCTATTGGAAAAGAAGACTGAACTTAAAAGCACAAAAGGAGTGAGACTCACCAACCATTTACTGGACTCATCAAGTTGCTACAACCAAGAAGCTACTTCCACGGACTCTTCTTTGTTCCTGATTTGCATCTTATCCTCCTATAATCCTAAGACTCAAGGGGTGGAAAACAACCTACCCTACATGGACTAATATCAACATGCATATAAATGACTTTTTAAATTGTCTCCAATTACCATGAACACTCTAAAGTTAATGCCATATCATATAATCTCTTAGTTGTTGCTACTAATTTTTCTTTTAAAATATATATTTTGTGTTACATAATCTACTACATGAACCCATAAACTGAAGCAACAGCAGGTGCTTCCTATTAATATCAATAACATGGTCAAGGTTCTATTAAGGAATAATACAATTTAGGAACACAATGTATACTAAAATACTTGATAATAGTACATACATTTGAAACATGAGTACTTTTATAGCATGAAGGCAAGAGACGCCTGTACTGTCACTTCATGAGGTAAAAGTAGTCCCTTTTGGTCACAGGGGTGGAGTGTGGAAGGACATTCCCCCCCCCGCCTCCTGTTCGATGGCAAAAGATAGATAACTCCAGCGGGGTCAACAGCCTGGCAGGGGTTATCTCTTAGCGCCCGAAAGTCTAAGACCTCTAACCTTAATTCATATTTTGGAATGAAAAGAGGATGTAAAAAGAGAAACAAAACTATACTTGCTGACCAAACAGACACACTTTTATCCCATAAAAGACTCACAAATTTTCAAAAGGTAGAAGCTTTTCTACACAAACACCGGAGTGACAGAAAACTTCTCCCCAGAGTCTGGACGTAACTCTGTGGTAACTACTTGCAGGATTGAGGGAGGATTCTGATGTATCCCAGCACCAAAATTGGATTTTGGTAAGATCATTGGTTTCCTAAATTGTATTCTTCTTTGCTAGCAATAATAACAACAATAATAAGTACTTTTTGTGTGCTCCATTTTAGCTATTCATAGTTTTCCCATTTTGGGCAATATATAATTTGTTTAGCTATTCATAGTTTTCCTATATTGTGTAGTATATAAGTTGTTTGGCTCCTTGTTCTGTTATCTTTTGTGTCTAATAAACAGTAATCCACTTTATATTAGACCTAAATCGGCTGTCATTAAAAAACTTGTGAATGAGACTGGGTTTGGGGGGTGCTGGTCGCTCTAAATAGGTTTAACTGCCAGTTGTCACAGGCCTAGGCAATCGGCAGAAATCTATCAACCCTCTGTCTCCATTCATAACACAGTGGCACAAGAAAGCCGATTGTCACAATTAATACCACTGCCAGCAATTCCCTGCTCAGCTCCATCTGGTGACCACCGACTGGTATTACACGCATCGCAAAAGGTACACCAGCACCCCTCCCCCCCCCCCCCCCCCCCGCAGTGGCTCGGGTTTTGGGATGGAGATGGACCCCCCAATGCCAAAAGACGACCTTTTGCAATCCTTCTTGGAGTATCCCTGGTGTGATCCAGCAGTCAAGGGGAAACAACTGACCAGAATACTAATGGACTGGGCTGCGGAAAACAGGGTCCCCGAAGTATGGGAGACAGAGGTGGACTGTGCCCTATGGTTGAAGGTTGGGAAGGCATTGTGGAAAGAAATGGTATTTGGAGATGAGAAAACCATTCATTTGCATCGGACATGGTGATCTGTCTGGGACGCGTTAAGGGGACAGGAATTTTACACTGCAGAACTTAATGCTTCTCTCTGTCTGGACTCCTTGTTCTCGATCAACGAGGACTGCACTGAGAAACCCTCACCCCGGACCGACCCCACAGTAGCGGATGGGTCTCAAAAGCACAAGTATAACTCTCCAAATGATTTTATATTACCCACCTACCCTCATCCAAATGATCAGTTAGCGGAGATGCTGAAGAGAGAGGGGGATGGGGGGACCACGGGACGGTGGCTGCGGCGAGCGTTCCCCCTCCTCTGCCCCCGCGAAACGGCATGGCCCCTCCTCCTCCACTGGGGTTGCCGCCGGAGCTCCCAGCCCCGGTGCGGGCTGCCCCAGGTGCAGGAACTGAGAGTGCAAAAACTGCATGCCTTGCCGTGACACGGCCAGGACAGCAACAGACCCCGGTTCCATTCAGAACAGCCGTGGATTTGGAAATCCAGGCAGGGCGGACTGCACAACAGATGCGGCCCCTGCCGGAACTAGAAGGGAAAGCCCCGGCAGCGGGTGCTTCCTGCCAAGGAGACCTGATCGACATGGCAAGTGAGGCGCTGCCGGCGCGGACCTCCCGTGGAACAGGTATGCAGGATTTTGGGTGTCTGCCAGATTTGCCCCCTTTGTCTCAGCTTTTAATGGATTTATTGACCGAAGTGGCCGGATTCTGCCGAGATATGGTAGAGATCTGCTCCCGGGCGTCCAGCACACAGGCTGGACAGGGGCGGAAGTGCCTGTCCCAAGACCCCGGAAGGTGTCTGGGCTCCGTGCTGCGGGGACAGCCGAAATGGCGGCAGGAGTGCGGAGGGATCCAGGACAAAGACAGGAAGTGCCGGTCCCTCTGACAGTTCCAGTGACAGAGGCAGCATCTGCACAGCGCGCTGATCCAGCCGCTTTTGTGCCGACGCAGCAAGTGATTTTAACTGACGCTGTGCCAGTGAACTCAGCGGGGACACCCAATGACCCACCTGTATCGCCGCCATCCTCTTGCTCCTCCCCCAACCCCACCACTGTGCCGTTTCTCGGCACAGGAACTGTGTCCAGACAGTCCCTGTCATTTGTGATAGGGCTTGCAGATAGCAAGCCCTACTCTGACGATTCAGACAGCGACTTAGACGGGATGCTTCCTCCTGGGTGAAGGCTTGCGCTGGCTGGGCGGCAAAAGAAGCACTTGCTTCTCAGCAACCCTTGGAAACGCTGGAACGGCGCAGAGCCATTACGCTCACGGGACTCCCTGCATTTCTGGGAATCAGTAAAGCAGGGTGCCCTGGATGCAGGACATTATGAACTTATAGAGAGATTAGGATTGCCAAAATGACCGGAGAACTGTGAAAGGGACATGTTGGCTGCTACGGCAGATCAAAGTCATGCTAGCTTCCTTCAAGGAGCCGTTCAGGCTTTTCCTGTGTTTAAGCCTGACCCAAATTCGGATGAGAAGAGCAGGCATGATGTCACTGCATGGAGGGTCATAAACGATCTTTACTCGAAAATAGTGGTATATGGCCTCTCTTCGCCACACGTTATGCAAATTATTAAAATGATAAATAGTGATCTGCTTGCTCCATTTGATATTTCATATTTGGCTCAAGTCTTGTTTCACCCCATGCAATATGCAGTTTTTGAGGACGTTTCACTAACCCCAATGTCCAAGCTACTTGGGATCCTCGGATTCTGGAGCAGGCCCAAAGGCTCGGTATGGGAGCCATCACAAAAACCATGGAGATGGTCGCCCCACAAACATGGTATTCAAAAATACATCAGGGGCAATCTGAGCTTTTCCTGACCTTTCTAGAGAAGCTAGCAGCAGCCTTGGAAAAGCAGGTGGAAGATGATACATTGAGACAGATATTGTGCAAGCAGTTGGCAAGAGACAATGCCAACGACAAGTGTAGAAGGATCATAAATGCCCTACCAGGGGAACCTTCAGTCACAGACATGGTACAAGCTTGTGCTAAGGTGCAGGCAGACAGTCCAAGGAAATCCGCCTTGGCTGCATTTCTGTCTCCTGGTTGGGAACCCCCTGATCAGGGACAAAAACAGCCCAAAGCTGGGAACAAACGGAAATGAGTCAAATCAAAGCAGAAGGGAAATTCAGGGACCGAGACTGAATGTTCTTTCAGGCTACCTCTTAATTAGTGAAACTGAGTTGTGTTTTAAATTTGTTTCCAGTTTCCACAAAGAGAAAGCATTGCAGCAGAAATACGGAGAACTAACAATACTAAGAAATTAGATTATAAGGAAGTTGAGCAGGGAAACCAAATGAAATATCATCCATGTTGAAAGCAACAGTAAAACCTTCCTTAACTTGGATGAAATTCCTTTAGTAAGAATTGCTGGAGTGCCTGCAATTCAGTAACATTGGAGGAGTAAACAGAAGTTGGCTAGAAATCAAAGCAAATTGTTTCTAGCCTGGGTAACCTGAAGCTCCTTCCCCCCACCCCTTCTCACTATTATTGCTTAGCCTAAGATATTCCTCAGGTTTTCTCTTTCTGCTGGATTTCACTAGGACAGACTATTTCTCCTGGAGAGCCCATATTTTTGTATACTTTGTCTCTTTTCTGAGGTTACAGGTTACAACAATTTTCAATCCAAATCTCTGAAAGGAAAACCCACTATATAACTTAAAATTGAAGGATTACCTTTTACAGGAACTACATTTCTCTCTGAGGCTGTTCCAGAATGAAAGATTTTTCCTCTGCCTGCAGACTTCTAGCATCTGCTCTTGCAAATAAGGACTGCTTAAGTGTTGAGAAGTCAGTCCTTCAATTGGCAAGTTCAATAGATGTACCTGAAATATTTAATTTGGACAAGTAATTTTATGTTCTGCTCAGTTATATATATATATATTATGTCAGATTTATTGTGATGTGCAAATAAAGGCTATAGTGTCATCCAGCTCTGATAAAACCAAGGCATCATCGTTAAAACCATAGGGTAAAATTTGGTAGATCCCTCCTTGGACTATTTAGGGTGAATATTAACTGGACAAGATGTAAAGCCATAGCAATTAACTTTACAGCCTGATGTAAAAATATTGAATGATTTACAATAGTTACTGGGAACAATTAACTGTGTAAGGCCCATGCTAGTCATCAATCGAAACATTTATCTGCTCACTTGAAAGAAAACCCTCACTTCCTCTGGTGGTTTAGCTTAGCCCAGAACATCAGTAAGGTATCTTTAACATCTAAGAGAGATTTGAACCCCTTGGAAGCTGTTGTAGTAGGCCTGAAGAAGTGTCTGAGGGGTGGGGAGTAGCACAAAGATGGCTTCTGTGTGTACTGAGTGAAAGTTCTAGAAGTTTTTCATCAAGTCCAGCAGAACCAATCTCTGATGGCTCTGAAGGTGATGGACATGCTGCTGGCCAAGTCTGGGCCAATTAGAGGTGCTAGTTATGCCTCTATGAAAACATATTTAAGAAAAAATCAAAACAAGGTAGCTAGAGGAGGAGGTAAAAATATGTGAAGGGAGAACAGCATGGAGACACCAAAGTCAGTGAAGAAAGTGGGGGGAGGAGGTGCCCCAGGTGTTGGAGCTGAAAACTCTCTGCTAGCCGTGGTGAAGACCATGGGGTGAGCAGGAGGTCCCCCTGCAGCCTGTGGAGTCCACAAAGATGCAGAAATCCACCCACAGCCCACGCCAGAGGAGCAAGTGGATGCCTGGTGGAAGCTGTGATCCAATGGGAATCTCATTTAAAGAATTAAAGCTGCAAAGGCCTTGCAAGGGAGAGAAAGGCCTTGCTCCTGGCATGGAAGCAGCCTGGCCTCAGCTAGGAGAGTCTGCACAGCACCCTATGGACAAGAGGACCCATGTTGCAGCAGAATTCGGGCAGGATGTTGCTCGTGAGATTGGACCCATGCCAAAGAAGCTCCCAGAGGACTATCTCTCATGGGAGGGACCCCACGGCTAAGTAGAGGACCCCTCTCCCTGATGGACTGACCAGAGAACAAACCCCTTACCCTGCCCCCTGCCCATGCTGTTGGATTGGAAAGGGGGAGGGGGGATGAACAGAGAAACTGCTTCTTAAGAGGGAGGGGGTGAGAGCAGAGAAACTGTTGAGAGAGAGAGACAAATAAGTAGAGATAAAGAGTATTTGTAGTAGAAGAATTGTGGTGATGAATAGATTTATGGACCTGCTCTATGGACTAAGAAAATACCCCACACCCTGCCCCCCTACTCAAGCTGTTGGAAGGAAGGGGAGGGGTTAATAGAAAATGGGTTCATAAGAGGGAGGGGGGTGACTGAACAAATGGTGTATGAAAAGTTTATTTTTACCTCTCATTTATCCTCCAACTCTGTTAGGTAATTAAATCACTTTGCAACTTTAAGTTTTGGAGCCTGTCTGCCCTTTTTCTGTTCTGTGCATCCTGCCATCAGTGTCCTATCTCATTTAACT
Organism: Entomyzon cyanotis; assembly: GCA_024500445.1. NCBI lineage: Eukaryota > Metazoa > Chordata > Aves > Passeriformes > Meliphagidae > Entomyzon > Entomyzon cyanotis. The sequence continues at coordinate 410,338 of JAKEPQ010000399.1, forward strand.
CATGAATTTGGTGTATGTTTAACAGTTTTTTCTTTCCCCTCTCCTACACATTTGTGGCAGGAGAGAGCCGGGGTGCCTGGCATTTAGTCAGGGTCAAACCCTGACACTTCCCCATGTATGTTACCTGCAGAAGCTATTCGGGACTCAGATATAATTGGCTCACGAATCTCCGCTGCACCAGCAGACAGAGTAGTGCCAGCTTTAACAGTTTGCTTGTACAGCTTTAATAAGAAAATTTAAATGGTAATATTTTGCCATGTAGGAATATGTGACAGCATTTCAAATGGGTACAGCTGTTCAGTGCTTCCAGTGTATTTGTTCTTCTTTAATATTTATAGATTGAAATTGACCTTGATATCAAAACAGTTTCAATACAGTGATGGGCCAGAAAAGTGACTAAAAGTGACACCATCTCATAAAATAGTCTTGCCAAGTGAATATTTTGTTCTCTGCTCAATAACTGAGTTTCTACCATTCCTTATTCTAATGGCAGAATGAAAACGATGCCATAGACAGTAGCATACTCCTTTAAAATTAGCTGTAACTGTGCCTTTGTGGCTGCTTATATACATGCCTCGGTGTAATCTACCCACTGAACTCACAAAGTTACATGTACAAAAACCATGGCAGTATTATATGATTATGTCCCTGATGTTTTGTCCTTAAGTATTTATATCTCAAATCTATTGTAATGACAATCACAGAGAACTAGAGAACTATCTTACCATCTGCGAATGGAGCAGATTTTAAATGTAATTTACCAAAGCATACAATGTCATTTTTGAGTACAGCTGCAAATTGCAAATCTTGCAAACCTATGCTTATATTAGAAACTATTGACCAAGAGACAAGCATTTTCAAAAATGTCTTGAAACTGATTTATGTACAATCATGATGTATTTGCCACACCTTTATAATATTTCCAGTAAATCCTACAGAAATTCCACCCTCTAGAGTTCCATGTTGCTGCTATTTCATTTACGACTCAGTTGTTTGCTTGCATATTGTTCATTGATGTTTAACTTTTGTATGCAAATTTTCAGTAGCTTTCTTATAATGATGGAGTCAAAATGAGTTAAATTCTGTTGTATCTGAAACTTTTAAAGTAACACTCTCAACTTTGAATCTGTTTTTTTTAAATTTAAGGCTTCACCCTGAGCCCACTGAAAAGATGCAAAGGCATCCAAAGTGACTATACTGAATTCAAGGGGATTTTTTCCACGGGTATGCCTTGGGCAGACTCTTTATGTCTGTGTGCATGCAAGTGTGAAAGTGCTGTAGCAAATATACAAGGGATGTTGTTCTAGCTTCTTGAGTATTTTAGATTTGTACCTTAGGCCTGTAAGTAAGTTACAGCTGTGTTATAGTAAGTTCTATATGAATCAATTGCTAAATAGTTAAATTATCTATTAAGTGCTGTTAAGTGTTAAGTGCTATTAAGTTTTGTTAAAGTTAAGTGATGTTATGGTTAAGGTCTGTCGCTTTTAAGCGCTGTTAAATTTAAATTCAATTAAGGTTAAGTCTGTTAAATTAAAGTGTTGTTCAGTTTAAGGTTTATTAATTTTAAGTTCTCTTGAGTTTAAGTCCTATTAGGATTAATTTCTGTTAAGTTTCAGTGATGTTAACTTTAAGTTGTTAGGTTTAATTTCTGTTAAATTTAAGTGATGTTGAATTTAAGTAAAATTACTTTTAATTTCTGTTACAATATGCTCATTTAAATTAAAAAATATAAAGTTCTTTTGTTATAGAAATAGGATGGAATCAACTGAAACAATTATGATAGAGGATTGGTAAGCAACTGTTTAAGAACATAAGACAATAGGTTTTAAAAATGTGTGAAGATATGGTTTATTAGATCCTTAATATCATAAAAAATTCTATGGATGTAAATGTTCTACATTGGTTAACTAAGATACATATTCATAACAATCTGCAGTTTTATCTTCCATAAGTAGCACAGAAGAATGAGTAACAATTCCAAATTATGGATATTATTAATTGTAGGATGTTTAGTGCTTTCTTTCTTGCTTTTATTTTGCCTTATTTTCATATATGCATAGATGTGTGCAAAAATATAATCTCAGCTTTTTAGGACAGTTACTGTTGCTGCATTAACGATTCTGAATATGTTGTTAATGTAATAATGTGAATTCACTGAGCTTTTATAGAGGGAATTAGCCACGTTATTTGATGTTACATGTGTGCATTCCTTTAGTTATTTGCAGTTTCTTCATAGTACCATTAATTATTTAGCTAAAATTAAATTACAACACCGTCTGCTTTGGAAACTTTCATATAACCTTGTGTAGTTATCTGCAAGAAATGTATAATTTTAAGAAACTTTCCCAATTGATATTACTAGAGGCTTGCTTGTTGTATACCTTAGGGAAACCCTCCCAGTTGAGGCTTAGGCTCTGGCCAAGCCCTGGCCCTGGCTGGTCGGGAAGTATGCCATCAGACCCAGGTGTTTCTGCACTAAAGATGTGATCAAGTCACTTTGACTTTCTGATTTGGTCTTATAAAAGCTGGACCCCCTTCGGGGTAAACTTGGAAACCTTGCCTGGGAAAGGTTCTCTAGGTCCTCACTGTAAAATGGGGCTCCCCAGCAATTGCAGACTCTGGATGATGGTGAAGTATTTAGGCAGTTGGTGATGTATCTGTCTGTCTCGGGCTAGAGACAAGTCTAGGAGGAAAGCACTCTGAATGAGCGCCTCCCCCTAAAAGAAAAGGGCCTCCGGCACCCTCTCCCCCCACCACAACAGAATTTCTTGAAGGAAAGTGAATAAACCTGTTTATTTAACAAAGCCAACAAAGTGTCCTGCAAGCAGGCACGGGGAAACGGGAGAGGGACTTCCCCTAAACCTGAGTAAAATAGCTGATAGATTGTAGTGTCCTTTTCTCGGGTGTAGCTTCCCCCTGCGGTGGGTCCCGGGGAAATGGGTGAAGCACTCGCTCTGGTGGCTCCTGGTGGATTTTTCACCTACCGTCCTCCTGGGGGATCTCTCTCTCAGATGAGAAAACAAGTCAGAGAAAAAAAGTCCAAGAAGATCGAAGAAGGAGCGGTCCCAGGGAAAACAGCTCTTCCTCGCTGCCGCCGCTGCTGGAAACCCAATCCAGGAGACAGTCTTCCTTCCCTGCCCCGTGCTTCAAGGCTGAGCAATCTGGGAAAGTTTTCAAAACAACTCAGAGCTTCCTGGCTGCGGAATCTGACTTAAAGCAACAGGAACACATTTCTGAGTATAAAAAAGTAGACTATAGGGAATATAGGATTATCATAATGTGTCCCCCAAGACACTTTCTAAGTCACTATCCTTTTTCTTGCGTAGTAATGATTACATGTATTGCCTTGCTTATTTTTGCTTGATGTTAAAGCTGAGCATGTAATAACCTTGTTTTATTGCTTATGCTGTTTTACTTTTGTGTTGCTTTAATGTTCATAGTAAGAGAAGTGCATGTTATTTAAACAAAAAATGGGAAAAGGATATGCATTTTTTGTAATTGCCAACAAGAAGGACCTTTACAGCTTTGCTACAAGACTCAATAACTTGTGCTGTTTCTTTTGCTGATTTCTTAGGGAAAACCTCATTTCATGTACCATCTCACAGATTCTTTCAGGCTTTGAACTCTCTTCCACTAAATGTTAACTCTTTTTGTCATCTTAGCTCCAATTCCAAATACCATAACCATGTTTATTGTTCATTGTTCTATTGACTTATTTTCAGACCTTTTAGATGCCACTGCATACACTGGTGAATCTGCAAAGCATGTTTGTTGCCACCTTCTCCGTGCACTTGCAACAAAGGGTCAGCCACAGAAAATTCACACTGATAATGGCCCTGCTTATCAATCTAATTCTGTTGTTATGTTCTTACAGACTTGGGGTTCTCATCACTCCTTTGGAATCACCCACAACCCCTCCTCTCAGGGGCTTGTGGGACAGACGAATCCCACACTCCTACATCAGCATGCGGAACTATGGATTCCTGTGCATCTTACATGGGAATGGGAAGGAGAATCAGGAATCATGTATCTAAAACGCTTGTTCTTGAAGGAGTTCAAACAAAGAGATTTGTTGTTTGGCTTATTGTCTTCTATTGCTATTGCTGCCTTAACAGAATCAGTAAAAACAGCTCATGAAGTTAGTTCTGTAATGAGTAACTTCACAGAGGAGCTACAAATGCAAACAGCAACTGATCAACAAATACTGTCACGCTTAGATGCCCTTGAGGCTGCCTTGCTATGGGTAGGAGAAAAACAAGATGCCCTAAATACTCGCTTAAGCCTTCAATGTGATTGGCAGCACACCGATGCTAACGTGTGTAACCCCTTGTCGGAGGTTGGGGGGCATTGGAATTTTTTCTCCATTCCTGTTACTAAGCAACAAATGTCTGGGTGATTAGAGCCATCAAGTCTTTTGTAAGAGACAAAAGGGTGTGCTGGGTGGGGTGAGGGGACGAGGCAGCCAGCTGTTGGAACTGGCGCTCTCTCTGTCCGTCAGATACCGGGAGGAAAGAGACTGCTCTTTGCTTCTGGCTGCGCCTGCAGGAGATCCAACTGTGCTCTGTCTTCTCCTCCTGGCTGGGTGAGCTTTGATTCAACCTCTTTCCCACTGGGAGTGCACGTTTTCCCAGCTGCGTTCCTAGCAGCAGCTGCCGGGGAGTCCGGCTGTCCCTGCCGCCTGCCCCACTTTCTGCCGCACGATACCGTGGCGTCTGCCGTGACTGCAGAATCCTTGCTACCTCGCTGGCTAGCCTGGGAGAGCCAGCCCCAGCCCCCCTGCCGCCCCCGCTTTTGCTGCTCCGAGCTGCCCTGCCTGCTTCTCAGCCCACCCGCCATTACCAGCTGCCTGAGGCTGACCTGACCCTGGGCCACAGCGCCACCTGCAGCCGCTCGGCAGTCATGGCACCTGCCCTGCCCCACCGGGAGCTCAACAGCACCCCTGCTGCTTGTGACCGTGATTACACCACACGGGAAAGTGCTCGGCAGCTCAAAAAGTCATCTGCTATTGGTTTCTGGTTCTAGTTGTGGTTGCTGTTATTGTTATTGCTTGTTTATAGATACTAGTAAAGAACTGTTATTCCTTTTCCCATACCTTTGCCTGAAAGCCCTTGATTTCAAATATAAAATAATTCGGAGGGAGGGGAAATCACATTCTCTGTCCTAAGGGAGGGTTCAACCTCTCTTAGCAGACACCTGTCTTTCAAACCAAGACACCCCTGTAGAACAGAACAGCTCTGAAACTTCCTGGGATAAGGTGAAGGCCCATTTAAAAGGGGCATTTTCTATAAATATGGATAAAAACATAAATGCATTAAGAAACAGCATTAGAAAACAATCTCAAAGGCTTCAAACCATGTCTGCACAGAACCTCTACAATGCACTTGATAACAGGTTTACCTCGCTCAACCCAAAAACATGGTTTGAGGGACTGAATTTACACACATGGCTATTTGGCGCTTTGGGGATGGGTCCTTTTCTTACTTTTGTTGCAGGACTTGTTTGCCTCTGGAAATTTTTCTGAGTCAGCAAAAAGACAGAAGTAAATGTGATGGCTGCCTTTGGGATCAATTCCTCCTTAAACAAAGAAGGGGGAGATATAGAAGCAGTGGCCTGCTGCAGCTATCCTGACCTTGGTGGCAACTCTGTTTCCCCTGGGAAAGTGCATACCAGGGGATTGACTCTAGCCATAAACATCTGTGTGTGGATGCCTTTCTTACCACCCAGAATGCTGGGTGGGAGTTGTGTTTGCATGAATGACTGATAACCGGGCAGAAACATCTGCTCTACGGGTGCTTGATTTGGTGTGGCTGCTTTGTGTTCCCTGCTGTACCTTCCCAAGACTTTCCCTAAACTTTCCCACAGAAGAAACATATAAATACTGAAGCGTGTGTCATAAAGATGGATCCTGCTAGAAGAGAGCAAAGGTCTGTGTTTATTGTTTTCAGAACTTCTGCAATGACAGCTACTGTACCACAACAATTAGAGCAGGCAAAATTTTCTCATGATTTCTATCACCAGAATACTTGAGCACTAGCCAAAAAAATTTAATTTAACTCTACCACAAGCACGATATATATACAGAATCACAGAATCACCAGGTTGGAAGAGACCTTCAAGATCACCGAGTCCAACCCATGCACTAACAACACCTCAACTAAACCATGGCACTGAGTGCCACATCCAATCTTTTTTTAAACACATCCAGGAATGGTGACTCCACCACCTCCCTGGGCAGATGATTCCAGAACTTTATCACTCTTTCAGTAAAAAACTTTTTCCTAACATCCAACTTAAATTCCCCTTGATGCAGCTTGAGACTGTGTCCTCTTGTTCTGTCAGTTGTTGCCTGGAAAAAGACACTAACCTCCACCTGACTACAACCATCTTTCAGGTGTTGAAGCATGGCTCGCAGAACAAGGCCATATAAATGGAATTTATATGCACAATCCAGTCTGTGTGACTGACCCTGAAATGTCTTTCCCAGGAGATAAAGAAACGTAAGAGCCAAGAATGTGAACAACATAGAAGAATTAAAACAAGATAGGGAAATCACACGGGCAGGACTTTAGCTGATACTAGCAGAGCGTGATTAGAAGCTTACAGCCAATTAGCAAGTTAGATTAGGCCCGTGAACGCAAGCAAATAACCAATCATGTATACCAGTGTGTCGCGTGAACAATGCTTTTGTCTATAATAATGCTTGTTTCCTAAGAATAAACGAAATGGCACCGATACCTCTATGAGTGTGTGTGCTATATTCGGGTGACTCTTAACATTCAGGTAGTTGTAGAGAGTGATAAGGTGAGTATTCTTTTCTCCAGGCTAAACAACCCCAGCTCCCTCAATCATTCCTCATAGGGCTTGTGTTCCAAGCCCTTCACCAGCCTCATCGCCCTCCTTTGGACACGTTTGAGTGTCTCAACATCCTTCCTGAACTGAGGAGCCCAGAACTGGACGCGGTACTGGGGGTGCAGCCTCACTGGTGCCAAGTACAGGGGAAGAATGACTTCCCTGGTCCTGCTGGCCACACTATTTCTAATACAGGCCAGGATGCTGTTGGCCTTCTTGGCCACCGGGGCACACTGCTGGCTCATATTCAGTTGGCTGTCAACCAGTACCCCCAGGTCCCATCTGCCTGGGTGATGCCTGATGGTTTTTTTTGTATTTTTTATTTTACTTTTATACTCTGTTTATATATAACCTTTTACCCTTCCCCCGTTCCTGTACTTTTTACTCCCTGTATCTTAGCCCTACATGTCTATCACCCTAGTACCCCTTGCCCTGCTCAGAATCCTTTGGGGAAGACAAAACATATCCACAATCGCAAAGCATGACGCACAACCTTGAACAGAGCTCCATCACTGAGACATGTTTTTTGTAAACTAAGTAGCAATCTTTTGGGGGGGGGGGCAATTTTAATAAGGGGACAATTACTTCATTTGTTAGACTTCTTATTGGAGACTTTTAGATAGGTATTCTAATCTAGGCTGTCCATAAATTGTATACAGGGGATATCGTCGGGGTTTTTTTGAGCTTTTGGCTTGTTCGTCGGTGCGCATCTGGGATCCTATTAAAACCAAGGTAAAACCCCTTTCCTATACTGTGTGCCTGCGTCTAAAAATTTCTACTAGCAATTTAAGGCATCAGTTCTGGCGAGCCAGGCAGGAGGAGAAGGAACCCCGGGTTCTGATTTTGGACCGAGAAACACCCCGCTGTATCCCCCCCCTTGCCGGCACTAGGGGAGAAAGGCGGCGATTCAGGATCAAAATCCGGGAGTTTTCCAAAGACCAGGAACACAGCTTAAGAGGTAAGATCAAAGGGGTTGTTTTATGGTTTTATAGATAGCTAGCTAGCAATTGGGGAGATCTCCAAGGGTGAGAGCGTGGCCAGGGGGGCCATAAAAAGGGGGGTTTTTTAACCGCTCCGCTCCCACAGGGTGGGGGGTTTGTGAGGAGAGGGGGACGCCCCTCGCTAATACTCACAGGGAGCCGCATAGGGCTCACGGGGGGGCTGTGGCTCAGAGGGGTTGCGGCCCGCAGGTCGGAGTGTGGATTCGACTACCGAAGTTCGAATCCCGCCAGGGTTTCTAAGCTGAGCACGCGTGGTTTTCAGGCTTGTTTTCTTTGCTCTGCTGGTTCTGTGCTTATCTATAGGTTAGGAACTTTTTCCTACTGTTTCTTTCTGTTTATAAGTCAGATATGGGTGGTGTGCTGTCTACCAACCCAAGAATCCCACAGGATTCCCCGCTGGGTTTGATTTTGAAAAACTGGAGTCTGCTGACAGTACGAAGCGTTGATTTACATTCTGGTGAATTAACCCGACTTTCACTGTGGGTGTGGCCTGTGTTGAGCCTGGAGGGGGGGAGTAAATGGCCTCGGTTGGGCAGTTTAGAAAATGACCTTATTACAAAGTTACTCGTAGAACTCCGAGTTCAGAGAAGGTTTAAGGAGTTAAGATATGCAGAATTGTTTTCTATATTTCTAAATCGTGAAGAAGCGTATAAGCAAATGAAAGAGAACCGCTTTGAGATGGCTTTACAAAAATTAGAAAAGAAAAAAAATAGACAGAAACAGCCCCCGACGAAAGATGAGGAGATAGACATGACAGACACAGACTTGGTGGCACCAGATTTACGAAGGGGGGCATCACACCAGCCGCAACACGGGCCGGTGCCCCCTCTCCTCCCCCTCTTCCTCCTCCTCCTCCTCCCCCACCGCCATTCTGGCCATCTGCCCCCCCCCGCACCTACTTGATACAGCATGGGGAAAAGAGGAGGTGTGGCCGCCTCCTCCCCCACTGCCACCATCCCCTGACCGGTCTGATGATGAGGATGAAGGCGGGAGCAGGGGGCGGAGACAGGGGTGGAGTCAGGGGTGGAAGCAGGAGCAGAGGCAAAGGGAGAGACCGGGGCAGAGGGAAGGGGCGGAACCGGGGCGGACCGGGACGGAGAGGGAAGCATGTCTACCACTGGCCCCGCCCAGACTGGGGAAAGGGGGGGCGGCGGGCGGCACCCTCTCCACAGCTCCACTAGGGCTGAGAGGGAAAAATCCAGATCAAGCGTGAGTCAGACGAATCCAGTGTAGATGTAGATAGCTCGGAAGAGGAAGGGGAAACTGAGGCTGAAGCTGCAGGCAGCGAACCTGCTGGGAAGATAAAGGGGGAAAATAGCCCGGGAAGCTATCGGGGCTGCCAGTCCGGTGGCAAAACGTACTAGGTCTAAGAAGGAACCTGTCCTAGAAGTACCTCTAAGGCAGGCTGTCGGGAATCAAGGGATGGTTTATATCAAAACTCCTTTCTCCCTCGGAGAACTCCGACAATTGAAAGAATCAGTTGGAACATACAGAGACAATCCAGAGAGAGTGGCCATGAGGTTTGAATTAGCTATCAAGGCACAAAACCCAGATTGGAGTGACCTGAATGTAATGTGAGATGAAGTACTGGATAGTACAGAAAAGGAGATGGTTATCAAGGCTGCTGTGAATGCTGTGGAAACTCAAATTGCAGCTGGAACCATCCAAGGACCTGTTGGTAATATTTTTCCTTTGATAGATCCTGGTTGGGATCCCAATGTGCCAGAGGAAATGGCCAAATTAAAACAGTATCAAAAGTGGATAGTTATTGGACTAAAATGTGCTATTCCTAAAGCAATTAATTGGGCCAAAATATATGAAATTAGGCAAGGTCTAAATGAGACCCCCACAGATTTCCTGAACAGGCTCAAAGAGGCTGCACAGAAGTACACAAACTTGGACTTGGATTCCCCAATGCAGCAATCTAATTTAGCCTACATATTTGTAGGCCAATCTACACCTGATATAAGGAAAAAGCTGCAAAAATTGGATGAGTATGATCTAAATAAGTTGTTGAATGTGGCCTGGAAAGTATATCAAAATAGGGATTCAACAGATAAGGATACTGGTAAACCCCACTACAAGAAGAAACAGGGTCAGGGGAAAAGAAAGGGTCCACCTCACCCTCCTCTAGCCGAGGACCAGTGTGCCATCTGCAAGAAGAAGGGACACTGGAAGAACGAGTGTCCAATGCGGGTGAAGGAGACGCCCACGTCTTCTCAATTAGCTGTGACTGGGAATTTACGGGGACCGAAGGCATTATCCACCCCAGCGGAGCCTTTGGTTATAATTAAGCTGGGGAAAGATGATGTTGAATTTTTGGTTGATACAGGGGCAACATATTCTGTGTTAAATACTTTAAAGGGGAAACTGAGTCAAGATACTGTAGATGTAATTGGTGCCACAGGGGTAAGTGAAACAAGGCCTTTCTTTCAACCTTTAAGATTTAAACTGGGGAAACATTGGGTGACTCATCAATTTTTATATATGCCAAATTCTCCAAAACCATTGCTGGGCAGAGATTTATTGGAAAAATTGGAGGCAGAAATTAAATTTTCCAAGGAAGAGGGAGTGAAAGTTATAATTCCTGAATCTAAATTTGTCGAAGCAGCTACTATTCTTATCCAGGAATGTTGTGGAGAAATTCCTAAAGAAGTTGAGGATGCGGTTATTCCAATAGTATGGGCCAGTGATTTTCCCGGGAGATCCAAAAGAGCTGAACCTGTGAGTATTGCACTCAAAGCGGGAGCAACACCGGTAAGGCAGAAACAATACCCTCTGAAATTAGAAAGTCGTAGGGGACTGGCACCTGTAATTGAGAAATTTCTCAAATTCAGGTTGCTAGTGGAATGTGAGTCCAAATACAACACACCCATCCTGCCAGTAAAGAAGGCTGATGGTAAGAGTTACAGGCTAGTGCAGGATTTGAGGGCAATCAACAAAATTACAGAGGACATACATTCAGTTGTACCAAATCCCTACACCTTTCTGACCACCCTAACAAATGAATTAGGGTGGTTCTCAGTCTTAGATCTCAAAGATGCCTTTTTCTCTATTCCAATCCACAAAGATAGCCAGGAGCTTTTTGCTTTTGAGTGGGAAAATCCTGAGACAGGAAGAAAGACTCAACTAACTTGGACAGTGCTACCCCAGGGGTTCAAGAACAGCCCAACAATATTTGGACACCAGCTATCAAAGGAACTGGAGGACTGGAAAAAACAGGAACCAAAAGGAGAAATCCTTCAATATGTTGATGACATCCTGATCGCAGCAAAAACATGAGACGACTGCATCCAACTCACTGTAAGTCTTTTGAATTTTTTGGGCATGGGCGGATACCGAGTCTCAAAAGAAAAGGCACAGGTTGCCAAAGAAACTGTAGTATACCTGGGGCTGGAAATCTTCCGTGGTCATCGACAACTTAGCAGAGAACGGAAAGAAGCTATCTGTCGGCTTCCAGAGCCCCGCACGGTGAGAGAGATGCAAGCTTTCCTCGGCATGGTAGGTTGGTGTCGACTTTGGGTGGCAAAGTATGGAATACTAGTAAAGCCTCTGTATGAAACCCTAAAGACAGCTGAAAAGGGAACCATTAACTGGACAGAGAAAGCAAAAGCTGCCTTTAAACAATTAAAACATTCCTTGATGTCTGCTCCAGCTTTAGGGCTGCCAGATTTAACGAAGCCCTTTGAACTGTTCACATACGAGCGGCAGAATGTAGCTCTTGGGGTGCTAGCACAATATCTTGGGGATCAGCGAAGAGCTGTGGCCTATTTTTCAAAACAGCTAGACAATGTTAGCCAAGGGTGGCCTGGGTGTCTGAAAGCTGTGGCAGCAACTGTCATCCTAATCCAGGAAGCTCGGAAATTCACCCTTGGGCAGCGCATTGTCGTGTACGTACCCCATGCCGTGATTTCTGTGCTGGAGCAAAAGGGGGGACACTGGTTACCCCCTAGCAGAATGCTTAAATACCAGGCTGTATTGTTGGAACAGGACAATGTCACTCTAAAAACAACATCTGTTGTAAACCCCGCAATGTTTTTGTCATCTACACTGCTTGATAACGTACCTGAGCACGACTGTTTGCAGACAATAGAAGAAACCTACTCCAGTAGACCAGACCTGAAGGATGTGCCTCTGGAGAATCCAGATTGGGAACTTTTTACTGATGGAAGCAGTTTCATACGGAACGGTAAGCGTATGACAGGCTATGCAGTGACCACCACAGATGAAGTAATTGAGGCAAAAGCCTTGCCTTCAGATGTATCATCACAGAAAGCTGAACTAATTGCACTGACCAGAGCTCTAGAAATGAGCGAGGGGAAGAAGGTAAATATATGGACTGATTCCAAATATGCATTCAGTGTTGTTCATGCCCATGGAGCTATTTGGAAAGAACGTGGCCTGCTGACTGCTCAAGGTAATGGCATTAAACATGCCAAACAAATCCTAGCACTCCTGCAGAGCATCTGGAAACCTACAGAAGTAGCTGTCATGCACTGCAAAAGTCATCAAAAGGGGAAGACAACTCCTGAAGTGGGAAATCGCTTTGTTGATGAAATGGCAAGAGGGATAGCAGAAAAAGGCATTTTTGCAATAGTGCCACAGAAAGAAGTAGATCTGACAGGGTTTGCTCCAAAATATGATCAGAGTGACCAAAAGTTAATTAAATCTCTCAAGGCTGAAATTAAGGAGGGTGGGTGGGCTGTTACACCTATAGGCCAGGTTGTAGTCCCACCCCCGATCCTTCGAGAAATAGTGCAAAGAGAACATGAGAGTACACACTGGAGAACAGAAAACCTTTTAAAACATCTAAAGAAAGTAGTGATAGGGAGAATGACTGACATCGTGCAGTCTGTAACAAGCAAGTGTGAAACCTGCTGCAAAAACAACCCTGACACAACTAAAAGAGTAGTGTTAGGAGTGACCAAGACAGGGCATCTCCCGGGAGATTACTGGCAAATAGATTTTGCTGAAATGCCACGGAGGGAAGGTTACAAATATGTATTGGTATTGGTTGATACATTCAGTGGATGGCCTGAAGCTTATCCCTGTCGTACCAATGCAGCAAAAGAGGTGGTAAAAGCTTTGCTCAATCATATAATTCCAAGATTTGGGGTTCCCTTAGGGATGTCATCAGATAGGGGACCACATTTCATTGCAACAGTGGTCGGGGAAGTTAGCAAGGTCCTGGGACTTACTTGGGACCTGCATACTCCATACAGGCCCCAAGCAAGTGGCAAGGTTGAACGTATGAATGGAACCCTCAAAACCCAGATTGGTAAGATTTGTCAAGAAACATCTATGACATGGGTTCAGGCTTTGCCTATAGCCTTACTGAGGGTCTGCATACAACCAAGGCGGAGGGACAACATAAGTCCCTATGAAATTCTATATGGCAGACCATATCAAGTTCCACACATTCCAGGGGAAATTCACATGAGGGGAAAAATTGATTTGCAGAAATATTTAATGGCTTTGAGTTCCACTTTGCAGAAGCTCCAGAGATTCGTTGTCCTGTCCAAGCCTATAGGATTGGACATCCCTGCCCACCCGTTTCAGCCTGGAGACTGGGTCTACATCAAGTGGTGGGACAGTGACCCCTTGCAACCCAAGTGGAAGGGACCATTCCAAGTCTTGCTGACCACCCTCACTGCTGTCAAGGTTGCTGGGAAAGGACCGTGGATCCACTATTCCAGAGTGAAGAAAGCTTCTGCTCCTGAGACTACCGAGAAAACAGAGACTGATAAAAATCAAGATGATGGTAAATTGTTCTTTACATGTATGCTGTTTTTCCAACTGGTAACCGTGACTCAGGGCTCAGCCCAGGAGTTGCACAATACTGTGATGCAAAATGTATCCAAAGCTCTTAATATGAGCAATTGCTGTATCTGTACTCAATTACCACCTCTAAATGGGAAAGGGATGGGAGAATCAGAGAGGATTTGGAAGAAATTTGGAAGGGAACTCAAATTCTACACGAAGTGGGTTCAAGAAATTACACCTTGAAATTTGACCAAATTTTCCACACCCTCACTTCATGGTTGCCAGACTGGGCCTGGGTGAAAGAAACATTTATAATTATTGTAATTGTAGTTATTATTTTTACCATAGCTAGTTGTGTAAACCGATGTTGTAGATAGAGTAGTTTAGAGTAGTTAGAGACTAAACAAGGTAAAAGCTTGTTAGTCTCCAAAAAGGGGGGAAATGATGCCTGATGGGTTTTTTTGTATTTTTTATTTTACTTTTATACTCTCTTTATATATAACCTTTTACCCTTCCCCGTTCCTGTACTTTTTACTCCCTGTATCTTAACCCTACATGTCTATCACCCTAGTACCCCTTGCCCTGCTCAGAATCCTTTGGGGAAGACGAAACATATCCACAATCGCAAAGCATGACGCACAACCTTGAACAGAGCTCCATCACTGAGACATGTTTTTTGTAAACTAAGTAGCAATCTTTTGGGGGGGGGCAATTTTAATAAGGGGGCAATTACTTCATTTGTTAGACTTCTTATTGGAGACTTTTAGATAGGTATTCTAATCTAGGCTGTCCATAAATTGTATACAGGGGATATCGTCGGGGTTTTTTTGAGCTTTTGGCTTGTTCGTCGGTGCGCATCTGGGATCCTATTAAAACCAAGGTAAAACCCCTTTCCTATACTGTGTGCCTGCATCTAAAAATTTCTACTAGCAATTTAAGGCATCATGGGCACTGTCCAGCTACACTGTCCCCACCCTATAGCGTTGCAGGGGATGTTGTGGCCAAAATGCTGGCTTGGCACTTGGACTTGTTGAACCTCATCTTATTGGACTCTGCCCATCTATCCAATCGTTCCAAGTCTCTTTGCAGAGCCCTCCTACCTTCCAACAGATTGACATATGCTCCCAGTTTAGTGTCATCTGCAAATTTACTAATAGTAGACTCAATACCCTCATCCGTGTCTTCAATAAAAATATTAAAGAAAACTGGCCCCAACACAGATCCCTGAGGGACACCACTAGTGACTGGCCACCAACTGGATGCGGCACCGTTTGCCACCACTCTCTGGGCCTGGCCATCTGGCCAGTTCTTAACCTGGCAAAGAGTGCACCTGTCCAAGCCGTGAACTGCCAGCTTTCCAGGAGTTTACTGTGGGAAACAGTGTCAAAGGCCTAGCTGAAGTCCAATTAAACAACATCCACAGCCTTTCCCGCATTCACCAGGTGGGTCACCTGGTCATAAAAGGAGATCAGGTAGGTCAAACATGACCTACCCCTCCTAAACCCATGCTGGCTGGGTCTAATCCCCCGGACATCCTGTAAGTGTTGTGTGAGGGCACTCAAAATGAACTGTTCCATGACCTTACCGGGTACCAAGGTTAGATTGACTGGCCTATAATTTCCAGGATCCTCCTTCCTACCCTTCTTGTAAATGGGCGTCACATTGGCCAACTTCCAGTCATCTGGAACCTCACCAGTGAGCCAGGACTGTTGATAAACAATGGAGAGCGGCTTCGCAAGCTCATCTGCCAGCTCCCTCGTCACCCGGGGATGGATCCCATCTGGTCCCATAGATTTATGAACATCCAAGGGCTTCAGCAGTTCTCTGACTGCTTCCTCCTGGATAACAGGGGGACCATCCTGCTCCCTAACACCATCTATCAGCATGGGAGGACAGTTGTCCTGAGGACAAACGGTCAAAATTTAAAATAAAAAAAAAGCTGTTGAAGCAGTTTATTGTCACGTACAAAGGCGGCAGACACTGTACAGAATAAATAACAGCAATAACTTTGCAATAAATAACGCCTGCAGAGAGCCCAGAGCCCACTGGGTGACCCTAGTGAATACTTGCTAGCAATGTCAGCAAATGTTTTCTTTGCCACAAGCATTAGGTACAAACCCATGAGGATTGAAACCTAATGACATTTGGCAAACAGATGTAACACACATATCTAGCTTTGGAACTTTTACATATGTCCATCTTTCCACTGATAACTTTTCAGGTTTTATAGTAGCAACAGCACACAAAGGAGAGAAATCCAGAGATGCCACCAGACACTGGCTATGTGCTTTTGCCACAATGGGGGTCCTTTAACAGATAAAAACAGACAACGGACCTGCATATACATCTCATAAAACACAAGAATTTTTCCACACTTGGGGTATCAAACACATCGCATGTATCCCACATTCTCCAACAGGACAAGCCATAGTGGAAAGGGCACATTATACATTGAAAAACATGCTGCAGAAACAAAAAAGGGGAACCCAGTAGGTATGCTCCCTCAAGAACAGCTTGACAAGGTAACCTATGTTATAAATGTTCTGAATCTCTCCACTAGAGATGATTTGACAGCACATCAGAGATGCCTTGGTCAAACTGCTGATGGAGAAGGAGTTCACCAGGAAGTTATGTACAAAGATGTATATAGTGGTCAGTGGAAAGGTCCAGTTCCACTGTTAGCTTGGGGGAGGGGTTACGGTTGCATCTCTCTACAGGTCCATACTGGCTCCCAGCGAGATATATCAAACCCAGCCAAAGATGACAAAAATTAATTTTGTCCTTTTTCTACTGCTCTACTTCTATCAAGCAGTGGAAGGAAGAATCTACTGGGCACACATTCTCAAGCCACCTCTGTTCTGACCTCTGACCTGGTGGGACCCAGAACCCCCCCTCAGCAACTAGGGAACGGAATGGGTAGGAGGAACTTGGCTTCCTCCCCTGGATCAGGATGTTGAAGATACATATATTAGCAATGCTACTTTTGTTACTGATTTACAGCCTACATGCTTAATGTGGTATCAAACAAGTACGCTTTTGCCTTTACCCTGTCCTAACTTTTCTATGCAACTGTTGGAGAAGATGAAATAAGAAAGCCTTATAATATAATTGCCTTTATGATTACCTGGCAAAAAGATGCTGAAAAAGCTCTGAGTTACTGAACAACTAGAAGACAATAGTATAGCCGACTGAAGGTAATCCCGCTTCTTGATAGAACAATGCCCTCTGCCTATAGGCAGGTCCAAAGGTCAGAGCAGACCCTGCCTGCCTGGCAGAGGTTCCAAAAAGCAGTTTTTCAAGGTTTAAAATATAACCCTGTATGGTAAAGGTAATGCGATGATTCTTATAGGTTGTATGTATATGTTGTAGGGTCTGTAGCTTGTCTTAGATTGGTTAAAGAGAATTAGACTATTCAACACAGAAGATGATTTGTTGTATTGTAAACGGCAAATCGGTCTCTTTTGCCTCTCTCTCTCTCTCGCTTCTCTGACCTGCTTTGAGCTGTGTCTTGCGGCCTAGCAGGTCTCTCACACCCACGCTCCTTCACAATAAACTCCCACGCTCTAAAACCCATCTTTAGAGACCTCTTGTTTCTATTTTATCCTCATAACCAAATCCCACAGAATTAAATCCTACATGCAACTACATTTAATATATGTACACTTGAAGACTGCAAAAAAGTTGACTGCTATTACATTACCAGCCATTCTATCTCTAACAAATCTGTGGATGCCACCCCACCTTCTTTCCCCAAATGTCGTTTTACACCCATTTCCAGTATATGGCGTTTGGAATGGACATCATGCATAGGACAACGACCATAACAACAATTCCTAAAGTATGGAAAAATAATTGATTTGGGTTCACATAGTATCTTTAGAAAAAGTGGGACTAATACAACCATTCTCCCAACTCAAAAGGCAAACTGCAGCATTGTTTGGCATGATGGAGGAATGGCTGGGCCATTAATTCAATATTATTTAGACAATAATCAATCATGTGTTGTCGTGGTTTGACCCTGGCCAAATGCCAGGCACCCATGACATCTGCTTGCTCCTCTCTCCCTTGCCACAGCTAGGCAGAGGAGAGGAATAAAAAGGGTAATACAAAGCGTTCATGAGTTGAGATAAGGAACCGGGAGAAAACGCTCCAAGGGCAAAACAGGCTCATTTTAGTTGCAAAAGTGAATTTATTGATAACAGAGACAGAGGAGGATAATGAGAAGTAAAATAAAGCCATCAAAGACACTGTTCTTTTCCCCCAACCCCTCCCTCCATCCCACCAACAGTGCAAGGGGACAGGGCAGGGGGTTTGGGTCAGTTCATCACCGGGATTTTCTCCTGCTGCTTAGGGAGAGAAATCATTCCCCTGCTTTGCCGTGGGGTCCCTCCCATGGGAGACAGTTCTCCAAAAACTCCTCCAGTGTGGGTCCACCTCACAAGCAGCAGCACACACACACACTGCTGCAACGTGAGCTCCTCCCACGGGCAGACAGTCCTCCCAAAACTGCTGCGCAGTGGGCCACTTGTCCACAGGGTGCAGACCTCCAAGGCCAGGCTGTTCCATCTTGGGAGCAAGGTCTCTCTCTCCATGGGTCACCCACTGGAACACAGCCTCCTCCAGGCATCCACCTGCTCCAGCGTGGGCACCTCCTCCACAGGCTGCAAGTGGATACTGCTGTGGCAGGGGAGAGGACGAGTGAGCAGCTGCCATGGGTGCCTGGCATTTGGCCAGTGTCCAAACCACAACACATATTCATAAACATTTATCGAAAATGTTGTTACCTGCTTTTGGAAATAAGATATACCAGGTAAAAATGGACAAGAATGCCACAATTGCCAATCTAACACTGCTACAGGACAAATTACTAATGACTTGTGCTTCACACCCATATGTTTTTGCTTTAGCTAACAACTTTTCAACAGATTATAGCAATGGTTTGTATTTTTTACCCGCTAACCCTTTTGTTTTTAAATCGTGTAACCTATGATGATATGCACAATTATTCTGTCCTTCTTCCATTTAAAAGAAGACCTGAAATCTGGGTACCTGTACATTTAACTCGAACCTCGGAAGGACAAGACGACATTTCACAATTATCCAGACTAGTCCGAAAAGAAATCCAAAATATATATGAAACGAGTTCGCAAATTTCTGGGTTGGTTAATCTTTGCAATTTTGTCTGCTGTAATAATATTAACCGCAGCCTCTGTGGCTGTTGCGGCCTTGACAAATTCAATTCAAACTGCCCATACCTTGGGAAAAGCTTTAACTAATACTACACAAGAATTACAAACACAAGAACAAATTGATCAAGAAATAATGACCAGAATAGACACCTTAGAAAGTGCTCTTTTATGGGTAGGTGAAAGAGTTGAGCCCCAAAAAACTCACCTATCCCTTCCCTGTGACTGGGAACATATTCATAACTCCCTGTGTGTAATGCCACTTCCATGGAATGGAACAGAACAGAATTGGGAGACAGTAAAAAGACACATGCAAGGGGCTTTTGACAAAACCTTACTACAAGATATTCGTTCACTTCATACTCAATTAAAAAATCAGCTCAGAGCCTTGCAAGCTCTGGAGGAACAAAAGGTGTTGACAGATTTAAAAAATTATCTCTCTTGGCTGAATCCAAAAAATTGGTTCTCTGGAATAAATTTATGAGTTTGGGTTTTCATTGGACTAGGTTGTTTGGCAGTAATATCCTTTTTAATTCTCTGTCTTGTCCTTTTCAACATAGTTAAGAATGTTAAAAGTCATGGTTTCCTTAGATTTATCTATGACCTCAATAAAAACAGAAGGGGGAGATGTGGGGTTGCAGAGGAAGAGGCCCCCGAGATCCCATGAGAAACCGAAAAACCAGATGCCAAAAAGTATTGATCAGCACAGGATTTGAAGCAGATAAGCAGGCTTTCTTTTCTCCCCTGAGAAGAACAACAAGCTGTCAAACCTGACAAGATGTATTTGATTTTGGGGGGACTAGAATTTACTAATTTAGGGGGACTAAAAGCCGTATAACTTTTTGGAACTGATTTAGAAGGCCAGAGGATGGATAATGATTTACTAAAAACTGCTTGCTGAAGACAATGTATCATTTGCTTAATGATTTTGTGCCTACCTAGTAACGGGGAGGATACAGAGAAGAAAGCCAAATAACTGAGAAAAACTACTGAGTGTGATAACATAGGGTTAAAATGTTTCTAAAATCGTGATAGATAAAAGTAGGCCTTGGGAACGGGAGTGGGTATTGTATTTACTGCAAATCATGTGAAACTGCACCGGCTACCTGCATGTACAAGTACATGGTGACATGAACACGATGATTGTTTAGAAAATATTAGGAATTGTTTTAGCTAAATCATGCGGATTTGCAGCTGTGAAATAAATCAGAAATATTGCGGGAAGAGGGGGCTTAAAGTCATGCTTGGGGGAAAACAATGGAACAATATTAAGTTGATGATTAACATATGATTATACAACTGTTATGTAAGGGAAGGGTATAAAATGTATTCGCTTCAAATCCATGCCGAAGTCAGATTTGGGTTTGTCTTACCCTTGGCTTCCGAGCTCAATAAAAAGCACCTGCATATAATCATTCAGCGATTATGTGTTTTCCACGCTTTCAAGTGTGACTGAACATCCTGCTCTCGGACCCCAGAACTGGCTCAAGTTAGTTCGAAGGTTTGGATTTGGACCAAGAACCAAGAGAGCATGCGCAAGGAGACAAGGTGAAGAGTTCATCTTGAGGAATACCCCGGTTACTTCCTCCCAAACCTGCCCATGACCCCTAGCGACTGCTGCCTCAATAATTAAGTGACATTGCGCTTGCACCAGCATATTTAAATGAACTTTGAACTCATAATAGGAAGTGGGGATAGGTAATGAATATGTATAGGGGCTTTGTGTAACTTCATGCATATATAACCTGTAACCTAATATAAACCTAGTGAAGTGCTGCTGAGGTGTGCATGCCTTTGGAGGATGCATTAGTTTGAAAACAAACAAGTGGGAGATTGCAAGTCAGAATTATAATTTAATAGGAAAATTAAAAATAAGTGCAATAATACAAGGAAATACACTGACAAAGTCATTTACAACCTGACACCCTGTTAGGGTGGTGGTAGCAGTCCAAGTGAAGTAATTAGGTGGAAGTGGTGATCCTGTGGAGGGTCTGGTCTCCACCTGAAGGTCCAGTGGTAGCTCTTGTCCTCTGGGAATACAGTAGACAGGGCTGGCTTGTGCAGTTCCAAAGCCAGGTTATATCCAGGTGGGAATGCTCGGCTCCTCCCTCCTGGGTGGAGCATCTCACAATAGGATAAGTCCATGAGTCATGTGGTGGGTTCTTGATGGCCCATCACCTGTTATCAGGGGTGAGTCATAGCAGGAGATAACAACCAGTGCCCCACAGCTTTGTGGTAATAGAATAATAAATAAATCTATATTGCAACCTAGGACAGAGAGGCTACCCCCCCATGCACCCCAGCTGGAATAAACACATACCTACTTCATAACTATTTGAGTTGTGGAGTCAATATGTGCCTTATACTGAGGAATTGTGAAAGGCTGAGAAAATAACTAAGAGACAACTTCTCATGCTGAAAAGTATATATACTGTATGGCTTTGTAATAAAATCAGAATTCATGTCTGTTGAAGGTTGGGGGGGTGGAATTTTCTCCGTCCCTGTTACTAGGGAACCAATGACCGGGTGCTCAGGGCCATTAACTCTTTTGTAAGGGACAAAGGCTGTGGCTTGGGTGTGGTGAGGGGAGGAGGCACTCTGGCTGTGGGGGGGGAGCTCACTTGCTGGCTGGACACCGGAGGTGATGGAAGAAAGCTGCTGCTTTAATTCGGGCTGCGACTGCAGGATGTCCAACTGTGCCCTGCCTTCTGTTTCTGGCTGGGTGAGCTCTTGCTTGGGGAAGGGCATGGGATCCCAACCTGTTTTCCCTGCCGGGAGTGCACGCCTGCCCGGCTGCATTTTTTGCAACAACTGCGAAGGAGCCCGGCTGCCACTGCCCCTGCCCTGCTCGCCAGAACGCACCGCAGTGTCTGCCATAACTGCAGAGTTGCTGGCTACTCTGGGTGAGCCAGCCCTGCCACTCCAGCTCGCCACTCCGAGCTCTCTGCTGTGTGCAGCCCCTGCTGCCCGGCCTGCCTGCTATTACCAACCACGTGAGACTGACCTGACCTCATGCCATATCGCCACCTGCAGCTACTCAGGAGTCATTGCACCTGCTCTGCCTGGCTGGGAGCTCAACAGCGCCCCTGCTGGTTGTGACTGTGACTACACCAAACAGGAAAGTGCTTGGCAGCCCAGGGACATCTGCCACCGGGTTTCTGGTTTTTGTTGCTATTCTTGTTATTGCTTGTTTACTCTGGTATAGATACTAGTAATGAACTGTTATTCCTTTTCCCATATCTTTGCCTGAAAGCCCTTGATTCCAAAGTTAAAATAATTCAGAGGGAAGGGGGGGTCACATTCTCTATTCTAAGGGAGGTTTCCACCTCTCTTAGCAGACACCTGTCTTTCAAACCAAGACAATGTCACATACAGCTAGTGATTCTCATTCCATATGCTACACCCCTCCGCTGCCAATTGGCCTTTTTCCACCTTTCCAGCTACCCACATAGAGTATTGGCTATCATCCAGGACTCAGCGTAAAGGTAGAGTGTTGGCCACTTCTCTTGCTTGGTGATGTCCAAAGCCAGCTGGATAGCTTTCAGCTCTGCAATCTGACTCAATCCATCTTGTCCTTCAGTAGCTTCCACACCTCACAGTGTAGGGCTCCGTGCAGCTGCTTTCCATTTCCTACTGGTCCCTATGATACAGCAGGATCCATCAGTGAAGAGAGCGTATCGCCTCTCACTCTCTGGTAACTGGTTATATGGTGGGGCCTCCTCAGCATATGTCACCTGCTCTTCTTCCTCTTCAGATGAGAGTCCAAAATTTTTGCCTTTGGACCAATTCGTGATGATTTCCAAGTTTTCAGGGTGATTTGGATTTCCTATTTGAGCTCACTGTGTGATGATAGCTATCCACTTACTCCCGATAGCATTGGTGGCATGATGTGTTGCAGGGACTTTTCCTTTAAACATCCAGTCCAGTGCTGGTAGTCAGGGTGCCAAAAGAAGCTGTGCTTTAGTGCCAATCACTTCTGAGGCAGCATGAAGCCCTTCATAGGCTGCAAGAATGTCTTTCACAGCTGGGGTGTAGCTGGCCTCAGATCTTCTGTATGCCTGACTCCAGAACCCAAAGGTCATCTTCGAGTCTCCCCAGATACCTTCTACCAGAGCCTCCAGGATGGACCATTCTCCCCGGCTGCAGTCTAGAGCACATTCTTCACATCCTGTCCTGTCCTGACTGGCCCAACAGCTACTGTGTGGGTAATCTCTTGCTTGATCTGCTCGAAGGCTTGCTGTTGTTCAGAGCCCCGCTTGAAATCATTTCTCTTTTGCATCATGAGGTACAATCTGGCTGTATGCCGGGATGTGCATTCTCCAAAAACCCACGACACCTAGGAAAGCCTGTGTTTCCTTCTTGCTGGTTGGAGGGGACATAGCAGCTATCTTATTAATTACCTCTGTTGGAATCTGTCTGTGTCTGTCTTACCACTTCACCCCTAGGAACTGAATTTTCTGGGCAGGTCCCTTGACTTTGCTTCGTTTGATGGCAAAACCTGATTTCAGGAGAATCTGGATGGTTTTTCCTCCCCTTTCTCAAAAATCTCCTCTACTGTGTTCCCCCATGCAATGATGTCATTGATATACTGCAAATGTTCTGGATACTCACCCTTTTCCAGTGCAGTCTGGATCAGTCCATGGCAAATGGTCAGACTGTGCTTCCACCCCTGGGACAGTCGATTCCAAGTATACTACATGACCCTTCAGGTAAAAGCAAACTGTGTCCTGCACTCTGCTGCCAGAGGAATGGAGAAAACCTGTTAACAATGTCAATAGTGGCTGTCGGGATTTGACTCTGACTAAATGCCAGGCACTTCTGCTCTCTCCTGCTGCAGATGTGCAGGAGACAGGAAAGAAAAAACTATTAAATATACACCGGATTTATGAGTTGATATAAGACACAGATGAGGGGACGCACAGGAAAAAAAGGGAAAACAGGCTCCAAACATAAAGTTGCAAAGTGATTTAATTACCTAACTGAGTCGGAGGACAAATGAGAGGTAAAAATAATCTTTTTAGACACCATTTGTTTACTCACCCCTCTCTTTCTTAAGATACCGTTTCTCTGCTTACCCCCCTCCCTCCTTCTAACCAACAGCTTGGGTAGGGGGCAGGGTATGGGGTATTTTTTTAGTCTATAAATCTATTCATCATTGCAATTCTTTTACTACAAATACTGTTTCTTTGCTCATCTTTCTTTTTCTCAAGACAGTTTCTCTGCTCAACCCTCTCCCTCTTAAGACACTGTTTCTCTGCTCACCTCCCTCCGTCTTTCCAACCAACAACAGTACGGGCAGGGAGTAGGGTAACGGTCTTTTTCTCTGGTCAGTCTATCAGGGAGAGCGGTGCTCTACTTAGCCATGGGGTCCCTCCCATGAGAGACAGTCCTCTGCAAACTTCTTTGGCATGGGTCCAATCTCACGAGCAACATCCCACCCAAATTCTGTTGCAACATGAGTCTTTTTGTCCATAAGGTGCAGACTTCCAAGCCAAGGCTAGGCTGCTTCCATCCCGGGAGCAAGGCCTTTCTCTCTCTTGCAAGGCCTTTGCAACTTTTTCTCTTTTATGAGACTCCCACTGGATCACAGCTTCCTCCAGGCATCCACCTGCTCCTCTGGCCTGGGCACCTCCCCATGGGCTGTGGGTGGATCTCTGCACCCCCTGTGGACCCCATGGGCTGCAGGGGGACCTCCTGCTCCCCCCATGGTCTTCACCACGAGTGGCAGAGGGTTTTCAGCTCCAGCACCCGGAGCACTTCCTTCTCCACCTTCTGCACTGACCTTGTTGTCTCCATGTTGTTCTCCTTTCACATATTTTTACCTCCTCCTCCTCTAGCTAAAAAGAAGTGCGTGACTACTTTGTTTTGATTTTTTCTTAAATATGTTTTTATAGAGGCGTAACTAGCACTTCTAATTGGCTCAAACTTGGCTAGCAGCATGTCCATCACTTTCAGAGCCATCAGAGATTGGCTCTGCTGGACTTGATGAAAAACTTCCAGAACTTTCACACAGGACACACAGGAGCCATCTTTGTGCCACTCCCCACCCCTCAGACACTTCTTCAGGCCTACTATAACAACTTTTGAAGAATTTAAATTTCTCTTAAATGTTAAAAATACTTTGCTGATATTCTGGACTAAGCAAAACCACCACAGTGGCCCAGTTCATACTGAAGTTCCAGCATGTCTGACATGGCAGGACTCAGTGATGGTGTGACTTAATTCAGGCCACGGTAGTCCATTTTTAGTCTCCATTCCCCATTAGACTTACGCACAGACTATATGGGGCTATTGATGGGTGAGCGTGTCTTGCTGACCGCTCCCTGGCTCTCCAGTTCACCGATCATCTTATGGATGGGAATCATGGAGTCTTACTTTGTGCGGTATTGGTAACGATGTACATAGTGGCGGTGATCAGTACCTGCTGTTCTTCCACCCTCAGGAGTCCTACTGCAGAAGGGTCCTCTGATAGACCAGGCAAGGTGTTCAACTGTCTAATGTCCTCTGTCTCTACAGCAGCTATACCAATAGCCCACCTGAGTCCTTTTGGGTCTTTCAAATACCCACTCCTGAGGAAATCTATGCCAAGAATACACAGGGCCTCTGGACCAGTCACAATAGGATGTTTCCTCCACTCCTTCCCAGTTAAACTCACCTCAGCTTCCAACAAAGTCAACTGCTGAGACCCCCCATCACCCCAGCAATGGAAACAGGTTCTGCCCCCACATGTCCCAATGGTCTTAAAGTATATTGTGTGCCAGTGTCAACCAAAGCCTCATATTTTTGAGGTTCTGAAGTGCCAGGCCATCGGATTTTCTTGGTTTAGAGACAAGTTTGGGAGAGAACGCACAGGAATTAATGTTTTCTTTAAAGAAAAGGGTTTCAGCAAGCCCTTCCCGCTGATACTAAATGAATTTTTAGTAGATGAAAGTGAACAAAACCTGTTTATTTGACAAACAAGGTGCCCACATGGCATGGGAGGAAAACGAATAACTGTTAGATATTGAACCATCAGAACTTTACCCTCCACACACGCCCACCCACCCACAGCAGAACAAACAAACCAACCCAAAATACCAGGGAAAGAGAAAAAGAAACTCTGCCGAACACATGTCAAGAAAGAACAAAATGGCAGATGGCCTTTGTCTCAGGGAAGGAAGAAAAAAATCCACACAGCAGCTCAGGGAAAAGAAAACAGATGGGAAGCTGATGAACCTTTGATGTTGGTCTCCTCCTCACTGCAGACGAAGCTGGTGGATTTGGAGTCCTTTCTTTCGTTGGTTCAGCTTTTCCCGAGGTCTGGTGCCAGGCAGATCGCCGACCATCTCCCCAGGGATGGTCTGATCTCGGAGGACAAATCAAACTGAACAGTACAAGAAGAAACAACAGAAGCCACTGAAAAATTGCTACTGTAGTCCAGGGGGAAAAACTTGTGCTTAAGGTAACAAAAAGCAAGCTAAATAAGCAAAAATGTAGCCTCTGATCTGTGTGGCAAGCCGAGCACACAGGAGTGAGCCTTGAACCAAGCTCGCGCCAGAGTTCCCCCAGCTCCTGCCCCTCCCCCGGACCCAGCTTAAAGCTACGGGACCCATTTCTGGGCATAAAGCAGATGATCAGAAATAGAGTATCATCATGAAATCACCCCAAGAAATTCCACCCCTTATTCTATATCATCATCTTAATGCCCAAACTGACGAACGGTGAGAGAGAACTCACACACGACTTAATATAAGTCATAAAGCAAGCTCCATTTTATTTCACCAAACGAGAAACTTATATATTGTTACAGATGTTTCTAATTATAGCTACACAAGTATCTGCAGTTTGTTCTCACATATTCAGGGATCCTCTTGGTGACTCCCTTATTTTTTCCCATAACACTTTTGACTCCCTATCTTTTCTCATGACATTCTTCTCACAGCTCGGAAGCACAGCTGTGGTTCCCAGGTGTTAGTTTCTCATGACAGCTTGCTAGGATTTTTACTGAGGCCTGACTATGCTGAGGCTTTGTTTAGGCCTACTCAACTAACACAAGTTTTGCTGGAAAACTGTGTTTTCCAACACCAAACCAATACATTCAACACTAAATATACGCATACATATATACATATATGCCGCTGTTGAACTGCTAGTGGAGTGAAGAACTGATGTAGCAGGGTCCGGGGGGCTGCACAGGGTGGCTCCCGCCCAGACCAGGATCTCTGGTCCGTGTAATCCCACTGGATCTGGTGCGCCCGGCCCCCAAGGTTCCGCGGCATGGCGTGAGTCTCCAAACCACGTCAATTCAGCAGGAAAATAGTGAGACGAAGAAAAGAACTGGACTCCATCTCTGTTCTGGCAGGGAGGTTTATTTGGGGTAACGGGAAGAGGGGTTGCAGGGGAGGAGAAAGGGGAGGAAAAGCAGGGACAGGGTAAGGGCTGCCAGCTCAGAGAGGAGCCCTCTCCCAGACCCAGGTGCTGGCTTTTAAGGGGAAAGGGGTGGGGGCTGGCTCTCTCTGAGCCAGTCCCAGGAGGACAAAGGGAAGATTGGCAGGAGGGTTACACACCAATAGGTTTTCATGTACAGCAGAGCATATTTTAAAATGAACCAATAGTACACCGAGCGGGGAAACAAAGAGAGCACATGGAATCCTAAAACCCCACATTGCTACAAAGAACCAGGCCGAAACAATTGTGGCAAAATTCTGAATTTTATTATTTAATTCTAAAACTTATATAGATTTTCAAAGATTGTCTGGATTGGGTCAATTCAAAACCTCCCCCTAGGCCGATTTGCCAGGCTTGAACCGCCTATCTTTCCAGAGACCATTTCAATAATATCTAAACTTTATCTTTGTTTATAGAACACAGAAAGAAGAAGAGAAAAATACCCATGGGAAAGAGTCTGTGCTTGCCACACATATATACATATATATGTATACACATATATACATATAGCTATATACAAATAGTGGCAGTGACATTCAGCAAGCAGTGATATATAGGCATCCCAACCTTACAAGCGGTTCTCACCCAAAATCAAATCCCCCTGAGGTATACAACAGGTTTCCCCATCCCTCTGCATTACCCACCATGCACAACCTGGTTCCTGAGCAAAAACAACCCCACGGATGGGTTTGTCTTTACTCGAGGCAGAATTAATCCAAACATTCTTCCTTAACAGACCTCTGACTTGTACTAATGGGACTTTGTCTCCATTTTTTTTATGCAGGGGTTCATATTGGGCAGGGCCTGCTTGGTTAGCGGAGCCTTGGGTGTTGACTAACCAGGTGGCCTTTGCTAAATGCTGTTCCCAATTTTTGAAAGTTCCCCCACCCAGTGCCTTCAAGGTGGTTTTTAACAATCCGTTGCATTGCTCCACATTGCCAGCAGCTGGGGCATGATAAGGAATATGGTACACCCACTCAATGCCATGTTCCCTAGCCCAGGTGTTTATAAGGCTGTTCTTGAAATTAGTCCAGTTGTCAGACTCAGTTCTCTCGGGGGTACCATGCCTCCAAAGGCTTTTCAAGGCCCAGGATGGTTTTACAGGCTGTGGCGTGAGGCACAGGGTAGATCTCCAGCCACCCAGTGGTGGCTTCTACCATTGTGAGCATGTAACGCTTGCCTTGGCAGGTTTGAGGCAGTGTGATGCAATCAATTTGCCAGGCCTCCCCATACTTTATATTTGGACCATTGCCCACCATACCACTGGGGCTTCATCCGCTTGGCCTGCTTGATCGCAGCGCACATGTCACAATCATGGATAACCTGGGAGATACTGTCCATGGTTAGATCCACCCCTCGGTCTCATGCCCACTTATAGGTAGCATCTCTGCCCGGATGGCCTGAGGCATTGTGGGCTAATTGAGCTAGGAACAATTATCCCTATGTGTTTCCAATCCAAATCTATCTGTGACACCTCTATTTTCGCAGCCTGATCTACCTGTTCGTTGTTTCAGTGCTCCTCATTAGCCCAACTCTTGGGGACATGGGCATCCACATGATGGACTTTCACAGGTAGCTTCTCTACCCGGGCAGCAATGTCTTTCCACTATTCAGCAGCCCAGATTGGTTTTCCCCTTTGCTGCCAGCTGGCCTTTTTCCACCTTTCCAGGCAACCCCATAGAGCGTTGGCTACCATCCATGAATCAGTGTACAGGTAGAGCTTTGGCCACTTCTCTCTTTCAGCAATGTCCAGGGCCAACTGGATGGCTTTGAGTTCAGCAAGTTGGCTCGATCCATATTCTCCTTCTGTAGCTTCTGCAACCTCTCATGTGGGGCTCCATACAGCTGCTTTCCATTTTTGGTTTTTCCCTACAATGCGACATGAACTGTCAGTTAAAAGAGCGTAGTGTGTTTCGTCTTGTAGCAGTTGATCGAACGGTGGAGCTTCCTCACACGGGTCACCGGTTCCTCCTCCTATTCTTCAGTGAGACCAAATTTTTCACCTTTGGGCCAATTTGTAATTATTTCCAAGATCACAGGGCGATTCGGGTTTCCAATATGGGTGTGCTGTGTGATGAGGGCAATCCATTTATTCCATGTGGTGTCGGTGGCATGGTGGGTAGAGGGAACCTTTCCCTTGAACATACACGCCAGCACTGGTAGTCGGGGTGCCAGGAGGAGTTGTGCTTCCATGCTGATAACTTCCGATGTGGCATGGACACCTTCATAGGCTGCCAGGATTTCCTTCTCAGTGGGAGTGTAGTTGGCTTCAGACCCTCTGTAACTTTGGCTCCAGAATCCCAGTGGTCAACCCTGAGTCTCGCCAGCACCTTCTGCCAAAGACGCCAAGACAGGCCATTGCTCCCGGCTGCAGATTCTTCACTTCCAGTCCTGTCCTGACTGGGCTAAGGGCTACCACATGAGCAACCTCCTGTTTGATCTGAGCGAAGGCCTGTTGCTGTTCAGGGCCCCAGTGGAAATTGTTCTTCTTGCGTGTCACCAGGTAGAGAGGGCCCACAATCTGGCTGTACTTGGGGATGTGCATTCTCCAGAAACCTATGGCATCTAGGAAAGCTTGCGTCTCCTTCTTGTTGGTTGGTGGACACATCGCTGTGATCTTATTGATGACCTCAGTGGGAATCTGACACCATCTGTCTTGCCACTTCACTCCCAGGAACTGGATTTCATTGTCAAGTTCCTTGACTTTACTCTTTTTGATGACAAGCTGGCTTCCAGGAGAATCTGTATGATCTTTTCTCCTTTCTCAAATATTTCCATTGCTGTATTCCCACACACAATGATGACATCTATGTATTGCAAAAGCTCTGGAGCTTCACCCTTTTCCAGTGCAGTCTGGGTCAGTCCATGGCAGGTGGTGGGACTGTGCTTCCACCCTTGGGACAGTTAATTTCAAGTATACTGCATGCCCCTCCAGGTGAAGGCAAACTGAGGCCTACACTCTGCTGCTAGAGGACTGGAGAAAAACGCATTAGCAATGTCAATAGTGGCATACCACTTTGCTGCCTTGGACTAAAGTTCCTACTGAAGCTCCAGCATGTCCAGCACAGTGATGCTTGGAGTTGGGGTAACTTCATTCAAGTCATGATAGTCCATTGTCAATCTCCACTCCCCATCAGACTTCACACAGGCCAAATTGGGCTATTAAAGGGTGAGTGGGCCTTGCTGACCATCCCTTGGCTCTCCAGCTCACAGATCATCTTGTGGATGGGAATCACAGCATCGCAATTTGTTCGATACTGCCAGCAGTGCACTGTCGAGGTGGCAATTGGTACTCGTTGCTCTTCCCCCTTCAAAAGTCCTACTGCAGATGGGTTCTATGACAGTCCAGGCAAGGTGTTCAATTGCTTAATGCCCTTTGTCTCGACAGCAGCTATTCCAAAAGCCCACCTGAGTCCCTTTGGGTCTTTGAAATAGCCACTCTGGGCTAAATCTATGCCCAGAATACACGGGGCCTCTGGACCAGTCACAGTAGGGTATTTCTTCCACTCCTTCCTAGTCAGCCTCACCTTGGCTTCCACCAGGGTCAACTGCTGCAACTCCCTCATCACCCCAGCAATAGAAATGGGTTCTGCCCGCACATGTCCTGATGGTATTAAAATACAGTGTGCACCAGTGTCGACTAAAGCCTCATATTTCTGTGGTTCTGATGTGCCAGGCCATGGGATCCATACAGTCCAAAATACCTGGTTTTCCCGTGCTTCTACCTGGCTAGAGGCCAGGCCCCTCTAGTCCTGGCTACTGATCCCTCCCTTGGTGTACATTCTGGAGGCTCCTTCCAGGGGGTCAGACATTGTGGGAACTGATAACTAGCCTGACTTTGCTCACAGACATTGACCGTGTTGCAAGCAGCTTCATACTCATGAGAAACAGAAGTAAGAACAGATAAACAATGACCAGGAAAACAGCTTGGAATGCAACACCTGCAAAAGGGAGTCTGTAGTTCACAGAATATGTGTGCTAGGAATAGCCCATCCAATGATGCTTGTTGTGGTTTTAGGGAATGTTAAAGCAGACCTTACCGAGATCTTCTCTACCCTGCCTGGTTCAGCGCCTCAGTGCACCAAACCCTATGTCCCAGGGCTGGAGACTGCGCTCTCACCTGCCGGGGAGTCATAAGGCTTGCTCTGGTTCGTCTGCTTCCACAACCAGCGATGATAAAGGAGGCAAGGAGGGTCTACGCGTCGTGTCCATGAAAGATGTTTATTCGCATGGTGCAGCACAGGCCAACAACTTCCCAGAGGCAGAGATGCCTTGTGGGAGAAGGCCTCACATTCACAGGCACATGTGGTACATAGACAGCCACATGCATAGACACACGTGCTGCATAGACTACATGCTGCATAGACTACATGCTGCATAGACATGTGCTGCATAGACAGCAAGATGGTGGAGGGTCAGGGGTTTTACAGGGAAACAGAGAGGGGCGGGGACAGCACACTGGCCCAGTGATCTCTGGGCACAGGGGCAGTACATGGGCGGAGTTAGGGGACAGGAACCAATAGGGAAACTTGAGGGCGTGGCCAGGACCACATGGGGTGGGGAAGGCAGGACAATAGGTGACAAGTACACTCATTAAGAAAGGGGTGTGGGGAACTTGTAGCTATTATCACAACAGATGCTGCACAATAACAAGGTAGAACCAATAGCTTTATGGCACGAATGCTGAAAAATAGTATAAAAGAGACTTTCTAGTAATAAACTATGCTTATGCCTTCCTTTCTACTTGGCCTGGAGTTGTGTCTTTGTGTGTCAGCCACAAGACATATCATCCTCCCTTCTGTTATACCTAGATGCTTGGTCATGGGAAGCTGGGGCTACATTCATTTTGGTGGAACTCCCTCTGTTAGTTTCCTCCTTTACTTTACGCACCCCCGCTGCCAGGACAGAAGTGGGTTTTCCATCCCACCTTTTCATATTTCCCCCATGCTCACACAAGAAGAACCACAGGACAGCTTGTGGGGTGTACCCCCTCTCCCTAGCTGGGGGATGGGCTCTGATGTCGGGTTCACTGGTTTGCACTGGTGCCATATGGAAACTGTTCTCCCTCTTCTCCTTCCTCTTCTCCTTCCTCTTCTCCTCCCTCTTCTCCTCCCTCTTCTCCTCCCTCATCTCCTCTTTGAGTTTTTCCCGATCATCCTTGAGTTTCTCAACCACAGCAGAGATGTGAGTCTGCATCAGGCCATGGACTATGCTCTCATAATTCCTGAGTTTGCTGGCTGTGGCAGGACAAACACCCCCCCCCCTTCTCTTTCTCCCTGATCACTGGCTAGAGATGAATGGCTCAGATTAAGTTGATAAACTTAATCCTGGCTATCTAGTCCTGGCGCCTGGAAGGCCAAGGTGAGACACTGAGAGAATGTGAAGAATTTTCAAGTGACCGCAAATACACACTCTTTTCACTATAAAACACCACGAAAAACTCAGCAAAAGCAGAAGCCTTTCTACATGGACATCGGAGCGTGAAGTGGGGTCTTCTCCCCAGGGTCTTTGGACGCAGCCCTGTGGTTACTTCCCGAGGGATTGAGTGAGGAAATCTTAATGCATCCCCAGCTCCAAAAATTGGATTTGGTAAGATCATTTGAGTTTCCTAAATTGTATTATTCCAGCTAACTTATAGGTACCTTTCTTAACTTGCATTTCAGCTAGCTCAAGCAAGCATTTATTGCATTTTTAACTATTGTAGTGTTGCAATTATGCATTCATTGTGTGTTTATGTGTGTCAATCTGTTCTATGTTTGTATGTTTGTTATGTTCTGTGTCAAATAAATGGTATTTTTAGACAAATTGGCCAGATATCAAAGAATCTTGCAAACGGGACTAAGTCTTGGGGAACTAGCTATCTTAAACTCTATCAAACTGCAAAGATTCATAAAGCTCCTGTCTCACATGCAAGACAATTTGGCGTAGTCGGCAGGATATCTGGCAAACGATTTAAGAAATTAACAGCTAAAGAGCTAACATCTTATTTTACGGAGGCACAAAATTCACATAGCTATGAGTAACTCTCTATATTGTGTAGTATTTAAGTGTCTAGCTTCTTTGGTGTGTTATCTCTTACGTCTAATAAACCATTTTATATGAAACCTAAATCAACTATCATTAATTTGCAAAATGACACTGGGTTCAGAAAGTGCTGGTCACTAAATAGATTAATTGCTGATTGCCAAAGGCCTAGGCAATAAGCAAAAAAATCTATCAGCCCTCTGTCTATAAGCAAGATGTGTAACCATTACTAGTAAAGAACTTACCGAAAACACAGATGTTACACTCTGCCAATCAGAAACTGACTTAAAATGAGAAAAAAATCCATGGAAAAATTACATGAAACACAAAACTTGCTAAAAATTAACTAATCTCTCATGTACTTACTTTATATCTAAAAATTGCATGTAATTAGCAAACAAAAATGATAAATTCCAGAGTTAATAACACCGCCTAAAAATGAAAATGATGAAATTCAGAAAAATTCTGATAAAAATTAATGATTCAAATGTTGAATTGAATCCTCACAAAAGCATAAAACCCCCTATCTCTAAAAAAGGAAAAGAAAATCTCTTTAGCACAAACAGTGTGTGGGGGGAAGCGGAGAAACAAACTCCTCCGTTTCAAAGAAAAAAAAAACCTCTTAGCAAACTTCCAACCCCCTCTCTCCCCCCCCCTCTCTCTCGTGTTTCTACATACCTTTAACAAACCTCTAATTCCTAAGTATACTCTTATTTCTTTCCGTAGATAATCAATGTGCTTTAAAATATCTTACGTGTGTATGTAGTGTGTGTAAGAATGTATAAATTAAATCATATCGACATGGATCTCGGGGACGCCCGTATGATATAAAAAGTGTGAGATAAAAGTGAAGTGAGAAAAAATGCGTGTGTGGAATGCTACACCTTTCTGGCTTTCTGTATACGTCTTTCTGTATACCTCTAAAATCCTTTAAAAAACTCCTTTGCCCTTTGTGCTAGATTTTAGCAGTTGCAAAGCTAAACATCATTTCTTTTTGCTTTACCTGTTTGGTTTTAAAAGTAAATCACCTGAAATGTTTCCCCCACAAGGGCTATTCCGGGAACAGCCAAAGCTAAGTTTTAAAATGCAAATGAACCATTGACAAAAGAAAGAGAGAACAATTGCTTGGTAAAGAGGAAAAGCTGCAAAACCAGTTTTCCTGTCCCTCACTCCAAGCTAGCTTCATTTACATACTAAAAGCAGAGATATCTCTCTCTCTGCATTGCAAGAAAAAGCAAGCAAAAGAAAAAAACCAAAACCCACTGCGACATGTATTTTAAACGCTTAAGATCAGAGTTCTTTAGTTTTAAACTAAAAAATATTCTAATAAGTAATTGAAAACTAACTAATCAAAGAAGAGAACCAAAAAAGTATATAATTAATTAACAATTTTAATTTAGTGCCACATAGAAATTGTGAGCAAAAATTAACATGCAAAGAGGAAAATTTAGTTTTACTGAAAAATCTAAATTGTTGTTTCTACAAACTTCAATCCTAACAAACCCTATAAGTTTGTGAGATGATAAATTTAAATAAATAATTGAGTAAAAAAATAAATTAAATTAATGCAACTAACCACAACTATATCACCTTATATAAATAAAACTTAATAACTAATTTAGAGTAAAATCTCTAAAACATCTAACAATTGCAAGTGTCTGCCACCACTAGAGTCAAGCATGCTGATGCAAACTTACCATTTCAAGACTCAGTGATTGTATTATCCAATTTCTGTCCTAACCCATGTGCAAAGTAACACCTCGTTCCAAACAAAGCCAGACCCAATAAAGCCTTGCAGACAAATAGTCCTGGCTTACCCTAAATTCTAAGGTAAAAATGTGTGGTTTACTAATGCTTCAGCCAAACATATTGGTGTTATGTATGAAGTGCAGAGCAGTGACTCTGAATATTGAATATGAAAGAAAGTGATAAAAGAAAGTTTTTGGAAAGTGCACAAGTAAAAGAATTAAAAGCTGTGTTGCTAGCAGTAAAGAAAGGAACAGAAAAGGTGTGTGTGGACTTTTGTGCTGTGTGTTGCACAGTGGTTGTGTCAGTGGCAAGTGCTGAATGGCAGGTGAGTGAGAAGAGCAGTTCGGTGAAGGGAGATTGAGAGTGGCTATTAGCTGAAACTCAAAATCAGAAAAATCCAAATAAACTGAGTTAAAACGCATCCAAATGACCACGCATTGCAATAATTTTGAAAATCTATCCCAAATTGGGATTGTACCAATGATGCTAACAAATGCTCGAAGGCCCGTAGCCTGAGTAACTACTGATTCTAATAGCTACCAGCATAAAATCAGTTCCCAATGAGTGTTTCCCCTATAACAAATCTAGTTTTGCTCAGAGCAAGACTTTAATTCCTCGCAAACCGCCCCTGCACTGCCCCCGTCTGACAGCAGTGAAAATAGCGACGTGTTTGCAACTACAGGCCAAAAGGGGGAATAACAATTCTCAAGAAAACATATCTACTATTGCTTAAATTGTATTGATTTCATTGCTCTATTAACCTTAAATGTTTAAGTATACTTTCACTAGATAAAAGCTAGGTGTACCTGAATGAAAAAGACAAGCTACTCAAGCAACAAGAGAAGAAATCTCTTCAAGCAGCAAAAAAAGGCTGTTTACTACCTACACAACTAAAGAAATGAATTAAACCTCCTGAACTCCTGCAAGCGAAGAAGCCAACTCCAGACAAAGAAACCATACTGGACTGCATAGTAACTAATGAATTTACTGTAACTGAAATATTCATTGTAATATTGTTTACATTTTTCTTATGCTTACAAGTTATTATTTACAATAATGTATTATAACTAATCAAACATCTCAACAAAATTCTAACAAAACCTTAATAATTGTTAAAGCCTCTGTATATACAGATGTCTAAAAACACCAAAAGTAACTTCACACCAAAAAATGAAGTTACCTAAATGTATCTGTCAAATTATAGTAAAAATCTATTCCAAGTGTCATTCATATCTAAACATAGCTAAGAAAAGCATGTTGACCATACACTAGTGTGCCTATTCCAAACAATATAAAATACTACTAGCTTTGTAAAAATAAAGCTAAAAGAATTTTCTAATATTAATGTTATAAATTGTATACCAAAAATTTGCAAAAATTGGAACCAACAAAAATATATAGATCAAATTATGACCATCCTCTCTAAAAAAAAAAAAAACTCAAAAAGAAAACCTTATTTAGTACTATTGGAGGACAAAATGATTCAATGATCTTATTATTTCAAATAATGTTTTTGTATATATATATATATCTCTTATCTAATTTCTGCAAGTATTACCTTAGTATATCTATAACTCTGATTGTCACAGCGAGAAAAAAAATTCATCCTAAAATATAACTCAAATTGCAGAATCAATTTTGATTCTCCCAAAATAAAATATAAATTCCCAAATGGAATTATATTCTAAATAATTAAAACAATTACTTTTATTTACAACTTTAACTCCCCTGAGACAATCAAATCAATTAATATATGTGTATGTGTATTCCTTTAGACTGTTGTAAAATTGTCTAACATTTAACGTGTTAAGCAAAAACAGGTAAAACAGAAGAAGAAGAGAAGACGACTGAACTAAAGAACACAAAAGACTGAACTCTGGCAGTAACTACTATCAAAAAACTGCTTTCACAAACTCTTCTTCGTTCCTGATTTGCATCACATCCTCCTATGACCTTAAGATTCAAGGGGTGAAAATAATCTACCCTACATGGACTTATATCAACATAAATAACTTACTAAATTGTCTCCAATTACTATAAACATTCTGAAGTTAATGTCATATTTTATGATCTCTTAGTTGTTACTACTAATATTTCTTTTTATATATGTATGTTCTGTTACATAATCTACTATATAAACCCATAAACTAAAGCAACAACAAATGCTTCCTATTAATATCAATAACATAGTCAAAATTCCATTAGAGAATAATACAATTTAGAAACACAATGTATACTAAAAATTTAATAATAATACTTAAAAAAACGTGAGTGCGTTTTATAGCATGAAGGCAAGAGACACCTGCACTGTCACTTCATGACGTAAGAGTAGTGTCTTTGGGTCACAGGGGTGGATTGTGGCAGGACAAACACCCCCCCCCCTTCTCTTTCTCCCTGATCGCTGGCTAGAGATGAATGGCTCAGATTAAGTTGATAAACTTAATCCTGGCTATCTAGTCCTGGCGCCTGGAAGGCCAAGGTGAGACACTGAGAGAATGTGAAGAATTTTCAAGTGACCGCAAATATACACTCTTTTCACTATAAAACACCACGAAAAACTCAGCAAAAGCAGAAGCCTTTCTACATGGACATCGGAGCGTGAAGTGGGGTCTTCTCCCCAGGGTCTTTGGACGCAGCCCTGTGGTTACTTCCCGAGGGATTGAGTGAGGAAATCTTAATGCATCCCCAGCTCCAAAAATTGGATTTGGTAAGATCATTTGAGTTTCCTAAATTGTATTATTCCAGCTAACTTATAGGTACCTTTCTTAACTTGCATTTCAGCTAGCTCAAGCAAGCATTTATTGCATTTTTAACTATTGTAGTGTTGCAATTATGCATTCATTGTGTGTTTATGTGTGTCAATCTGTTCTATGTTTGTATGTTTGTTATGTTCTGTGTCAAATAAATGGTATTTTTAGACAAATTGGCCAGATATCAAAGAATCTTGCAAACGGGACTAAGTCTTGGGGAACTAGCTATCTTAAACTCTATCAAACTGCAAAGATTCATAAAGCTCCTGTCTCACATGCAAGACACTGACAATAGAACCCACTGTCTCTTGGCTGTCCTTGAAATTCATCGTTGCAATGAAGTTGGAGTATTCAGATGGCTCCAGATGTGCAAGTCTCCACCACATTTGAGCTGTGACCCTGACCTTGTCAGGGTCATTATTGTGCTGTCTGTCCCTTCCAAAAAGTATCCCCAGCAGTATTGGGGAGACCATTTCTCTCATGGGATGGATCCCTTCCTCCATGGTCTTCCAGGGTGTTCTATGATGGTGCTTCTGCAGTCTCTCTCTCTGAACAAACCTCTCTCTTACACTCATTATAAGCCGCTCCCAGAGAGGAAGGGGCCCTGGCTCCCTCACGAACACCTGATCAACATACGCATCCTGGGTCAAGGATCCCAAATACCTTGCTTCGCCACTATCCAGTTGCACACTTGTACCCATAAGGTCCCAAATTCAAATCAACCAAGTGGAAAAAGCCTCACGCCCCTGACACACAATGTCTTTTCACAGATTGAGGAGATTGTCATGCGACGGACTCAGTGATGATTTCAGGCTTTGGCTCCTCCGATGGTTGTGAGGGCCCTGGTACTTCATCATCAATTACTGGGCATACCAATTTGGTTTTATACTTCCTCCTCTGCACAGGGGCAACTGCTGCTGGCTGTGGCTGCCCTTGTGGTTTAGCTGGAACCTGGAAAGTTGTAACGTCTGTGGGTTCCACTGCTGCACCATTGGACTTTCCCTCTTTGAGGCAGGTGGAGGGCTTCCAAAAAGCTGGGGAAGAGTGTTCCTTCAGTATCCAGCCTATCTCCTCCCATAGCCCCATCCAATCCAAGTGATTAATTTCTAAGGTGGACTGTCAGGCATGATAGGCTGTTGGGCAGTGTCCCCAGCCCCTGTGGCATGCTCCTGGGCAGCATCCCTATTCTCTGGGGTAGATGTCAGGATAGTTACCCAAGACAATCACATCCTATCTCTAAATGCTAAATAGAATAGACCGATCAGCCACACCAACCATTGTACCATATCATTAGCATCTAGAGAAAATTTGAACCATTCAAAAGCTGTTGCGTGTCTTGATTTGAAAGACAGGTGTCTCCTAAGGAAGGTGGGAACCTCCCTTAGAGAATATGACCCCCTTCCCTCTGAATTGTTATAATTTTAAAATCAAGGGCTTTCAGGCAAAGATATGGGAAAAGGAATAACAGTTCTTTTCTAGTATCTGTAATGAGGCAAACAAGCAACAATAACAGTAGCAATAAAAAAACCAGAAAACCCGGGGGCAGCCTGCTCTGAGCTGCCAGACACCCTCCCCTTTACTGCAGTTACAGTCACAGCCAGCAGGGGCGCTGTTGGGCTCCCAGCCTGGCAGGGCAGGGGCAATGACTCCCGCGCAGCTGCAGAGGGCACTGTGGCTCGAGGTGGGGGAAACTGAATGGCGGGCTGGGCAGTAAGAAACCTCAGAGCATCAGGCTGGAACAGCAGGTCTGGCTCACCCGGTGCAGCAAGCGAGAGGTGGCAGAAACTCCACAGCTGTGGCAGGAGCTGTGGTGTGTCCGGGCAGGCGGGGGATGTGGGGCCACGGTGTAGCAGAAAAGCAACCCGAGTCAGCGGCTGGAAAGTCACCAGGCTAAGGAGCTGCAACCAGACTCTTCTGTAGGGAGAAGGGCCCCCGGCTTTCCCTTGAGGAACCTGAGTGGATGGTAAAGGTCCTCCCCAGTCAAATTTGGTGTTAAAAGTCCCAGTTCAAACGGCTACTCTTACAAATGAAAGCTCACCCAGTAAGGAAGAAATGCAGGTGCTGGGCTCCAGTGGTCACAGAGAAAACCTCTCCTAGCTGCAGAAGCTCAGCTGTCTCCTCCGGTGCCCCGGAAGCAAGAGAGCCAGGGCCTGCCCCCAACTCCCTTTTTGCAGCCCAGTTCCTCGTGATATTTCTCCTCCCCCCAGAGAAACCCTGGCATAGGAGGAGTGTAGCCAGGTGCCCTCCTCCCCTGAGCTTGGTAACTTCTTTTGTCTCTCTTAAGTACTGATAGTTAAGGTGTCTTAGCAACAGATGGGACTAAAATTCCCGAAGAGAAAGAAAACAAAAGGAACAAATCCTACCCTCCAACATTGGGGTAAACCCAAAAAAGTGGGTGAAGGATTGGAGAAAACTCCTCCTGGTGTTACTTCCTCACAAGGGGTACCATTATTAAGGAAACCCCAAAGACATGAATTTTGTCCTTTATTGTTATATTGATGCCTTAAAAGCTGGTAAAAATGTGAGGCAGACACAGCAATATAGGGAAAAAGGGTATTACCTTGGTTTTAATAGGATCCTAGGTGCACACTCATCAAAGGTGGAAACGCCGAGAAGCACACACCGTGTACAATGCATATACAAATTTACGGACCTAGCAAATTAGCATATCTACCTAAAATCCCCCAATAAGAAACTTAATAAATGAAGTAATTGTCCCCTATTGTAATTATCCCCCCCAAGTGAGACTACAGCCTAGTTTACAAAAACATGTTCCAGAGAGGAGGGTCTGTCCAAGGTTGGAGCCTCTAGCTTTGAGATAGTATGGGTGTTTCATCTTCCAACCCTGGAGAGCCCCCAAACTAATCTAAATGTCAGAGTACAAGGATTATAAACATGTGGGGCTAAGGCACAGGGAGTGTTTGTGAAAGGTACAAGGAGAGGAAAAGGGTATAAAAATGTATAAAAAGGGTATATAAAAAGAAAGAACAAAAATCACCAGGCATCATTTCCCCCTTTTTGAGAGACTAACAAGACTTTACCTTGTCTAGTCTCTATACTACACTAACCACAGCACTGGTTTACTCAACCGGCTATAGCAAAAATTATAAGTACAATATAACTATTATAAATGTTTTTATTTTTTACCCAGGCCCAGTCTGGTAACCACAAAGTGAAGGTGTGGAAGATATGGTCGAATTTCAGAGCATAATTTCTGGATCCCACTTCATGTAGAATTTGAATCCCCTTCCAAATTTCCTCCAAACCTTTCTTAATTTTTCAATGGCCAGTTACCACATCCATTTAGATATGGTAATTGGGTACAGATCCAGCAATTGCTCATATTAAGAGCTCTGGATACATTTTGGATCACAGTGTTGTGCAACTTTTGGCTGAGCCCGGAGTCATGGTTACCAATTGGGCAAACAACAGACATGTAAAGAACAATTTAAACCACATCATCCTGATTTGCATCAGTCTCTGTTTTCTTGATGGTCTCAGGGGCAGAAACCTTCTTCACTCTGGAGTAGTGGATCCACAGTCTTTTCCCAGCAACCTTTCCCTGCAGCGAGGGTGGTCAGCAAGACTTGGAATGGTCTCTTCCACTTAGCTTGGAAGGGGTCTCTGTCCCACAATTTGATGTAGACCCAGTCTCCAGGCTGAAATGGGTGAGCAGGGGTGTCCAATCCTTTGGACACCAATGCTTTGGACAGCATGACGAATCTCTGGAGCTTCTGCAAAGTGGAGCTAAAAGCTGTTAAGTACTTCTGTAAATCAATTTTTCCCTTAATGTGAATTTCCCCCAGGATATATGGAACCTGATATGGTCTGCCATATAAGATTTATAGGGA
Organism: Entomyzon cyanotis; assembly: GCA_024500445.1. Lineage (NCBI taxonomy): Eukaryota > Metazoa > Chordata > Aves > Passeriformes > Meliphagidae > Entomyzon > Entomyzon cyanotis. Next base: position 451,938 of record JAKEPQ010000399.1, read on the forward strand.
CTTCGGTTGTCCCTCTGCCTTGGTTGTATGTGTACCCTCAGTAAGGCTATAGGCAAAGCCTGAACCCATGTCATAGATGTTTCTTGTCAGATTTCACCAATCTGGGCCTGTATGGTTCTATTCATATGTTCATCTTTGCCACTTGCTTGGGGTCTGTATGGTGTATGCAAATTCCAAGTAAGTCCCAGAATCCTGCTGACTTCCCTGGTCACTGTTTCAACAAAATTTGGTCCCCTATCTGATGACATTCCCAAAGGAACCCCAAACCTTGGAATTATATGGTTGAGCAAGGCTTTCACTACTTCCTTTGCTGCATTGGTGCAACAGGGATAAGCTTCAGGCCATTCATTAAACATATCAACCTGTACATATTCATATCCTTCCTTACGTGACATTTCAGCAAAATCTATTTGCCAGTAATCTCCTGGGAGATACCCTGCCTTGGTCGCTCCTAACACTACTCTCTTGCTTGTGTCAGGGTTCTTTTTGCTAAAGGTTTCACACTTGCTTGTTATAGATTGCACAATATTAGTCATTCCTCTGCCTATCACTACTTTCTTCAGATGTTTTAAAAGGTTTTCTGTTCCCCAGTGGGTACTCTCATGTTCTCTTTGTGCTATTTCTCGAAGGAGTGGGGGTGGGACTACAATCTGGCCTATTGGGGTAACAGCCCACCCACCCTCCTTAATCTCAGCTTTAAGAAATTTAATTAATTTGTGGTCCCTCTGATAATATTTTGGAGTAAACCCTGTCAGATCTACTTCTTTCTGTGGTACTACTGCAAGTATGCCTTTTTCTGCTATCGCCCTTGATATTTCATCAGCAAAGCGATTTCCCACTTCAGGGGTTATCTTCCCCTTTTGATGACTTTTGCAATGCATGACAGCTACTTCTGTAGGCTTCCAGATGCTCTGCAGGAGTGCAAGGATTTGTTTTGCATGCTTACTGCCATTACTATGAGCAGTCAGCAGGCCACGTTCCTTCCAAATAGCTCTGTGGGCATGAACAACACTAAAGGCATATTTGGAATCAGTCCATATGTTTACCTTCTTTCCCTCTCTCAGTTCTAGAGCTCTGGTCAGTGCAATCAGCCCAGCTTTCTGTGATGATACATCTAAATGCAAGGCTTTTGCCTCAATTACTTCATCTGTGGTGGTCACTGGGTAGCCTGTCATATGCTTACCATTTTGTACAAAACTGCTCCCATCAGTAAAAAGTTCCCAATCTGGCTTCTCCAGAGGCACATCCTTCAGGTCTGGTCTGCTGGAATAGGTTTCCTCTATTGTCTGCAAACAGTCATGCTCAGGCACATCATCAAGCAATGTGGATGACAAAAACATTGCAGGGTTTACAACAGATGTTGTTTTTAAGGTAACATCATCTTGTTCCAACAACACAGATTGGTATTTAGGCAATCTGCTAGGGGATAACCAGTGTCCCCCCTTTTGTTCCAGCACAGAGATCACGGCGTGGGGTACATACACCACAATGTGCTGCCCAAGGGTGAATTTACGAGCCTCCTGTATTAAGATGACAGTCGCTGCCACAGCTTTCAGACACCCAGGCCACCCTTGGCTATCATTGTCTAGTTGTTTTGATAAAGAGGCTACAGCTTTTCGCTGGTCCCCAAGGTGCTGTGCCGATATGTGATAAGTAAAACTTGGTTCGTAAAACTGCAAGAAAGAGGAAGAGAGACCCCAACCCTGCATCCTGTTTGTTCACAAAGCCAAATAAAAGAAGGAAGGGGGCCTCTACCCTGCACATCCTGTATCCTGTATTTGCTGGGAGTGGGCTGTTTGTGGAATTCCACATGGGGGGGGAGGGCCCTGCGGACGTGTGAGAAAGAAGAGGAGTCTGCCTCCCATGACCACCGAAGGGCAGAAGAAGACCCCACTAGCAATATTACAACGCAGGCCTGTACCAACTCCGGAAGCTATACGTGGCCAGAAAATAGAGACTGCATAAAAAGGGGGGACTCTGACTGTTTTGGTGCGGTGTCGTGGGCAGAGCACAGACTCTCCAGCCGCCCAGCGCTGCTTTGCTCACTACTCGCTTGCTTTGAATAAATCAAATTATACTTAATTGGACATTGTCTCTGATTGATTATTGAGACCTAATTTATAACAAATTGGTGCCGCGACTTGGATAAGGGCAATTCTTTGAAGACCCCTCAACGGGAGGCGCCCCGTTGTCACAACGGCTCGGAGAGGGTACTCCTTTGAAACCCTTACCGACGAACCTAAATTTCGGGTAGTGAGCAAAGGAAAACCCCTTAATCTTTGTGCACGAAGCTCCAAACGAAGACGCGAGAAGCGTGAGTATGTGTTAAGAATAACACAGGGGATTCGTTCGGTTGGGGTGTCCCAGAGTGTGGTGTGTGAGACGTCCAAGTGGGGACGAGGCGAGTGTGGACTCCTTTGTAGTGTGGTTCCCATAGCCCGTGAGGGACTGGGCCATGACCAGGAGGACCGGGTGAGTGTGTGTGTCTGAAGGCACTCTGGAAGATGGGACAGAGGAAGAGCAAGTCCTCTGGTCCCATGGGGGGGGGTCCCAAGTAAAACTCCCTGATATACCTCCAGACAGCCCCTTGGGGTTGATGATAAAATATTGGGATGATTATCCCTCAAGAAAAGGAAAAACTAAGGCAAAAATGATAAATTATTGCATGGCAGTTTGGGGCGGTCAACAAATTAGGGGGGACCACCTCTATTGACCGGTATTCGGATCTTTTGAGGATTGGATTTGTCAGGCATTAAACGTCTATGTAAATTCTAAAACACCTTTTAACCAAGAGGAAAGTGAATATGCTGCCCTATGGATAGTCAATGAAACCAGGGCAAGCTTGTTTGTCTTAAATAGAGAAAAACCTAAGAAAAGAAACATAGAAGAAATGCCTCCATCATATATCCCTCCACCTCCTCCACCAGATCCTGTTCCACCTCCCCCAGTCCAGCCCTTACCAGTCCCAAATGCGCCACAAATACCCGCGGACGATGACACTCTACCCACTGAGCGGTGGGTCACCAGAAGTCAAACGAGAACTAATATGTACCCCCTCAGGGAAGTGGGCATGGGCATGGTTAATCAGCCTGGAGGAGGACAAGCGCCCAGTATAGGATATATAGCAGTCCCCTTGAATTCGGCAGACGTTAGAGAATTCAAAAAGGAAATGGGACACCTATTAGAAGAACCATTGGGAGTAGCCGAGAGAGTAGATCAATTTTTAGGTCCAAATATTTACACCTGGGAGGAGATACAATCAATATTGGGCATTCTATTTACGGCAGAAGAGAGAAGAATGATAAGAGCAGCGGGGATGAGGATTTGGGAAAACACTCATCCACGGGGCCCTATCGGTGATGTGAAATGGCCCCTTCAATGGCCTAATTGGAATAACCAGGATCCAAACGATAGGGCACATATGCAGGACCTAAGAACCATTATTGTTCAGGGAATTAAAGAAGCTGTCCCAAGGGGACAAAATATGACAAAAGCATTTAATGAACAACAAAAGAAAGACGAGGACCCTACCAAATGGTTGGAGAGACTCTGAAGAAATTTACAATTATACTCCGGAGTAGATCCTGATTCCCCGGTAGGGCAGGCCTTGTTGAAAACACAGTTTGTGGCAAAGGCATGGGTGGACATTAGGAAGAAGTTAGAAAAATTGGAGGATTGGCAAAACCGAGGTCTTGATGAATTGTTAAGAGAAGCACAGAAAGTATATGTTAGAAGGGATGACGAAAGTCACAAAAAGCAAGTCAGGATGATGGTTGCGGCTATACGAGGGGGCAGGGGGCGGCCTTCAGGGCCGCCCAGGCAGAAAAGTGTACAAGGGAAGGGCAAGATAGTATGTTATTACTGTGGAAAGAAGGGACACATGAAGAAGGATTGTCACCAGCGTATGGTTGATAAAAAAATGTTTAAAGAGGTTTAGGGATGTCAGGGGCTCTATCTGCTGGGGTCAAGGAAGACATCAGAGCCCCCGGTAAAACTGAAAGTAGGACCCCAGCAACAAGAATTTGAATTCTTGGTAGACTCTGGAGCAGAGCGCTCCACAGTACAAACACTACCCATGGGATGCAAAATATCCAAAGACACAGTCCAGGTAGTAGGAGCAAAAGGAGAACCTTTCGGGGTCCCGTGATCAAAAATGTGTTATTCGAAGCAAATTCCAAATTGGGAATAGGCTCCCTCCTGTTAGTCCCAGAAGCAGAATACAATTTATGAGGAAGAGACCTAATGGTGGAATTGGGCATAGGATTAGAAATTAAAGAACAACAGATAAATATAAAGATTTGTTCTCTCAATATGATAGATGAACAGCAAATAAACCCTGAAGTTTGGTATACTCCTAAGTCTGTTGGAAAATTGGATATTGAACCCTTTAAGGTTACTATCACTAATCCAGAAATTCCAATTAGGATAAAGCAATATCCCTTACCCGAAGATAGGCGACAGGGATTAAAGCCTGAAATCAAAAGATTGATAGAACAAGGAATTCTAGAGCCTTGTATGTCCCCATTTAATACTCCAATTCTGCTGGTGAAGAAACCAGATGGCAATTATCGATTAGTACATGATTTAAGAGAAATCAACAAGCGAACGGTTGAGCGGTTCCCCCTAGTGGCCAATCCTTATACCATCCTTAGTCAATTAGGCCCCAATGATTGTTGGTATAGTGTGATCGATTTGAAAGACGCATTTTGGGCTTGTCCATGAAATGAAAACTGTCGCGACTATTTTGCATTCGAGTGGGAGGACCCAGACAGTCATGTAAAGCAACAACTACGGTGGACTATCCTCCCCCAGGGGTTTACAGAATCCCCTAACCTGTTCGGGCAAGCCTTGAGTCAAATACTGCAGAATTATCAAGTGGGATCAGAAGTTAAGTTAATACAGTATGTAGATGACTTACTGATAGCAGGGAAGCAAGAGGAACTAGTAAGGCAAGAAAGTATCAAATTGCTAAACTTTCTGGGGACACAAGGGCTAAAAGTTTCCAAGTCAAAACTACAGTTCACTGAGCAAGAAGTGAAATACTTGGGACATAGACTAATAGGAGGAACTAAGAAATTAGACCCTGACAGGGTGCAAGGGATCCTGGCAATGCCAGCCCCCAAGACAAAACGGCAAATTCGACAACTATTGGGGCTATTCGGGTATTGCAGACAATGGATTGAAAATTACAGCCAAAAAGTAAAATTCTTATACGAAAAACTAACACTGGATGGATTAATGAAATGGACCCCCCAAGATGAAGACAGTTTTCAAAAATTAAAAAAAGAATTAGTAAATGCTCCGGTATTGAGCTTACCGGATATTAAAAGACCCTTTTATTTGTTTGTAAATACTGAGGAGGGAACAGCATTTGGGGTACTAGCACAGGAATGGGCTGGAAGTAAAAAGCCGATTGCATACCTCTCCAAATTACTAGATCCAGTAAGTAAAGGCTGGCCTACTTGCTTACAAGTTGTAGCAGCAGCTGCAGTAATGGTGGAAGAAGCTTTGAAAATTACATTTGGGGGCGAGCTGAGGGTGATGTCTCCACACGACATTAGAAGCGTACTGAAACAAAAAGCTGAGAAGTGGATTACAGATGCCCGGTTAGTAAAATATGAAGGAATTTTGGTTGTATCCCCCAAACTTACTATAGAGGGTGCATCAGTACAAAACCCAGCACAATTCCTATATGGAAACCCTGAAAATAATGCTTTATGGCATGATTGTCTACAAACTATAGAAGAGCAAACAAAAATTAGACCGGATTTAGAAGAGGAAGAATTAGAAGAGGGAATGAAATTGTTTGTGGACGGTTCCTCACGGGTAATTGAAGGAAAACGTAAATCAGGGTATGCAATAATAGATGGAAAGAGGCTTGAAGCACTCCAGTCCGGCCCACTAAGTCCCAGTTGGTCAGCACAAGCGTGTGAATTGTATGCAGTTCTAAGAGCTTTACAACTCATAGGAAAAGAGGCAGGAACCATATATACTGATTCTAAATATGCATTTGGAGTAATACACACATTTGGGAAAATTTGGGAGGAAAGGGGTCTCATAACATCGCAGGGAAAGAGCCTAGTCCATGAAAGACTAATTAAGGAAATTCTAAAGGCTATCCGGTTACCCTCCAAACTTGCTGTAGTACATGTAAAAGGGCACCAGAGGGGACTGGGAATGATAGTTCGAGGAAATAACCTTGCTGATGAGGAGGCTAAACAGGCAGCCCTGCTACCCCTCCGAGTAGGAAACCCCAAGGAAAAATGTACCACATGCAAAAATGATTTAGAAAGTTTCCCCTGCTATGCATGTTGGAAAGACCTTGGATGGGATGGATTAGTCTGTGCATGTGAAAACCCTCTTAAAGACTGGTGTTATATACATGGCAAAGAAGGACAGACTCATTCAACTCAATTATCGAGATGCCCCCACACTCCCCAACTGTTAAGTTTTACTACAATTGAACAAGAAAAACTAAAACAAGCAGGCATTAAACCTAACTCAGAAGGAAAATGGCTCTTAGAAGATGGTAGAGAGATCCTGCCAAAACCTATGGCCCTAAGGGTTTTGAGAAGACTTCATGAGAAAACACATTGGGGGACTCAAGCTCTAGTAGATCAGTTTGCCAATAAATACATGTGTATGGGTATTTACAATTTAGCCAAACAGATAACTATGGGATGTGTCACTTGCCAAAAGGTTAATAAACAATTACGAGAAAGGGTACCTGGAGGAAGGGAGTTAGCACACAGACCCTTCTCCCACGTTCAAATTGATTTTACAGAATTGCCAACGGTTGGGAGGCATAAATATTTACTGGTTATGGTGGACCACCTTACCCACTTTGTGGAAGCTTTCCCAACAACAAGGGCCACCGCACAAACAGTTGCAAAAATTTTATTAGAACAAATTGTACCAAGATATGGAATTATAGAAGTGATTGATTCGGACCGGGGACCACATTTTGTGTCCAAAGTCACTAAAATTATATCTGAGGCCCTGGGAATTACTTGGGAATATCACACTTCCTGGCATCCCCAAAGCTCGGGAAAGGTGGAAAGAATGAATGGGGAAATAAAGAAACAACTAACCAAATTAATGTTAGAAACCAAAATGAGCTGGGTCAAATGTTTACCACTGGCATTGTTAAATATTAGAACCCAACCCCGCACGGATATAGGGGTTTCTCCATATGAAATGTTATATGGGATGCCATTCGATTTGGAAATGCCCGTGGATCATCCAGCCATAGCAGATCTCCATTTACAATCCTATATTACCCGATTGGCAAGCCGGAGAGAGAAACTCCGTAAGAAGGGGTTGGTAGCTCAACGACCACCCCTATGGCTACCCATACATTTATTTCAACCTGGGGATGAGGTTTTAATAAAATCCTGGAAAGAAACATCTTTAACCCCTCAATGGGAAGGGCCATATATTGTGTTGCTTACCACAGAGTCATCGGTCCGGACAGCGGAAAAAGGCTGGACCCACACTAGCTGAGTGAAGAAATTCAACCGGGACCCCACGTGGAGAGTGGTAGAACAACCACAGGACTTAAAGATAAGGCTTAAGAAATCCTAACCTACCTGTGCATGAATCCTATAACCGTATACCCGAGAAACCACGATTTATTGTTTGGAAAATATGTTAGTAATTATATTGTTAAGTGCAACATCCATAATTGTAATTGCTACCCTTTTGTTTGATTTATATGTAAGGTGTGCCAGGAACGATGGTGGACCCATTGCAAGGGGGAGACCCCCTAAGGGAATTTGCCAAATGTGTTACCAATTGGAACGGGAACAAACTTGGCATATTTTGCAATCTAAAGTTCAATTGGGCCAACTGGAACAAGGGTCCCCAGAGTGGTGGGACATATATGCATATGGGATACACCAAGAGCTGTATTGTTACCACCCAAATGAACCCGCACCAATGGTGGCGAACATCATTGGCGGGGAGTGCAGAAAAGCTTTGGTCCATTTGCTTTGTGGTGGCCCCATGGTTAAACATGTCAACTGGGACAGCTACAAGAAAAGATCCTTTGTCCCTGAGACCCCTGAAGACTATCCTTGCTGCCGAGAAGATGGCTACCCCCGTGGCTCGCTGCAACCGAGTCGACGGGCGAGGCAGAGGGATATATACAGCCAGTGGGGTGAACATACATGGGACTATGAAAAGATCTGGCACGAGCTGCCCCAAATCGAGGAGGAACCCGAAACAGGCACCACTGTATAAGGCTAAAAGGGGGACCAAGGCAGGGTCTAAACAAACTAAAAGAACTCAAAAAGCACTGGGACCCCCATTTCCTTGCCACACCTATATCTTGCTTTTAAGCCTAGTATTTACATGTACTACCGCTGATGTGCACCCCCACCAACCTTTTCGCTGGACGTTAAGACAATGGGACAGTCAAACCCTAATCCAAACCCGACTCGGACCGGGACAAATCAGTTTTAATGCATCCCTTTGTGCTTTAGCTCCTATAGAACTTTGTATGCTTGAAGGCAAGGGTTGGTATTTTTGCCCTAGTTCAAACCCCGGAAAGGGATATTGTAACTACCCAAATTCTTATTACTGTGCTTATTGGGGATGCGAAACCATAGCTTACCCCTGGCTCCCAAACGGAGACAAGCATATTAAAGTTGAGTGGGGACCTTACGGTTGTAATCCACCTGACTATAGTAGCCAGATTGGAAGGAGGGGAGCAGGGCCCAAAGTAACCTGTAAATGGTTATACATAAACATAACACAACCCCAAGATCCTACGTGGCTACTAGGCAAGACCTGGGGTATAAGGTACTGGGAATCAGGAACCGACAGAGGTGGTCTTATCTTTATAAAGAAGGAACCTCTCCCCAACGACCCCGAGCCAGTGGGACCAAACCGGGTCATAACAGACATAATAAATACTGAAGCAGATGGATTAGGCATAGACCATGAGGAAAGTACCACCATATCCAAAACCGAAATACCCCCAACCCCCTCGGGAGAAATAACTGATGAATTATGGAGACTTATGGTAGCCAGCTATAAGGTCCTAAATAAAACACACCCAGAATTAACAGACCACTGCTGGCTATGCTATAACACCAGACCACCCTTCTATGAAGCTATGGGGATGATTGAAAAAGCTAGAAGGATAAATGGGAGCAACCCTGCTCAATGTCTGTGGAAATCTGGCAAAAGAACAAAACCTGGCATCACATTAGCACACGTATCAGGAGAAGGAAGGTGCATAGGAAAAATCCCATCTTATAAAATGCACCTATGTAAAGTAATAAGGCAAGCCCAAAAACCAAAAGAGCCGGCAGATTGGCTATTACCAGCTAAAAATGCTAAATGGGTGTATGTGCAAGTGTAGGGGTAACTCCCTGTATTCCCTTAAAGGAATTTAATCAATCAGACTATTGCATACAAGTAGTAATAGTGCCAAGAATCACCTACCACCCAGGTGATTACATATATGACCACCATTCGGTTCCAGGGCACCACCTTATAAAAAGAGAACCTATTACAGCTATAACTATCACAACCCTATTAGCATTAGGCACCACAGGAGCAGCCACAGGCATAGCCACCCTTGTAAAACAAGACAAAGAATTTGCCAATTTACGGGAAACCGTAGATGAAGATATAGCCAAAATCAAAAGTTCTATCAGTGCCTTAGAAACATCATTGAGGTCCTTATCTGAAGTGGTGCTCCAAAATAGGAGAGGATTAGAGTTACTGTTAGCCCAAGAAGGAGGACTGTGCGTTGCCCTAAAAGAGGAATGTTGTGTTTATGCAGACCATACAGGGGTTGTTAGAGATGCAATGTCTGAGCTCCGGAAAGGACTGGATAAACGAAAAAGAGAGAGAGAGTTGACAGAGCTGGTATGAAAGCTGGTTCAATACCTCCCCGTGGCTAACGACCCTACTCTCCACACTGGCAGGGCCCCTAGTAATAATTGTGCTAACTTTGACTTTTGGACCATGCATTTTTAACAGGCTGATAGATATAGTTAAAGGAAGACTGGAGGCAGCGCATTTAATGTTAGAACAAAATATAAAACCATACCTGAACAACAAGAGAGTGAGATCGAAGAAGAGTTGATCTTAAGCCGTGAAGCATTAAGGCGATTCTGCGAACAAAATGGTCATAAAGAGAGGGGGGAATTGTGATAAGTAAAACTTGGTTCGTAAAACTGCAAGAAAGAGGAAGAGAGACCCCAACCCTGCATCCTGTTTGTTCACAAAGCCAAATAAAAGAAGGAAGGGGGCCTCTACCCTGCACATCCTGTATCCTGTATTTGCTGGGAGTGGGCTGTTTGTAGAATTCCACATGGGGGGGGAGGGCACTGCGGACGTGTGAGAAAGAAGAGGAGTCTGCCTCCCATGACCACCGAAGGGCAGAAGAAGACCCCACTAGCAATATTACAATGCAGGCCTGTACCAACTCCGGAAGCTATACGTGGCCAGAAAATAGAGACTGCATAAAAAGGGGGGACTCTGACTGTTTTGGTGCGGTGTCGTGGGCAGAGCACAGACTCTCCGGCCGCCCAGCGCTGCTTTGCTCACTACTCGCTTGCTTTGAATAAATCAAATTATACTTAATTGGACATTGTCTCTGATTGATTATTGAGACCTAATTTATAACACGTACACCTAGAGAAACATTCTGCCACTCGTATGTAAAAAGTTCAAAGGACTGACTTAGGTCCGACAGCCCCAGATTTAGAGCAGACATCAAGGAATTTTTAGGTGTTTAAATGCAGCCCTTGCTTTTTCTGTCCAGTTGATGGTTCCTTTTTCAGCTGCCTTAAGGGCTTAATACAGAGGTTTTACTAGTATTCCACACCTTGCCATCCAAAGTCGGCACCAACCTACCATACCGAGGAAAGCTTGCATCTCTCTCACAGTGTGGGGCTCTGTTGTCGCTGTTGGACTGCTAGCGGAGTGAAGAGGCGAGACCTTTCGAGTGCTAGAAAAGACTGCCTTTTATTATTTAATTAACAATTTATATAGACATCAGAGTGCTGTTCGGATCGGACCAATAATCATCCGCCCCCAGGGATTGATTGGTCCAGGTGTTTGACCGCCTGTATCCAAAAGGCCGCTTCAATAACATGAACGTTTTATCTTTATAAACCATAGAAGAAGAGAGAAATTCCCGTGGGAAAGGATCTGTGCTGCCACAGCTCCCCCTTTTTATTTAAGAACCAGAAGGCATTGCTTGTGAACCTCTGTGAATTCAGCATGAAGGATCTGCTTGGTAGTGGCCAGTTACAAAACAGAGCCTAGATGGAAAACCAATAAGGGGTCTGCCTGGCAGTGGCCAGCCACCAAACAGAGCCCAAACCAGATACTGATTTAAGGTGAGCAGAGAGACTCTCCAGCAATACCCTGGGAAAAGCATCTATAAAACCTAATTCTATATTACAATTCTATAATTCAATTGAAACATGCTTTCAAAGTCCTTGCTTTCTGACTCCATAAAAATTTAAATTTCAGTCTCTGCTTGTGGAAGGACCATCTTCCTGTTGGTCGGTGTCCTAGTCATCATCAGAAGGATCACTTGGTTGGTGTTCTGCATTCTGGTTGTTATTTTGAGGTTGCTGGTTCTGTCTTGGGAGCCACAGGTCAGGGTGAACACATTTTGCAGGCAGCCATCGTACCCCAGTATCTGTGGAAACGCAAGCATACCCAAGACCCCAAGCAGTAAGCTCATGCAGGCCTTCCCAGGTGTTAGTAAGTAGGTTCTGTACCCATACCTTCGCCCGGGGCAAACGCAACTCGCCTGACAACTGCAATGAGAGAAAATGGTTCAAAATCACAGGATTATTCGAATTCGGTGGCACTGTAAGGTGATTGATTGTGTACAAAGCTTTTTCCAATCGACTCTGTGGTGTTTCCCCATGCATTCCTCCTTTTTGCCTTTCCAAAACATGCTTCAAAGTACCATGAGCGCGTTCAACAATGGCTTGGTCAGTAGGAGAGTGCGGAATACCGAATTTATGGTCCACACCCCATAGGTGTAAGAACTGCCACGTCTTCTGCGAGACGTAGGCAGGACCATTGTCGGTTTTCACAGTGGCTGGCACCCCCAGGACCGAGAAGGTTAATTTCCAATGGGCAATGGCATCACGACTTTTTTCTCCAGGATGAGCAGTAGCCCACATAGCTGAGGAGAAAGTGTCAATAGACACGTGCACATACTTGAATCGGCCAAATTCAGGGACATGTGTCACATCCGTCTGCCAAAGCTGCAAGGCCTTTAGACATCTGGGGTTTACCCCCAGTGGCAGAGGTGCAGCGAGTCCGTGGCAGTCAGCACAAGCACTGACAATGTCACGAGCCTCAGTTGGCGTCAATTGAAACTGCTTCTGCAGGGTATGTGCACTCTGATGAAAGAAATTGTGGGATGCCTTGGCTTGTGCAATTTTGTCAGGCTGAGGTGCCACCCATGCAGGGTTGGCTAGCATGTCAGCCCTGGCATTGCCTTCTGTTATAAAACCTGGTAATTTCGTGTGGCTTCGAATGTGCAGAATATAATATGGATGCACTCGAGCCTGAATCGCCTTCTACAAGGTTCGCAATAGCGAAAACAGAGCCGTGTTATTGACTTCTTTTAAAAGTGAACAATCCAAACGTTTGGTTATATCCGCTACATAAGCAGAGTCAGTGACCAAATTCAAAGGCACCTGAGAGAACCGCTCAAAAGCCATGGCAACTGCTTTCAATTCAACCAACTGAGCAGAGCCTGTCTCGTGGCCTTTCAGCACTTGCCACTCAGATCCTTCCTTCCAGGTAACAATGGCCTTTCCTGTTTTCCCAGAACTGTCCGTGAAGACGGTGGGTCGGTGAACTGGCACCCGGCTGTTCTTTGGCCGCAACGTAAGATTGACTGAATTTGCCAGCTGCAGCAATTTGTGGCTGGGCAGATGATAAGCAATCTGCCCTGAGAAATTTTGCAGTGCACTTTGCAAAGGAGCGCTATTAGCAAGGCTCCATTCAAAGCTATCCCGTGATAGCGGAACAACAATCATTGCAGGATCCGCTGCCATCAATTGTAAACACCGATAACGGCATTTGATTATCAGGCAAGCTATGAACTCGAACAATGTGGGTGCTGTCTTTTTTGGCTGATGGGGCAAAAAGACCCATTCCAGGATGTGCAAAGGATCATCCCATTGTTTGTTCCATTGGCCAATGATACCTGTAGGATGGAGGTCTGGAGCAGTAATGAAAACAGTGATATCAGTAGAGGGATCTACTCGATAAACCTGATGAGCAGAAACAGCTTGCTGCACCTCCTTCAGCACCTGTGGCACCTCAGGAGTCAATTTCTGAGGTGAGTTTAGATTAGAGTCCCCCTTTAAAATTTTAAAAAGTGGGGAAAGTTGTGCATTGGTTAGTCCCAAATACAGACGTAACCAGTTGATGATACCTAGCAATTTTTGGGCATCATTCAGAGTCTTAATAGAGTCTGAAAACGGCACCTCTTGATGTTGTATGGTTCGATCCAAAATTTTGACTCCCAAATATTTCCAAGGAGGCTGCTGTTGAACTTTCTCCGGAGCCACTTGCAACCCATAGGAATGCAGGGCAGCGAGCAATCGAGGCTGTAATCTCTGCAGCTCGTCCTGTTTGGATGCTGCCACCAGGATATCATCCACATAATGGTAGCAGAGTGCCTCAGGAAACTGCTCACGGATTCCGGACAAGGCCTGAGTGACATACCATTGACAGATAGTCGGGCTATTTTTCATGCCCTGAGGTAACACTTTCCATTGAAATCTCTTTACAGGCTCCACATTATTAATTGCAGGCACAGTAAAGGCAAATTTTGGTCTGTCATTGGGGTGCAAAGGAATTGTGAAAAAACAATCCTTCAAATCAACGATCAAGATTTCCCACTCTGTGGGAATCATTGTAGGTTAGGGCATGCCAGGCTGTATGCTCCCCAAACTTTCCATCACTGCATTAACTTTTCGGAGATCTTGCAACAGTCTCCATTTCCCTGATTTTTTTTTAATTGCGAAAACAGGGGTATTCCAGGGACTGGTAGAAGGCTCAATGTGTCCCTGTTGCAGTTGGTCCTGAACCAGCTGACAAAGGGCGACTAATTTTTCTTTTGGCAGGGGCCACTGTGGTTCCCATATGGGTGTTTTGGTCAGCCATCTCAGAGATAGCGTAGAATGCGGTGCGCCCTTGCACACAGTGACCCCTATTAAAAATTTGTCTAGATTCGCACCCCCCAAGCTGCCAACACATCCCGTCCCCAGAGGTTAATTGGAGCTGGAGTGACAAAGGGCCGGATTGAGGCCATGTGTCCCTCTGGGTCCTTCACCAACACAGGTCGCTTACTCAGTCGGCTCTGTGTGGTTCCTCCCAGCCCGGCGATAGCTGATCCCGCAGGGGCTAAAGGCCATGAAGGAGGCCATGAAGTGGAGGAAAGGATCGTTGCATCAGCACCTGTATCAATCAAACCTCAGATCCAAATTCGGTGTGGATGCACTTTCGGTGTGATGAGGGTACAAGTCATCTGTGGTGACTCATTAGAGATGGCAGCAGCCCAGTAGACCTGCGGAAGCCCCAGCAGTTCAGTGCTGTTACCTCCACCAACTTGCTGGTCTACCCTGGGAGCAGAAGACTCAAAAGGCAACAATTTAGCAATGTGAGTCTTTTCAGGGATGGTGACGGGGGGGTCTGATGTGGAAACTGTAGTGTGAATCTGGCCTGTAAAATCAGCATCTATAACTTCTGGAATAACAAGGATCGCTTGGCTGGTGGCATCAGACCCTCCCACAAGCAGTGCACTGACTCCCTGATCTAGGGGTCCATGCACATCCAAGGGAATCCTATGGGCATCGGCAGATTTTAGGACAACTGTTGCTGCGGTGTAGGCATTGACTCGGGCTGAGCCTTGGGTGCCTCCTCCACATTGACTGGATAGGCCTGTGTCTCCGCCCTGTTCTGGGGGAACTGTCTTGATGGGGGGCAAATCCCCCTTTTTGCACCCCTCTTCATGTTTCCCGACAGGGGTCAACCATCTGCATGGTACTGTGACCTGCAATATTCTGGACAGTGACCTGGCCTACCACACCTCCTGCACTGAGGGATCCCAGTCCCCGAATTTTCCTTCTGCTTTGATTTGACTCGTTTCCGTTTGTTCCCAGCCTTGGGCTGTTTTTGTCCCTGATCAGGGGGTTCCCGACCAGGCGATAGAAATGCAGCCAAGGCGGATTTCCTTGGACTGTCTGCCTGCACCTTAGCACAAGCTTGTACCATGTCTGTGACTGAAGGTTCCCCTGATAGGGCATTTATGATCCTTCTACACTTGTCGTTGGCATTGTCTCTTGCCAACTGCTTGCACAATATCTGTCTCAATGTATCATCTTCCACCTGCTTTTCCAAGGCTGCTGCTAGCTTCTCTAGAAAGGTCAGGAAAAGCTCAGATTGCCCCTGATGTATTTTTGAATACCGTGTTTGTGGGGCGATCATCTCTATAGTTTTTACAATGGCTCCCATACTGAGCTGTTGGGCTTGCTCCAGAATCCGAGGATCTCAAGCAGCTTGGACATTGGGGTTAGTGAAATATCCTCTACCCATGAGGACATCAGCCCCAGTCATGTGCCTAGGGTCCTCAGGAGGCAAGGACATATTGTCCTTTATCTGTTTTTCAACCATCATTCTCCAATTGTTCTCAACAACTCCGTATTGCACGGGGTGAAACAAGATTTGAGCCAAATATGTAATATCAAATGGAGCAAGCAGATCACTATTTATCACTCTAATAATTTGCATAACATGGGAAGAAGAGATTCCATAAACTGTGACTTTCGTGAAAAGGTCATTTACTACCTTCCACGCAATGATGTCATGCTTGCTTTTCTCATCTGAGTCTGGGCCAGGCACAAACACCGGAAAAGCCTGAGCGTCTCCTTGTAGGAAGCTAGCATCACCCTGACCTGCCGTAGCAGCTCCACGGCCCTCCCGTCGTCTTGGCATCCCTAATCTCTCTATAAGTTCCCAGTGTCCCTCATCCAGCGAGCCCCGCTTGACTGATTCCCAGAAATGCAGGGAGTCACATGGGCGTAATATCCCTGCGCCGTTTTGGCGTCTCCAGGGGTTACTCAGAACCCAATGCTTTTTCGTTTCCCTGCCAACGCAAGCTTTCGCCCAGGAGGAAGGAACCCCTTCTCGTCACTGTCTGAGTAGTCAGTGTAAGGCTTGCTATCTGCGAGCCCTATCACAAATGACGGTGACTGGCTGGACACAGTGTCCGAGCCGAAAAACAGCGCAGAGATGGGGTTGGGGGAGGGGCAAGAGGAGGGTGGCGATATAAGCGCGTCACCAGGCGCGCTTGCTGAGTTCGCTGGCACAGTGTCAGTTAAGATTGGATCAACGCACTGTGCCAAGGCTGAATCTGCCACTGAGCCCATCAGAGAGACTGGTACCTGTCTGTGTCCCGGATTTCCCCGCGCCCCCGCTGCCATGTCAGCTGCCGCCGGGGCAGTAAGCCCGGAAACCTTCCGGGGTCTTGGGGCGGGGACTTCTGCCCCAGTCCAGCCTGCACCTTGGACGTGCCGTGAGCAGAGCTCCACCATATCTTGGCGTTTTCCGGCCACTTCGGCCAGTAAATCCCTCAAAAGCCAAGATGAAGGGGGCTCGTCTGGCAGAGACTCAAAGTCCCGCATATCTGAGTCACAGGAAGCCTTCCCCAGCAGCGCTTCATTGGACATGTCAATTAAATCTCCCAGACTGGAAGCACCGCCCGCCGGAGGCTTCTCTTCCTCTTCTCACAGGGCCCGCAGGGCAGGAGCGGCCAGAGAGGCGCGCGCGGCAGGCACGGCCGCCGGGACCCCCGAGCCCGCGGCCGTTCTGGACGGAACTGGGGTCTGTTGCTGTCCTGCCCACGCCGCAGCCGGGCCAGCCATTTCTGCACTCCCAGTCCCTGTCCCTGGGGCGGCGGCGGTCCGCATGGGGGGGAAGGGGCAATGCCATTCCGCGGAGGCAGATGGGGGGGGAAGGGCAGTGCCATTTTGCGGAGGAGGGGGGGGGAACTCCCGCCGCTGCTGGCGTCTCGGGGCCAGCCTGTTCTCCCTCTTTCTTCAGCATCTCCTCCAGCTGGTCATTTGGGTGAGTATAACTACGTACGGTAAAATCATTTGGAGAATTATACTTGCTCTTTTTGGATCCATCCGCTGCTGACTGTGGAACCTTGGGGTCAGTCTGGGTCGGGGTGTCCTTCGTGTGGTGCTCGCAGACTGAAAGTGTGATAAATACATGTCATAATGTTGGCTTTTCGCAAATATTACAATGGATACTATGTGTATTAATTCTTTTCTTATAGAGGTAGCCTGGTTGTGAAAAATTGCTGTGTAATGATGACTAAGGTCTTTCTTTCTAGTACTAGGCTGAGTTTAATAGTAGTAAAATGGCTGTTATAGTTTTATTAGAATGCTTGAACTGTCTGCTTGAACTGGATAACATCCCACGAATGGACCCTGCCTCTAACATTCCGACTATCAGCACCTGTCGCCTGCAGGAACCACAATCTGGGAGTGATAACAGGATCAATGACAGACGACTGCGCATGCTCCGAGGAGACGGATCAGTTCCCAGAACATGCAAAATAGTTTGGAGAAAAATATGAATATGTTTAACTGTTTATGAATATGCATTAGGCTGAAGAGTATGTAAAAGGTGTCTCTGTCCATACCAGGTGTGCTTTTTTGGCTGAATGCCAAAGCACCCAGCACTGACCTTTTGCTTTTATTTGTCCCCTATTGTCTTTTATTAAACCTTTTTAATCCTAACAGGAGAGTGAACCTTGTTTTTCACAAAAGCAAGGAATCTAGACAGAGAGCATCCAGCTCTGTAGTGTAAAATTCCTGTCCCCTTAACAGGTCCCAGACTGCTCGCCATGTCCGGTGCAAGTGGATAGTTTTCTCATCTCTGAATATCATCTCTTTGCACAAAGCCTTCCCCATCTTGAGCCACAAAGAACAGTCCACATCCATGTCCCAGACTTCTGGGACTCCATTCTCGGATGCCCACATCATTAAAGCCCTGGCCAGCTGCTGCTTTTGTGCGACCGCTGGATCACACCAGGGGTCCTCCAAGAAAGCTCGCAAAAGTTCGTCTTTCGGCATTGGAGGGTCCATCTCCATTCCAAAACCAGGCCGCGCCTTGCGGCGGGGGGGGGGAGGGGACGGGACTGGATGGTGTACCTTTTCGTTGCGTGTAGTACACGTCGGTGGTCACCAGATGTCGCTGTTGGACCGCTAGCGGAGTGAAGAGGCAAGACCTTTCGAGTGCTAGAAAAGACTGCCTTTTATTATTTAATTAACAATTTATATAGACATCAGAGGGTCATTCGGATTGGACCAAAACCATCCACCGTCCAGGGATTGATTGGTCCAGGCGTTTGACCGCCTGTATCCAAAAGGCCGCTTCAATAACATGAAAGTTTTATCTTTATTTATAAACCATAGAAGAAGAAGAGAGAAATTCCCGTGGGAAAGGATCTGTGCTGCCACGCTCTGGAAGTCGGCAGATAGCTTCTTTCCGTTCTCTGCTAAGTTGTCCATGGCCATGGAAAATTTCCTGCCCTAAGTAAATTACTGTTTCTTTGGCAACCTGTGCCTTTTTCTTTGAGACTCGATATCTGCCTAAGCCCCAAAAATTCAAAAGACTTACAGTGAGCTGGATGCAGTCATCTCGTGTTTAGGCCACAATAAGGATGTCATCAACATATTGAAGCATTTCTCCTCTTGGTTCTTGTTTTCTCCAGTCCTCTAGTTCCTTTGACAGCTGATGTCCAAATATAGTTGGGCTGTTCTTGAACCCTTGGGGTAGCACCATCCAGGTGAGTTGGGTCTTTCTTCCTGTCTCAGGATTTTCCCACTCAAAGGCAAAGAGTTCTTGACTATCCTTGTGCATCGGAATAGAGAAAAAGGCATCCTTGAGATCTAAAACAGCGAACCACCCTAGTTCATTTGTCAGTGTGGTCAAATGTGCAGGGGTTTGGTACAACTGAATCTATGTCCTCTGTGATTTTGTTAATTGTCCTTAAATCCTGCACTAATATGCAACTCTTACCATCAGCCTTCTTCACTGGCAGGATGGGTGTGTTGTACTTAGACTCACATTCCACAATGTGGTGGTTTTGATTGGCCCAAAACATCAGTAAAGTATTTTTTAACATCTAGGAGAAATTTGGACCCCTCAGAAGCTGTTGTGGTAGGCCTGGGGAGGTGTCTGAGGGGGGGGAGTGGCACAAAGATGGCTCTTGTGTGTCTTGAGTGAAAGTTCTAGAAGTATTTACATCAAGTCCAGCAGAGCCAATCTCTGATGGCTCTGAAGGTGATGGACATGCTGTCGGCCAAGTTTGGGCCAATTAGAGGTGCTAGTTATGCCTCTGTGATAACATATTTAAGAAGAAATCAAAACAAAGCAGGCATGCACTTCTTTGTAGTTAGAGGAAGAGGAGGTAAAGGTAAAAATATGTGAAGGGAGAACAGCATGGAGACGCCAAGGTCAGTGAAGAAGGTGGGGGAGGAGGTGCTCCAGTGCTCCAGGCGCCAGAGCTGAAAACCCTCTGCTAGCCGTGGTGAGAGCCATGGGGGGAGCAGGAGGTTCCCCCTGCAGCCCATGGAGTTCATAAGGATGCAGAAATCTACCCACATCCCATGCCAGAGGAGCAAGTGGATGCCTGGAGAAAGGTGTGATCCAGTTGGAGTCTCATCGAAAGAGTTAAAGCTACAAAGGCCTTGCAAGAGAGAGAAAGGCCTTGCTTTTGGGATGGAAGCAGCCTGGCCTCGGCTCGGGAGAGTCTGCACTTTATGGACAAGAGGACTCATGTTGCAGCAGAATTCGGGCGGGATGTTGCTTGTGAGATCGGACCCAAGCCAAAAAAGTTCCCAGAGGACTGTCTCTCATGGGGGGGACCCCATGGCTAAGTAAAGAACTCCTCTCTCTGATTGGGCTGACCAGAGAACTCTTCACCTTGCCCCCTGTCTGTGTTGCTGGTTTAGAAAGAGGGGGGGGGGGGGTGAGCGGAGAGACTGCTTCTTTAGAGGGTGGGGGGTGAGAGCAGAGAAACTGCCTGAAGAGAGAGAGAGATAAGTAAAGATAAAGAGTATTTGTAGTAGAAGAATTGTGGTGATGAATAGATTTATGGACCTGCTTTATGGACTGAGAAAATACCCCATACCCTGCCTCCCTACCCAGGCTTGTTGGTTAAAAAGAAGAAAGGGAGTGAATAAAAATAAGTTCGTGAGAGAGGAGGGAGTGAACAAAATAGTGTATGAAAAGTTTCTTTTTGCCTTGCATTTTATCCTCCAACTCTGTTAAGTAATAAATCACTTTTTGCAACTTTAAGTTAGAGCCTGTTTGCCCTCTTTTTTCTTCCGTGCGTCCTCCTACCAGTGTCCTATCTCATTTAACTCACAAGATTGGTGTGTATTTTTGCAGGTTTTTTCCTGCAGCAAGAGAGAGTCGAGGTGCCTGGCATTTAGTCACGGTCAAACCCCAACACACTAGCAACCCAAATTTAAGAAATTTTTCAATTTTAAATTACAAGTGCTAGTCTCCTATGACTTTCTAATTTCAGAGGGTACTGCTTCTGCCTTACTGGTGTTACTCCTGCTTTGAGTGCATAACTCATGGGTTCAGCTCTTTTGGCTCTCCCAGGAAAATTACTGGCCCACACTATTGGGATGACAGCATCCTCAACTTCTTTAGGAATTTCTCCACAACACTCCTGTGTGAGAATAGTAGCAGCTTCGGCAAATTTAGATTCAAGAATTATAACTTTCACTCCCTCCTCTTTGGAAAATTTCATTTCCGCTTCCAATATTTCCAATAAATCTTTGCCCATTAATGGCTTTGGGGAATTTGGTATATATAGAAATTGATGAGTCACCCAGTGTTTTCCCAGTTTAAATTTTAAAAGTTGGAAGAAAGGCTTTTTTTCACAATATCTTGACTCAGTTTTCCCTTTGAACTATTTAACACAGACCACTGCTGTAATTCTCCAAGGGAGAATGGTGTTTTTATATAAATCACTCTTTGATTTCTGACAGCCTGCCTCAAAGGTACTTCTAGGACAGCCTCCTCTTTTCTCAGTTCTTTGATCTGGTGCATTTAGCTACCGGACTAGAAGCCCCTATGTCTTTCCAGGTTACCCCCATTCCCCTTCTTCCAGTAAGCCCACTGATTGCTGTGGCTGTGGCCCCGGTCTCCTCCTCCTCCTCATCGGTCTCCTCATCCTCCTCCTACACTGGATTCATCTGGTTCGCTTTTGATTGGGGCTATTTCTCCCTCAGCCCTGCAACTGATGCCCTCCAGCCTGGGAGGGGCTGGGGGCGGTGGCAGACGCACTTCTCTTTCCACCTGGACCCGCCCCTGCTCCTCTCCTGCCTCCACCCTCAGGGTGACCGATGGGCAGTGACCAACCCACCCCCTCTCCTCCCCCCGTCTCTGCCTTCAGGGCCGACTGGGGAGGGTGGCAGCAGAAGGGGTGGTGGCCACCCATCCCCCATCCCTAGCATTGTATCAGCACGGTGGAGAGGGGGAGGGGGAGGGGCATGGGGAGAGGGCCAGCTTCCCCCCCATGGCCCGGCTGGCCCCTGTTGCAGCAGGGGGTGTGATACCCCCCCGCGCAAGGCAGGCGCTATTAAATCTATGAGGGTCATATCTATCTCTTCAGCTCTGGTTAGAGGCTGCTATTCGCTATCATTTTCTTTTTCCCTCCTTTGTAAAACCATCTCAAAACAGCCCTTTTTCATTTGTTTGTATGCCTCCTCCCGATTCAGGAATATAGAAAACAATTCTGCATACCTCAACTCATCAAACCTGCCCTGGGCCCGAAGTTCTACTAGTAATTCTGTGGTTAATTGGTTGTCTGTGGCTAGCACAGGTCTTTCCCATGAGAACTTTCTCCTGTGTTTTATAAACAAAGATAAAGTTTGGATGTTATTAAAAACAGTGTCTCGAGATTTGGACAGTTCAGGCCTGGCCAATCAGGCCTAGGGGGAGGTTTCTGACTGACCAATCTGAGTGACCTCTGAAAAATCTATATAAGTTAGAATTAAATAATAAAAGCTCTCTTTTTTATGCCACGCTGAGAATCCGGGTCTTTTTCTCTGCTAGCGGCTCAGCAGCGACACTCCCCCACTCAGTTTCCAAACAGGCCATACCCACAATGAGAGCCTAGTGAGTTCCCCCATGTTCAGGGGGGTTCCTTTCCCCATTAGGACTTGCCAGTGTTTTAAGATCAGACCCAGTGGGGAATCCTGTGGGATTTTTGGGTTAGCAGAAGATGCACCACCCATGTTTTGTTTATAAAATGGAAAAGAAACAGTCAGAAAGAAAACTCTTAGCCCAGAGTCTGGTGTGAGAATTGAACCAGCTGTTCCCACGCCACAGCAGAGTAAGAAAAGCAAAAGACTGAAAGAGCACATGCACGAGACTGGAGACCCTGGTGGGGTTCAAACCACCGAACCTCAGTCGTTGAACTCATGCCCCCAACCGCTGAGCCACGGGCTACCCTGAGCCCCTGTGTGGCTTCTGTGAGTCATAACGAGAAGTGTCCCTCTCTCCTCACAGCCCCCTGCGGGAGTGGAGCAGGTTGTTAAACCCACTTTTTATGGCCCCCCTTGGCCAAACTCCCACCCTACCCCCTGGATATCTCCCCTAAATGCTAGCTAGCAATAAAGTCATTCCCCTTTGATCTCACCTCTCCTGCTGTGTTTCTGCAGTAGGTCTTGCGGAAACTCCCTGTGTGGATACTGAAAAGCTGCTAGTAGAAGGTTTTCCCTTCTCTGTGAGAATCTCTCCTTTCTCATGTAAGCTATGAAAACAATCAGATGGTTTTTGTAAATAATATCTAAACACCTGCTGTTTTCCTGATCTGTTTGAGTTTAAGGCAGAGAGTGTTTGGAATTGGGTGTTGTAGGAGTTCAGACAATCACCCCAGGAGGTGGGTGACCACTGACCAATCACCTATGGGATTTTAGCACATATAAGCAGATGTTGTAAACAATAAAGCTCTCTCTACTTTCCCACTAGATTCGTGTCTGTGCTGCATTCTCTCCATCCCAGGTACTACAGCGACATCCCCGGTTTTCGCAATCCTGGATGTCTGCTTCCCTCCCGTAGTACTGGCGAGTGGGGGGGGGGAGTGCAGCAGGGTGTCTCCCAATCCAGGACTCGATTTTTGGCGTTCCTCTCCCCTGCCTGGCTCTCCAAGAACTGATGCCTTAAAAGCTGGTAAAAATATGAGGCGGACACAGCAGTATAGGGGAAAAGGATATTACCTTGGTTTTAATAGGATCCTAGGTGCACACTCGTCAAAGGTGGAAACACCGAGAAGCACACCCGTGTACAATGCGTATACAATTTTATGGACTGTACAAATTAGCATATCTACCTAAAATCCCCCAATAAGAAACTTAATAAATGAAGTAATTGTCCCCCTATTGCAATTATTCTCCCCCCCCCCAAGTGAGACTACAGACTAGTTTACAAAAACATGTTCCAGAGAGGAGGGTCCAACCAAGGCTGGAGCCTCTAGTTTTGAGATAGTTATGAATGTTTTGTCTTCCCCCTTGGAGAGCCCCCAAACTAAGCTAAATATCAGACTACAAGAGTTATAAACATATGGGATAAGGTACAAGGAGTAATTGTGAAGGGAAAAAGGAAAGGGAAAGGGTATAAAAAGAAAGGACAAAAATCATCAAGCATCACTAACCAAACCCTAAAGAGAGTCAGAGGAGGCAAATGAGAAGTAAAAATATATTCTTAAGACACTGTTTCCCCGCTCACCCCCCTCCCTCCTTCCAACAAACAGCTCGGGGTGGGGGGCAGGGTAT
The DNA here is from genome assembly GCA_024500445.1 of Entomyzon cyanotis. Lineage (NCBI taxonomy): Eukaryota > Metazoa > Chordata > Aves > Passeriformes > Meliphagidae > Entomyzon > Entomyzon cyanotis. The sequence continues at coordinate 475,805 of JAKEPQ010000399.1, forward strand.
GGGGTTTTTCTTTGGTCAGTCCATCACTGAAATTTCTTCCACTGCTCAGGGAGAGGGGTCCTCTACTTAGCCATGGGGTCCCTCCCACAGGAGGCAGTCCTCTGCAAACTTCTTTGGCATGGGTCCAAATCTCATGAGCAGCAGCTGGCCCGAATCTGCTGCAACATGAGTCCTTGTCCGTGGGGTGCATGTTGTAACGTGTGTCCTTCCCCTGATCCCTCCCCCTTGACCCTTCCGGACTGGCTGATGTGAGCCAGGACCGCCTCCTAACCCCACGGATAAAAGCCCAGCAGGACCCGGAACCCAGTCTCTTTGATTCTGGGCTTCATGGAGCAAATATCCTCCCCCCGATTCTCCCCTTCCCTCCCCCACTCCCCAGCTCCCTCCTTTATTATCCCAATAAATCACCTGAAGCCTAGAATGAACAGCTACCTTTCTAGACCTGCGATGCTTCCACAAAGACCCAGTCTGACCAGTCCCACCGCTCGTGGCCAAGAAGAAACCATCCTGCGTGTTCCGGTTCTGGGGCAGCCCCTCCCCCCCGCAGCAGGGGAGAGCTGCCCTTGGGTACTGCACTGCTGCAGGTGCAGACCTCTGAGGCCAGGCTGTTTCTATCTCGGGAGCAAGGCCTTTCTCTCTACTGGGACTCCCACTGGATCACAGCTTCCTCCAGGCATCCACCTGCTCCTCTGGCATGGGCATCTCCCCATGGGCTGTGGGTGGATCTCTGCACCCCCGGTAGACCCCATGGGCTGCAGGGGGACCTCCTGTTCCCCCCATGGTCTTCACCACGGCTAGCAGAGGGTTTTCAGCTCCAGTGCCAGGAGCACCTCCTCCCCCCACCTTCTGCACTGACCTTGGTGTCTCCATGTTGTTTCCCCTTCACATACTCTCACCTCCTCCTCCTCCTCTAGCTAAAAAGAAGTGCGCGCTCATATTGTTTTGATTTCTACTTAAATATGTTATCACAGAGGTGTAACTAACATCTCTAATTGGCCCAGGCTTGGCCAGCCGCATGTTCATTGTCTTCAGAGCCATCAGAGATTGGCTCTGCTGGACATGGTGAAAACTTCCAGAACTTTCACACAGAACACACAGGAGCCATCTTTGTGCCCCTCCCCACCCACTAGCAAAAACTGGGCTAAGCAAAACCAACACATTAACACAGAGGTGTGTTTTGTCCCAACCCTTCAGACACTTCTTCAGGCCTACCACAATAGCTTTTGAAGGGTTTAAATTTCTCTTAGATGCTAATGTTACCTTGCTGATGTTCTGGGCTAAGCAAAACCAACACAAACAGCAGTCATGAGTGCTACTGGTAACATCAGTTCCCTAGCAAATACCTCAAGGGAAATTTGGGCTGTGATTTTGGAACCAGCTGTGCAGGTGGTGAATGAAAATAAACTGGCAAAACAGAAAAGAGTTACCTCACTGCCTTGGTTTAAGACAATTTAAAGGAGAACACTCTGGAATGAGTCATCTCTAAGGGTTCCAACAACCCCTTTCCACCAATAAAAAATTAATACTAATAGATGAAAGTGAAAAAAACAACAGTTTATTAACAAACACAATGCCAACAAGCAGGGAGGGAACAAAAGGTAAATAACTGCTAGATATCAAACTGTTAGACCTCACCACCCCACTGGAACAAAGAGAGACCTGAAACTCCAGAGAGTACTAGTTCTTTATACAGGATACAAGATGGTGTCAGCTCCCTCTCAGAAAGGCAGGAGCTTCACAGAGCAGCTCCAGCAGCAGATGAAGCCCTGATGGCTCATCCAGCATTGACCTCCTTCCCACAGCAAGGCACAGCAGAATGGTCATGGCAGATGAAGCAGCTGGGCTGGAGCCACTCAGTGTCTTCCTCTCCCCAGCTCGGTGTGGTTAACAGCAGCTTGGGCTGGAGCGGGGCAGCTCTGCTCCACTTCTGCCAGCATGATGCCTCTGGCTTTGGACAAACAGCTGCAGAATTTGCCCTCAAGGCAGTCCAAAGATTGTTACTACAGCTTCTCTGAGCTGAGGGAAAAAAAAAGCAAAAAAAGGAAAGAAAAGCTTTTGCCTGAGCAAAGATCAAGCAGCCAGCAAAGCAATTACCATGCTGTGCAGAGCCGCAAAAAACCTGGGCAAGGAGCTTTTAAAAATGTCCATGCAAAAACAAATTACACACACACACACACATACAAGAACCCTAGCTGCAGGGCCTTAAAATTACAGTTATAATTCTTGGGCACAGATGATCATGGGATACAATATCATTATGAATCACCCCAAGACACTCACAGGTGATGAGGAAATAAATGTCATGATCATGTGCCAGTCGGTGTTCCATGATCTGAAATAAAACAAATCACAGCATCAGAAATGTTTTATTGTTGGCAAAAGTTAGCGCCTACACAAAAAAAATACTTCTCCTTCCATCACACCTGCCCGCTCACTACCTGGCAAATGCCAAAACAGCAGAAATTAACTAGGAAGAAAGTTGTTTGGCAGCAAAACAAGCAACAACAAGAAGCCACTGATGCCTGTCAAAAGGCTTTGATTAAGCATACCCAGTTATATGCTCCTATGCAAGGAAATCCTTTTTAATTCAAAGTAACAATTCTAGATGATATAGTGTGGTGGTCTGATGTCTGATGGGTTTTTGTCCTTTTTTCATTATACTTTTATACTCTCTTTATTTATATCCTTTCACCCTTCCCCATTCCTGTACTTTTTACTCCCTGTATCTTAACCCTACATGTTTATAACCCTAGTACCCTTGCCCTGCTCAGAATTCTTTGGAGAAGACGAAACAAACCCCACAATCTCAAGAGCATGAGGCACCAACCTTGAACAGAGCCCCATCACTGAGACATGTTTTTGTAAACTAAGTTGTAACCTTTTTGGGGGAGGTAATTTGAATAAGGGGGCAATTACTTCATTTGTTAGACTTCTCATTGGAGACTTTTAGATAGGTATGCTAATCTAGGTTGTCCATAAATTGTATATGGGGATATCGTCGGGAGCTTGGTCGTTGGTGTGCATCTGAGATCCTATTAAAGCAAGGTAATACCCTTTTCCTATACTGCGTGTCTGCGTTTCAAAATTTTTACCAGTGATTTAAGGCATCAGTCTAACACCAGCAGGAAATTAAATTCCAAATAAGCCACTCCCCTTTCCCTGCTCCTTCTGTAAGGAAGGGACAAAAGCAGAGACTAAAGGTTGATATAACAATTTACTGAAAGCAAAAAGCAATAGAATAAGAAATGCACAGTAACAACAGCAATATTAATAACAAAAGTATACAAAAAGAGAAGGTGTTTTTCCCATAAAAAAGGCGTTCATCACCTTGACTTAGTTACGCATTGCCACAGGGAACAAAAGCAAGATGGCGGATGCTCCTCATAGGTTGTGTCCATGTGGCTTCCCCAGAGAAAGACAAGATGGAGACCATTCCTGCACGCCATGCCACATGGCTGCCAGGAACAAAGACAAGATGGTGAGGGGCTCCAATGGCAAGCATTTCCTGCTCCCCAGCCTGAGACAGCAAAAAACAATGACAAATAAAGCCCCTGAAAGTTATGTCACTTGAGTTGCATTGCCACGTCATTGTTGTCCTGGGGTGAGGATAATCCTGTGTATTCCTCTATCGTTGTTCATATGCTCAGAAAATGTGGTCCTGCAGCTTTAACTGCATTCAGCCAATGGGAGGAGAGCGGGTTGTTTAAAACCCTTCCCCAAGCCTCTCTGCAGGGGAAGCGAGGCAGAGGAAAAGACACTCCTGGGACTGGCTGGCTGCTGCTGTCGATGCTGTGAGTTTTTCCCTGGGGGGTGCCTCTTCGTCATCTTCCTTTTTGGACCCTTTTCTCCGATTCGCTTTCTCGCCAAGAAAACCCAAGGAGCCCTGGAGGACGGCAGACGAGAATCCTCCAGGGAGCTACTGGAGTAACTCCGCCCAGCCCCCGGGGGCCCCGGAGAGGGGAAACTACGCCTGAGAAAAGGACACTAAAGTTTAGCACCTGTTAACTCAGGTTTAATAACTCCTTTTCCCGTTTTCCCCTTCCCCTGTGCTTTGCAGGGCACTCTGTGTGTTTTGTTTAATAAATAGGTTGGTTTTTTTTTTACTTTTATTTAGGAAATTCTGTTGTGAGTGGGGGGGAGGGGGTACCAAAGCCCTTGGCTTTTGGGGGAGGCATTTGTTTGGAGCGCTCTCCACCTAGAGAAATTTGTCTCTAATCTGGGACAACTGTGCTCAGTTCCAAGTAGGTGCCTGCACCACAGCTTCTACCTCTCCACAGCTTTTCTATTGCTCCGCTGTGCACCTTTCAGCTTGGCTTGGCTAGAATGGGCTTAGCTGCGCTCCCTTTGGCTCGTCTCAGCTGCAGTCAGCTGGGCTCCCTTCAGCTGGACTGGGGGCCACCCCTGCCAGTCTGTTGCCTGCCAATACCATAGTTCAGCACCACCTCAATCTGCTTTTCACTGCTTTCCTTTTAGCGTCATGTCCTGTAGCCGCATCCTGGAGAAAACAGGAGGGGGTGGACGGCATTGGGAGAGTCTGCAGATCTGATGCCAACAGCCTTCCTGCTGGAGAGAGCGAGGCAAAATGGCACACCTCCAGTGGTGTGCTTGGCTTTTCTTCCCAAAACCACACTCTCAAGCGATGCTGTGAGTGGTATAGAATAATAACTTGGCCATGCCCACACAGCACATGCTCCGCCCCCTCTTTGCAACCAGGAAATGTAGTCTCATGTGGATTGTGGCAGACGACTTGACCAAAAAGCCAAAAAAATTCTGTAGGATTTTGGTTTGAGGCACTACAAGGTTTTGCTTGCTATACATTATACCCTGATGGAAAAACAGATTCAAGTAGAAGTTTGGGCATTCCAAGAATCGGAAAGAATCACAGGCCCAAATAGCATGATTGTACACCCCCAGTACAAAATGCGATGAGGACTGAAATTCTTCCAGATGATGTCTCTCCCAAAACATTAACTACAGGGAAAATGGACTTGTTAACACCAACAGATTGCATGGTATGACCTGTTAATCTAATGTAAATGTGAACATTCATATAATAACCTCTGACAATGCAGTATGGTCCTGTAGCCCAACTTCTCCCGTTATTCTACATCCTCTGTTAATATCATATTCTTGAGTTCTTGTTATGGATCAAGTGGGAGCTTCATACAAGCCCTGCCTTAGGCTCAGATTTTTGGCAGCAGCCTAAATTTAGGTGGCCTGCACCTAAACTGCTCCAGCTTGCAAGTTCTTAAGGATGGCTGATTTGGTTTATTATAAAATGAGTTATTTATTGAATAGATAGGAGATCAACTGACAAAAGGCCTTAAACAGAGTTACTTACCACACAGTATAAAACAAAAGAACTACTAGTAGATTACATAAAACAGTGCACAGTATCCAGGTACCTATATTATAGCTAGCAAAGAAATAGTATAGATTAGGAGTCTATGTAACATACCACCAAATTGACAATAGTGTACACAGAGCCCTTTCACTCAACCCTCAAAGGAGTAACCACAAAGCAGGCATCCCCAGTTTGGAGAGACACACCCACACATTTCTAGGGAATGTGAAGATTTCTGCTTTGTGAAAGTGTGGCTAGCACAGGTCTTTCCCATGAGAATTTTTCTTGTGTTTTATAAACAAAGATAAAGTTTGGATGTTATTAAAAACAGTGTCTCGAGATTTGGACAGTTCAGGCCTGGCCAATCAGGCCTAAGGGGAGGTTTTTGACTGACCAATCTGAGCGACCTCTGAAAAATCTATATAAGTTGGAATCAAATAATAAAATCGCTCTTTTCTATGCCACGCTTAGAATCTGGGTCTTTTTCTCTGCTAGTGGCTCAACAGCGACAGTGAAAGTTTGGTGTAGCTTTTTGTCTTGGTTTGAAAGACAGGTGTGTGCTAAGAGAGGTTGAACCCTCCCTTAGGACAGAGAATGTGATTTCCCCTCCCTCCGAATTATTTTAATTTTTAAATCAAGGGACTTTCAGGCAAAGGTATGGGAAAAGGAATAACAGTTCTTTACTAGTATCTATAAACAAGCAATAACAATAATAGCAACCACAAATAGAACCAGAAACCAATAGCAGATGACTTTTTGAGCTGGTGAGCACTTTCCTGCATGGTGTAATCACAGTCGCAAGCAGCTCCCGGTTGGGCAGGGCAGGTGCGATGACTGCCGAGCGGCTGCAGGTGGCGCTGTGGCGCTGCGGTGCAGGGTCAGGTCAGCTTCATGCAGCTGGTAATGGCGGGCGGGCTGAGAAGCAGGCAGGGCAGCTCGGTGCAGCAAAAATGGGGCAGCAGGGGCAAGCAAGCAAGCGAGGCAGCAAGGACTCTGCAGTCACGGCAGACGCCGCTGTCTCGTGCAGCAAAAGCGGGGCGGGCGGCAGGGACAGCTGGACTCCCCGGCAGCTGCTGCGAGGAACGCAGCCGGGAAAAAAACATGCACTCCCAATGGGAAAGAGGTTAAATCAAAGCTCACCCAGCCAGGAGGAGAAGACAGAGCACAGTTGGATCTCCTGCAGTCGCAGCCAGAAGCAAAGAGCAGTCTCTCCTCCCGGTGTCCGACGACGAGAGTGCCAGTTCCAACAGCCGGCTCCTTCCTTCCCCTGACCCGCCCAGCACACCCTTTTGTCTCTTACAAAAGACTTGATGGCTCTAATCACCCAGATATTTGTTGCTTAGTAACAGGGATGGAGAAAAATTCTAATGCCTCCCAACCTCTGACACTTTTATAGTTTGCAAAGTGGAGTGTCTGTCAGTCAGAAATTCCAGCTTATCTTTCCACATCTGCTTCTACAGCAAGATGTTTATGGTCAGCTGGGAGTGGTAGTCCCGTGGTGTCGAAATAACTCACTACAAGACAAGCTATCCTGATTGAGTTACTTCACCAATTAGCAAACTCATGTGAGGGGTGAGATGCCCTGAGTTATTTCATCAGCTAACAAGCAACAGAGAAGCTCTCTTGTGGCAGGGAGAGATGCCCTGCTACATTCTACCCCTTGACTGCAGTCACTCACTTTACCTCATGAAGTGGTAATGCAACCTTTTGCCTCCATGCCATAAAAGTGTCCACTGTGTATGTGTACACTATCACTGTGGTTTGATACACATTTGTCATGGTTTAACCCTGGACAAATGCCAGGAACCTACAATATCTGCTCTCTCTGCTCTCCCCTGCCACAGCTGGGCAGAGGAGAAGAAAAATGTTAACACACAAAAGGCTCATGAGTTGAGATAAGGAACCGGAAGAAGATGCACTGAGGGCAAAACAGACTGAAACCTAAAGCTGCAAAGTCATTTATTGCTAACAGAGTCAGAGGAGGATAAATGCGAAGTAAAATAAAGCCATCAAAGACACCGTTTCTCCTCTCACTCCCCTCCCTCCTCCCCACCAGCAGCACAAGGGGACAGGGTATGGGGGTTTGGTCAGTCCATCACCAAGATCTTCTGCTGCTCAGGGAGAGGAGGCGTCCTCTGTGTTGCCATGGGGTCCTTCCCATGGCAAACAGCTCCCCGTGAACTCCTCCAGCGTGGGTCCAAATCTCACGAGCAGCAGCCCATCTGAACCTGTGAAAATGTAAGCCTCCTCCCATGGGCAGACAGTACTGCCAAAACTGCTGCTATGTGGGCCCCTCATCCACGGGGTGCAGACCTCCAAGGCCAGGCTGTTCCATCTTGGGAGCAAGGCCTCTCTCCCCACTGAGACTCCCTTTGGATCACAGCCTCCTCCAGGCATCCACCCGCTCCGGCATGGGCACCTCCCCATGGGCTGACAGTGGATTTCTGCATTCCCTATGGACCCCATGGGCTGCAGGGGGACAACTGGTTTCACCATGGTCCTCACCACGGCAAGCAGAGGATTATTGGCTCTGGTGCCAGGAGCACCTCCACCCCCACCTTCTCCACTGACCTTGGTATCTCCATGTTGTTTTCCCCTCACATATTCTCACCTCCTCCTCCTTCTCTGGCTAAAAAGAAGTGCGTGCTTACATGGTTTTGATTTCTACTTAAATATGTTATCACAGAGGCATTACTAACATCTTTAACTGGCCCAGGCTTGGCCAGCAGCATGTGCATCGTCTTCAGAGCCATCAGAGATTGGCTCTGCTGGACATGGTGAAAACTTCCAGAACCTTCACACAGGACACACAGGAGCCATCTTTGCACCCCCCTCCCACCAAAAACTGGGCTAAGCAAAACCAACACAACATTGATCTCCTAAGCCTTACTATTTCCTTAAAAATGTTTTACCTTTATCATTGATTTTGATAAGTACATGCTGTAGCTTCAGTTTATGTATTTCCAAAATTGTTGGTATTTTCATGTATTTAAATTATGTAACACACACACACACACACATATATATAAAGATCACTGATAAAAAAAAGTTATAATGACAAGTTATAACATTAAATCCAGAGTGTTCATGGTAGTTGGGGACAATTCAAACAAGTCACTTTATTTGTGTTGTTACTAGTCTGTGTAGATCAGGATGTTCCCCACCCCTTGAGTCTTAAAATCATAGAAGGATCAAATGTAAATCAGGAATAAGAAAAGTTCATGGAGGTAGTCTTTTGGTTGCAGTGATTGGAGGAGTTCAATAGATGGTCAGCAACTCCCTTCACTTCCATTAACGCATCTTAGTCCGCTGTTCTTCAGTGAAGTTCAGCATTTCAAATATTCTTGCTCAACATATCAAGTGTTAGACAATTCTATAACAACCTGAACAAATATACATGTACTATGTAATAGTCTGGTTGTCTCAGAGAAATCAAAGATGTAATGAAACTCAAATTGTTTCTACCTACTCAGCATATTATTCCAGTCAGGAATTTTATGCCTTACCCTGAGGAGGCAGGAAGGGGTATATGATTTAAGTTACATTCAGGGAGGGATCTTTTCCACCCACTATGAAAACCAGAGTGAAGATACAAGCATTCTAAAGCAATACTTACAGAAAACTATAAAACATATACAAATATTAATCAAAACAATTAAAATCTATTAGATTATCTTGTACCTTAACAATACTAAAGAAGATTTTTAATACTATGTAAACAAACTTAAAAATTATAGTCATCCATCCTTCTGGGACCCTTTAGAGAAAATGTTTGTCAGATTGTCGGGGTTTGACCCTGACTAAATGCCAGGCACTCCGGCTGTCTCCTGCTGCAGATGTGCAAGAGAGGGGAAAGAAAAAAACTGTAAAAACACAACCCAATCTCATGAGTTAAGTGAGATAGGACACTGGTAGGAGGACACATGGAAGAAAGGGCAAACAGGCTCTAAACTTAAAGTTGCAAAGTGATTTAATTACCTAACCGAGTCGGAGGATAAATGAGAGGCAAAAATAAAATTTTCATACACTATTTTGTTCACTCACCCCCCTCCCTCTTACGAACCCATTTTTTATTCACCCCCTTTCCTCTTTTTAACCAACAGCTCAGGTAGGGGGGCAGGGTGTGGGGTATTTTCTTAGTCCATAGAGCAGGTCCATAAATCTATTCATCACCACAATTCTTCTACTACAAATACTCTTTATCTCTACTTATCTCTGTCTCTCTCCAGGCAGTTTCTCTGCTCTCACCCCCTCCCTCTTAAGAAGCAGTCTCTCCGCTCACTCCCCCTTCCCTCTTTCCAAACCAACAGCACGGGCAGGGGGCAAGGCAAGGGGTTTGTTCTCTGGTCAGTCCATCAGGGAGAGGGGTCCTCTACTTAGCCACGGGGTCCCTCCCACGAGAGACAGTCCTCTGGGAACTTCTTTGGCATGGGTCCAATCTCAAAAGCAACATCCCGCCCAAATTCTGCAGCAACATGAGTTTTTGTCCATAAGGTGCAGACTCTCCTGAGCCGAGGCCAGGCTGCTTCCATCCCAGGAGCAAGGCCTTTCTCTCCCTTGCAAGGCCTTTGCAGTTTTAACTCTTTATAGGAGACTCCAACTGGTTCACAGCTTCCTCCAGGCATCCACCTGCTCCTCTGGCATGGGCTGTGGGTGGATTTCTGCACGTCCATGGACTCCATGGGCTGCAGGGGGAACCTCCTGCTCCCCCCATGGTCTTCACCACAGCTAGCAGAGGGTTTTCAGCTCTGGCGCCTGGAGCATCTCCTCCCCCACCTTCTCCACTGACCTTGGTGTCTCCATGTTGTTCTCCCTTCACATATTTTTACCTCCACCTCCTCCTCCTCCTCCTCTAACTACAAAGAAGTGCGTAACTACCTTGTTTTGATTTTTTCTTAAATATGTTTTCACAGAGGCGTAACTAGCACCTCTAATTGGCCCACATTTGGCCGGCAGCATGTCCATCACCTTCAGAGCTATCAGAGATTGGCTCTGCTGCACTTGATGAAAAACTTCCAGAACTTTCACTCAGGACACACAGGAGCCATACTTGTGCCACTCCCCGCCCCTCAGACACTTCCCCAAGCCCACCACAACAGCTTCTGAGGGGTTTAAATTTCTCTTAGATGTTAAAGATGCCTTGCTGATGTTTTGGGCCAATCAAAACTGCCACACAGATTTATACATATTGTTATATCCAACATTGCAAATTTGGAATAGAATACGTATACTAGCCATTAATGTTAGAACTACAATAATTACGCCAATCAATTTTCTTATGGTCACATTTAAATTTGGAATTCTTGAGGTTATCCAATCAAATATATCTTCCCCTTGATTTTTGTATTTTATGAAAGATTTTGGCATTCTTTCCAATTTCTTCCAAATTAGTCTGTATTCTCAGAGTCTGATCTAAGTATTCACAGCAACTGGTGTTGATAACTGTGCACACACCGCCTTTGGATGCCAAAAGCAAATCCAAAGCCATTCGATTTTTTTTTAACTACCTTTGAAAGCCTTGTAACTTCTTGTTGCAAGACACTGATTGCATCATCAGGCTTTGTGGATTTATGGAGATTTGGGCTGTCTTTCCTTCCAGAAAGAGCATCACTCCAGCTGGAAGAAGACAATTAGAAAATATGCTTGGTGTCAGAATTCCCATCATCCGAATGCTTTCATGAAATGAGTGGGAAACTGAAAACAAATCCAGCAGTTGCTGCAGTTTGTTATCAGTGTCACAGTTTGCATAAGCTTTAGGTGTGAATTTCTCTTCCAAGGGTCAGGTATGTGTGTTATATAAGAAAGACCCTTAGGAAAAAGCAACATTGCTTTCTTTTCTTTTCTTTTACAATTGTTAGTTGCAATGTTTTGCTGGGATGGCTGACTAATCCAGGTGTGAACAGCCATGCTAAAATATTGAAAACATTGACCTGTAAACATAAAATGCAAAACATATAATAATTGTTATTTTAGAGTTTCTGGTTTTGTTCACAGAATCACAGAATCACCGAATCACAGAATCACCAGGTTGGAAGAGACCTTCAAGATCACCGAGTCCAACCCATGCACTAACAACACCTCATCTAAACCATGGCACTGAGTGCCACATCCAATCTTTTTTTAAACACATCCAGGGATGGTGACTCCACCACCTCCCTGGGCAGACGATTCCAGAACTTTATCACTCTTTCAGTAAAAAACTTTTTCCTAACATCCAACTTAAATTCCCCTTGGCGCAGCTTGAGACTGTGTCCTCTTGTTCTGTCAGTTGTTGCCTGGAAAAAGACACTAACCTCCACCTGACTACAACCACCTTTCATGTAGTTGTAGAGAGTGATAAGGTCTCCTCTTAGTCTTCTTTTCTCCAGGCTAAACAACCCCAGCTCCCTCAGTCATTCCTCATATGGCTTATGTTCCAAGCCCTTCACCAGCCTCATCACCCTCCTTTGGACACGTTTGAGTGTCTCAACATCCTTCTTGAACTGAGGAGCCCAGAACTGGATGTTGTACTCGGGGTGCGGCCTCACTGGTGCCAAGTACAGGGGAAGAATGACTTCCCTGGTCCTGCTGGCCACACTATTTCTAATACAGGCCAGGATGCTGTTGGCCTTCTTGGCCACCGGGACACACTGCTGGCTCATATTTAGTTGGCTGTCGACCAGTACACCCAGGTCCCTTTCTGCCTGGGCACTGTCCAGCCAAACTGTCTGTGGCTAGCACAGGTTCTTCCCGTGGGAACATTTTGCTATATTTCATAAACAAGATAAAGTTTGGATGTTTTGCAAACAGTTTCTCCGGATTGAGTCAGTTCGGGCTTGGCCAATTGGGCCTAGGGGGAGGTCTCGGGCTGACCAATCTGGGGCACTTCTGTAGACTCTATATATATGGAATTCAAAACAATAAAGTTCCTTTTCTCCTCTCTTTCCTTGTCTGAGAACTTGGGTCAGTCCTCAGCTAGCCGCTCAACAGCGACAACTGTCCCCACCCTATAGTGTTGCAGAGGGTTATTATGGCCGAAATGTGGGACTCGACACTTGAACTTGTTGAACCTCATCTTATTGGACTCTGCCCATCTATCCAGTCGTTCCAGTTCTTAACCTGGTGAAGAGTGCACCAGTCCAAGCCATGAGCTGCCAGCTTTTCCAGGAGTTTACTGTGGGAAACAGTGTCAAAGGCCTAGCTGAAGTCCAAATAACCAACATCCACAGCCTTTCCCGCATCCACCGGGCAGGTCATCTGGTCATAAAAGGAGATCAGGTTGGTCAAACATGGCCTACCCCTCTTAAACCCATGCTGGCTGGGTCTAATCCCCCGGACATCCTGTAAGTGTTGTGTGAGGGCACTCAAAATAAACCGTTCCATGACCTTACCGGGTACCAAGGTTAGATTGACTGGCCTATAATTTCCAGGATCCTCCTTCCTACCCTTCTTGTAAATGGGCGTCACATTGGCCAGCTTCCAGTCATCTGGAACCTCACCAGTGAGCCAGGACTGTTGATAAACGATGGAGAGCGGCTTCGCAAGCTCATCTGCCAGCTCCCTCGTCACCCGGGGATGGATCCCATCTGGTCCCATAGATTTATGAATATCCAAGGGCCTCAGTAGTTCTCTGACTGCTTCCTCCTGGATAACAGGGGGACCATCCTGCTCCCTGACATCACCTACCGGTGCGGGAAGACAGTTGTCCTGAGGACAAACCGTCTTTCTGATAAAGACTGAGGCAAAGAAGGCAGTAAACGCCTCTGCGTTCTTCCCCTCTGCGGTCACTAAATTCCCTTCCGCATCCAGTAGAAAACCGAGATGGTCCTTACCCTTCCTTTTGCCATTAATATATTTGTAAAAACATTTTTTATTATCCTTCGCAAAAGTTGCCAAATTAAGTTCTAACTGAGCTTTGGCCTCTCTATTTTTTTTCCTACATGTCCTAACAACCCCCTTAAATATTTCCTGAGATACCTGACCCTCCTTCCAAAGATGATACATCCTCTTTTTATTCCTTAGTTCCTTCATAAGCTCCTTATCCATCCAGGCTGGACATTTACCTTGTCAATGCATCTTTCAGCACACAGGAACAGTCTGTTCCTGTGCCCTCAAGAACTCTGTTTTGAAGCATGCCTGCCCTTCCTGAACTTCTTTGTTTTTAAGGGCTGCTTCCTGAGGAACTCTCCAAATAAGTCTCCTTAATAGGCCAAAGTCTGCCCTCCAGAAGTCTGGTGTGAAACTTTTATTGATGCCCCTACTGATTTCACCAAATATTGAAAACTCTATAATTTCGTGATCACTATGCCCTAGATGACCTCCAACCACCACATCTCCCACCGGCCCTTCTCTATTAGCAAACAGCAGATCTAGTGTAGTCCATCTGGCTCCACCAGGACAGATGCCATGAAAATTGCCCCATAATCAAAAAACCCAAAATTCTGTCGATGACACCAACCCTTGAGCCACTTGTGGATAATTTGGGCTCTCCTGTTCCTTTCATCGTTTGTCTCTGCCACTGAAGGGACTGAGCAAAACACTATTTGTGCTCCTGCCCTATCGACCACTCGATCTGGTGCCCTAAAATCCCTTTTAATTGCCCTAGTGTTCTTCTTTTCAATCTCATCACTACCAGCCTGGAGTATCAACAATGGCTAATAATCGGAGGACTGAATCAGCCCAGGGAATCTCTAGGTAATATCCTATACCTCGGCCCCGGGGAGGCAACTGACCTCCCCGTGGGATGGGTCCCATTGACACACGGGGCCCTCTATTCCCCTCAGCTTACCACGACTACCCTTCTTTTCTTTATAATACTAGAGGTAATGATCCGTCCAACAGGCTGTTGCAGTGGATTGGCTCCGCAAAACTCCCTGCCTTTATCCAATTTATGATTTATGTTCCAGAATGTTCCCCCAGCAAAACATTCCATTGGTTCAAAGCTCTGTACCATCCCTTGCAATATGGTCATTGGTTTGCACCCCTGTCCTTCTCCCTCGGACCTTCCCTGGTTGGCCCTCTGGGGCTGGACACACCCCGTCTCCTCCCCCTTTTAACGTTGTGCAGCCTCCTGTTCTGGGCTTTTGCGTTCCGGATTCCGGCCGCCCCAATACCGACCCCTGTTCTCCGCCCTGCCTGCCTCCCCTGCAATCCTACAATAAACCTGCTGGAATCCCAAGCGCAGAAGCCTACGCCTCTTTTGTTTCTACCGCTTTCCCAACACGCTACCGTTCCCCTGGGTGCGGCACCCCCCCGTGTGCGTCACAGCCGCGGCGCGCCCAGTCTGTGTTCAGCACGACAGACCTCCTTTCATTGCTGCTTTTGGCGGTTGGCAGCTTTTCGGAGGGCAAAGCAGCAACAGGCAAAGTCAAATTAGAATTGGGAGGCTCACTGGGCAGATTATTTTCTTCTATGTCATCTGTCTGACCCTCCTCATCCAGGGCCTCATACCTATTCTGGAGTGGCACCTATGTAGGCGATGGGGGTCAGGAGGAATTTTTATTACCTCCCCAAATAGGAACCCATTTCCACTCTCCTTCATCCACCAGGTGTCCTCCTATTGCCTGACGGTAGGAGGCATGGGAGTCCTCTGACTCCTGGAGGGCTTCTCTCAAGGATGGAAGGTTGAAACTCCACCAGTCTATTTCCCTTTCACTTTCTCCTTAAGCTCAGCCACCAGAGAAAGGAGGTCATTCACCTGTTCACACCTCAGACAGGCATCTTTTACAACATGCCCTGGTACTACTGACAAGCTCAAACACTCCTCACAGGAAGGGGTCTGGACAGACACATCCTTCTTGGAGAGTTCTGTTTGGCTAGGTACACTTTTACTAGCTATAGCTTTTGATTGTGTAAAGACCATCATTGAAAGAAAAAAACCAACAAAAACCCAACCAACCAACCAACCTCAACACTAAAACAAACTAAAAACCCCACTAGCAGGAGGATACCTGCAACCCTGCCTGCTTGCCCTGCCTGCGCAAACTGCTGTGCAAACTGCTGTGCCATGCCCTCAGAGACGTGCCACACTCCCGTTTGCCTGCTCCTGTTCGCCACGCTCCCTAGAGCCCTCTTTTAATCACACCGCAGCTGGCTGGAGGAAACCCCACCTGACACCTGCGTGGGAGAGAAGCACCCACCTGCTCAGCCCTTGTTTAATCACACCACTGCTGGCCAGAGGAAACGGCTTTCAGCTACCACAGAGTCATTGGTTACTGTGTTGTCCAGTATGGTTCCTCGGTGTCCGGAGTGGCCTTTATTTGCTTATAGGAATTCAGGAGTTTCCTTCAGTAGCCTTCATGGACGTGTACGTAGTCAACACTCCTTCCCACTGCTGCTTGAGCAGCTCCTTGCCTCATGTCCAGATACACACCTAGTCTTTTGTCTAGTGAGGATATACTTAAACATCCAAGGTTATTAGAGAAACTAAAACAACAGAACTTATGAACCATTCACCAAATCGATACCAATGTTGTGGATCAATTTTTATCTTTCTGATCTTTGTCAGATGATGCAACTTGTTGTTCCAATAAGTCTGTAAAACTTGGTTATTTGCATGAGTTTTGACCCATCCTATGTGGATTTGTTGGGATTGAGCCTGTAACAACAATCATTTCCAGTCTTCCTTCAGCCAAACCTCTTTTCCATTCACTTATCAATCTAACACTTTCCATTGACACAACCACTGTGTGGCACCAGCCCAGAGTGCATAAGAATCCACATACACCATCCTTGCTTCCTCCTTTACTGCCAGCAATACAGCTTTCAACTCTCCCACCTGTGCACTTCCCATCCCTTCTTCTACTACCTCCACTCCTGTTTCAATGTTAAGAGCAACTGCTCTGTACTTCCATTTACCATCAATGCATTTGGCTGAGCCATCATTGAATCAGACATCCTTAACTTCAGAGTCTGAAGTGAATGCAGAAGCATCCAGTATAGGAGTAGGTTTATATGGCCATTGTAAAGCTAATGTCTGGAGTCACAGTAATCTGTAACTTTGTAGGTTTTGTTGGTCTTTTAGTGAAATCCATTTGATTTCTGACTCTTAAGGTATATGCATCATTAATGTGTACAAGGGTCTTGCTATTATAGAAAATCCAGGAACATGATCTTTTTTTTAAAGTTCCCTTTTAGTAGTGGGGGTATCTATAGTATCTAATTTTGTAATTGGTCTGCTACCCACCGGTTCCAGGCATTTCACCTCCTTAGAGGGATCTTGGTACTTAGCTGAAGGCAGCTAACATGTAAACTGTCATCTATTTATGTGCAGGTGCCTGCAGTGTGGCAGTGAGGTTTGCAATATTTGGGACAGCTGCAGTGAATGGTCCCATGTTAGCATTAAGCCTTCGATAATCAATTGATAAATGCCAGCTCCTGTCTGCTTTTCTCACCAGCCAAACAAGAGAATTGTAAGCAGAATGCATCCTAAATATAGTGCCTTTTGTTCTAAATTTTTGATTACATTAAAATGGATTTTAGCAGTGTAACAGATAATACATTCTTCATTAAAGCTAGTTAAACAATTACAATTTTTATTTTTTAAAACTTAAGTTCAGTTTTTTGGCTTCTGTAGAAGTAATCAAAGAGATTTTAAGCTACAGTGTCAATTATGAATTTCAAAGGTTGTCTTTCCACTCCTACAGCCAGATAAGTATTGGGGTTATCCTTATCAGAAGTCTATTAAAATGCAGGAATGCATCGGGCAAGGCCCAAAGTTCACCCAGTGCTTAGGTGTTTTTTTCCCCTCCTGCTGTGTTGCAAAGGAATTGGGAGCAGGGTTTTTTTCTCTGTGAAATGTTTGGGTTTAAATTTGCTCCCTGCGCGCCCCCCCCCCCGGAAGGCAGCTCTTGGTATTCCCAAAGGCAAGGCAGTTCTCCCTAGTTCATTTCTCTCAGGTGGGTTATGTTTAACAGTTCTCACCTGTTTTTAGGGGGTTTCTGCATTTTAGTACTTGAGCTTCTTTTGTGATATTTCCAGCCCATTTCTCTCATGTGGTTAACTACATCATGTAGGAGTTTTCCCCATGTAGGGATTAGTCTCCTCGGGGTTTGTGGGCCGTGTAAAGCTTCATTATGCATTGCATCTCATTTGATTTCATCTCGTCTCCCCACCAAATAACTTTTTTGCATAGTTGGAGTTCCTCTCAGCAAAGGTCTTAATATATTAAGATTCACTTCTGCAGAGATTGGAATATCTCCATCTGCACGTTTGTGCTTTGCCAGCAAACAGGCGACTTTTGTAACAGCAGCAGAAATGTCAGTAACTGACTGCATAGGGATCGAGGTAGGTTCCCCTCTCTCCATAATATTTATCCCTCCTGCCCAATATGCAGTTCTGCTGGTTATTTAATGGGGTTCATCTGGAGGGTCTAGTCTGAGGTGCAAAAGGACATCCTCACCCCAGAACCCGAAACTCTCCCCATTATCCAATAATATCCCATTTCCCCCAGTGAGACAAACTCTCCACAGATATTTAGTTTCTGTCTCCCCTGCCCTTCATCCATATTTTTCTTGAAGGTTTGGCAATTGCAGGGAATCCCAGGGAGAAACCAACCTGGTCCTTTTCCTAGGAGCCAACATGTTGCTGAACATGATCTTGTTTAAGTTTAAAAAGCTATTTAAGAACATCACCCAGAGATCTGTCTCAAGGCTGGATAGCTATGAGTGGCAGGGTGTGTGGGACAGTCCAGGCAAGTGCCTAGGACAATGGGTACCTCCACTGCTTTGGAACATCCCCCTGAACAAGTACAGAATCTGAAAAAACCCCAGTAAAATATTTGGGAAAAGTGTCCTGTCACCCTGGCAATTCCAGAAAGACACAAATCATTGCAATGTGCAGGGGCCTGGCTCAGGCCTATCAAGTTCTCTTCAACACTACTCAGTACCCTCTAGAGGAAAATAAGGTCTCTGGATCTGACGACAACATGACAGGCACTGAAGCTGCTCCAACACTGGCAACAGACACTGCAGCAGAGAGAACCAACCAGTACCAGTAGCAGTTGCCCGTGTTGTGAGAGACTGGAAGGACTGTTGGCTCAAAACATTTCAGGCACATGTGTGGGGGAAGGGGCAGGTCAGGCCTTGCCCTGGGGAGGCAATGCTCTGCTCCACACACCCCACCCCCTAGAGCCTCTATCCCAGCCCCACAGTGGCCACCAATCACTGGCACACTGTCTTGGTTTGAAAGACAGGTGCCTGCCAGGGAAGGCAGGGACCTCCCTTGGAATGGAAAATATGACCCCCCCTTCCCTCCAAATTATTATAACTTTGAAATTATGGGGCTTTCAGGCAAAGATATGGGAAAAGGAATAACAGTTCTTTACTAGAATACGTATATATATATAGATAAAACGAGGCAAACAAACAACAACAACAGCAGCTACAAAAAACAGAAAAAAACCAGAGACATCCTTCTCTTGGCTGTCAAGCACTTTCCCCTTTGGTGTAGTTATGACCACAGCCGGCAGGGGCACTGTTGGCTCCTGGCCAGGCAGGGCAGTTGCAATGATTCCCCTGTGGCTGCAGGGTGCTCTGTGGCGCAAGCTCAGCCACCTCTCCATGTGGTTAATGGCGACTCAGCCAGCAGAAGAGATAGAAAAGGGCTTCCTTTATTAACTCACGGAGGACAGCCTGTCCCGGTGCCCCCTGCGGATGGCAAAATGGACTGTAGCAGGAACCTCAGAGCATCAGGCTGGAGCAGCAGAGGCGAGCACACCCAGGGTGGTAAACACAGTGTAGCAAAAACTCCAGAGCCATGCCAGGAGCCACGGGGTGTCCAGGCAGGCATGGGGTGTTGGGTTAAAGTGTAGCAAAAAACCCGAAGCAGCAGCAGAAAACAGTGGGGCTGGGCAGCGACAGCTGGGCTTCTGCAAGCAGCCGGGAGATGCTCCCTCTAGGGCACCTGAGCAGATGGTGAGGGTCCTTTCCAGTGAGATCGTGTGTTGAAAAGGTCCCAGTTCAATGGCTGCTCTTATGAGCAAAGGGTCACCCATGGTAGGAGAAGCAGTACAGGACAGAACTCTGTGGTGGCAGCGAATTCTCCCTGCAGCAACAGCAGCCTGGCACCAAGACTATGACCATCTCACCTCCAATCCCCAGAGCGAGAGAGAGCTAGGAGCTGAGCCCAGCCCCTCACCCCCCAGCTAAAAATCTCATGGTATCTCTGCACTTTCCAAGAAAAAGCCCCCGCAGCTAAAAGACTGCAGCCAGCTGCACCCCTTCCCCCCATCTTGGCCACATCCTTTGTCTCTCTTAAGTATCTGTTGCTCCCATCTCTTAGGCAACAAATGGGAGAAAATTCCCTGAGAGAAAGAAAAAAAAGAAATATCCTAACCTCCAACACACACCAGAGGCAATTCTCCACACTCCTCCTCTGTAACCCCTAATCCAGCTCCTGAGTGGCTATCAGACTGGAAGTCCCACCTGGAGGACGGGCCAAGGAAAGCCAAAGGGTACTTAAGCCAGAGCATGAGGTGAGCACATTGTCTTGACCTTACCTCCCTGAGATTTTATATAAGCTGAGACGCTGCTGGAACCAGGAGTGGTAGCTATATTCATTCTTTTCAATAACTCTTCTCTCTTTATCTTTCTTCTCCTAATTTCTTCTTCTAAAAGTCTGAGTAACTTAATTTTGGATGGGTTGGAGTTTTCTAAATTGAATGGGCTAAGAGCTTGCTAAGTTAATGCTTTGTGAAATGCTTTATGTTGATTAAATGTTGCTCTAAACTTTTGCCAAACTTCACTCATTTTCTGAAGTTTGTCAGTAAAGTTTTTTTTGTTTTGACATCTTGGGGAATATCTTGTCGATATTTTCTCCCATGTGTCTGACTCAGGGTACATAACAGAATCTTAAGCCCTTTTATGAGACTTGTTGAGTGAGATCTGGGGCCTTAAACCTGTACACAAGAAGAAATGGACACAAAAGACATCTCGTTTAGCAAAGAAAGTCAAAGCAGGGCCATCACAGGAACAGGAGGAAGAGACAGAACAAGACCAAGAGGTAACCACTTGGTCCTTATCCCTGAGTGAGTGACAAGATATATGAAAAGATTTCAGCTGTCATCAAGGTGAGCACATTATCACCTGTCTGCTTCTATGCTGGGATAACAGGACTAAAAGTTTGGAATTAGAGGGTAGGGAAGCCAAGCAGCTGAGATCACTTTCCAGGGAGACAGGCATTGACAAGGCAATTTGAAGAGAGACACGAGTCCTTACTGTCTGGAGGCAACTCCTGTCAAGCATGAAGGAAAGGTATCCCTTTAAGGATGATGCTATATATCACTCAGGCAAGTGGACTGCAGTAGAGAAAGGTATCCAGTACCCGAGGGAATTAGTCATGCTAGAGATGATTTATTTTTACCTAAACAATGCACAGTTACCCACAAAGTCCAACGCACAGGACCCATGTGTCGCTGTTGAGCCGCTAGCAGAGAAGGAAAGCCCCGATTCTCAGCGTGGCATAGAAAAAAGTACTTTATTGTTTGAATCAAACATATATATAGAGTTTTCAAAGGTCACCCAGATTGGTCAGTCAGAAACCTCCCCCTAGGCTTGATTGGCCAGGCCTGCACTGTCCAAATCTCGAGACACTGTTTTTAATAACATCCAAACTTTATCTTTGTTTATAAAACACAAAAAGGATTCTCATGGGAAAGACCTGTGCTAGCCACACCCATGTGGTGGATATTTTTATGGAGTGCACCATTATTGCACACCAACCCACTGGAAACAATAAACTGGAAAGATGCCACATCAAAAACAGTGGATGAGTTAGTCTGGCAGCTCTAGGAATATAAAGATAATGTCTCTTCCTCATCTCAGCTCTTGAAAAACTGTCTGAAAAGCTTGAAAAACTGTTCCAGGAGTTCCTATTCCCCACCAGTGGGGGCCTGTATCTTGGCTATTAACAGTAAGCATTCTTTTCCTGAAGAGGGATATTGAAGGTACATATCACAGGGTACCCTGTGGCTTTACCTGCAAGACCACAGAGAGGACATAAGGAAGCAAGATGGAAAACCGACCTCAATCCTAGAGGCATGTGTACAGGAATTGCAAGAAAAACCAATCACAAATGGGGGTTCTTCCAGGAAAGCTGCTGCTGCTCCAGTCTCCAATGGGCACTTTTCTAGGAAGAGTGGAAGGGGTGATCCTACTCCTTGTCTTGGTGTGATTTTATGATGATACTCTATTCCTGATCATCTGCTCTATGCCCAGAAAATGGTTCCTGTAACTTCAGGGTGGGTGTGGCAGGATGTGTCCCCCCCCCCTTCCCCTCTCTCCTTCTGCTCGATGGCGGAAGATAGATAACTCCGGTGGGGTCAACAGCCTGGCAGGGGTTATCTCTTAGTGCCCGAAAGTCTAAGACCTCTAACCTTAATTCATATTTTGGAATGAAGAGAGGATGTGAAAAGAGAAACAAAACTATACTTGCTGACCAAGCAAAGTACACTTTTATCCTATAAAAATCTCATGGATTTCCACAAAGGTGGAAGCTTTTCTACATGGACACTGGAGCATGAGAAAAGCCTCTCCCCAGAGTCTGGATGCAACTCTGTGGTAACTACTTGCAGGATTGAGGGAGGATTCTGATGTATTCCAGCACCAAAATTGGATTTTGGTAAGATCATTGGTTTCCTAAATTGTATTCTTCTTTGCTAGCAATAATAACAACAATAATAGGTACCTTTTGCGTGCTGCATTTTAGCTATTTGTAGTTTTCCCATTTTGGGCAATATTTAATTTGTTTAGCTATTCATAGTTTTCCTATTTTGGGTAATATATAAGTTGTTTAGCTATTCGTAGTTTTCCTATATTGTGTAGTATATAAGTTGTTTGGCTCCTTGTTCTGTTATCCCTTGTGTCTAGTAAACAGTAATCCATTTTATATTAGATCTAAATTGGCTGTCATTAAAAAACTTGTGAATGAGACTGGGTTTAGGGGGTGCTGGTCGCTCTAAATAGGTTAACTGCCAGTTGTCACAGGCCTAGGCAACCGGCAAAAATCTATCAACCCTCTGTCTCCATTCATAACAGTGGGTCCAGGGGGAGGGCGGGAGCCGTGAGGGGCTCTTGCGTGGGCTTTGTTCAAAGACTCACTCCGGTGTGTGCTCAGTTGTGGTGCAGGTGGGCGTTAATTTGTTGCTTAGCTAGCTTGATTTTTTGTTTGCTTAAGCAAGAAGTTTCCTTTTCCCTCTTCCCTGGACTGCAGCATCAACCCTTTGGCAGCTTTTGTTTTCTCTTGAACTGTTCAGCTTGGTTTTGGTCCAAGATCAGACCATCAGTGGGAGACAATCAACCACAATGTGCTGGTGATTTAGGGGGGACTAGAAGCTAGATAATAATCTTCCCGAACTGATTTAGAAGGCCAGAAGTTGGATAATGATTTACTAAGAACTGCTTGCTGAAGACAATGTATCATTTGCTTAATGATTTTGTGCCTACCTAGCAAAAGGGAGAATACAGAGAAGAAAGCCAAATAATTGAGAAAAATTACTGAGTGTGACTGAACATCCTGCTCTCAGACCCCAGAACTCACTCAAGTTAGTTCTTAGGTTTGGACTTGAACCAAGAACCAAGGGAGCATCGCCAAAGAGACGGGGTGAAGAGTTCATCCTGAGGAAGACTACTAACTCCGTCCCTCATTTATCTTTGGGACCCTGGCCCACAATTAATCTGTGGCACTGAGCTTGCACCAGCATATTTAAATGAACTTTGAACTCATTATAATATGAAGCGAGGATAGGTAATGAATATGTATAGGGGCTTTGTGTAACTTCATGCATATGTAACCTGTAACCTAATATAAACCTAGCGAAGCGCTGTCAAAGTGTGCATGCATTTGGAGGGGCTACCCCCCATGCACCCCAGCTGGAATAAACGCACACCTACTTCATAACTATTTGAGTTGTGGAGTTAATCCGTGCCTCATTTTGGCGACCCAGATGGACAAAGTTTGCCTGGCTGCAGGATCAACTGAGGGGCTGACATCCTAAGGCGCGCCCTGGGATTTTCCTGGAGGAGCTCCGCTCCTTGGCCGCTCGCTGCGGGGGCAAAAAAAGACCATCTGATACAGTGGAGAAATGGTATGTTGTTTTGGGTATGGGCAAGCCTGTAAGTCGTATATGCATGGCTAGGGCTGCTGATAAGTTGCAGAGAGACATCCCTGTGCTCAGCTTTGTCCCTGAGTGGGTGACACTTGCAAGCAGCTGGCTAGGGGGACCCAGGAATCGGTGGGGTAATTTGCTTTCCCTAGCTTGCATGCGGGGGGTGGGGGGGGGATCGCTGATCAATAGGGCGGCTGCTAGGGATTCTGGGGGTGGATCGAGTGAATCCCAAAAGAAACTAATTTGAACAGCTGCTAACACCGGTGCTGTGTTTGTGTGTGTGAGTGTGTGTATGAGATGCAGATTAAATAGTTTGAATTTGTGAACCAAGTGAGGGATTGGCTGATGAAGAGACTAAGCAAGTGGTTTATTAAAGTTAGAATGAATATTTGAGTATGGTTGGGAATTATTAGCTTTGGTATATTAGTGTTGGTTTTTGGAATTTTTTTGTAATTTGTTGTTGTGGTTGTAAAAAGTGTTTGTTGAGTTGTAATAAGTGTTTATTGTTGTGTTAGGGTAAGGGTATGCCATGTGTAGTTGTTTGAAATTGTTATAAAGCTTTGGGTGAGTGTATGCAGTTGACTGAAACTGTAGTGGCAAGTGAATAAAGGAAAACTTTACACCACGGACAACTAGAAGACACTGCCTTTTCCCCGGTGGGTATATCAAAGGAGCATAGCCCCCGGACATTTGGCTTTATGTGGATGTAGTGCAGCAGCTGCACCATGGCATGATTTATGGGTTTTAACACAGTGTCAGGTTTGCAGGCTTGCAGAATTAGGAGATATTATATTTCTACCAACCTGTTAGCGAACGACTGGGCAGGTTGTAAAGAAAATAAAAGTTGGAGCATTGTAAAAGTTTTGTGTGGACAAAAACAACAAGTCCCTTTTGTTAGCGGTGCAATTTTAAAAGAATATTGAGAATATTGAGTTAATTTACTTATTGCAAAAAACTTAAGAAAAAAAAAAAGGAGCATAAAAAGAGTGGCTTCTTTCTTTCTATTTTTTTCCTCCCTCTTAGCGATTTAACTTTAAGTATAGAGGACTTTGTTTCTTTAGTAATTTGACTTGGAGCGAGGAGAAAGATTTTGACTGTTTTTTCTTTTTTTCTCTCTCTCTCTCTCATAGCAGCTTGACTTTGAGTGAAATAAATGAGATGTCTGCCTGATGCCAAAAATACTTCTTTGCCCTGAATGTAAAAACAATTATTGTAAGGTTTGGGCATGATGTGAGTGAGCTGCTTGTCACAAAAAGTGGTATCATGTCTCTCATTTGAGATCAAAGTGGTGTCCAGCGTGTGAGGATTTTGAAATTCAAGCTCGACATAGAATAGCTAGAATAAAAAGCAGAGACCTTAACAAAAGAGACGCGCTTACTATTGTGACAGAGTGGTCAGAAACAGTTGTTATTGCCTTAATGTGTGGGAAGAGCCATTTAGTTCCTGAAACCTGATCAGTGAAGGAGGAAAATTGAGAAAAGACAGTAAGGATGTGTAAAAAGAGGTTTCTGTGGAAATGAGATAAAACCAAGAGAAGGAAGTAGATAAGATAGGGACTGGGCAAAGCCAAGAAGTTCCTTAAACTACTCCACTTGGCTGTGTTTTAGCACATTAGAAGGAAATTGTAGGGAACAGAGGTACAGAAGATAAAAGAACTCTTATCAAATTTTCAACTCAGTGGTGGCCTTTGTACAAGCTAGATGATGGAATTAGATGGCCCCATCGTGGGTCTTTAGAATATAACACCCTATTACAGTTAATGCTGTTTTTAAGGCAGGAAGGAAAATGGGGTGAGGTCTCTTATGTTGATATGTTTTCCTCCCTCCAAAATCACCCCGAATGGCAAAGAGATTGTGGAATTAGACCTCCCATCGACCCTATGGTACTAGCCCACGAAAAGGAAGACAAAAACAAAAGAGGAAATATTAAGAGGTGCTGCCTGTCTTGCAGCATGGGTCAAAGATGTATAAAATCAGATAAGGTTTACCAAAAAATGCAAGAACAGGATTTAACCAATCTGCTTAAGCCTCCTCCTAGGAGACAGGAAGAAGATGTGGACTCAGAAGGAACACTGACTCCAACTCCCTCTCGCCCAGATAGTCCTGTCACATGTCAGACCAGGAAACAGGCACTACAAGCCCCCTAAGGGAAGCAGTGGGACCAGAGGGAGAAGCAGTGCTGTGTCGCTGTTGAGCGGCTAGCTGAGGACTGACCCAAGTTCTCAGACAAGGAAAGAGAGGAGAAAAGGAACTTTATTGTTTTGAATTCCATATATATAGAGTCTACAGATGTGCCCCAGATTGGTCAGCCCGAGACCTCCCCCTAGGCCCAATTGGCCAAGCCCGAACTGACTCAATCCGGAGAAACTGTTTGCAAAACATCCAAACTTTATCTTGTTTATGAAATATAGCAAAATGTTCCCACGGGAAGAACCTGTGCTAGCCACAGCGCTGATTAAGGTACCTTTTTCTACAATCGACCTAGACGCATGGGAAAAAGCGGCCAAAAATTATCGAACTGTCGGAGGTTGGGGGCGTTGGAATTTTTTCTCCATCCCTGTTACTAAGTGTCTTGCATGGGAGACAGGAGTTTTATGTGGTTTTTTGCAGTTTGACAGACTTTAAGATAGCTAGTTCCCCAAGACTTAGTCCCGTTCGCAAGATTCTTTGATATCTGGCCGATTTGTCTAAAAATACCATTTATTTGACACAGAACATAACAAACATACAAACATAGAACAGATTGACACACATAAACACACAATGAGTACATGATTGCAACACTACAATAGTTAAAAATGCAATTATGGGGTAAAACCTTGCTTGAACTATAAAAATAGTTAAAAATGCAAGAAATGCTTGCTTGAGCTAGCTGAAATGCAAGTTAAGAAAGGTACCTATAAGTTAGCTGGAATAATACAATTTAGGAAACTCAAATGATCTTACCAAATCCAATTTGGAGCTGGAATACATTAAGATTTCCTCACTCAATCCCAGGGAAGTAACCACAGGGCTGCGTCCAACCCTGGGGAGAAGACCTTACTTCACGCTCCGATGTCCATGTAGAAAGGCTTCTACCTTTCTGAGATTTCGTGAGCTTTTTATAGGATAAAAGTGTGTATTTGTAGTCACTGAAAATTTCTCACATTCTCTCTACACTCTGCAGGGGAGTGTCTTTTCAGACTTTCAGTCGCCAGCACTAGATAGCTGTTGAATAGGCTATCAACCTAAGTTGAGCCATTCATTTCTTAGGACTGATCAGAGAGAGAAGGGGGAGGGGGAGAGGTCCTGCCACACTAAGCAACAAATATCTATGTGCTCAGAGCCATCAATTCTTTTGTAAGAGACAAAGCCTGTGGCTGGGTGGGGCAAGGGGAAGAGGCACGCTGGCCGCTGGGACCGGCACTCGTTCGTGGGACACCGGGAGGAAGCGACTGCTTTTGGCTTCTGGCTGCGACCGCGGGAGATCCAACTGTGCTCTGCCTTCTCCTTCTGGCTGGGTGAGCTTTTGGCTGGGAAAAAGGGGTGTGGGATGCAACCTCTTTCCCCACCAGGAGCGTGCGCTTTTCCCAGCTGCGTTTTGCAGCAGCTGCGGGGGAGTCCAGCTGTCACTGCTGCCCACCCCATTTTTCGCCAGAACGCACTGCGGCTCCTGCTGTGACTGCAGAGTCCCTGCCACCTCGCTGGCTAGCCCGGGAGAACCAGCCCCAGCCCCTGCCACCCCACTCGCCGCTCCGAGCTGCCTGCCGGGCTGCTTGCTGCACAGCCTATCCGCCATTACCAACTGCGTGAGGCTGACCTGACCCTGCGCCACAGCACCATCTGCAGCCGCTCGGGAGTCATCGCACCTGCCCTGCCCGGCCCGGAGCTCAACAGCGCCCCTGCTGCTTGCGACCGTGATTACACCAAACGGGAAAGTGCTCAGAAGCCCAAAAAGACATCTCCTACTGGTTTTCTGGTTTTGTTTGTTGTTGTTATTCCTGTTATCGCTTGTTTACTCTGCTATAGATACTAGTAAAGAACTGTTATTCCTTTTCCCATACCTCTGCCTGAAAGCCCTTGATTTCAAAATTAAAATAATTCAGAGGGAAGTAGGATCACATTCTCTGTTCTAAGGATCACATTCTCTGTTCTAAGGGAGGGTTCCACCTCTCTTAGCAGGCACCTGTCTTTCAAACCAAGACAGTACTGATCCAGTAGGTACTGCTAAACATTTGCGATTCAAAATTAAATAACACAATCCAGATTGGAGTGATATGCATTTGTTATTGGATGCATTAACTGAAACTGAAAAGCAATTAATTTTAAAAACAGCAGGGGATTTGGCAGAGGACTTTTATTAAAAGAAAACAAGATGTAAAAGATTATTTCCCACTTCAAGACTCACACTGGGATCCAAACAGGTCAGCAGAAAGGCAAAAATTAAAAGATTACCAAGAATGGGTAGCATAGGGGTTGGAAAGGGCCATTCCTAAAATTATAAATTGGTCAGCTTTATATGCAATTAAACAGGGTCCTTCCGAGCCACCATCTTGTCGCTGTTGAGCCGCTAGCTGAGAGAAGACCCAGGCTCTCAGACAAGGAAAGAGAAAAGGTGTCTTTATTATTTTGATTTCCATATATATAGAGTTTTCAGAGGTCACCCAGATTGGTCAGCCAGAAACCTCCCCCTAGGCCCAATTGGCCAAGCCCGAACTGCCCTAATCTGGAGACGCTGTTTGCAAAACATCCAAACTTTATCTTTGTTTATGAAATGTAGCAAAATGTTTTCACGAGAAAGACCTGTGCTAGCCACACCATCTGACTTCCTGGATCGCCTGAGACATGCCATGCATCACCATACAACACTAGATCCTGAATCTGATGTAGGAATACAGCAACTAGTAAATCTGGTTTTAGGGCAGTCTACAGGGGACATTAGACACAAACTTCAGAAGCTTTGGTGGGCGGATGGGAGAAACTTACAGACCCTATTAAATGAAGCATGGAGAGTATTTAATTAGTGAGAAGAGGGGTACAAACAAGGAATGAGAAAGTTAGTAGCAATAGTAGGAGAAGAAAGAAAGGGAAAAGATGGGCAGGGACCACCCAGACAAGGCCCACCTAGGTTAGGTAAAGATCAGTGTGCTAACTGTAAGGAATTTGGTCATTGGAAGAACCAATGTCCAAAAAGAAAGCAGAACAACCAGCAAAGAAGACAAGGCCGAGAAGGGGTTGTCACACACATGAAAGAAGACTGAAGAAGACTGGAGGACTCCACCCTAGTGGATCCAATGGTTATACTGAAGCTAGGGGGAAAAGAAATAGAATTTTTGGTAGACACAGGGGCAAAATATTCGGTTTTTAAAAAGGCTTTAATGCTGGTGGGGGATGATTATATCATGGTTCAAGGGGCAACTGGCCAATCTGAAAAAGCATATTTTTGCAAACCTTTAAATTATAAACTGGGAAAGCAATGGGGTATTCACAAGTTTTTGTACATGCCCAGATCTCCAAAAGCCCTTTTGGACAGAGATCTGTTAGAACAGTTACAAGCAACCATTTCGTTCAAAGATGGGGAAATTACTCTGGAGGTAAATGATCAACAATATGTTGAGGTATTAAGTTTAATGCTAACAACCACAGAGGCTGAGGGAGAGATTAGTGAAGAAATCATGAACCAAGTATTCCCTGGGGTATGGGCAACAAACGTACCTGGAAGAACTAAGAATGCACCCCCGATAAAAATTAAGTTGAATGAAGGGAAACAACCAGTTAGAGTTAAACAATACCCCCTTAAGAAAGAGGATAAAAAAGGAATTAGCCCAGTGATTGAAAACTTTTTACACCTAGGACTATTGAGAGAGTGCAAATCGGATTTCAACACCCCCATTTTACCAGTCTGCAAGCCTAATGGGTCATACCGAGTAGTACAAGATTTGAGGGCAGTAAAAAAATAACTGAGGACCTCTATCCTGTAATATCAAACCCCTACACGCTACTAAGTTAACACCTGAACTAACCTGGTTTATTGTTTTAGATTTCAATGATGCCTTCTTTTGCTTCCCTTTCCATGAAGCCAGCCAGAAAATATTCACGTTTTAATGGGAAAATCCCAAAAGCGGATGCAAAACTCAGCTCACTTGGATGGTGTTGCCTTGAGGATTCAAGAACAGTCCCACCCTATTCGGGGATCAACTATCAAAAGACCTGGAATCCTGGGAAGCTCCATCTGAAGAAGGGAAGCTATTGCAATACATTGATGACATCATAATAGCTACCCAGACAGAAGAAGCCTGTGTACTCTGGACAGTAAGTTTATTAAATTTCCTGGGACTCCGAGGGAAAAGGGTGTCCAAGAAAAAGGCTCAAGTAGTAAAACCAAAAGTAATCTACTTCAGTTATGAAATCAGTGCTGGGCAGCAAACTCTGGGACAAGACTGGAAAGAGGCCATTTGCCAAACCCTGAAACCCCGAACTGTAAAGGAGCTACGGACTTTCCTGTGGATGATGGGATGGCGTAGGCTTTGGATCCTTAGTTATGGGGTCCTTGTAAAACCTTTGTATGAGCTCATCAAAAAGGAAAGCAGAGACCTTCAGTGCATGAAGGAGGCCACGAGGGCCTCCAAACAACTGAAGAATGCCCTGATGTCAGCTCCAGCTTTGGGACTTCCAGATGTGAGTAAACCATTCTTTCTGTTTTCCCATTAAAAACAGGGGATTGCTCTGGGAATACTAGCACAAGATCTGGGCCCATATCGACAGGCAGTTGCTTATTTCTCTGAGCAACTAGACGCAGCAACCAAAGGGTGGCCCGGGTGCCTCAGGGCTGTCGCAGCAGTCGTGCTAAACATCCAAGAGGCAAGCAAGTTTACCTTGGGCCAGAAAATGACTGTGCTAGTGTCCCATACAGTGTCTGCAGTGCTGGAAGTGAAAGGCGGACCCGGGCTCTCCCACAGAGGTTCCTAAAATACCAAGCCATCATGGTGGAGCAGGACGATGTGGAAATAGCGGTCACTAACATTGTCTACCCAGCTTCTTTCCTCAGTGGAAACAACGGGGAGCAGGTGCACCACGACTGCCTGGAAACTATTGAAGCCACATACTCCAGTCATCCAGATCTGAAGGAGACACCTTTGGATGATGCAGAGACCTGGTTTACTGATGAGAGCAGCTACACCGTCAGCGGACAGCGACATGCGGGGTATGCTGTAGATGAATGGCTATATTCCCAGGGCCACATAAATGGGATATACGTGCACAACCCAGCCTTTGTGACCGATCCTGAAACGTCCTTCCCAGGAGATAAAGAAGCACAAGAGCCAAGACTGTTCTTCCCAGGAGATAAAGAGGAGCAGGAGCCAAGACTGTGAACAACACAGAAGAATTAAAAACAAGATAGGGAAATCACACGGGCAGGACTTTAGCTGATGCTAGTAGATCGTGGTTAGAAACTTACAGCCAATTAGCAAGCTAGATTAGGTGCGTGAGCGCAAGCAAATAACCAGTCATGTATACCAGTGTGTCGCGTGAACAATGCTTTTGTCTATAATAATGCTTGTTTCCTAAGAAAAAAACAAGTAGCACCAATACCTCTATGAGTGCGCGTGCTATATTCCGGCGACTCTCCACAGTATGCAGTCACCACCAACAAAAAGGTAATAGAATCGGGACCCCTACCAAAACACATCTCTGCCCAGAAAGCTGAAATAATTGCTTTAACCCGTGCTTTGGAAATAGCAAAAGGAAAAAAGATAAACATCTATACAGACTCAAAGTATGCATTTGGAGTTGTACATGCACATGTGGCCATTTAGAAAGAAAGGGGATTGTTGAACTCGCAAGGAAAAAATATTAAACATCACAAGAGCTAACACAGCTGTTGGAAGCAGTCCAGCTACCTGAAAAAGTAGCAATCATGCACATTAAGGCACACCAGAAAGTGAACTCAGAATTGGAAGAAGGAAATTATCTGGCTGACTATGGTGGTTTTGATTGGCCCAAAGCATCAGTAAAGTATTTTTAACATCTAGGAGAAATTTGGACTCCTCAGAAGCTGTTGTGGTAGGCCTGGGGGAGGTATCTGAGGGGTGGGGTGTGGCACAAAGATGGCTCCTGTGTGTCCTGAGAGAAAGTTCTGGAAGTATTTACATCAAGTCTGGCAGAGCCAATCTCTGATGGCTCTGAAGGTGATGGACATGCTGCGGGCCAAGTTTGGGCCAATTGGAGGTGCTGGTTACGCCTCTGTGAAAACATATTTAAGAAAAAATCAAAACAAAGCAGGCACGCACTTCTTTCACTTCTTTGTAGTCGGAGGAGGAGGAGGTAAAAATATGTGAGAAAGAACAGCATGGAGACGCCAAGGTCAGTGAAGAAGGTGGGGGAAGGGGTGCTCCCGGTGCTGGAGCTGAAAACCCTCTGCTAGCCACGGTGAAGGCCATGGGGGGGCAGGAGATCCCCTGCAGCCCATGGAATCCACAGGAGTGCAGAAATCAACCCACAGCCCACTCCAGAGGAACAGGTGGATGCCTCGAAAAGACTGTGAACCAGTAGGAGTCTCATCTAAGAGTTAAAACTGCAAAGGCCTTGGAAGGGAGAGAAAGGCCTTTTCTTTGCTCCTGGCATGGAAGCAGCCCGGCCTCGGCTTGGGAGAGTCTGCACAGCACCCTATGGACAAAGAGACTCATGTTGCAGCAGAATTCGGGTGGGATGTTGCTCGTGAGATTGGACCAATGCCAAAGAAGTTCCCAGAGGACTGTCTCTCGTGGGAAGAACCCCTGGCTAAGTAGAGAAACCCCTCTCTCTCTGATTGGACTGACCAGAGAACCCCTCTCACCCTGCCCCTTGTCTGTGTTGCTAGTTTGGAAAGAGGGAAGGGGGGTGAGTGCAGAGACTGCTTCTTAAGACGGTGGGGGTGAAAGCAGAAAAACTGTCTGAAGAGAGAGAGAAAGAAATAAGTGGAGATAAAGAGTATTTGTAGTAGAAGAATTGTGGTGATAAATAGATTTAAGAATCTGCTCTGTGGACTGAAAAAGAATACCCCCCACACCCTGCCTCCCTACCCGGCTTGTTGATTGCAAAGGAGGAAAGGGGGTGAATACTATAAGTTCGTAAGAGGGAAGGGGGAATGAACAAAGACTGTATGAAAAGTTTATTTTTGCCTTGCATTTATCCTCCAACTCTGTTAGGTAATTAAAACACCTTTTTGCAATTTTAAGTGAAGCCTGTTTGCCCTTTTTTCTTTTCGTGCGTCCTTCTGGCAATGTCCTATCTCATTTGACTCATGAGATTGATGTGCATCTTTATAGGTTTTTTTTTTGGTAGTGAAAGAGACCTGGAGTGTCAGTGTTTAGTCAGGGTCAAACCCTGACACTGACAGAGAGGCAAAAGAAGCAGCAAAAGGTGAGGTGACAGCTGAAGGGGCTTTAATTCCAGATGGCCAAATCTCCCTAGAAGGTAAGCCAACCTATAATAAAGAGGATAGAAAACTAATTGAAGATCAGAATGGGTCATATAATGAAGAGGGTTGGGCTATTACTGAACAGGGCAGGTTGGTCATTCCCTCTCAGTTAGTGTGGGCACTAGTAAGAACAGAACACCAAAAGACACATTGGGGAATAGATGCCCTACACAAATATTTAATTGAAAGAATTATTGCCAGAAATTTATATTCTACCATCACACAGGAAACCTGACAGTGTGACCTTTGTCTCCAGACTAGCCCTAAAAATATCCCCAAACCAAAATTGGGCCAAATTAGGAAAGGGAATGGTCCTAGAAAGCAGTGGCAAATTGATTTTTCAGAACTCCCAAGAAAAGGGGTCTATCGGTACTTGTTGGTATTAACAGATACCTTTTCAGGATGGCCAGAAGCCTTCCTCACAAGAACTGCCAAATCCTGGGAGGTAACCAAGGCACTGTTGCAATAAATAATACCATGCCTCGGAGTTCCAGCCACAATGTCCTCAGATAGAGGACCACATTTCATTTCAAAAGTGGTACAACAAGTTAGCCATCATTTAGGCATAGATTGGGAGCTTCACACCCCATACCACCCACAGTCAAGTGGTCAGGTGGAGAAAATGAACCACCTAATCAAACAGCAAACTGTAAGATTGGGGCAAGAAGCCAATTTACCCTGGCCCCAATCTCTTCCACTTGCACTATTACGAATTTGAACTAAACCCAGAACCAAAGAAAAATTAAGTCCTTTTGAAATGCTCTATGAGAGACCATACAGAGTACAAAAAGGACTATCCACCCAAGTTGGGGAGGAAACACTAACCG
Organism: Entomyzon cyanotis; assembly: GCA_024500445.1. NCBI lineage: Eukaryota > Metazoa > Chordata > Aves > Passeriformes > Meliphagidae > Entomyzon > Entomyzon cyanotis. The sequence continues at coordinate 509,496 of JAKEPQ010000399.1, forward strand.
CCTATATGGTGGCCTTGAGTAAGCAACTCAAGAAAATTGAAAAGTATGTGGCTGGAACCCGGAGTCGGGGCCTAGACAGCCCAGTACATAACATTCAACCTGGAGATTATGTCTATGTTAAGTCTCTTACAGAGAAAACTTTAGAGCCACAGTGGGAAGGACTGTTTCAAGTACTCCTTACCACATTCACTGCAATCAAAATTAAGGAACAGAACACCTGGATTCATCATACTCGAGTGAAGAAGGCTCCAGCGACCCCTTGGAAAGTGGCTTCTAATGACAATGAACTGAAATTGAAATTTACCTGGGTAAAATGAATGCAATTAGAAAAGTTACTCTCTTTGGTGTTCTCACAATTATAACCATACTTCAAAAAAAGGAGGTACTTTTAGCCAGGGCGATACTGAATGGCCTTGGTCACAAGCCCTCATAGGGCATTCCAGCTTTTATGAAAGCTACCCTAGAGACAGCCGTCTGAATTTGGCTGTAATTGTAATGTATGATGATGAAATTTACCACCGACCTGAATGGGTTTGGAATCAAGACGAGTGTATCATAACCCTGCCTGGTATATTTAATGAAAGAATCCAGGTGTGATGCAGGAAAATAGAACCTGGTTTCCAATAAGAAAAACCCTCTTCTATTTCAGTTCTTGGCAATTTTTTAGATTTGAATTTGGCATCCAAAATCCACTCTGGCATCTCAAAAGAAATATGTCCTACTGAGGATTGGAATTGTGTTAAACAAAATGTGTTTGCCTTGTGTTGTCGCCAGAAATTCACTGGTAACAATACTTCTGGTGACCCAAGTGACATTAATGTCGATATTACCAAGTCTTGTAAAGAAGAGCAAAGTGACTGCTGGTTTAATCTTACTATGGTTAATCCTTTTAATGTAATGTGCAATTGGAGACCTGAACCGGACTGTCCCGGATTAGAGACAAATTCCTCTAGGTGGAGAGCACGCCAGACAAATGTCTCCCCCTAAAGCCAAGGGCTCTAGCAGCCCCTCCCCCACCCACAACAGAATTTCTTAGATGAAAGTGAAAAAAACCTATTTATTTAACAGAACACGCAGAGTGCCCTGCAAGGCACAGGGGAAGGGGAAAACAGGGAAAGGAGTTATTGAACCTGAGTAAACAGCTGGTGAACTTTAGTGATCTTTTCCTCAGATGCAGTTTCCCCTCTCTGGGGGCCCCCTGGGGCTGGGCAAAGTTGCTCCAGTAGCTCCCTGGAGGATTCTCGTCTGCCATCCTCCGGAGTTCCTTGGTTGTCCGGGCGAGAAACAAACCGGCGAAAAGGGTCCAAAAAGAAGATGATAAAGAAGCAATCCCAGAAAAAGAACTAGCAGCCTCGACAGCAGCCACAGCAGCCAGTCCCAGGAGTGTCTTTTCCTCCTGTCCTGGAGTGGTGTTATGATAATCCTTTATCCCCTATCGTTGGCTTATATGCTCAAAAAAAAAAAAAAAGTGGTCCTGTCGCTTTAACTACGTTCAGCCACAGAGAGAAACGCGGGTTGTTTTGAAAACTTTTTCCCCAAGGCTCGCTGCGGCGGGAGGATTCTTCGCTCAGCAGAGACTGCGCACTGGGACGGCTGTCAGAGTGGGCTCTGTTCCGGTTCTCTTCTTTTTATATTTCTTTTTTTCCTTTGTTTGGACCCCTTTTCTTCAATCTGCTTTGTCACCCGAAGATCCAAGGGGGCCAGAGGACAGCAGAGCTCTCGGGGAGCTCCGCCTGGCCCCGGGGGGAGCGAGGAGGGGAGGGGCTGCGTCTGAGGAAAAGGACTTTTTTTTTTGTCAGGTTTAATAATTATTTTCCCCCTTGGTTTTCCCCTTCCCCTGTGCCTTGCAGGGCACTCTGCGTGGTTTTGTTAAATAAATAGTTTTTTCTTCTCTTCCATCTAAGAGGTTCTGTTGTGGGTGGGGGAGGGGGTGTCGGGGCCCTTCGCTCTCGGAGGAGAGACAATTTTATCATTAATCCAGGACACCTCCGCCTCGCTTTCCCCCCCGCAGAGAGGCTTGGGGAAGAGTTTTAAACAACCTGTGCTCCTCCCACTTGCTGAACACCGTTAAAGCTACAGGACCACATTTCTAAACAACGATAGGGAATACAGGATTATCATCACCCCAGGACATCTTACAAAAAGCAAGACAAGATGCAGATCACCACTGGTGGGATATGCTTTTTGGATAGTCACCCACTGCAACTGGTATCCTTAATACATTATGTCACCCCATAATCGTTTTACTAACCTTAGTAGGTATTAGCCTTGTGTTATCTGTCATGTTACTTGTTTGGAATTATAGGATGTTAAAGAAGTTATCCACTTTAACCACTTTTTCAAATGTACATGAAAAGGCATTGAGAGATGCCTATTGCAGAAGCTTGTTACAAAAGAATCCATTAACTAGTAAAAGAATTTACTAATTTTATAGAAAAGGGGTGACTCATTTAGGAGGGCTAGAAGTTACTAATTTAGGGGGGACTAGAAGCTAGATAATAATCTTCCCGAACTGATTTAGAAGGCCAGAAGTTGGATAATGATTTACTAGGAACTGCTTGGTGAAGATAATGTATCATTTGCTTAATGATTTTGTGCCTACCTAGCAAAAGGGACAATACAGAGAAGAAAGCCAAATAATTGAGAAAAATTACTGAGTGTGACTGAACATCCTGCTCTCAGACCCCAGAACTCACTCAAGTTAGTTCTAAGGTTTGGACGTGGACCAAGAACCAAAGGAGCATGAGCAAGGGAACAGGGTGAAGAGTTCATCCTGAGGAAGACTACTAACTCCGTCCCTCATTTATCTTTGGGACCCTGGCCCACAATTAATCTGTGGCACTGAGCTTGCACCAGCATATTTAAATGAACTTTGAACTCATTATAATACGAAGCGGGGATAAGTAATGAATATGTATAGGGGCTTTGTGTAACTTCATGCATATGTAACCTGCAACTTAATATAAATCTAGTGAAGCGCTGTCAAAGTGTGCATGCATTTGGAGGGGCTACTCCCCATGCACCTACAGCTGGAATAAACGCACACCTACTTCATAACTATTTGAGTTGTGGAGTTAATCCATGCCTCACCGGGAGCTGCAGGAGCCACTCCGCTTGGCTCCCGACCTCGGGAAAAGCTGAACCAACGAGAGAAAGGACACCAAAATCCACCAGCTTCATCTGCTGTGAGGAGGAGACCAACGCCAGAGGTTCAACAGGTTCCCACAGGTTCCCATCTGTTTTGCCCGAGCTGCTGCGTGAACTTTTTTTCCTTCCTTCAGAAAACAAGCCGGCGCCATTTTGGTCCACCCCCCCACACACACGTGGCCAGCTGGTTCTTTTTTCCCTCCCCTGGCATTTTGGGGTTTTTTTGTTCTGCTGTGGATGTGGGTGTGTGTGGGGTGGGATAAGGTTCAGATGGTTCAATACCTAGCATTTAGTCATTTTTTTCCCGCGCCGTGCAGGTACTTTATTTGTCAATAAACGGGGTTTTTCACTTTCACCTCCTAGAATTCATTTTCTCTTTGGCACAAAGGGATTGCTGAAGCCCTTTTCTTTAGAGGAAACACTCATTCCAGAGTGTTTTCTCCTAAACTTGTCTCTAAACTGAGACACTCCTGATCCTATGGAAAGAAATTTTAATCCATTTCATCAAGAAGTTAGTGATCTTATGTCTCAATTTAGAGTCACATTTTGGGAGAAAACGCTCTGAAATGAGTGCTTCCTCTATAAAAAGTGTTTAACAATGTCCTAGGTTACAATATAGCTGTATTTAAGTATTCTATTACCACCAGCTGTGGGCTGTTAGCTGCTATCACCTGGTAATGACCCACCCTGGATAACAGACAATGGGCCATCAAGACCCCTCCGCATGACTCATGAACTTATCTTATCCTATTGTGAGATGCTCCACCTAGGAGGGAGGAGCCAAGCATTCCCACCTGGATATAACCTGGCCTCGGAGCTGCCTAAGCTAGCCCTGTCTACTGGGTTCCCAGAGGACAAGAGCTACCACTGGACCTTCAGCTGGAGACCAGACCTTCACAGGATCACTGCTTCCACTGAACTACTTTGGATTGCTACCACCACCCTAACCGGCTGTCAGGTTGTATCTGACTTTGTCAGTACTTTTCCTTGTATTATTTCACTTATTGGTAATTTTTCCTATTAATTTTAATATTGACTTGTGATCTCCCACTGGTTTGTTTTCAAACCAATACAAACAATCCCTTCCCACCGATAATAAATGAATATTGGTTGGTGAAAGTGGAAAAAAAAGCAACTGTTTATTTGACAAAAAAAGTGCCTGCATGACATGGGAAAAATATGCATAACTTAGATACTAAATTGATACAAGGGAATCAGAAGTTAAGAGATAACTTGTCAGAAACTGCTCACCACACAATATATCTACTGACTTAGCATTCATTGTGTTTGCCAAACAAGGACTGTGATACTCTGGAACTTCCACACTGGCAAAAAAACCAAATTTGTTGTTCTGGCCTTTGGATGGAGAGAATGTCAGTGAAAAAGCCCTTCTGCAAAGCCCCCTCCATAGAACAGAACTACACAGGTGCAAGGATATAAAAATGACTTTTGAACTCATTATAATACAAAGTGGGGATAGGTTATGCATATGTATAAGTGTATTGGGAAACTCTATGAATTTGTAACATGTAACCACATACATACTGAGCTATACGGGACTGACGGTGCATGTGACTTTGGAGGGCTACCTCCCATGTGCCCGGCTCTGCAATAAACATACTGAAGCACGGAATGACTCCACAACTCAGATAGTTATGAAGTAGGTATGTGTTTATTCCAGCTGGGGTGCATGGGGGGTAGCCCCTCCAAAGGCATGCACCCCGTCAGCAGCACTTCACTTGGTTTATATTAGGTTACAGGTTACATATGCATAAAGTTAAACAAAGCCCCTATACATATTCATTACTTATCCCCGCTTCGTATTATAATGAGTTCAAAGTTCATTTAAATATGCTCACGCAAGCGCAGTGTCTCAGATTAATTGTGGGCAGGGGTCCCAAATGATTGATTACTACTTGATCCATAGTCTTCACCACAATGAACTGTTCACCCTGTTCCCTTGCACATGCTCCCTTGGTTCTTGGTCCAAGTCCAAGCCTGAGAACCAACTTGTACCGGTCCTGGGGTCCAAGGGCGGGATGGTCGGTTACACTTGGTGGTTTCTCTCAATTATTTGGCTCTCTTCTCTCCATCCACCCCGATACCAGGTAGGCACAAATTCATTAAGTGAATAATAAATGGATTGCAGCAGGCATATCTTAGTAAATCATTATCTAATCTCTGACTCTCTAAATCAGTTCAAAAATATTTTTATTACTATTATCCAGCTTCTAGTTCTTTTACATTAGTAATTTCTATTTTACCCTAAATCAGTCCCCCCTTTTCTATAAGATTAGTAAATTCTTTTACTAGTAAATGGATTCTTCTTCTAGCAAGCTTCTGCGATAAGTATCTCTCAATGCCTTACCATGTACATTCGATAAGGTAGTTAGAATGGATAGCCTCTTTAACATCCTACAATTCCAAACAAATAGCAGAACAGATAACACAAGACTAATACCTACAAAAATTAGTAAAACGATTATGGGGTGACATAATGTATTAAGGATAGCAGTTGCAGTAGGTGACCATCCAAAAAGCACATCCCACCAGTGGTGATCCGCATCCTGTCTGGCTCTTTGCCAGACTCTGCTTATTTCCTCTGTATCGTGGTGAATGGTTATTAGAATTTTCTTTCCACTTTTTTGAATTCCTTTTAGGATGTTAATTAAGTCTTGGTGCTCTACCAATTGTCTCACCAGCGTAAGGTTCATCCCAATAGGTGTTGATGATAATTCATGATACATTGTGTAATTGGATTTTATCAATTGATGAGATACAACTGGTGCCAAATACAAAATGTCACACCCAATGGTCTTCACAAAATTACAAATACAAAAATTAGAACGATTCCTAACATCCAAAGTAACATTGTCATTATCTATTTCTATGAAAACACACATTGTTCTTAAGCAAACACAACCCTGACCAATATATACAAGTACTGTTTTCTGACTAGTATCTGGGTGAACTTCAAAGTGGCAAATGCTTTGCTCAACGTCTAAGCATATATCTTTGGCATTAGTGTTGCTCTCACAGATAAACCCTTGTTGTTCTCGTGTAATCCATGATTTTAAATTTACAGTTTGCCAATTTTTAATAAAACATATTTCTTTAAAAATATTAGAGTGGATTTTAAATGCTAAATTAAAAATTAATAGAAAGGCTTTTCCATCTATTTTTCTGTATCCCACCTGGATTTTTCATTAAAGATACCAGATAGGGTCATGACCCACTCATCTCGATTCCAAGCCCATTCAGGCAGGTGGTAAATTTTATCATCATGCATTACAATTATAGCCAAATCCGGATGGCTGGCTGGAGGGTAGTTTCCCTGAAAGCTGGAATGCCCTATGAGGGCTTGTGACCAAGGCCATTCAGTATCGCCCTGGCTAAAAGTACCTCCTTTTCTTTGAAGTATGGTTATAATTGTGAGAACACCAAAGAGAGTAACTTTTCTAATTGCATTCATTTTACCCAGGTAAATTTCAATTTCAGTTCATTATCGTTAGAGGCCACTTTCCAAGGGGTCGCTGAAACCTTCTTCACTTGAGTATGATGAATCCAGGTGTTCTGTTCTTTGATTTTGACTGCAGTGAAAGTGGTAAGGAGTACTTGAAATGGTCCTTCCCACTGTGGCTCTGAAGTTTTCTCTGTAAGAGACTTAACATAGACATAATCTCCAGGTTGAATGTTATGTACTGGGCTGTCTAGGCCCTGACTCCGAGTTCCAGCCACATGCTTTTCAATTTTCTTGAGTTGCTTACTCAAGGCCACCATATAGGCGGTCAATGTTTCCTCCCCAGCTTGGGTGGATAGTCCTTTCTGTACTCCATATGGTCTCTCATAGAGCATCTCAAAAGGACTTAATTTTTCTTTAGTTCTGGGTTTAGTTCAGATTCGTAACAATGCAAGTGGAAGAGATTGGGGCAAGGGTAAATCTTGCCCCAATCTTACAGTTTGCTGTTTGATTAGGTGGTTCATTTTCTCCACCTGACCACTTGACTGTGGGTGGTATGGGGTGTGAAGCTCCCAGTCTATGCCTAAATGATGGCTAACTTGTTGTACCACTTTTGAAATGAAATGTGGTCCTCTATCTGAGGACATTGCGGCTGGAACACTGAAGCGTGGTATTATTTCTTGTAACAATACCTTGGTTACCTCCCGGGCTTTGACAGTTCTAGTGGGAAAGGCTTCTGGCCATCCTGAAAAGGTATCTGTTAATACCAACAAGTACCAATACCCCCCTTTTCTTGGGAGTTCCGAAAAATCAATTTGCCACTGCTGTCCAGGCCCATTCCCTTTCCCAATTTACCCCAATTTTGGTTTGGGGATATTTTTAGGGCTAGTCTGGAGGCAAAGGTCACACTGTCAGGTTTCCTGTGTGATGGTAGAATATAAATTTCTGGCAATAATTCTTTCAATTAAATATTTGTGTAGGGCACCTATTCCCCAATGTGTCTTTTGGTGTTCTGTTCTTACTAGTGCCCACACTAAATGAGAGGGAATGACCAGACCCATTCTGATCTTCGATTAGTTTTTTGTCCTCTTTGTTATAGGTTGGCTTACCTTCTAGGGAGATTTGGCCATCTGGAATTAAAGCCCCTTCAGTTGTCACCTCACCTTTCACTGCTTCTTTTGCCTCTCTGTCCGCCAGATCATTTCCTTCTTCCAATTCTGAGCTCACTTTCTGGTGTGCCTTAATGTGCATGATTGCTACTTTCTCAGGTAGCTGGACTGCTTCCAACAGCTGGGTTATCTCTTGTGCGTGTTTGATATTTTTTCCTTGTGAGTTCAACAGTCCCCTTTCCTTCCAAATGGCTCCATGTGCATGTACAACTCCAAATGCATACTTTGAGTCTGTAGAAATGTTTATCTTTTTCCCTTTTGCTATTTCCAAAGCAGGGGTTAAAGCAATTATTTCAGCTTTCTGGGCAGAAGTGTTTATTGGTAGGGGTCCAGATTCTATTAACTTTTTGCTGGTGGTGACTGTATACCCTGCATGTCACTTTCCACTGATGACATAGCTGCTCCCATCGGTAAACCAGGTCTCTGCATCATCCAAAGGTGTATCCTTCAGATCTGGATGACTGGAGTATGTGGCTTCAATAGTTTCCAGGCAGTCGTAGTGCACCTGCTCCCCATTGTTTCCGCTGAGGAAAGAAGCTGGGTTGACAATGTTAGTGACCACTATTTCCACATCGTCCTGTTCCACCATGATGGCTTGGTATTTCAGGAACCTCTGTGGGGAAAGCCAGTGTCTGCCTTTCACTTCCAGCACTGCAGACACTGTATGGGACACTAGCACAGTCATTTTCTGGCCCAAGGTAAACTTGCTTGCCTCTTGGATGTTTAGCACGACTGCTGCAACAGCCCTGAGGCACCCTGGCCATCCTTTGGCTGCCGCGTCTGGTTGCTTAGACAGATAAGCAACTGCCCGTCGATATGGGCCCAGGTCTTGTGCTAGTATTCCCAAGGCAATCCCCTGCTTCTCATGAGAAAACAGAAAAAATGGTTTACTCACATCTGGAAGTCCCAAAGCTGGAGCTGACATCAGGGCATTCTTCAGTTGTTTGAAGGCCCTCATGGCCTCTTTCGTCCACTGAAGATCTCTGCTTTCCTTTTTGATGAGCTCATACAAAGGTTTTACAAGGACCCCATAACTAAGGATCCAAAGCCTGCATCATCCCATCATCCCCAGAAAAGTCCGTAGCTCCTTTACAGTTCGGGGTTTCGGGGTTTGGCAAATGGCCTCTTTCCGGTCTTGTCCCAAAGTTCGCTGCCCAGCACTGATTTCATAGCCCAAATAAATTACTTTCGGTTTTACTACTTGAGCTTTTTTCTTGGACACCCTGTACCCTTGGAGCCCCAAGAAATTTAGTAAACTTACTGTCCAGAGTACACAGGCTTCTTCTGTCCGGGTAGCTATTAAGATGTCATCAACGTATTGCAATAGCTTCCCTTCTTCAGAGGGGGCTTCCCAGGATTCCAGGTCTTTTGATAGTTGATCCCCGAATAGGGTGGGACTGTTCTTAAATCCTTGAGGCAACACCGTCCAAGTGAGCTGAGTTTTGCGTCCGCTTTTGGGATTTTCCCACTCAAACGCGAATATTTTCTGGCTGGCCTCGTGGAGAGGGAGGCAAAAGAAGGCATCTTTCAAATCTAAAACAGTAAACCAGGTTAGTTCAGGTGTTAGCTCAGTTAGTAGCGTGTAGGGATTTGACACCACAGGATAGAGGTCCTCAGTTATTTTGTTTACTGCCCTCAAATCTTGTACCACCCAATATGACCCATCAGGTTTGCGGACTGGTAAAATGGGGGTGTTGAAATCAGATTTGCACTCTCTCAATAGCCTTAGCTGTCCTTGTCTTCTTTCTTAAGGGGGTATTGTTTAACCCTGACTGGTTGTTTCCCTTCCTTCAACTTAATTTGTATTGCAGGTGCATTTTTAGCTCTTCCAGGTACGTTTGTTGCCCATACCCCAAGGAATACTTGATTAATTTCTTCACTAATTTCTCCCTCAGCCTCTGTGGTTGTTAGCATTAAACTTAGTATTTCAACATATTGTTGATCATTTACCTCCAGAGTAATTTCCCCATCTTTGAACGAAATGGTTGCTTGTAACTGTTCCAACAGATCTCTGCCCAAAAGGGCTTTTGGAGATCTGGGCATGTACAAAAACTTGTGAATACCCCATTGCTTTCGCAGTTTATACTTTAAAGGTTTGCAAAAATATGCTTTTTCAGATTGACCAGTTGCCCCTTGAACCATGATATAATCATCCCCCACTGGCATTAAAGCTTTATTTAAAACCGAAGATGTTGCCCCCATGTCCACCAAAAATTCTATTTCTTTTTCTTTTTCCCCTAGCTTCAGTATAACCAGTGGATCCGCTAGGGTGGACTTCTCCGGTCTTCTTCAGTCTTCTTTCATGTGTGCAATGACTCCTCCTCGGCCTCATCTTCTTTACTGGCTGTTCTATTTTCTTTTTTTTTAAAAAAAAACCACCATTAATTATAATAGTGTGTTGTATTCTAAAAACCCATGTTGAGGCCATCTAATTCTGTCATTTAGCCTGTATAAAGGCCACTACTGAGTTAAAAATTTAATAAGAGTTCTTTTATCTTTTATACTTCTGCTCTCTCTAATTTTCTTCCAATGTGCTAAAACACAGCCAAGTGAAGTTGTTTTAGGAACTTCTTTGCTTTGCCCAGTTCCCATTTTATCTATTTCCTTCTCTTGGTTCAATCCCTTTTCTAGGCAAACCTCTTTTCACAGACTTACTGGATATTTTTTGGTTTTTTCTGCTTTTTTCTCTTTTTTTTTTCCTCTTGCACTAACCAGGTTTCAGGAACTAAACGACTCTTTCCACACACTAAGGCAATAACAGCTGCTTCTGACCACTCTGTCACAGCACACTCACACAATGCCCAAATCTTACAGTAATTATTTTTACATTCAAAACAGAAAGGTATTTATTTTTTTTTTGGCATTAGACAAGCATCTCATTAATTTCACTCAAAGCCAAGCTGGTATGAGAGAGAGAAAGAAAAATATAAAAATAGAGGGAGGAAGGGGGAAAGAAGAAGAAAAAGAAATAAAAAGGCAACCACTCTTTATATGTTCCTGTTTTCACTAAGTAAATTAACTCAATATTCCCAATATTTTCTAAGATTCCACTGCTAAAAAAAGAACTTGGTAATTTTGTCCACACAAAACTTTTATAATGCACCAACTTTATTCTCTTTACAACCTGCGCAGTTACTCTCTGACAGGTGAATAAAAAATGGTATCTCTTAACTCCGCAAGCCTGCAAACCCGACACCGTGTTAAAACCTACTAATCATACTGTGGCACAGCTATGCTCTTTTGATGTAATCACCGAAAAAAAATGTCTCTAACTGGCCGCGGTAAACAGTTTCTCTTTATTCACTTACCACAACAATTTCAAACAACTGCATACACTCACTCACCCTAACACAACAATAAACACGTAATACAATACAACAAGCACTTTTTACGACCACAACAACAAAGTACAACAAAAATTCCAAAAACCCACACTCATATACCAAAGCTAATCATTCACAACCATACCCAAATATTCACTTCTATTAGACCACTTGCCTCACACTTCATCAATCAATTTCTCATTTGCCCGTGCAGACTAATCTGCACCCCACACACATACACAACACTGGTGTTAACAATACTTCAAACTAGTTCTCTTTCAAACTAGTTTCCTTAGGGATCCACTCGATTCACCACCAGAATCGCTCGCGGATGCTCTACCGGACAGTGAATCCCCCCCTTGCCAGCTAAGGACAATGAATTACTTCGCCGATTTCCCTTAGCCAGCCCTAACCAGTCGCTTGCAAGCTCACCACTCAGGGACAACGCTGCGCACAGGACGTCTCTCTGTGTCTTACCAGCAGCCCTAGCCACGCGTATACGACTTACAGGCTTCCCTATACCCAAAACACATACCGTTTCTCCGCTGTATCAGGTGGTCATCGTTTGCCCCAGCAGTGAGCAGCCGAGGAGCGGAGGTCCTCCAGGAAAATCCCAGGGCGCACCTAGGATGTCAGCCCCTCAGTCGATCCTGCAGCCAGGCAAATCTTGTCCACCTGGGGTGCCAAATGAAGCACGGAATGACTCCACAACTCAGATAGTTATGAAGTAGGTATGTGTTTATTCCAGCTGGGGTGCATGGGGGGTAGCCCCTCCAAAGGCATGCACCCCGTCAGCAGCACTTCACTTGGTTTATATTAGGTTACAGGTTACATATGCATAAAGTTAAACAAAGCCCCTATACATATTCATTACTTATCCCCGCTTCGTATTATAATGAGTTCAAAGTTCATTTAAATATGCTCACGCAAGCGCAGTGTCTCAGATTAATTGTGGGCAGGGGTCCCAAATGATTGATTACTACTTGATCCATAGTCTTCACCACAATGAACTGTTCACCCTGTTCCCTTGCACATGCTCCCTTGGTTCTTGGTCCAAGTCCAAGCCTGAGAACCAACTTGTACCGGTCCTGGGGTCCAAGGGCGGGATGGTCGGTTACACTTGGTGGTTTCTCTCAATTATTTGGCTCTCTTCTCTCCATCCACCCCGATACCAGGTAGGCACAAATTCATTAAGTGAATAATAAATGGATTGCAGCAGGCATATCTTAGTAAATCATTATCCAATCTCTGACTCTCTAAATCAGTTCAAAAATATTATTATTACTATTATCCAGCTTCTAGTTCTTTTACATTAATAATTTCTATTTTACCCTAAATCAATACTGGTTTTACAACTTAAAATTATATGGGTTGTGAAGTTTTGTCTCTTTCTTAAATCAAAATCATCAGAATCTTACCTACACACTTACCCACAGCAGAGCAAGAAAAGCCAAAATGCCAGGGAAGAAAACTCTACTGGCCACGTGGCCAGAGAGAACAAAATGGCGCACAGCCTTTGTCTCGGGGGAGGGGGAAGGGGCGGGGGGGGAGAGAAGAGAAGTCCACAGGAGAGCTCGGGGGAAAAAAACTGGTGGGAACCTGGTGGATCTCCGAGGTTGGTCTCCTCCTTGCTGCAGATGAAGTTGGGGATTTCGAATTCTTTCTTTTGCTGGTTCAGCTTTTTCCCGAGGTCTGGGCTTGTTGGAAACAATATAACTTTAAAAATTTTATTTTATCTCTCTTGTTAGTTTTAACTTGACTTTGCCTGGGGAAAAGGAGTTTTCTTTAGTTTTTTAGGAGATATAGTATCACCCTAGGGAGATGGGATTAACATATCACAGATTGGGAGTGACCCCGAAGATAACCAGAAAGATAAAGACCATTAACAGAACATCCTCAGGACATTGTGGCCACCAGCCGAACATCCACAGGGCATGGTGGCTATCAACAGCAACATCCGCGGGACATCAGTGACTATCACAAACATCCACCCCAGATGCCACCTCCAGCAGGGATGAAGGCATCTGACCCAGAAAAGGAATGAAAAGAAAAACTGAAGAATGAAAAGTCTAATTAGCATCAGAGGCGAGGAGATTCGGATCCAATGAGAACCTGAATATCGGAGGTTACTCAACTCCGGTCCAATGAACTTTAAAGCAATGTATCTCTATGGGGTTTTGACTGTATAAAATTTGGGGGGAAATTCTCTGAAGGCATGTGTTCTTAGAATACTTTCCTAGGCACATCCTGGCCAGCAAATAAAGTAATGCCTGATTCTCTATCACTTCAAATACAGTGATAGAGGGTTTTTCTTTTTCCTGCAGATTTGGTGACAGGCTGAGATGGGGTGTCCCCGCAGCTTCCCTGCCGGTCCGGGCCAGCTGGCTCCTCCCGATGGTATGATCTCAGACAAAAGGTAAGATGAACAGTTCCAGAAGAAACCACAGAAGCCACCGGAGGATTGCTATTGCAGTCCAGGGAAAAACTTCTTGCCTCAGCTAACAAAAACCAAGCTAGCTAAAAGCAACAATGTAACACCTATCTGCTCTACAAGCTGAGCACACAGGAGTGAGAGTTTGAACAAAGCCTGCACCAGAGTTCCTCCAGCTCTTGTCCCTCCCCTGGACCTAGCTTAAAGCTACAGGACCCATTTCTGGGCATAAAGCAGATGATCAGGAAGAGAGTGCCATCATAAAATCACCCCAAGACATCCTATGACCAGTAGTAAGTGGTCCTGCCTCCAGTCAGGTGGAGGAGAGGGACAAAGGGGTTTACTGTGCTGTGTGGATTAGATGCCCTGGCACGTCGGACCCATAGGAGTATAAAGCTCTAGTAGATACCAGTGCACAGTACACCCTAATGACATCAAGCTATAGAGGGGCAAAATCCATTTGTATTTCTGGAGTGATGGGGGGATCCCAACAGTTGACTGTATTGGAGGCTGAGATTAGCCTGACTGGGAATGAGTGGTGAAAGAACCCCACTGTGACTAGCCCAGAGGCCCTGTGCATCTTTGGCATAGACTCACCTCAGGAGAGGGTATTTCAAGGACCCAAAAGGGTACTGGTGGGCTTTCGGTACATCTGCCCTGGAGCCAGAGGAAATTAGGCAGCTGCCTACTTTGCCCGGTCTCTCAGAGGACCCTTCTGTTGTGGGGCTGCTGAAGGTCAAGGACCAACAGGTGCTGATCACTACCAAAGCAGTGCACTGGAGGCAATACGACACCAACCAAGATTCCCTGATTCCAATCCACAAACTGATTCGTTGACTGAAGAGCCAAGGAATGATTAGCAGGACCCACTCACACTTTAATAGCTCCATATGGCCAGTGTGAAAGTCTAATGGAGAGTGGGGACTAACAGTAGGTTATTGTGGACTGAATAAAATCACGATGCCACTGAGTGCTGCCATACTGGACATGTTGGAACTTCAATATGAGCTGGAGTCAAAGGCAGCCCAGTGGTGCCACAATTAATATCTCTAATGCATTTTTCCAATCCCTTTGGAGGCAGAGTGCAGACCACAGTTTGCTTTCACTCGGAGAGGTGTCCAGTACACCTGGAATCAACTGCCCCAGGGGTATACACACAGCCCATTATTTGTCATGGACTGATCCAGACTGCATTGGAAAAGGGTGGAGCTCCAGAACACCTTCAATATATTGATGACATCATCGTATGGGGCAATAGAGCAGAAGAAGGTTTTGAGAAAGGGAAGAAAATAGCCCAAATCCTTCTGAAAGCCAGTTTTGCCATAGAACAAAGTAAGGTCAAGGGACCTGCCCTGGATATTCAGTTTTTGGGAATAAAATGACAAGATGGACATAATCAGATACAAATGATCACCAAAATGTCAGCAATGTCTCCACCAACTAGTAAGAAACACAGTCTTTCTTAGGCATTGTGGGATTCTGGAGAATGTACATTCAAAATTACAGTCTGATTGTCAGCCCTTTCTATCAAGTGACCCGGAAGAAGAATGATTTCCAATGGGGCCCTGAGCAGCAACAAGCCTTTGAATAAATCAAACAGGAGACAGTTCATGCTGTAGCCCTCGGGCCATTCCAGACAGTGAAAGATGTAAAAAAAGGGCTACATTGCGCCTGAGGAGAATGGTCCTTCCTGGAGCTTCTGGCAGAAAGCACCAGGGGAGACTTGAGGTAGATCCCTTGGCTTTTGAATTTGGGGATACAAAGGATCTGAAGCTCACTATACTCCAACTGAAAAAGAGATACCGGCAGCTTATGAAGGGGTTTGAGCTGCTTTGGAAATGATTGGTACTGAAGTCCAGCTATTCCTGGCACCCCAGTTACCCATGCTGGGTTAGATGTTGAAAGGGAGGGCCTCCTCTACATATCATGCAACTGATCCTACATGGAATAAGTGGGTCGCACTGATCACACAACAAACTCAAATAGGAAACCCCAGTCATCCAGGAATCTCGGAAGTGATCATGGACTGGCCAGAAGGCAAAGAGTTTGGAGTCACCAGAGGAGGAGGTGAGGCATGCTGAAGAGGCCCCACTGTATACTAAATTACCAGAAAGTGAGAATCAAGATGCTCTGTTGGCTGATGGATTCTACTGTACTATAAGAAAGCATCAGAGAAAGAGCCAGGCCACTGAAGAACATTGGAACAACCATCAGGTGGATCAGGCTGCTGGAATTGAAGTGGCTTAGGTGGCACTGGGTGTCTTGTGGACCTCATCTCTGACAGTCTGGATTTGGGGGTCTGAACTTGAACTGCCCTTTGACCGCCACATTAATGAAGAATGAAATATGATGAAACCAGACAAGTGCAGCAGTGATGGAATTAGAACTGGCTTCAACATACAATGATGTGTCTAGGGAACAGCACATCTAGCTCCTCTCTGGGCATCTTGTTCCAGTGTTTTATCATCCTCATTGTAAAAAAATTCTTCTTAATAGCTAGTCACACGAGGTCAGGTCGGTCTCACGGGGTTGGTAATGGCGGGCAGGCTGGGCAATCAGGCAGCGCACAGCAGAGAGCTCAGAGCAGCAAGCTGGAGTGGCAGGGCTGGCTCACCCAGGCTAGCCAGCGAAGGTGGCAAGAACTCTGCAGTTACGTGATGCATTCCGGCGAGTGGGGGGGGAGGGGGGGGCAACAACAGCCAGACTCCACCGCAGTTGTTGCAAAAAAACCGCAGCCAGGGAGGTGCGCACTCCCAGCAGGGAAAAAGGGTTGGGAACCCACGCCCTTCCCCAAGCAAGAGCTCACCCAGCCAGGAACAGAAGGCAGTGCAGAGTTGGACATCCCGCCATCGCAGCCAGAATTAAAGCAGCAGATTTCCTCCGTCACCTCCAGTGTCCAGCCTGCAAGTGCGCTCCCTCCTCCCCTCACCACATCCAAACTACAGTCTTTGTCTCTTACAACAGAGTTAATGGCCCTGAGCACCTGGTCGTCTGTTCCCTAGTAACAGGGATGGAGAAAATTCCACCACCCCCAACCTTCAACAGTCAGGAACCTGATCTTCTCTTACAGTGGGAGGGACTTTGCTCTCCCAGTCTGTCTTGCAGTCCATCCACTCAAGAAGTGTGGGAAGAGAGGTTGCCATTGAAGACTGAGTCAAAAAAAGCTGTTGAGTACCTCAGCCTTTTCCTCATGATTATTGATAGTTTGTCAGTCTTGCTTATCAGGAGTGGTACACCTTTGACCTTCCTTTTCTGGCTGACATACCTATAGAAGTCCTTCCTGTTATTCTTTGCCTCCTTTGTCAAGTTCAGCTCCAGACGCACCTTGGCCTTCCACACATCATCCTGACACAACCGGTGTCCCTATATGCTTTCCAGGACACCTGTCCCTGATTCCACTGCCTGTGCATTTCCCTCTTGCCCTTTACTTTGACTCAGCCATGCTGGTCTCTTGCCTTCCTTGCCTGACTTCTTGTGCCTGGGGATCGCAAGCTCTTTTGCTCAATGGAAGACATTCTTGCACTTGGCCTTGTTGAACTTCTTGAGCTTGTCCAGGTCCCTTTGGATGGCATCCCGTCTTTCAGGGACATCAACTGTACTGCTCAGCTTGGTGTCATCTGCATACTTGCTGAGGGTGCACTAAACCCATTGTGTCTGTCATTAATGAATATATTAAACAGCACTGGTGCCAATACAGAGCCCTGAAGGATTTGTCACTGATGTCCAGTGGGACTCTAAGCTGTTGACCACTACCCTCTGGATGCAACCATCCAGCCTATTCCTCATACACCAAACATTCTGCCCATCAAATCCTTCTCTCTCCAATTTAGAGACAGATGTTGTGGGGGACCATGTCAAAGGCCTTTCAGAAGTGCAGATAGATGACATCTGCAGCCTTTTCCTTGTCCACTGATGTAGTCACTCCATCGTAGAAGGCCACTAGGTTAGTCAGACAGGACTTGCCCTTGGTGAAGCTGTGCTGACTGTCCCGAATCACCTCCCTGTCCTCCAAGTGCCTTAGCAGAGCTTCTAGGAAAATCTGTTCCATGATCTTCCCAGGCACAGTTGGGTTGGTAGTGATGCCTGATGATTTTTTGCCTTTTTCTTTTATATACCTTTTATATATTCTCTGTGTCTTTAGCCTACATACTTGTAATTTTTGTAGTTTGATATTCTAGCTTAGTTCTGGGGTTCTGCAGGGCAGTGTGGCAGGACGTCCTCCCCCTCCCCTCTCTCCTTCTGCTTCGTGGTGGAACACAGATAACTCCAGCGGGGTCAGAAGCCCAGCAGGAGGTTATCTCGTGGCGCCTGAAAGCCTGAGATCTCTAACCTTGAATTCATAAAGAGAGGGTGTGAAAAGAGAAACAAAGAAATCAGTACGTGACCAAAAAGCACGCTTTTACAACTATAAATTCTCATGAAAATATCCCAGAGGTAGAAGTTTCCTACACACACTCTGAAGATGTGTGAAGAGCTTCTCCCCAGAGTCTGGACACAGACTCTTTGGTTACTTTCCTGGGAATTGGGTGAAAGGATTCCGAAGTATATTTTACCACCAATCAGCTGGTAAGATACACTGGTTCCTAAGTTATATTAATTCTTGCTAGCTGTTAATAATAAGAATAGGTACCTTTCCATAAATTGCAATATTAGCTATTCATAGTTGCAATAATTTTATTCCATAATTGCAGTGTTAGCTATTTTGTAGTTTTTGCAATTATGCTATTTCTGTGTAAATTTGTCTTAAGTTTTTATGTCTGTCATTTTATTTCTGTGTCTAATAAATGGTAATTTATATAATATTAGACTAATTGGCCATTATCAAAGAACCTTGCAAATGAGACCAAGTCTTGGGGTGCTAGCCACCCTAATAAAAGTTACGACCTGTTGCTAAAAGCCTGAGCAAACAGCAGAAACTCATAAAACTCCTGTCTCCCATGCATGACAGGCAGGGAGACCAAACATCCTCAGTAAGAGGCCAGAAAGCCCTATGCTATCTTAAGAAACTGAGGTTTCAACCTTGATTGAAACCTTCTCTCTGGAACATATTTTGTAAACTGGGTTCAAGCCTCATCTGAGGGGAATTCTTTGGAGTATCACACCATTTTATTAAGCTTCTTATTGGGGGATCCTTGTCAGATATGCTAATTTGCAAGGTCTATAAAAATTATATACGTGTTATATAGGGTGTGCATCTCGGTGTGTTCCACCTTGAAGAGCTGTTCACCTAGGATCCTGTGACTAGCACAGGTCTTTCTCGTGAGAACATTTTGCTACATTCCATAAACAAAGATAAAGTTTGGATGTTTTGCAAACAACATCTCCGGATTAGGTCAGTTCGGGCTTGGCCAATTGGGCCTAGGGGGAGGTCTCGGGCTGACCAATCTGGGTGACCTCTGTAAACTCTATATATATGGAAATCAAAACAATAAAGCTCTCTTCTCTCTTTCCTTGTCTGAGAACCTGGGTCATTCCTCAGCTAGCGGCTCAACAGCGACAGGATCCTATTAAAATACTGAGGTATAAAATCCTTTTATCCCTTAACCGTGTCTGGCTCATAATTCTAGGACCAGGGACTGAGAGAAAGAGGAAGAAGTATTCCACCAAACTGTGTGTGGTAATGATGCCGGAGTGATTTTTTGCTTTTTTCCTTTTATATATTTGTAGCCTTCCCAGTAATTTTCTCTACTCTTTTCCCCAGCTAGAAAGACCAAATGCATACCAAAGCCCCAAGCCCCAGGGGGCACAGGGCCCCCATCCTATTTTGGTTCTTCCTGGGAACCAAGGTTGAGAACAAAGTCTTCAAAACACATTTTCATAAACAAATACAGCTAGTACCAAGGGTGGGGGGCTCCAGAAAAAAAAGGCTCTACCTAAAGAGAATTGCATCACCACTTGTCCTCCTAATTGGTGCTTTTTATCAATTATGCTAATTTCCTGAAACCTATAAAACTGCATTCACCCCTGTGAGGGTGAGTTTTTGTGAACATTCTTCCATTACTGCCCCTGAAGCTCCAATAAAGATCCACTTTTGTATTACCTCCTATACTAAAATTATTTTGAGTTTCATTTCTAAGCTGAAAAAGGCAACAGTTATTCAGGCACACCCAGATGGGACAAAAAGTCCTGATAGCCTGCCTCTGAACCGGACCTGAGACATCTTGCAAGGAGTTCTTTCCTGCCGGCAACCGTAAGAATTCCTCTACAATGGCCTGAAGGGCAAGGAAGCCATAGTTCCAAAACCCCGCAGAAAGTAATATAAAGGTACCTCTTGTGATAAATACATATTATAGTATTGGTTTTTCGCAAATATCAAAATGGATGCTATGTGTATAATGTTAATTCTTATAGAAGTAGCTTTGTTATAAAGATATAATAATAACTAAATGCTTTTATTTTTCTTTGCAACTAACTTGGATATAGTGGTGAAATAGCTAATATAGTTATTTTAGAATACTTATAGTTAACTTACAATAATTAAACCACCTGCTTAGTTGGATAACATCCAAAGAGCGGGCGTGACGGATCCCTGCCACTGATATTTCTATCAGCGACCATCACCTGCTGGAACCACAAAAGGGAGGGGTGATAACGCAACTCTCCAAGACAATTGTGCATGCTCTATAAAAGGTGGATCAGAGGAGGGGCCATGCTAAACGGTTCTTGGAATATGCAAACTAGTTTAGAGAAATGTTTGAGTATGCATAATTGTCTATGAATATGCATTTGGATGATGCAATAATGAAACTATGTAAAGCTGGTGCCCTGTAATCACAGTGTGCTTTTGGCTAAGGGCCAAGCACCCAGCGCTATTACTTTTGTTTTCTTTGTCCCCTATTGTCCTTTAAACTTTTTAAATTCTAACAGGAGAGTGAACTTCGTTTTTCACACTCTTTTTGTCGTGTAGTGTGTGTCTGTTCTGTATTGTGTCCGTGTAAGGTAGGTAATTGCTAGCAGTCCCAAGAAAACCCGGCATGGTGGGGGAAGGGAAATTGCTTTTGGAATAGTTTCTCAAAGGTTTTTCCTTTGCCCTTTTTTCCAACCCACCCCAGCTCGGCTGAGGGGGAAGCGGGGTGTGTGTGCCACCAGGTCATTGGTGAAGGAAAACAAATTACACTGTGAAAGTTTCTTTCATGTTTAACAGGTGTGGGTTTTGAAGGGGAGGTTTGCCTGGGAACACCTGGGCACGAAGCAGCCGGGGAAGGCCTGGCTCGCTCCAGGGGGGAAGGGGGGGGGAGGCCCCCGCTTCTTACTGATAGAGGGGAAAATTAGCAAGTGAGCATTTAAGGGTTAATAGACTAGTCAAGCTTAGGTATGGCCCCGAAGTTATCGAGATGTGAGGACATAATTGCAAACAGATCCTGCTAGAAACAACGGACCAACTATTGAAACCGCCCTGAACCAGTTAAAGCTGGTGACGTGGTTTGGAAAAGCTCCAGGAGATCCCAAAAGGCCTAGGGAGCATGCATGAGGAACAGAGGTAAAAAGTTCAACTAAGAGGAAGACTCTTACTTCAGCGTTGAGAGACCACCGAGACCCCTGACTCATGACCACCAAGAAGCACTGCACAGGTGCGAGTATATGGAAATAATTTTTCGAACTCATTATAATACAAAGAGGGAAAGGTTATGAATATGTATAGGTGTTGAAACATAGCTCGCAGAGAGAGGCCATATAAATGGAATTTCGGCACAATCCAGGTTGTGTGACTGACTCTGAAGTGCCTTTCCCAGGAGATAACAAGACTTTAGGGCCAAGAATGTGCACATCATAAAAGAATTCTAAACAAGATAAAAGAATCACACAGACAGGGCTTAGCTAATGCTGGGAGAAGCGTGATTAAAAGCTTACAGCCAATTAGCAAGTTAGTTTAGGCGCGTGAATGCTAGCTTTTATCCAATCATATATGCCAGTGTGTCGTGTGAACAGTGCTTTTGTCTATAATAATGCTTGCTTCCTGAAAATAAATAACATTACACCAATACCTCTGTGAGTGCGTGTGTTATAGTCGGGTGACCCCCAACTTATAGGCATTCTTGAATTATCATGAATATGTAACACTTTGCTGCATAAAGCCGAGGCAAGTTGCCACGGTAGATGCGCACCTCTTTGGAGGAGGAATCCCCCGTGTGCCTCAGTGCTGAATAAAACATACCTACTTTACAACCTCATAGGTTGTGGAGTCCTCTTTTCACTAAGTCACTACAGGTTCCACAGAGCGGCCGGGAAGAGCTCAGATCGCGCCATGGTGGGAGGTGGGGGAAAGGCCCCTGCTTCCTACATTCCGTCCATGGAAAGGGAGGTCTTGGACCTCGGGGAGTTGAAGCGGGCCAGTTTGGAAAGGGGCTCAGCTTCTGCTGCGAGCAAGGAAGGGATTTTGTGGCCTTTTAATCAGAATTTTAGAACACAGGCGGCCCCTGAACTGCCGGGATGGCGCCGGGAGCTGAGAAGCCACGCCACCAGTGACGGAAGGGGGCAAACAGCTGCCGGGACAGCTGCTGCTGAGGTGATCCCAGCTGTCGCCATTATAGTGGCCGGGAAAGGCGGTGAAGAGGGTGCAGCACCAGGCCCCAGCGAAGGGCCGGGGCTACCATGGCAGCTTGCCTCTGTGCAGCCGGTAGGGCTGCCACCGCTGAGTGGCCAGGGCCTGGCCACTGAGCCCAGGGTCTCAGGTTTGCCTGCTCACTCTGGCCCAGGGCGGGCCGGGGAGAGGGAGACCCAAGGGCACGGAACCTGAGGGCGGTAACGCCATTGTCCTGGGCGGTGCCACTTCTGCTGCTGTGGGGGGCGGGGGCAGAGGCGGGGTTGAGCTACTCAGAGAAGCTGATGTCACCCGTGTGAGTGGGAACACAGTTTATACGGACAGCTCCATCGCAGTTTCCATAGTAACATGTTTTGGTTTTTATAGCCATGGAAGCGGCTATGAGTGGCGGCACAGGAAAAACACAGGCAAAGCATTCGCGCTGGGGGTATCCCCAGGTGTGCGTATCTCCTGCCCTGCCACGCGGGTCTGCGGAAGTGGGGCTGCTCTAGCTGCCCCTCTCCTCTTTGCTACCCAACAAGGAAACATCAAAGAAAAAGAAGCTGTTTTCCAGGCTCCTTTACAACAAGCTGTAAACAAACAAAGTCCTGTTTCAATAAACACCTTAGAAGGAAAACTGAGTCAAGGTACTGTAAGACCTATTAGTGCCACAAGACTAAGAGAAATAAGACCTTTCTTCCAACCTTTGAAATATGGATTGAGAAAACACAAAGTAATTAATATCAGTTTCTCTATTTGCCAAATTCTCCTAAGAAAGATCTACTGGAATTTTGCAAAAGAAAGAAAATAACAAATAGTTTAAGATGGTTTATGCGGCAGCGCAGTCTCGTGATTCATGGGCGACCACCCCACGCCACACACAGGGGGGCCGCCCGGGGCCAAAACACGCCGGGGGCGCACATGGCTGCGGCAAGCAGTGGAGCTGCGGGGGACGTGAGTCGCTATAGAGGCGCGACGATAAAAGAAGTGTAGGATCGCAGTCTGTGATTTCCAGGGAATTTATTAAGGTCCACAGGTGAGGGTCCAGGGACGGCAAAGAGGGACGGAGAGCAAGGGATAGTGAAGGGACAGGAAATCAGAGAAGGCGAACCCCGAGCGAAGCTCTGCAGAGGGTTAAGAGGAGAGGGAAGAGGGGAGTGGCCAGCTCCGAAGAGCCAACCAGGGAAAGCCAGAGGGGAGGAGATAAGAAGGGGAAAAGGGCCACACCAATAAGTTTACAGCAGGGGGGGCACAGACTTCAGCCAGGGAGAGACCTCCAGAACACAAACCACACACAGCTCGTGCCAATATGCACACCCCAAATCCTACTAGCACACTGCAACAGTTTACGAAATTAAATTCTAAAACTACCTTCTCCTGAATCCCTGTGGATATAAAAAGCCAAGGACTCTTTGCTGTTCAGTGAAAGAATTCTAAAACAAAAGAGGGAGCCAGACTGCTAAGACAGTCTTACCTGAAAGTTTAAAGAACAGCCCAACTATATCCAGAAATCAGCTGGCAAAAGAACTGAAAAACTAGAGAAAGCAGCAGCTGAGAATTGCTGCATTCGACCAGCAGCCAAGGATTGCTGCATCTTAGAGTTGCCTCACAGTAAGTTTGTTTTGTAAACACCAACAACAAGTACCACATGCCATGTTATTAGAACAAAGTAATGCTATTGTGAAAACATTTGCTGTCAGCTCTGGTATGTCTCTCTTCTTGACACTAACTGATAATATATCTAAGTGTGACTGTTTGCAGACCGCAGAAGAAGCCTATTCCAACGGACCAGACCTGAAGGACATGCCACTAGAAGATCCAGACTGGGAATTGTATGCAGAGAAGAGCAGCTTCATGAGAGATGGCAAACAAATAGCAGGTCATGTGATGCCTTAAAAGCTGGTATTATTCCCCCCCCCCCGCAAATGAGACTACAGTCTAGTTTACAAAAACATGTTCCAGAGAGGAGGCCCTGTCCAAGGTTGGAGCCTCTAGTTTTGAGACAGTAGGGATGTTTCATCTTCCCCCAGAGAACCCCCCAAACTAGGCTAAATACCAGAGTACAAGAG
This sequence comes from Entomyzon cyanotis, assembly GCA_024500445.1. NCBI lineage: Eukaryota > Metazoa > Chordata > Aves > Passeriformes > Meliphagidae > Entomyzon > Entomyzon cyanotis. Next base: position 533,616 of record JAKEPQ010000399.1, read on the forward strand.
TTATAAACATGTAGGGCTGAGGTACAGGGAGTGTTTGTGAAAGGTACAAGGAAAGGGAAAGGGTATAAAAATGTATAAAAAGGGTATAAAGAGAAAAGACAAAAACCATCAGGCATCATTTCCCCCCTTTTTAGAGACTAACAAGACCTTACCTTGTCTAGTCTCTACACTACACTAACTACCAGTACACTAAGTACCAGTTTACATTACTAGCTATAGCAAAGATAATAACTACAATTACAACTATTATAAATGCTTCTTTTACCCAGGCCCCATTTGGTAACCATGAAGTGAGGGTGTGGAAGATATGGTCGAATTTCAAGGTGTAATTTTTGAACCCAGTTCATGTAGAATTTGAATCCCCTTCCAAATTTCCTCCAAACCTTTCTTAATTTTTCAATGGCCAGTTACCACATCCATTTAGAGGTGGTAATTGGGTACAGATCCAGCAATTGCTCATATTAAGAGCTCTGGATACATTTTGGATCACAGTGTTGTGCAACTTTTGGCTGAGCCTTGAGTCATGGTTACCAATTGGGCAAACAACAGACATGTAAAGAACAATTTAAACTACATCATCTTGATTTGCATCACTGTCTGTTTTTTTCAATGGTCTCAGGGGCAGAAGCTTTCTTCATTCTGGAGTAGTGGATCCACGGTCTTTACCCAGAAACCTTTTGTCAGCAGTGAGGGTGGTCAGTAAAACTTGGAATGGTCCCTTCCACTTAGCTTGGAAGGGGTCGCTGGTCCACAATTTGATGTAGACCCAGTTTCCAGGCTGAAACAGGTGAGCAGGTGTTGCTGTTGAACCGCTAACAGAGAGAAGAAGTCCAGCTCTTCAGTGTGGCAAAATGTCTCTTTTGTTTAATTAATTCCAACTTATATAGACTTTCAAAGATCTCCAGGATTGGTCAGCTCAAAACCTCCCCCCAGGCCGATTGGCCAGGCTTGAACCGTCCATATCTCGAGAGACCGTTTCAACAACACCCAAACTTTATCTTTGTTTATAAAACACAGGAAGAAGAAGAGAGAAATTTCTCACGGGAAAGGTCTGTGCTTGCCACAAGCAGGGATGTCCTATCCTATAGCTTTGGACAGCATGACGAATCTCTGGAGCTTCTGCAAAGTGGAGCTAAAAGCTGTTAAGTGCTTCTGTAAATCAATTTTTCTCCTCATGTGAATTTTCCCCAAGATATATGGAACTTGATATGGTCTGCCATATAGGATTTCATAGGGACTTATATTGTCCCTCTGCCTTAGTTGTATGTGTACCCTCAGTAAGGCTATAGGCAAAGCCTGAACCCATGTCATAGATGTTTCTTGGCAGATCTGGGCCTTGAGGGTTCCATTCACATGTTCAGCTTTGCCACTTGCTTGGGGCCTGTATGGTGTATGCAAGTCCCAAGTAAGTCCCAGAATCCTGCTAACTTCCCCGATCACCATTGCAACAAAATATGGTCCCCTATCTGATGACATTCCCAAAGGAACCCCAAACCTTGGAATTATATGGTTGAGCAAGGCTTTCACTATTTCCTTTACTGCATTGGTGCGACAGGGATAAGCTTCAGGCCATCCACGGAACATATCAACCAATACCAATACATATTTCTATCTCTCCTTACGTGGCATTTCAGCAAAATCTATTTGCCAGTAATCTCCCGGGACATGCCCTGCCTTGGTTACTCCTAGCACTACTCTCTTGCTTGTGTCAGGGTAGTTTTTGCTAAAGGTTTCACACTTGCTTGTTATAGATTGCACAATATCAGTCATGTCTTTTCCTATCACTACTTTCTTCGGATGTTTTAAAAGGTTTTCTGTTCCCCAGTGGGTACTCTCATGTTCCTTCTGTGCTATTTCTCGAAGGATCAGGGGTGGGACTACAACCAGGCCTATTGAGGTAACAGCCCACCCACCTTCCTTAATCTCAGCCTTAAGAAACTTAATTAATTTGTGGTCACTCTGATCTTATTTCGGAGTAAACTCTGTCAGATTTACTTTTTTCTGCGGCACCACTGCAAATATGCTTTTTCTGCTATCCCTCTTGCCATTTCGTCAGCAAAGCAATTTCCCACTTCAGGAGTTGTCCTCCCCTTTTGATGACTTTCGCAATGCATGACAGCTACTTCTGTAGGCTTCCAGATGCTCTGCAGGAATGCTAGGATTTGTTTTGCATGCTTAATGCCATTACCTTGAGCAGTCAGCAGGCCACATTCCTTCCAAATAGCTCTGTGGGCATGAACAACACTGAATGCATATTTGGAACCAGTCCATATGTTTACCTTTTTTTCCTCACTCATTTCTGGAGCTCTGGTCAGCGCGATCAGTTCCCAATCTGGCTTTTCCAGAGGCACATCCTTCAGGTCTGGTCTGCTGGAATAGGTCTCTTTTATTGTCTGCAGTCATGCTCAGGCAGGTCATCAAGCACATTGCAGGGTTTACAACAGATGTTTTTAAGGTAACATCGTCCTGTTCCAACAACACAGATTGGTATTTAAGCATTCTGCTAGGGGATAACCACTGTCCCCCCTTTTGCTCTAGCACAGAGATTATGGTGTGGGGTACATACACGGCAATGTGCTGTCCAAGGGTGAATTTACGAGCCTCCTACATTAGGATGACAGTTGCTGCCACAGCTTTCAGACACCCAGGCCACCCTTGGCTATCATCGTCTAGCTGTTTTGAAAAACAGGCCACACCTCTTCGCTGGTCTTCAAGGCGCTGTCCCAGTATCCCTAGGGCAACATTCTACTGCTTGTATGTAAAAAGTCTAAAGGGCTCAGTTAGGTCTGGCAGCCCCAGATCTGGAGCAGACATTGTGGCAGGACGTTCCCCCCCCTTCTCTCTCTCCCTGCTCGGTCACAGAAGATTGATGGCTCAGATTAGGTTAACAGCCTAAATCAGGGCTACCTGGTGGCGCCCGAAAGTCTGACCCTGTGGAATGTAGAGAGAATGTGAAAAATTTTTAGTGACCCCCCTCAGCATATTCTTATCCTATAAAACACCCACAAAATCTCAGAAAAAGTAGAAGCTTTTCTACATGGACACTGGAGCGTGAGGAAAAGCCTCTCCCCAGTGTCTGGACGCAGCTCTGTGGTAACTTCTTGCAAGATTGATGGAGGATTCTAATGTATCCCAGCTCCAAAATTGGATTTTAGTAAGATCATTGGTTTCCTAAATTGTATTCTTCTTTGCTAGCCATAATAATATTAATAGGTACCTTTTAAGCACTCTATTGTTCTTAATCTCCCTATTTTGGGCAATATATATATATATACATATATGTTTGTTTAGCTATGAGTAGCTTTTCATATATTGTGTAGTAATAAGTTGTCTGGTTCTTTGCTCTGTTCTCTCCTGTGTCTAATAAACAGTAATCTATTTTATATTAGACCTAAATTGGCCATCTTTGTAAGGACTTGTGAGTGAGACTGGGTTTTTGGGGTGCTGGTCACTCTGAATAGGTTTGATCACCAGTTGTCATAGGCCTAGGCAGATGGTAAAATCTATCCACCCTCTGTCTCCACTTGTCACAGACATTAAGGAATGTTTTAGCTATTTAAATGCAGCCCTTGCTTCCTCTGTCCAGTTGATGGTTCCTTTCTCAGCTGCCTTAAGGGCTTCATACAAAGGTTTTTCTTGTTTTCCCCAGTCCTGTAGTTCTTTTGACAGCTGATGTCCAAATATAGTTGGGCTGTTCTTGAACCCTTGGGGTAGCACCATCCAGGTGAGTTGGGTCTTTCTTCCTGTCTCAGGGTTTTCCCACTCAATAGCAAAGAGTTCTTGACTACTTTCACTTATAGAAATCCAGAAAAAGGCATCCTTGAGATCTAAAAGTGTGAACCTCCCTAGTTCATTTGTCAGTGTGGTCAGAAAACTGTAGGGGTTTGGCACAACTGAATCTATGTCCTCTGTGATTTTGTTAATTGCCTTTAAATCCTGCACTAATCTGTAACTTTTACCATCAGCTTTCTTTACTGGCAGGATGGGTTTTCCCAGTTTAAATTTTAAAGGTTGAAAGAAAGGCCTTCTTTCACTTTTATCCCTGCGGCACTGGTCACATCCACAGTATCTTGACTCTGTTTCCCCTTCAATGTATTTAACATAGACCATGGCTGTAGTTCTCCAAGGGAGAATGGTGTTTTCATATAAATCACTTTTTGATTCCCGACAGCCTGTCTCAAAGGTGCTTCTAGGACAGCTTCCTTCTTTCTTGGTTCATCTTTTTTAGATTTGGTGTGTTCAACTACCAGACTAGCAGCCCCTATGGCCTTCCGGGTTACTTCTCCCCTCTTCTTCCCGGTAAGCCCGCTGGCTGCTGCGGCCACAGCCCCAGCCCCGGTCTCCTCCTTCTCGGACCTATCTGCACTGAATTCATCTGGCTTGCTTTACATTGGGGTTATTTTCCCCTCAGTCCTGTCACTGACGGCATGGCAGAGCGGCTGCTGCCCTCAGCTCCCCCCTTCTTCCGCCTGGGAGGGGTCAGGTACAGAAGCAGGTGCACTTCTCTCCCCGCCTGGACTTTCCTCTGCTCCTCCTCTGCCTCTCCAGCCCCACCGTGGCAGGGGGGAGCGGAGCGGAGCTGGCAGTGGCCACCTATCTCCCATCCCCAGCACCGCATCAGCCCGGGGCAAGGCAGGGGCTGCCAGCAGTGGCGGTGGCAGAGGAGGGAGCCAGGCTCCCCCCACCCCCTCCAGTCCAGCTGGCCCCTGTAGAGACAAGGGGTATGATATTCTTTTTTGCAAGGCAGGCAGTCTTTTTTCATTTGTTTGTACACCTCCTCCCAATTCAGAAATATAGAAAACAATTCCACATATCTTAATTCATCAAACCTGCCCTGGGCCTGAAGTTCTACTAGAAATTCTGTGATTAATTGGTTGTCTAAACTACCTAGGTGGGGCCATTTCTCTCTCCCACTCAGTCTCAACACAGGCCACACCCACAACAAGAGCCTAGTGAGTTCCTCTGTGTTCAGATGGGTCCTTTTCCCTGTTAGGTCATGCCAGTTTTTTAAGATCTGACCCAGTGGGGAATCCTGCGGGATTTTTGCATTAGCAGAAGACGCACTACCCATGTTTCATTTATAAACAGAAAAGAAACAGCTGGAAAGAAAGTCTTTAGCCTAGAGTCTGGCGCAAGAAATGAACCAGCGGTTCCCATGCCCCAGTAGAATAAGGACAGCAAAATTTAAAAGACCACACACGCGCAGCTTAAAGACCCTGGCGAGGTTCAAACTACTAACCCTCAGTAGTGGAACTCACACCCCTAACCCCTGGGCCCCAGGCTCCCCCTGAGCCACCATGTGGCCCTTTCTGTGAATATTAGTGAAGGGCATCCCCTTCTCCTCACAGCCCCTGCAGGAGTGGAGTAGGTTGTAAACCCCTCCTTTATGGCCCCCCTTGGGTACACTCCCACCCTACCCCTGGAGATCTCCCCCAAATGCTAGCTAGAAATAAAACCATAAAACCATTCCCTGTTGATCTCACCTCACCTGCTGTGTTTCTGCGGTAGTTTTTTTGGAAACTCCCTGGTTTTTGCAATCCTGGATCACCACTTCCCTCCCAAAGTGCCAGCAAGTGGGGGGTGCAGTGGGGGTATTTCTCGATCCAGAATTCAATTTTGGGGTTCCCTTTCCTCCTGCCTGGCTCACCAGAACTGATGCCTTAAAAGCTGGTAAAAATAAGAGGCAGACACAGCAGTACAGGGGAATAAAGATATTGCCTTTGTTTTAACAGGATCCCAGGCGTACCCTCGTCAACAGTGGAAACACACCGAGGAGCACACCCCATGTACAACACACATACAATTTTCTGGACTGTACAAATTAGCATATCTACCTAAAATCCCCCAATAAAAAACTAAACAAATGAAGTAATTGTCCCCTTATTCTAATTATTTCCCCCCCCCCCACAAATGAGACTACAGTCTAGTTTACAAAAACATGTTCCAGAGAGGAGGCCCTGTCCAAGGTTGGAGCCTCTAGTTTTGAGACAGTAGGGATGTTTCATCTTCCCCCAGAGAACCCCCAAACTAGGCTAAATACCAGAGTACAAGGGTTATAGACATGTAGGGCTGAGGTACAGGGAGTGTTTGTGAAAGGTACAAGGAAAGGGTATAAAAATGTATAAAAAGGGTATAAAGAGAAAAGACAAAAACCATCAGGCATCACATGCAGAGACAACCACGAACCAGGTAAACAAAGCAAAGGCCTTGCCATCAGATGTATCAGCACAAAATGCTGAACTGATTACATCAATGAAAGATATAGATCTGACCGAAGTCATCTAGGAAGAAAGAGAACTAGCAACTTGTATTGGTTTGAAAACAAACCAGTGGGAGATCACAAGTCAGGATTAAAATTTAATAGGAAAAACTAAAAATAAGTGAAATAATACAAAGAAAAGCACTGACAGAGTCAGATACAACCTGACACCCGGTTAGGGTGGTGGTAGCAGTCCAACTAAAGTAGTTCAGTTGAAGCGGTGATCCTGTGAAGGTCTGGTCTCCAGCTGAAGGTCCAGTGGTAGCTCTTGTCCTCTGAGAACCCAGTAGACAGGACTAACTAGGTAGTTCCAAGGCCAGGTTATATCCAGGTGGGAATGCTTGGCTCCTCCCTCCTGGGTGGAGCATCTCACAATAGGATAAGTCCATGAGTCATGTGGTAGGTCCTTGATGGCCCATTGTCTGTTATCCAGGGTGGGTCATTAGCAGGTGATAACAGCTAACGGCCCACAGCTGGTGGTAATAGAATACTTAAATACATCTATATTGTAACCTAGGACATTATCCACCCCTTATTCTATTACCATCTACATCATTGCCTAATTTTTTACACACAGCTTTCACTTAAGATTAGGTCTCCTTGTGGTACACAACAGGTTTCCCCATCTGCCTGCATCACCCACCAAGTGTTACCAGGCCCTTGGGCAAAAACAACCCCACGGATGGGTTTGCCTTTGTCTGAGGTGGGACTAATCCAAACAGTCTTTCCTAAAATACCTCTCATGAGTACCACAGGGACTTTATCTCCGTCCACTGTGTGCAAAGGTTCGGACTGGGCAGGACCGGCTCGATTGATGGAATCTCTTGTGTTGACCATCCAGGTGGCCTTTGCTAAGTTCAGTTCCCAATTTTTGAAGGTTCCCCCGCCAAGTGCCTTCAAAGTAGTCCGTTGCACCATTCAACTTTCCCGGCAGCTGGTGCATGATAGGGGATATGGTATATCCATTCAATTCCGTGTTCTCTAGCCCAGGTGCTTATGAGGCCATTCTTGAAATGGGTTCCATTGTCAGACTCGATTCTCTCAGGGGTGCCATGTCTCCACAGGATTTGCTTTTCCAGACCCAAGATGGTGTTCCAGGCAGTAGCATGAGGCACAGGGTAGGTCTCTAACCATCCCGTGGTTGCTTCCACCATGGTCAACACGTAGCGCTTTCCTTGGCGAGTTTGGGGAAGGGTGATGTAGTCAACTTGCCATGCTTCCCCATACCTGTACTTTGACCATCATCCACCGTACCACAGAGGCTTCACCCGCTTGGCCTGTTTGATTGCAGCACAGGTCTCACAGCTGTGGATGACTTGTGAGATGCTGTCCATGGTCAAGTCCACCCCTCAGTCACGAGCCCATCTGTACATTGCATCTCTCCCTTGATGACCAGAGGCATCATGGGCCCAATGAGCTGGAAATAATTCTCCTTTGTGCTGCCACATACACATAGTTTCCATTGTAATATTTGCAAAAAGCCAACATTATGATATGTATTTATCACAGAGACCATCGGAGTTCACCAGGTTCCCATCTGTTTTTTCTCATCCCCGACCTGCTGTGTGGACTCCTCTTCCCTCACAGGAGACAAAGCCATCTTGTTTTTCCCTAGCACGTGGCTGGTGGAGTTTTTCCATTCCCCTGGCATTTTTGGGTTTGTTTGTTTGTTTTGCTGTGTGTGTGTGTGTAAGGTTCTTGTGATGAATACATATAATGTTGGCTTTCTCGCAAATATTACAATGGATACTATGTGTATTATTTTAATTCTTTTCTTATGGAGGTAGCCTTGCTGTGAAAAATTGCTGTGTAATGATGACTAAGGTCTTTCTTTCTGGTGCTAGCTGAACTTAGACATTGTAGCGAAATTGCTGTTATAGTTTTGTTAGGATGCTTGAACTGCCTGCTTGAACTGGATAACATCCCATGACCGGACCCTGCCACTGACACTCCAACTATCAGCACCTGTCGTCTGCAGAAACCACAATCTGGGAGTGATAACAGAATCAATTAAAGAGGACTGCGCATGCTCCGAGGAGGCGTATCCAAGGAGGAGCTAGGCTAAGCAGTTCCCAGAACATGCAAACTAGTTTGGAGGAAAGTATGAATATGCATAATTGTTTATGAATATGCATTAGGCTGAAGGGTATGTAAAGGGTGTCTCTGTACCTACCAGGTGTGCTTTTTTGGCTGAATGCCAAAGCACCCAGCACTGACCTTTTGCTTTTATCTCTCCCTTATTGTCTTTTATTAAACCTTTTTAATCTTAACAGGAGAGTGGACCTTGTTTTTCACAGTTCTGAAGGTTCCATATCTAATAGTTATTAATTTCTTTTGTGTCGTGTGGGCATTTTGTCAAATAAACTTCTTTTTTTTTCATTTTCACCAATCAATATTTATTTCATTTTAGCAGGAAGGGATTGCTAAAACCCGTTTTCTTAGAGGAAACACTAATTCCAGAGTGTTTTCTCCCAAAACTTGTCTCTAAACATAGACACCAAAATAAACAGATCTTACAAAAATTATAACATTTTTGTTCATTGAAGCGCCATACCAGGGGAACAGTGGTCACCAAGTTCTCAGCCTAGAAGTTATCCCCATGACTAATGTCCCTTTGCTCATGTGAAAAACGAGGTTTCACTCTCCTGCTAAAATTTAAAAGTTTAATAAAGGACAATAGGTGACAAAGACAATAAAGCAAAGTAACAGTGCTGGGTGCTTGGCCCTTAGCCAAAAGCACACCATGATTACAGGGTCCAGGCTTTACATAGTTAACTATTGCATCGTCTAAATGCATATTCATAGACAATTATGCATACTCAAACATTTCTCTTAACTAGTTTGTATGTTCCAAGAACTGTTTAGCATGGCACCTCCTCTGATTCGCCTTTTAAGAGCATGCGCCGTCCTCTTGGCTGTGGTTTTGGCCGGTTGTGTTATCACCCCCAGCTTGAGCTCTGTTCCATGGTCTTTGCAGATGACAGTTGCTGATAGTAGAAATGCCAGTGGCAGGGGTCTTCATCACACTGTTCATTGGATGTTATCCAACCAAGCAGGTGGTTCATTTATTGTAAGTTAACCACAAGTATTCTAAAATAACCATATCAGCTATTTCACCACTATGTCTAAGTTTAGTTAGTAACAGAAATAAAGGCATTAGTTATTACTACACAACTATATCTGTATAACAAGGCTACTTTTGTAAGAATTAAAATTATACATATAGCATCAATTTTGATATTTGCAAAAAGCCAATATTATAATATGTATTTATCACACTCCCTCCTCTTCTTTTTCATAAATCATTTGGCTTGAGCAATAATTCTTGTTTTCTAACCTTCATTATTTGCTCTTTTTTTCCACAAATTAATTTTGCTTCTTCAAAGGGGTCTTTCATATTGTTTTGTTTCTTTAACACCATTATCTTCTTGTGCCGTTCTAGATGTAGCCAATTTTGGGTCCATAGGCATCATTACTACTTGCATACCTTGGATTGCGCTGGTGATTAGCCGAATAAAACAGGGAATCAAGCAAGGAAGAAATAACAAACCAGCTGTTGCACATAAAAAGAAGCTTAGCATTTTCCACCATTCTGTTCTCAATAAATTATCCCACCAGTTAACCTTTAGCATTGATTCCCATCTTTGGATTGGTACATGCGCTATTTTTCTGATATCCTTGGCTATATTCAGGACGGCATCCCTACTATCATCTATTTTTAAACAACAATCTGATGTATTAAATTTTCCACAGACACCCCCTTCTTCAGCTAATAAATAGTCTAAAGCCAACCTATTCTGATACACTGCAGCTCTTGTTTGCCTTTGTTGATTTGATATCAATTCCAATGCCCAGGCAGTTTTGTTTGTTATTATCTCTACAATCGCTTGGAGTCTTATAATATGATTTAGCATATAAATCAGGGTTTGATATCCCCAACTCCCATCTTGTGCCCAGGTGGCTGGCCCATATGTTTCCAGTATGCATTCAGGGAGCAGTTCCTCCTCCCCCCATTTTTAAAATCTTCCGATCAATTCCCTTTTATTTCTTTTTAAGTCCTCATAAACTGGTACTCCTAATTCATCCCCATCTGGTCTTGGTAAAAGGAAAAATCCTTGGTCTATGATTCCCAGAGTACAACTCCCTTGTGGAAACTCCGGATTCCAGAACTCAGTTTGGAACCGCGGTCGACTGTTATCTGCGGCTCAGGCAGCGCCGCTCGCAGGGAGCGGGGGAGACAGAGGAGGAGGGGGAGCGAAGCTCCCGGTAGATCGGCAGCACTCGGGAGACCGAATTGTGGAAGCAGGAAATGCAGGCAATTCGGCTGGTGTTCCAGGGAGGTTTATTGAGGTAGCAGGGTGAGTAGAGGAGGGACGGAAGGGGACTGGAAGCAGCAACCAAAAGGCAGGGAACTGGGGTGTGCGTAGGGTTTTAAGGGAGGAGGAGAAGGGGAGGAGAAAACTTGGGAGGACCAATGGAGATTACAAGATTCGGGATTGACACTGGAGTAGTCGTATAGGGAATAGGGGGTGGAATACAGAGTCTTTAAAATAACTAATCATAAAACACTAGTTCAGCAGACAAAGGAGAACAATCTAGAACAGTACCAAATACAGAACAGGGGAGGAGAGAAGTGCGGGGCCAATGAGTGGCTGCGCAGGTACATATTCATAACTCATGTTGCAAGGCTGCTTGAGAGTGTCTCTCGTTGTCACCATAACCAAGAGGTTCTTTCATTCCCAAGACTCCATCTTAGGATTGTCTACAAACAGCGGGCCAGGGGCGCTCAAATGCGCCAAGGCCACCGCAACACTCCCTTTCCACTGGGGGGGAGTTTTGGGTAAGCTCTTTTTCTACATATCCAAAATAAGCCATACGGTGCTTTCTAATAATCATTATCCTGTTGATTTATATTCTCCCAAAATTTGGATATTTCTGGTATTCCAAAATCAGGATTCTTGCCTGAATTTTTACATTGAAAAAGTTCAGTTTCATTGTTATATTTACAATTTTTCCCTTTTGGTCTTTTCTGGGCCCAATACAGCATTAGTTCTTCTGGGACCTACCATGTAAAAGTTCCATTACTAACTTTATATTTCTTACAGGGAGTAACTTCTTACTGTTAAGAAAATTTTCTCCAATGCGCTAGAGGCACTCTTATCACTGTTGAACTTAAAATCTACCCTTTTGGCTGGTTTTCCCCTCTTATATTTGTCTGGTTCCACTTAAGGAGTTCAACAGGACCTAGGATACTGCCTTTCCATGGCCATTCCTCTGTCATGAAGGCCGCCCCCCCCAGACCCAACAGTTGGTTATGTTTAGTTCTTTATTTATTCTTTCCCCCAAATCTACAAACAGTTTTTGTCCTAATCTGGGGGTTTCTATTTCTTTTTCTAATTGCTGTTTGAGTTTCATATTACAGATCTTCACGTGGGGTTGACCCAGGATTAGATTGCTGTGTTGGCTCTGTCTTTTCGTTTACTATTTGTTCTTTTACCAAATCTTGGACTCCACCCCCAAGGGTAAATGTAAAACAAACCCATCTTTCTTCCTTTGAACATTCACTTCCCAACCTATTACCACTTGTTCCTAAGTTTTCTGCAATGCAGTATGTTTGCCCATCTTGTGTACAGGTATCTAATTTGGATGGGTCATAACAGTGACTGCTGACATGGGTGTGAGTAGTAAAAAAGGAACCACGGGTTCTTCCCCAGTAAAGCGATTGGTAGCATTTACAACGTGATTTTGCTGGCATCCCAAAAGGGAAAAGACAAAAAAGGAGTGGCATGACGAAGGAATAACAGAGGTCCGGTATGGCTTATACCCCCACCTCCCATGCCTATGGGGTTGCTACCCATAGCAGGTGTATACAATCTTTTTGGTGGCGAGTACAGTGGCCAATCCAGTCTTGCCCTCTATTTTCTTGTCACTTTTTTTTTTTTTTGCTATCTTCCAGGCAAATTGCTTTTGACACTTCTTAATTGTACTTTCCCACTGTTCCTCAGGTAACTCCCATGTAGCAGGCACTAATAATTCCCATCCACAGAGCAGAGTTATTATGTTTGTTAGTCCTAGCTCTATCTGGTCAGGGAATGAATTTGGCACATGACATTTCATGCAACGAGGGCACTGATTTTGTGAACTGCAATACCAATTTTTCCCACAACTTATGCAGTTACATTTAACCCAACTAGCATGGCTGGTATTGGGATGAATCAGATATGGTATATGGTATGGCACTGATAGAGGTTGTAATTCCTCCTTGAGATTAGGATACAGTCTATTCTCTTCCTTATATAAGTCACAGGCTAAGGCCAGAACATTAGGACCCTCTGACTGAAACAGTCTTGATTTTCCTGTTTGGGGTGGAAGTATCCCTCCCCAAGGGGAGTATCGGAAGGGTTCTCAAAACTTGTCTAGATGGCACTTGAAACCACTGATATAAGCTTGGCCTTATTTCCCAGTTATTTGTGATCTTTGGTACATCCCTTGGATCATTTGGGTTTCCTCAGTTCATGACAACCCCAGTCCTCGCATAAGAGTCAGCTTGATATCACCCAGCTTAGATGTTATAGTCCACTCTTTAGGTTCCTCCATAGGCCCTTTGATTGGCGTGGATCTACGCTCTTTCCTTGTTCTGGATCACTGCTTCAGTCTTCAGTAGCACCTGAAAAGGACTTTCTACAAATACCCATTCCCCGAGTGGACATTCTGACTAGGCATTACTGCCCCAGAAGCTGTTTCATGCAACCAAAAAAAAAATAAAAAAAAAAATCCAACTTTCCCAACCAGTGCAACTGCTCTGAACCTCTTTTTTCCTGTAGATTTCAGTGAAATTCTACAAAGAATTCCTTCCCAACCTGGCTCAAAACTTGAACCCCCCAGACCTGTACTGGTGCCTTCAGTGCCAAAACCTGTCCATGGGGATTGGGGCTGGGAAGCAAAGGATTGGTCAGGCTCTAATTTCAGTTCAGTTTCCCTTTTCAGGAGACAGAAATCTCTTCCCTCACTCAGGTTCCTTTCCCTGCTACAAACACTCTGACATCAGCCTTTGAAAATCCTGGATTTTTGATGCCAGCATTCCCTGAAGTGCTGTTAAATTCATTCCTGGGGGAACAAAATGTAATGGTTTAAACCCTGCCACGACATCCTTTTATTTACACATCCCATGTGGAGGTGGATTTACTGTTTGTGGGAAGGTCAGATGATAGGAAGGAACCTCAGCTGTGGGGCAGGCTGATCCCACCCCAGGTACTACACAGGCTGCAGGATTCCCCATTCTGAAACACATCATCCCACACCCAGCTGCAGCACATGTGAAACTCCCAGGACTTTATCCCTATTTCAGGGAGTACTTCCAGGGATTATTACACCAAGCCTGTTATCCCGAACAATTTCCTCACACTTAGTGCCCTCTGCTCACCCACGGAGATGCTCCACCAGGCTGCGCCAGCAGCGTACTCAAACCTCAGATGGGAACAGAGAGATTTGATTTCCTTAAAAAGAAATGGAAGAAAAGTAGCTCAAGCAAAGTGTTGATCCATGAAACGGAACTAAGGCACTGACAGGTGTAAACTCCTAAGTCACCAACACGATCTTGCTCTGGCCAATGCCAGCCTGGGGCCACCTCCATGTCCAGGATCACCGACTGTCCCACCATCCTGGGATGGCGAGGCCAGACAGGTACATTCCCGTGGGATGGCTCAGGGAACGGCAGCTCCCTGCACTGCCAGGGAAAGGGCACAGCAACCAAAATCTGTGCTCAGCACAGGACACTGGGGAAATTCAATGGGAGGAACCAGCTGGAGCCACAGCCGTTGTGGTGACAGTTTGGGAAGTGCTAGGGGACCTCTGGAAGAGCCTTTCCAGCAGCAGCTGCAATGCCTGTGAGTGCTCAGGGTCACAGCTCCTTCCTCATCCTCTGCTTCCCCTTTTTCAACAGCCTGGAAAAACACTCTGAGAGGAGGCAAGGAGTGACCAGAACTGACTCAAGTGTGCAATGGAACTTCTCGCTCTGAGGCAAGAGCCACTTTTTCAGTTTGTTGTTTAACCAGCACTAACTCGCACATCAGACTCTCCCAGGCTGTCCCAGCCAGGAATGGAAGTGCCTGTCCAGGATTACAGGAAGGAACATCCCTCTTGTCTAGATGAGGCCTGAGGGAGGAATGAACAGATCCTGCTCTCAGGTCCAAGCCAGCCTACACTGCATTCCAGGTTTACAAAAATGCAGGAATTCCTTTTCCCAAACGCGCACTGGAAGCAGGAAGTGGCAGGAACTTGCACAGGCCAGGGTCTCTTGGGCTATCACCACCACCAACACAGGTGCAAGGTGCTCATGGGGACAATTTTGTGCAATTTTTTTAAATTTCAGTTTTAGATTTAAATAACTGAGTTAATTTCTAATCCCTAAATCCTCCTCACCACAGGATGCCTGAGCAGTGATGTGGAATCACGACAGTGGGGGTTACTGCTTTGCAATAAATTTAAGATGACAACTCAGAGCAGGTGATGCTGCAGCTCCTGCTGCTCCTGAGGTGGCCGTGCTCCCTGCTACCACAGGATCAAGTCTGCAACTCCCTTTTCCTTATCATCACCAACTAAATCATGGAATCATGGAATATTTTGTGCTGGAAGGGATCCTCAAGGATCACAGAGTTCAACTCCTGACTTTGCACAGAAACCCCAACAATCCCACCCTATTCCTGAGAGCATTGTCCAAATGCTCCTGGAGCTCTGGCAGCCTTGGGTACCACTTGTTCCTTGGAAAATCACTCAGGGAATTCTTTCTGCTCCTCACCACCAGTTCCTGGGGAGAAGGGGAGGGGAGCAGTAGTACAAAGGAGAGGGGAAGGGAAGGCTGAGGACCCCATGCACCACTCAGCTGCCCCACTGCTGTGGGAGTATTGCTGTGGGAGTATTGCTTCAGCTAAACTTATAAGATCTTTTAATACCCCTCCAATTTCTTTTTAACTTCTTTTGAGCTCATAGGAGCATTCCCAAATCCCATCCTCCCCCTCCCCCTCACGAGCCCTTTCTATAGGGTCCTCTCCCAAAGGAAACCCGCCAACTGCTCTCTAGTTTCCGTTGAACTTCTCTTAGTGTTCTAAGATGATCCCTACCAGCAGGAAGGGGAGCTTTTGGAGCCGGGGGGGCAGGTTGGAGTGGCAGAAGCTGCCAGTGGAGCGCCAAAGCAGCAGGGAATCGGGAGAGCACCGGAGGGGCGGGGAACCGAGGAAGGCGGAATGATACTGGGGGGGGGGGGGGGGGCAATGTCTTTTAGAGGTTCCCAACTCTTTTTCTTCTTTTCCTCTGTTTTCTCTGTCTCTGAGGCTAGTGTCGGGGTTTTTTCTGACTAAACGCCAGGCACCTCGACTCTCTCTCACTGCAAAAAAAAACTGTAAAAACACACACCAATCTCATGAGTGTCATGCTCCTCTGGTGTGGGCTGTGGGTGAATTTCTGCACCCCTGTGGACTCCATGGGCTGCAGGGGGAACCTCCTGCTCCCCCCATGGTCTTCACCACGGCTGGCAGAGGGTTTTCAGCTCTGGCGCCTGGAGCACCTCCTCCCCCACCTTTTCCACTGACCTTAGTGGCTCCATGCTGTTCTCCCTTCACATATTTTTACCTCCACCTCCTCTTCCTCTAACTACAAAGAAGCGTGTGACTACCTTGTTTTGATTTCTTCTTAAATATGTTTTCACAGAGGCATAACTAGCACCTCTAATTGGCCCACACTTGGCCGGCAGCATGTCCATCACTCTCAGAGCCATCAGAGATTGGCTCTGCTGGACTTGATGAAAAACTTCCAGAACTTTCACTCAGGACACACAGGAGCCATCTTTGTGCCACTCCCCACCCCTCAGACACTTCCCCAGGCCTACCACAACAGCTTCTGAGGGGTCCAAATTTCTCCTAGATGTTAAAAATACTTTACTGATGTTTTGGGCCAATCAAAACCACCACAGCTAGCTAACTTAATTTTTAGTGGACTATCTTGGACTATATTTGCTGGCACCTTTTTACTCTCTTTTTTTCTTCGAACTTGACTTACTGGTTCCTTGTCCCACCTTCCCAGGATTTTATCTGCTTGTCCCTGGCACCTATTTCTTTGCTCTAACCCACTCCTCCGACAGCTGAGATACTACCCACTCCTCACAGCACAGAAAATCTTTCTTCTCCAATATTATAATCCACCTCCCTCCAGATAATAAAGTTAAACTATAAATCAACAGTTGATATAACATATACTCATTCATTCATACTCACTCTATGATTTGTCTCACTCATTCTCACTCATTCCATTACAATAACAACATGACAATACAATAGGATACCTTTGTATTCAAATCACTTGTTAACATTCACCCACAGGTACTATCTAAATAAATAATATGCTAAAATCTCAAATGTTGTTGGCCAACCCCAGATTCTCTTGGGTATAGTATCCTTAGGATATTTTCCTCAATCCTTAATTCCACACTTCCTGTCTGTGGGATATTTTTCCCCAGCTTTCTATTCCACACTTCCCATCTGGAGGAATTTTCCTAGCCTCTGTGGATTCCAACCCTCAATCCAGCAACTTTTCTGGAATTGGGGAACTCTCACTCTCGTCCCTTGTTTCCTAATGGATTGCCTTAGGAAACCCTTTGATCCCTTTACCTAGGGGTCCAACCCCTCCCTAGGACCCAGTCCCAGTAACCCCGGGGATCTCTCACTCTTTTGCCTTTCGCTTCGTCTCTTCACTGGCCAGCCCCCTCGCAGAGATACCAGAACCACAGCTAGATAGACTCAGAACTCACTTTGCAGATCTGGACTGTCCAGTCCACGTCTCACACACACACCAGTCAATCCCCTTACCCTGCTCCCCCAACAATACTTACAATCCTTTTTCTTGTCTGGGTCTTCGTGCACAAGAATTGAGGGCTAGTTGCCACAATTTCTTAGGGAGCCTTTTTCTTTTCCCCTTTCTTTTGCTTTATGTGTCCCTTCTTGTCCACGGGGTGTCAACCTGTGACCGTCAATGACACCAGAAGAAACAGAGCGGGCCGCCAAACTTGGCAGGGCGCGCCTCCCCTGCTTGGGATCTCCTAGGGCCTCGGAGGCGAGGTGTTCATCCCGGACGAAGCTCCCAATTGTGAAAAAATAAGTTTCACTCTCCTGTTAAAATTTAAAAGTTTAATAAAGGACAATAGGTGACAAAGACAATAAAGCAAAGTAACAGTGCTGGGTGCTTGGCCCTTAGCCAAAAGCACACCATGATTACAGGGTCCAGGCTTTACATAGTTAACTATTGCATCGTCTAAATGCATATTCATAGACAATTATGCATACTCAAACATTTCTCTTAACTAGTTTGTATGTTCCAAGAACTGTTTAGCATGGCACCTCCTCTGATTCGCCTTTTAAGAGCATGCGCCGTCCTCTTGGCTGTGGTTTTGGCCGGTTGTGTTATCACCCCCAGCTTGAGCTCTGTTCCACGGTCTTTGCAGATGACAGTTGCTGATAGTAGAAATGCCAGTGGCAGGGGTCTTCATCACACTGTTCATTGGATGTTATCCAACCAAGCAGGTGGTTCATTTATTGTAAGTTAACCACAAGTATTCTAAAATAACCATATCAGCTATTTCACCACTATGTCTAAGTTTAGTTAGTAACAGAAATAAAGGCATTAGTTATTACTACACAACTATATCTGTATAACAGGGCTACTTTTGTAAGAATTAAAATTATACACATAGCATCCATTTTGATATTTGCAAAAAGCCAATATTATAATATGTATTTACCATACTCACAAGACAGCACAAATTAATCTTCCCCGATAAATCATCACTGAGCCAAGAAACATTTATTTTAGTCCTTCACCAGTCTTCACATTTTTACATAACACTGTGAAGAGAGAGTAGGAGACAAAAACCTTGATTCACACCATGAAAAACATTGTCTATCAGATTGCTCTTCCATATGTAATCACCAGAGCTAGTCAAAGATTAATTCTACCAATAAGTGAATGGGGGTAAATGGGAAATAAATAGGATATGATGACTCTCCATCAACCCCAAACTGCATGTCTTCCCTTTGAGTCAAGATAATTTCTGATTCTGTGACTCTAAATTACCTAACTAATCACAATTACTTGAAGAAGTCTGTTTCATTCAAGGTTACAATTAATCCACTCCCTACAGATCAGTCATAGCAAGCATGTGAAAAACAAATATCCTTCCCCAAGAAGCCCACACTAACCTATGACCAATGATAGAAAACAGCTTTGCATCCATTTTATCTATCTAATCTATGGTTACATTTATTGTCACACCAAAAAGAAATTCCACTCAAAAGTTAACCAGCCATTTTCTTCACAATAGCACTTTATCAGGTGCTTTCCTTCTGTTTGGTGTTTGAAGTGTGTTTATATCTAATGCTTCCATCTTCACATGACATTTGTTCTTCTATCATAATAAAAAACTCCTATCCCTCTGGGCTAACAAAAGCAACCACCCACCCATAAACGTGGACCAACTATTAGATGATTAAGTTTTCAAATTTCCAAACTACAACAGTTGCAAGAAACAAATTGTTATGAAAACAGCTATTAAGAAAAAATAAGTTGAAGTGCAGCTAAATTTTTGTTTAAAATAACACTTTGTCAGCAGAAGTAATTTATTTCCAAGTGTTCAAATTGCTATTGCACACATGCCATTTAATGATTTTTTTATTTGAACATTAATATAATTATAGTTGGAGGGTGCCTATTTTCAGTGGCCTCTCTGCAGTAGATACTGCCAAAACAAAACATGAAACATATCACATGGTTAACAACATGACATTTGAGTTATCAGAATTACAATCTATTTCTTGCTAATAGATCACATAAGCAGTACATAACTGGGGCATTTCCTTTAACAGAAATATCAAACTTAGTACTGCATTTGTTTAACTTCAATATGAACACCTCTACATAAGAGCAACATTATACATGACAGTTTGATTTAGCACACATGTAGTACTTTGGCAGCTCTGTGATCTATTTTTCCTCCTAAGCTCCACAGCAGATTTATCAAACATATTGCTAATATGTCCAGCATAAATATGAAGAATCAAATGCATCTTTCTTTTGCCACTTCAATGAGAAAGGGAGCAGTGATTTTATCTCATGACACAATCTTTTCATACATGCACAATTTTCTTCCATGGACACTTCTACATATACACTAACTACAATTACATGACAAATCACTACCAACTATTGATTTCCAAGTAACGTTGAGTGTGTCAAATTTTAATCAAGTGACTAGCACATCAGTCATCTGAAGTGCAATGAATTCCCTCATAATTAAACACATCCCCTTTTGAGTTCATTTATGAAACTGACTAGTTTATTAGTTACCTTCTTTTGTAGGACAGTCATGCAGACATTAAGACAGGTTCAGGCAAAATGATATTTTATTATTATTAGAGGCAGAAATGTAACTGGCAGATGGAAAACTTTTTAAGCACACAAGCTAAGTAAAATCAAGTTGTGCCAAGTTTTCTCAAGTAATTATAATTACAAATTCAGCAAGGGTGTTATAAGAGGAACTAATAGTTCTTGATTAACAAATACCAATTTCTTTGAACATCTCTACCATCAGTTTCCACGAGAGAGCTAATTACTATTATGAAAACTTTTTCACTTCCCCAAAATTAATGAATTTTATTCTCCACCTTCCTGAACACAATTATATTGTACACAACTGTCATCCAATGACCTACTACCACAGTAGTCTAAGTGAGGACAATGTTCCCTCTATTATGAAATCATGCAGTTTAAAGTGGACATATGAAAATTTTGAGGTAAAAATGGGTTAAATCTGGTTGCAAAATTTCAGATTTAAAGGAAAATAAAAATCATACGGACATATCACAAATAAAAACTACACCTAGAATCTGTTGATAGTGATCTGAAGCAATTTCTTTCATAGACTCATCTGAAAATTTTAGCAGATATTTTGTATTTTTTCTATTTGGTCAAAATACCCTGACATGCCAGTAAGTCACTCCACAAAAGATGTTATGCCCAAAAACCAAAGCTGCTACCACAAAACATCTCTTCACCCTTTTATTCACCCTCAAGCAGTTTTCAAAAAACGCAGATTTCCTGAGCCATACAAAAACATAGCTTAACTTTATTTGAAATATGTCAACAATGGATAAGTTAAAAAGTAGGTGAAGGTATTAAACAAAATGGTTAAAATTAAATTATATATTATTAAAAAATATATATTTTATTTGATGAAGTTATGTTTCCTCACCCTTCAATACCCATTTGTATTGAATTATAAACTCTGCAGCACAGGAACAGTCTGTGTATGGCACTTAGGAGAATAGGACTTCCATGCATGTTTGCAATAGAAACAATTATATTAAAATATTCAAAAAATAAAGAAATAGTTGTACTGGTTTGAAAACAAACCAGTGGGAGATCACAAGTCAAGATTGAAATTAAAAATAAGTGAAATAATACAAGGAAAAGCACTGACAAAGTCAGATACAACCTAACACCCTGTTAGGGTGGTAGTAGCAGTCCAACTAAAGAAGTCCAGTTGAAGCGGTGATCCTGTGAAGGTCTAGTCTCCAGCTGAAGATCCAGTGGTAGCTCTTGTCCTCTGGGAACCCAGTAGACAGGGCTAGCTCAGGCAGTTCCAAGGCCAGGTTATATCCAGGTGGGAACACCTGGCTCCTCCCTCCTGGGCAGAGCATCCCACAATGGGATGAGATAAGTCCACGAGTCATGCGGTGGGTCCCTGATGGCCCATTGCCTGTCAAATGGGGTGGGTCATTAGCAGGTGATAACAGCTAACGGATGGCCCATTGCCTGTCATCGGGAGTGGGTCATTAGCAGGTGATAGCAGCTAACGGCCCACAGCTGGTGGTAATAGAATACTTAAACACATCTATATTGTAACCTAGGACATTATCCACCCCTTATTCTATTACCATCTACACAGTTCTCACTTAAGATAAGGTCTCCTTGTGGGACACAACGCGTTTCCCCATCTGCCTGCATCACCCACCAAGTATAACCAGGTCCTTGGGCAAAAACAACCCCACGGATGGGCTTGCCTTTGCCTGAGGTGGGACTAATCCAGTCTTTCCTAAAAAACCTCTTATGTGTACCACAGGGACTTTATCTCCATCCACTGTGTGCAAAGGTTTGGACTGGGCAGGACCGGCTCGATTGATAGAACCTCTTGTGTTAACCATCCAGGTGGCCTTTGCTAAGTTCAGTTCCCAATTTTTAAAGGTTCCCCCGCCAAGTGCCTTCAAAGCTGTCTTAAGTAGTCCGTTGCACCGTTCAACTTTCCCGGCAGCTGGTGCATGATAGGGGATATGGTATATCCATTCAATGCCGTGTTCTCTAGCCCAGGTGCTTATGAGGCCATTCTTGAAATGGGTTCCATTGTCAGACTCGATTCTCTCAGGGGTACCATGTCTCCACAGGATTTGCTTTTCCAGACCCAAGATGGTGTTCCGGGCAGTAGCATGAGGCACAGGGTAGGTCTCTAACCATCCCGTGGTTGCTTCCACCATGGTCAACACGTAGCGCTTTCCTTGGCGGGTTTGGGGAAGGGTGATGTAGTCAACTTGCCATACTTCCCCATACCTGTACTTTGTCCATCGTCCACCGTACCACAGAGGCTTCACCTGCTTGGCCTGTTTGATTGCAGCGCAAGTCTCACAGCTGTGGATGACCTGTGAGATGTTGTCCATGGTCAAGTCCACCCCTCGGTCACGAGCCCATCTGTACGTTGCATCCCTCCCTTGATGACCAGAGGCATCATGGGCCCAACGAGCTAGAAATAATTCTCCTTTGTGCTGCCAGTCCAGATCCACCTGTGACACTTTCACCTTGGCAGCTCGGTCCACTTGCTCGTTGTTACAATGCTCTTCATTAGCCTGACTCTTAGGTACATGTGCATCCACGTGTCGAACTTTCACGGTCAGCTTTTTTGCCCGGGTGGCGATGTCCTGCCAAATCTCAGCAGCCCAGATGGGTTTTCCTCTGCGCTGCCAGTTGGCCTTTCTCCAGCGATCTAACCATCCCCATAGCGCGTTGGCTACCATCCAGGAGTCGGTGTAGAGATAGAGCCTTGGCCATTTCTCTCGTTCGGCAATATCCAAAGCCAGCTGGACGGCTTTAAGCTCTGCGACCTGACTCGATCCACCTTGTCCCTCGGTAGCCTGTGCAACTTGTCGTGTGGGGCTCCATACTGCAGCTTTCCATTTCCGATCTGCGCCTACAATTCCGCAGGAACCATTGGTGAAGAGGGCATAGCATCTTTCACTCTCCGGCAGCTCGTTATACGGGGGTGCTTCCTCGGCATGTGCTACTTGCTCCTCTGCTTCTTCTGAAGATAATTTAAAAGTCTCACCTTCAGGCCAGTTTGTTATAATTTCCAGAATCCCAGGGCGATTCGGGTTTCCAATACGGGCGCGCTGCGTGATGAGGGCAATCCATTTGCTCCACGTGGCATCAGTGGCATGGTGGGTAGAGGGAACCTTTCCCTTGAACATCCACCCCAGCACTGGCAGTCGGGGTGCAAGGAGAAGTTGTGCTTCTGTGCCGATCACCTCTGAGGCGGCTTGGACT
Organism: Entomyzon cyanotis; assembly: GCA_024500445.1. Taxonomy (NCBI): domain Eukaryota; kingdom Metazoa; phylum Chordata; class Aves; order Passeriformes; family Meliphagidae; genus Entomyzon; species Entomyzon cyanotis. The sequence continues at coordinate 556,507 of JAKEPQ010000399.1, forward strand.
CCTTCGTAAGCTGCCAAGATTTCTTTCTCGGTGGGAGTGTAGTTGACTTCAGACCCTCTGTAACTTCGACTCCAGAATCCCAGTGGTCGGCCTCGGGTCTCACCAGGCACCTTCTGCCAAAGGCTCCAGGACAGACCATGGCTCCTGGCTGCAGAGTAGAGCACATTCTTTACCTCTGGTGCTGTCCTGACTGGGCCAAGTGCTACTGCATGAGCAATCTCCTGTTTGATCTGGGTGAAAGCTTGCTGCTGCTCAGGACCCCAGTGGAAATCATTCTTCTTGCGGGTTATGAGGTAGAGAGGACTCACGATCTGGCTGTACTCAGGGATGTGCATTCTCCAAAAGCGTATGGCGCCTAGGAAAGCTTGCGTCTCGTCTCCTTCTTGTTGGTTGGTGGAGACATCGCGGTGATCTTATTGATGACCTCAGAAGGAATCTGACGCCGTCCGTCTTGCCACTTTACTCCCAGGAACTGGATCTCTCGGGCAGGTCCCTTGACTTTACTCCTCTTGATGGCGAAACCGGCTTCCAGGAGAATTCTGATGATTTTCTCTCCTTTCCCAAATACTTCCGTTGCTGTGTCCCCCCACACAATGATGTCATCAATATACTGCAAATGTTCTGGAGCCTCACCCTTTTCCAGTGCAGCCTGGATCAGTCCATGGCAGATGGTGGGACTGTGCTTCCACCCCTGGGGCAGTCGGTTCCACGTGTACTGCACGCCCCTCCAGGTGAAAGCAAACTGAGGTCTGCACTCTGCTGCCAGAGGAATGGAGAAAAAGGCGTTGGCAATGTCGATGGTCACATACCACTTTGCTGCCTTGGATTCCAGCTCGTACTGAAGTTCCAGCATGTCCGGTACAGCAGCACTCAGTGGTGGTGTGACTTCATTCAGGCCACGGTAATCCACTGTCAGTCTCCATTCTTCACTGGACTTACGCACTGGCCATATAGGGCTGTTAAAGGGTGAGTGGGCCTTGCTAACCACCCCTTGGCTCTCCAGTTCCTGAATCATCTTATGGATGGGGACCACAGAGTCTCTGTCAGTGCGGTATTGCCGGCGGTGCACTGTTGCTGTAGCGATTGGTACCCGCTGTTCTTCAATTCTCAGTAGTCCTACAGCAGACGGGTTGTCTGAGAGACCAGGCAGGGTATTCAGTTGTCTTATGTCTTCCATCTCTATGGCTGCTATCCCAAAAGCCCAGCGATGTCCCTTTGGGTCTTTGAAATATCCACTCCTGAGATAGTCTATGCCAAGGATGCATGGGGCGTCTGGACCAGTCACAATGGGGTGTTTCTGCCACTCATTCCCAGTTAAGCTCACTTCAGCTTCCAGTACAGTCAGCTGCTGGGGTCCTCCTGTCACCCCAGAAATAGAAATGGATTCAGTCCCCACATACCTGGATGGCATCAGGGTGCATTGAGCGCTGGTATCAACCAAAGCCGTGTATCTTTGTGGGTCAGACGTGCCAGGCCATCGGATCCACACAGTCCAATAGATCCGGTTATCCCTTTCCTCTACCTGGCTAGAGGCAGGGCTCCTCTAATCCTGGTTTTGGTGCATGATGCTCTCCTCCTGTAAATGTGTTCCTGAGGTCCCTTCAAGAGGATCAGTCATATTATCATTTCCATTCTCTCTGGAGTTCCGTCCACAAGAGACTGGGGCAGTGTTGAACCTGGATGAGCCTCTTGAAGTGGATGTTTCTCTTTTCAATTCACGTACCCGGGCTGCTAAGGAGGAGGTGGGTTTCCTGTCCCACTTTCTCATGTCTTCCCCATGCTCCTGTAGGAAAAACCAGAGGTCACGTCGCGGAGTTTGTCTTCTTTCCCTGGCTGGGAGACATCTACTCCTGATGGCAGAGACTCTGGTTGGTTTCGGTGAGGCATGGTAAATTCCTTCTTTGAGCTCTTTCCTTAGTTTCTGGTGGCTCTCTTCAATCAAGCTCCGGACTTGCTTGGCCAGGTTTGTTTCCACCAATGAGACACGGGTGCGTAGTGGAGCGGTGACAGTGTCCTTGTAAAGTAAATTCTCAGTTTGTTTGCTAACACGCCCACCTTGTCTTCGCCTTCCCTCCACTGCAGTGTTGCCAGGTAACGAGAGTATATCTCTGGTCCGAGCCGTGCGAATCTTAGCCACATTTGTGAAGTGCACTGGACATTATCTGGGCTCTTGGGGAATCTCTCGTTTTCCGAGAAAATGATCTCTAGCACGGCCAATTCCCTCAGGCATCAGATACCTTGTTCTATCGTGTTCCATTTTCTTTGGTGCATCTGGAGGTCTTCTTTGCAGAGGTATCTGTCCCGTACACTCGCCAGCAATCGCCGCCAGAGGCTGAGAGTTTCCTGGGTTTTCCCAATCCCCTGGTCAATGACCACATCCTGGGACAGGGATCCCAGTTGCCTGGCCTCACTTCCATCCAGAATGGTGTCATTAACTGCGGCGTCCCAGATGCGGAGCAGCCAGGTCAAGATGGACTCGTTCGCCTGCCGGGTGAATTCCCTCCGTAGGTCACGCAGCTCCCCCAGGGATAGAGAGCGAGTGATGATCTCCGGCTCTGTCTCTTCTGCTTGCTGAGATGGTCCTGCCGCATCCTCAACAGTCGCTATGCGGACTGATTTGCTCTTTGATTTCTTTTTCTGGACGGGGGCAACTGCTACGGGCTTCGGCTGTTCTGATTTGGTGATGGTCTGTGTTGAGACGTCGACTGCTCTTTTGGTTCTTTTCCTCTTTCCTGCTGGTTTGCTTTGTTTCTCCTCCTCAAGAAGACAAAATATTGTTCTGATCTTCAGCATGAGGTACACGGTGCTGGTCAAAGAAAACAGAACTGACAAAAAGATTATGCTATCCCTAGCATCCAGAGAGAACTTAATATTGTCAAAAACGGCTGTGCCTGACCTGAAAGGCTGGAAGAAACTGCTTTCTCCTCCTAACCCCAGAGGCTGGGTATGATTGCTGAGGAGGTCCCAGACATAGTGGCTCAGATTAGGCCAGGCAGACAAAACTGAGTATATGTTCCGAATGGTATTCATCGCCTCACAGGTTATCATACAATAGGCATAATAAACCAATAAAGCAATTCTTATGCCATTCCCTGGTCGCAACAGGAGCAATGCGACAGGCAGATAGTTTCCCATTTGAGGAAAAATATAGAGAGCGAGATACAGTACCCACATAGATAAGCTGAGCATCATGGTGATAGGATTTCTGAGTTTCCCTAGGTCGTGCCCCACATTGGGCGCCAAAATATGTATTGGTTTGAAAACAAACCAGTGGGAGATCACAAGTCAAGATTGAAATTAAAAATAAGTGAAATAATACAAGGAAAAGCACTGACAAAGTCAGATACAACCTAACACCCTGTTAGGGTGGTAGTAGCAGTCCAACTAAAGAAGTCCAGTTGAAGCGGTGATCCTGTGAAGGTCTAGTCTCCAGCTGAAGATCCAGTGGTAGCTCTTGTCCTCTGGGAACCCAGTAGACAGGGCTAGCTCAGGCAGTTCCAAGGCCAGGTTATATCCAGGTGGGAACACCTGGCTCCTCCCTCCTGGGCAAAGCATCCCACAATGGGATGAGATAAGTCCATGAGTCATGCGGTGGGTCCCTGATGGCCCATTGCCTGTCAAATGGGGTGGGTCATTAGCAGGTGATAACAGCTAACGGATGGCCCATTGCCTGTCATCGGGAGTGGGTCATTAGCAGGTGATAGCAGCTAACGGATGGCCCATTGCCTGTCATCGGGAGTGGGTCATTAGCAGGTGATAGCAGCTAACGGCCCACAGCTGGTGGTAATAGAATACTTAAACACATCTATATTGCAACCTAGGACAATAGTAAATCCTGTTTATGCACACACACTTAAAAATTACAATAAATTTAACATCAAATTGGAAAATTACAGCTGAACCAATAAATTGTTATATTCACTACATAGTCTTGAAATGTCAATTTTCATTAAGCTGTTTCAAATCCAAATATACAGGTCCAAAGGAGGGCCACAAAGATGATCAGAGGGATGGAACACCTCTCTTATGCAGAAAGGCTGGGAGTTGGGGTTGTTCAGCTTGGAGAATAGAAGGCTTCAGGGAGACCTTATTGCAGCCTTTCAGTACTTAAAAGGAAGCCTATTAGAAAGATGGGGACAGACTTTTTAGTAGGGCCTGTTGTGATAGGACATGGGGCAATGGTTTTAAACTAAAAGAGGGGAGATTCTGACTAGCTATAAGGAAGAATTTTTTTCACTATTAGAGTGGTAAGACACTGCAATAGGTTTGCCCAAAAAGGTGGTAGATGCCCCATCCCTGGAAACATTCAAGGTCAGACTGGATTGTGCAGACCTAGTTAAAGACGTCCCTGCTCATTGCAGGAGGGTTGGACTAGATTACCTTTAAAGGCCCCTTCCAACTTAAACTATTCTATGATTTATGATCTTCTTCCTTTGATTAACCAAATTAAGTCAGAAAATAAACTCTTATCCAATTCTGCTAACATATTTCTTCACTGAAGATATTATTGTCAGCTAACTTTGATCTGTCACCTTTAACTTCTCCACTGGCACACCCCTTACCACTCCAAGTTCTACTCAAACATCATATTCTCCCTTCTTCATTCCATAGTTTGTGACACCTATCAAGAAGCCCTTCATCTGGGGCAGCATCTAGTCTAATAGAACTTCCACTGGGCAGAAGTCTCTCTTACCAGAATAGTACACTGTTAGACAAGCAAGGTTCACTAGAGTCATGATCCACTATGTACCAGTGTTCCATTGTAAGCACTAAGTACTTTCTGTACAAAATATAAAACAGTTGTGCGCATGTAAGCCACACAAGGCAAGCCAAGTTAAATGGTTTGGGCAGGCAGTGTGGACAGAGCAGAAGCATGATAGCCAGCTGTCTTGGCTGAAGCAATCTTAACTCCCTTTGATTGTTTAATCTGTTATAGCCTAGTTTAAACATCATTGTTTACACAATACTCTCATTTGGAGCTTTTAAATACTTTCTTACTCTGAGGTATATGTCTATTACTGTAAAAGCTTATGCATCACATTCAAAATCTAGGGTCTAAGAATAAAAGCTAATTGTATTTTCTAAGTCAATCAAGCTATAGAAAAATGGGAAGAAATAGTGTGTGGCTTGTTTTCAAGTGTTATTGTTTAGCATAACACTTCATGCAAGTAATGCAAAGAAGTCTATATACTCAGGACTGTTTACATCTGAAAAAATACAGTAAATTAGCAAATACAGTATTTAAAATTATCTACAAAAATGTGTTTTACCAGGTATTCACTGTTTGTATCAAGTCTTAAAGCTGAAAGCTGTCAGGGCAATACCAAAAAGTATGAAATAAAAGAAAAAAAAACATTAAAATGGAGACATTTTAAGAAGAAAAACAAAATCACATTAATGGTTAACTAAACTAAAACTAAAATTAAATTAAAGCTATTAGGCAACCTTACCAGCATCTTCAATCAAAAGGCCATAAACATCTACACTTTACATATTATTTGATTTATTTTATACCATGAGGTGAAAGCAACACATTTCCTTTTAATAAAGTATACACAAATAGCCTCACTCAGAATACACTTTTAATGCACATAAAGTATTCATTTTACAAATAATTTTGCAATCCAAATAAATAAACAATAGCTTGGAAAACAATATTTTAGAAAACAAATGCCAATGTAAAAAGACCACTTAACTAAAATGATAAAAGTTTTCTGTATAGCTCTGTATTTACAATTTTCTTACTGCATCATCAATATCAGAAATCTGTTCCTTCAGCTGGTTCCACTGTTCTGGATTTAAAGAAATACCTGAAATGCATTAAAAAATAAATACTTAGGACAAAAAAAAAATTGTAGTGCAGAATCTTGCATAATTACTGACAAGGCTGGTTTCATACACAGTGTACGTCACAACTATTAATGCTTAACCTACCTCAAGTGTAACAACCACCTCGGTTACAAAGAAACTACTCATTTGGAAAAATTCAGGTAAACTTTAGACCTTGGCTTATCTCCTTACAAAGAAAATGAGCGCAGTATAACAAATTCATTTACAAGTGTTAGCTTAAACACAGTGCTGGCCTTGACAGAAGGTGATGCTGTGCTGATTTTTTGTCTTTTTCTTTTATATATTCTCTGTTTTCTTAACACATATATTTGTAGCCTATTATTGTATTAGTGGCTAGTTTTCCCAGTAGTTTTCCATACCCTTTCCCTAGGCAGAAAAGATATGGGCCCTTGGAATGTTTTGTCTATCTTGTTTCTCCCTGGCTACCAAGGTTGAAAACAGCTTTTCAAGACACATTTTCATAAACAAAGTACAGCTAGTACCAAGGGGGGGGGCCCTCCAGAAAAGGGTTGAACCAGAAGGGGGAATTACCTCATACCCTGTGATTCTAATTGGGAATTCTTGTCAGTTATGCTAATTTGCTAAACTTATAAAACTGTATTCACCCTATGGGGGGTGGGCTTTTGTGGACATTTCCCATATCTGCCCCTGGAGGCTTCCAATAAAGACCAGCTTTTATATTACCTCCTATACTAATATTATCTTGAAAGTGTGTTGTTTCATTTCTAGGGTCTTTAAGGCATCAAAGGCAGTACAAAAAGAAACAAGGAAATCTACCATATTCCTGTTGGCTCTTAAAAAGCCATACCTCTGTGGACTGAATTACTATGCACTTTTAAAGTACCATAATTCTGGGGGGTTTTTTCCCTCCTGTTTCTTAAAGCGCTGTGAATAAGTAACATTTTGGAGAGAGTATTGCCACTCCCTAGCACTAAAAAACCAACATGGAAATCCAATTGTAATAAAAGCAAGAAGTAGAGTTAAGTTAATCAATGGGAAAATGTATGGCTATGTATATAACCCCCATACCAAATCTGTGTGTATTCAATGCCTCATTTTCCATAAATTATGGGGGAACGATTTAGGAAAACAGACTCAGGCCAATGAAACCACTTTGCTTTTGTTTATAATCTACAGATAAAACAAATCATATGTTAAAATATAAATCATTAATAAGTAAAAATATTACTCTAAAAATACCACGTAGTAACAAAGTATAGAAATCTGATATACAAAGATCTCCAGCAAACTGCAGACAATGTTTTAATACAAAATAACATGAAGCAGAACAATACCTTTTCTGCCAGGCTTCATTTCACCTTCTTGATCCATCCAATATTCTCTAATATCAATTAAGACTTTTCCTTTAAAGTCACGAACACTGACATACCTCATTTTGCCAATCTGTCAAAACACATATAAGGATATTTTTTAGATATTTTACATATTACAGCATTCACTTTTCCCAGCAGTATCAGACATGGACTCGTGACATTGCACACTGCAGCTTATTTTAGACACCAGTAAAACAACTATATCAAGAGCTTAAGCCAGAGCAATCAGTAGGCGAATAAGTAATGTCAATATAAATGGATGAACAACTTAAAACCAGTTGAGCATTCAGCATTCAATGTTCAATGCAAGAGTGGCTCTCCTAGAAAAAAAAATACCTGTCTTCCTAACAAGCTTATATCTTACAAAACCCACTAATTTACTGTTTTCTGAAATAAAGTTTTGCCTCTATTATAACCATTTTTGTTGATAACAGTTGTAAACAAACAGGGAAGAAGGAGCTATACTCCCAAATCTAAGTTTTAGTCCATTCCATATGTACAGAAATCAAATTAGATATTCACATGAGATGGGCCCAATTTCTAACTGGTTCCCCTCCCCCTTTTTTTTTCCTTTTTCTTTTTTAAAACACATTAAATACAGATGGAAACAGAAAAGCCACCAACTGCCCCATGCCTGCTTCCACCAGTTCATTGGGACACTTTATTGGAACTGTAGTTAAAAGACTGTACCAAATGTTCCAAAAAAAAAACCAACCCATCCAAATACTTTAAGTTTACCAACATAGCAATGGTATGAAATAACTTTGAAATATCAGAATTTCACACAGTAGCTTAACTGAATTATGAAGGCTTTTTTTTCTTCTCCAAAGAAGGGGCAAAGGGAAAAGAGACAACAGGCACACTACACATTACATTATTTAGGCTTTATCAAATTTGAAAAAAAATTATAAAAAAACCTATTTGTTCACATAATTTCAAAATATTATATGAATCTGAGAACCAGAAATTTGATAATAATAAAACCACAGTCAAACAATTAATGTAAGAAATTCTTAGTATTCTGTATGTGCTTTCTGAATACACTTTGTGAAGAAAGAACACATTATAAACAATTTTTAAAATAGAATATTCCTTCCCAATAAAACATTAGTTTTAGTTTTCAACTTCCTTAATTCGCATATCTTGCACTTAGACATAATTTAACAGGGGACAAAACACATCTTACTAGCATTAAGTCTAACCAGAAAGCATGAACAAGTCTCCAATCAACTAAAACCATCCATGGGTGTTTAAGTCTGAAATACTAAGGCCTGAACAACAGGCCCTGGGCCAAAGTTGACCTATAGGTGAACCTTCCAACCAAACGTTATATGTATCCACTCATTAATGAAGTATTATTAGCAATATGATATATGTATCCACTCTTTAGCAAAACATGTATTTATCTTTCCGTATTTAGAAACCGGACAAGGCTACATCTGGCCTTGTCTGGGGTGTGGGATCAAAGTCAACTCCCTTGGTTCCTCCTTGAGCCCTGGCCAAGCTTTGGGAGAAACCCAACAGGAGAATAAAACCAGATGTTCCCACATTAAAAGTAATGGTAGTTTGTTTATTATAAAGGCTGGGCTACTCTCACAGTGGAGTCGGAAGCCTTGTTGCCTGCAAAGGTGGATGCACTGCAGGATTTCCCAGTTACCAGGAGTGGTTATCCAGTCCTTTGCTGTGACAGCTTCATCCAGCTGATGATTGCAGATCTGGATGAAGGGGTAAAGTATTAGGGTAACTGGTGATGTATCTTTCTTAATCACTATAGGCAATCTTTTGTAGTAATGATTAGATGAATTGCTTAGCTTATCCTTTTGTGATTCTTTGCAGTTTGGCATTATAGTAAATTACACTATTCCTTAAGTTGGTGTCTGTGTCTTTGGTGCTGACCCTACCCACCAGCAAAACAAAGTCATAAAAGTTATTTCACAAAATATACATAAACAAATAGGCTTTGTGCTTGCTTAAACTAATTTTTCTTCTTATGCAGATCATGCTAAATTAAGTCTAAAATTTATTTTTAAACAATTGGGACGTCTTTAAATAGCATAAGCCTGAAGCAGTTGCTTTCCTACTTCAAAGCATCCTTTAAAATAAAAAAGTTTATAAGATAGTATTTTGTGATTGATTTATTAAATACTTCCACAGCACTACAAATTTAACATTCAAAAAAAGGTATTATGTCACAGTAGCTGAGTTCTTTCAGGCCAATCTTGGTAACACGTCCAAGTCCATCAGCACTGCTGGAAAAGGATATCCTAAATAGCCTACATGAACATTTATTGGTTTTCCCTATAATGCTTCTGTGACTTTTAAGGTCACCTATAAACCACCTTCAAGCAGTAGTACTCTTCAATACCTTTTATTTTCTCCAGATCTATCAAAGACTATTAGTCCATTGCCAAGTAACTCCAGATTTACTATAAGAAAAAAATCTGATACAGTATAGCAGATCACAGCTGCAAATAAAGTGGTGCAGAATTTGACTATTAAAGATAAGGCTACATGTCTTAATTCAACTACAGTAAGGTGAGGGGCAATAATACAAAGTACACAACATCTATTCATTCAGTAAGTCTTCCTTAAATGTAAACAGTTTCATATGAAAATACTAAAATTGTTAGATTTTACACCACTGTCTAGATTTCAGCTGAATGCTCACATTAAATTTCAAATATTTAGGTAAACTCAATGCAAAACTGTTGCCACTGTTGAAAAGCTTTAAATGGGCTTCTAAAGTACAGTTTAAAAAACACAAACCTAGATTTTGGCTAAGCAAAGTGATGTTTCCTGAAGTTCAGTTACCTGCAATTCTGGCATTGAATAATTTCTGACCAATTCTTTTTTCACACAGCAGCTGACAGACCTAGAATAATTTCACTCCTCTAAGACACCTTTGTATCTCTGTAACAACACATTAATATTCCATGGGCTGCATTAATTACTAGCAGGGTAGCTACTGCAGTTCTACCTTCATAAACAAGATCATATGCTTTTGTGCTGGTTTTGGCTGGGGTAGAGGTCATTTTCTTCCCAGGGGCAGGTATGGGGCTGTGTTTTGGATTTGTGCTGAACACAGTGTTGATAATATAGAGATGTTTTTGTTATTGCTGAGTAGGGCTTGCACAGAGCCAAGGCCTTTTTTGGTCCTCATCCGGCCACAATGGCAAGGATGCTGGAGGTGCATGGGAGGTTGGGAGGAGATACAGCCAGGACAGGTGACCCCAACTGACCAAAGGGATATTCCAGACCATATGACATCATGCTCAGTATATAAAGTGGGGGTAAGGAGGAGGAAAGGGAGGATGTTATGCACGATGGGGCCCTGCTCTCCTGGAGATGGCTTAACACCTGCCTGCCCATGGGAAACAGTGAATGAATTCCTTGCTTAGCTGCGCAGTGCTTGGTTGCTGGCTGGGGTTAAACCACAACAGCTTTCTATTAAATATCACAACTACTTAGATACATTATTCTATTAAATTAAACACAAGACATTAAAAACACTATTTCCAGGTTTCCATTTCTTACAATAAAATGCACTGAACTGCGTCTAGGTTTGTTTCACAGCTATGCAACTGACTTCCTGTATGAGTTTCAGCAACCATCTTCTTCACTATTTTGCTTCCTATGTCCTGTTTGCCTTGATTAAACTGTATATATATTGTTGAAGAAAAAACAGCAAAACCAATCCTTCTTTCTTACCATATGCATAGCATTAGAAGAAGCACAATAAACAAATATAAACTTCTAGAATAGAGAGTCCTGCAAACAGCAGAGATCTATAATACAGCAAATTGGTTTAGCAAATTAATTCTGAAACTTATGTGGTCACCGATGCATTTCACAATGTCCTGGTTCCAGCCAGGATAGAGTTAATTGTTGAAGTAGCCATGAGGTGGCATGGCTAAGACAGGGAGGTTATTCCATACCACCTCTCATCATTGCTAGGGGCAGGGGAAAGGGACTGTCACTTCTGAGGAGAATGGGTTCCTTCTGGTCAAGAAAACATGGCAGGGGAGCTGTCTGGTATTGTTTCTTGCTGGGGGCTTTCCATGTAAATAATTTCTTTTGTATGCTTTTGTTATTAACATCATTGTTGTTATTGTTCATTTTCTTATCGCTGTTTCCAGTAAATTGTTCTTATCTCAACCAGTGATCTTTGCCTTTTGTGCCTCCAATTGGACAGGGGAGGAAGAGGGAGTGTCACATGGGTTTTTTGGTTTTTTTTAGTGTGAGGAGTAAATTGAAGAATACTATTGCTAAACAATGACACACAATCAATAACATTCCAGACCATCACAAACATGTATTACCTACTTACTTATCTACTTTCAGGAGCCTATGATAGGTAAAGACATTACACCAGGAAACTGAAGAACTTATTTCTCGCAAGTGAAAAAAGGAAATTTGACCCAAACTTAAATAAACGGGGGGAAGCCACACATGCAACAGGCAAACTACTTTTCAAGTAACAATTTCTGTGAAATGCCCAATCATATACTGTGGTTCCACTCTGGATAGTTAATATTAATACTTTAACCCATCAGCATTAACAAACCTAATCCAAATCAGGCATAGGTAGATGACAGGATTTGTCAAACTAACCAAGGCACACGATGAACAACTCACATTAGCTTGAAGCCACAGACAGGAATCTAATGTAACATGAATAATGCTTGTCCTTAGGGCCTCTAGTAATACATCACAAATGGGAGTAAGGTAAATTTCCACTCCCCAACTGCACTCAAATCCTTTAACAAATTCCAAAGTATACTAGGCTACATATAAAACCTAAAAAGACCAAGACGTAAATAAATAAAACAAAACATACTTGGTCTCTTATACTTAATTCCCTTCTTCTTACAATTATTTTATTCTTTATGATTAGTTTCAAAAATACCATTACAATAACATTAGTTTCAAACAAAAATTAAGTGTAGATCTTTATGAAAATGCTCAATCTTCTGAATACAGCAGTCACGAGTTCAATATTAAAGGAAGCTGTATACTTTAAGAACACAGCCCAAAGATGTAGAGCAGCAAACCACTGTTTCATGTCAGTTGCTATCATTCCACCACACAATATGGATGCCACAGAATTTCTGACTATCATATGAATGCTTTACAGCCTCATTTCCATCAACTGAAGACACACTTGTAAGTTATGCTGCAAAACTACTTGCACATGGATTATTTTTATTACCATGGAGAAGCAGAAAGGAGAGATTCTAGTATTATTAATATTCCTAGAACAAACAAAATAATACCTACAAAATTAACATGCAACTAGATCTTCTAGCAGGCTCTCTTGGGTAGAAAGAAGAGAGGGGGAGCATCCTCAGACCTACAGTGCTATTTCTACACTGAAACAGGTGCATCTTAGTTAACACACATAAGCTGATGTTACAGGAAAAAAGAACGTACATAACACAACAAACAATCTAAAAACTTTTGTTGTTGAGTAACTAAAAGCAGGCAGAAACTTAGGAACACTGATGTTTTAGGTCAGGGCGATACTGAAATATTTTTTCTGCATTGTAGTCAACACTGGAAGAATCCTGCTCTTAGATTAATACGAGTTCTCTACTGTCTGTTTTTAGTAACTTATTACCTCGGGTCAAAAAAGGTTGAAAGAAATCAGAGCACACAAATACTTTTGCTTTTATTTGAAAGTTTTTTTGCTTTGGTTGGTTTGGTTATGGTGGTTTGTTATGTTGCTTTGTTTTTTCTCTCTTTTTTTTTTTTTAATTGGGAGGGCATTAACTTTTCCCCAAGGCTGCAATTTCTGAACCTATTACAAAAAAATCCCAAACATATAGGCTTTATATGATGTTTGAATTCTAAGTGCAGTTCACCTCATTAGATGCAGAAGATACTATCTCATTTTTCCTACATGGATCAAAGCATGCCCCAGAACTAAAAGTATTATATTCTTTCTTCAATGGACAAGTCCAGGCAGTTATGCCCAGAGTCTTAAATTGAAGCTCTCCCTCCAACTATATATACAGAGGAAAGTGAAAATTGACATGGGCCTTCACTAGAGCTTCTCCCCATATATTACTTTTTTGCACAGCTACAGCCCAAAACCATTTATTTTGCCTTACTGTGTTGGAACCATCTTATTAGGCACCTCTCCCATAACTTTTCACAAACTTAAGAATCAAAGTCTCTAAGAATTTAAACCCCTTTCTCATCCCCTGCCCCTTTCAAGCCAGCTAGTCACAGACATTTAATAAGTCTTGATCCACACCCCTAAAAAAAGGAATTCCGAGCTATGCATATTCTTGCACAGCTTTCAGCACACATTGCTTCCTCAGCTAATACCAGGATATGCAATACCCTGAACTCACAAATGTTTCTGGCTACTGAAAAAAACATACATTCATCCTATTTTGACAATGTCAAAAATTGCAACATTTTTGGATTTTCAGTGAGAAAAATCTGCATCATAAAGGAACAAGCAAAACTTATTCAAAGATACTGTCTTAAAAGACAGTAGCCAAGTTCCCTTGACCTAGCTAAATAGGAATTAAGAGTCCATATTTTGGGTTTCCAAGACTGTCCTGATCTAATATTTACAGACAAAATGACTACCCAGAGAATTACCACATGCAAAGACACGAGGGTTAGAATCAATTGCCACAACTGATTGTTTTACTCTATTGAAACCTAACAATGCTTTTTGTCAGCATCTCATCTGCATGGTAATCCCCTTCAGCCAAGATTTCAGGAGAGCAAGCACTATGCTATCATGATATTCAGATAGACTCATAAAATTTACAGATTATGAAGTAAATTGTTACCTTAACCAGGCTTTAAGAGAGTCACCAGTTTTACCTGAAACATATTCTCATCTCTGTTACTGCTTTGCTTAGAAGAAGCTGCACCTTTTGAACTTTCACCAGTCTTTTGTTTCTTTATAGGCTTTTCTGGAACTACTTGCTTTTTCCGCTTTGCCTTGGAGCAAGAATAAAAAAAAAAATTCATGAACCACAACTCATTTTATAAGTTATAAAAAAAGTTTATGTTAGAGGTCACAAACTACTATTATGCAATACACATTATCACCTTCCTCCTGTGAAGGCAGGAATCCAATACTGTACATTTAGACTGGAACAAAAAAAAAAAAAATCTTCAAATGAGCCTATTTCTGTTCTCAGTGAAGCTTACCATAATAATTTGGCTTTAAAGAGAAATTAATTAAATCAAAATACATTTCAAAAAGCCTACTTTCTTTGTGCAGTAATACTGTCAGTTTAAATTAAAATCTTAAAGTCTGACAGAAGTTTCACTTTCCAGAGAGTGCAATGAAAAATGGGGAACAGCTAATAACTCTGCAAAAAAATAAAAGTAGATAAGATAATGAAAAAAGGATCTGAAAAACCAAATCAAAGAGATTTTTTTTTAATTAAAGTCCAATCTCTGTTCATATCATGATAAATTAAACATGTTTTTAAAACATTCAGGCGATATCACCTGTAAATCAGATTACTTTGCCAGCAGATGCTACAGAGCATACCACATTTCCACTAACGGTTATATAGTAATCATGCCCACCCTAAAGAAAGAATAATACAATGATAGCAAAAATTATTCTCACCTGCTAGAATCATATTGTAGATAACGTCTTTTAAAGACAAACAGCTCAAAAACATATGGAAGGGTGTCATAGAAAAAAAAAACCAAACCAACCACCTTACTGCCCACTGAAGTTGATTTACTATGTCTTATCAAGCATACATTTCCCAAACAACTAAAAAACAAACAAAAAACCAAACAAAACAAAAAACAAACAAAAAAACCAACCTGACCATTTTCTCTTATATTAAGATTTCACAAAATACCTAATTTGCTAGGTGCAACCAAGTCACATTTAAACCAATTCAGTAAATCAGACGAGTCTCTTCGCATACCGCACTAAAAGACCCAGTGTCTGCATTACCACCCAGCACTTCTTAAAAAGATAAATTGACTGTTGTATTCAATTTGTTTGCAATGACTGATATATCTATACAAGTTTATAAATTAAATAACTATTAAAATAAATGAAAACATTACATTTATGCATTTAAAACAGTTAATGTTAAAATTATCAACTCAAAAACATTCAGGTTGGCTCTGTTTTTAAGTGAGAAACTAGCAGATGGTAGTACAGTAAACGTAAAGCTCTGAAACATAAAATGAACAAGACAAGCAAGTGGCACGTGGATGGCAAGGCAAGTGGAAGGTTTTGTTTTGGATTTGTAAGTAATCCAGATATGAAAATGAAGGTGGGGGGTGTCCTCAAAATTAGTTCAAATTCTTACCACCAGAGGCAGCTTATACAGAAGCCTTCTATCACTTGCCGCAAAGCAGCAAAGAATTCCAGAAGCTTGTGGCTAGATATACCATACAGAAAATCATGAAGCAAAACGCATCTTAAGAAAAAAGTTTACTGCAAAGCAAAAAGTATCCACCCAAACCATAGTCTTGGGAAGTGGGTTTTGTTGGGGTTTGGTTTGGGAGGGGGTGTCTGAGGTTTAAGTGTCTGATAAATCATATGGAATGACATGCATTTTGTGACATAACACTCAACTAATTCCTTAACCCCAACCTGAAATATAACAGCTAATACAGTAGTTATAAACTGCATATAATGTTCACCTTTTTGTCAACTTCGCTATCTGAATCACTGGCAGATGAGCTTGAAGACACAAGTTCCTTTGACTTAGGCATTCTAGGAAGAGAAAGATAACATGAGAACACTATACAAGGAATACGTCCCCTTATGGCTAGAAAGCCATCTTCAAATCTGTTTGGAAAGACTCATCTTATTCAAAACCCTCCTGAAGACTTTCCTGCCTTTTCATATAACCTTTAATACACATCACAGATGTGATCACAAATACCCTTCCCTCTTATAGCTGTTCCCCTTTTTGCTGTGACTGCCTTATATGCAATATTTTAGATTCTGAACTGCTTACAAAATTTTTCACCTGCTTCATATTCCCTCAGGTATGGTAGATAATATAATGAAAAAAAATACAATATAAAACTGGTGTCCAGATGAATTCTCAACATTACATTCATAAATATAAACAATTAAGGCCCCAACACTACATATATTCTTAC
Organism: Entomyzon cyanotis; assembly: GCA_024500445.1. NCBI lineage: Eukaryota > Metazoa > Chordata > Aves > Passeriformes > Meliphagidae > Entomyzon > Entomyzon cyanotis. Next base: position 572,808 of record JAKEPQ010000399.1, read on the forward strand.
ATGAGCATTTTGCCTAGTTGAAATTGTAACAGCTGCATAGTTGTCATACATGAAGCTAAAGTTCCCATCATTAATACAAAAGTCTGAAAATATCTCAGTTACAGAGAACTACAGTACTGCAATTAATATTTCGATTGCCACTTTACCACATCAGTCACTAGAATCTATTCATTTACTAGACAAGTGGACATTCAACTTTCCTTGAGTACATACTGCCAGGTGTACTTCTACATCTCTCTAGTACGCAAACATGATTAGATACAGCAATTTAACATCTTGCCTGCTACTAAAAACTCTAACAAAAACCACGCTACAGGATGGAGGCAGGGGAGAACTGGAACAGGACAATGCAAAAATAAGCACAGCAATGACATGAAATAGGGAAGCTGAACAAGAAAAGTCTGATACGCGGAGGGCGGGACACCTACAGAGGACAACTGCAGAGTCCGCATCAGGAAGGGAGAATAACAATATGGAGGAAGATGGGGGCGGAAATGAGAGGAAAAAGAAATGGGATGGGGTGGGTGTCCCCTCGTGAGAAACTAGCAGGCAGAGCGTGAAGACACCGAAGCACCGGGGAGAGCAAGGGTGGAATGAGACGGGACAAGAGAAGACAAAAGAAAGTAACTGAGAAAGACAAGCGAGTACGAACTAGGAACACCAGATAGGCGAATGACTGCCGCCATTTTCCTCCCCTCTTCCTCTTTTCTACGGCTCGTGTTGCCCCCCAAGGGAACGGAGCGAGAGCCCGGCGGGGGGGCGTGGGCAAGAACACCCAGGTCCTCCCAGGGCAGGGTGGCAGCAAGAAGGATGCAGGTTGCCGGCGGTAAAGGAAAAACAAGACAAGACAACACAACAGACACACGCACATGCACAAAAAAAAAAAAGTTGAGGGTCGTCAGCGGGCAGGGCCTGGTCCCGGTGCGAGGTGAATGGAGCTGGACCACCGCCATTTTCTCCCTCGCTCAAATCCTCTTTGCCCCCTCAACATGGCAGCGGCTCCTACTCCCGCCTCAGACCCGCTCCACGGCAGGGCATTCCTCCCGCAGAGCATGGCGGGCACTCGAGGAAAAGAGGAAGTCTCGCCACACGGTTACCCAGCGCGCCTCTGCTATACCAGGCTAGGAGATGCTGAGCGCCCTACAGTTCGAGGTGAAGGATAGAGAACACGGCAACAGCCCTAACTAAACACGCAAAAGAACCCAAATGCTCACGTCTCACTTCGCACACGACTCCTCTACAACCACCAAAGGAACAGAAGAGATTCATCGCAGAATCCCCGCCCCAGCCCTGCACCACGTGGGAGGGAGCAGGAGGAGGTGTTTAAAGGGGACGCGTACCTTTCTAACTAGTTCCTACCTCCTCCGCCCTGGCTAGGACAGCCGCAAAAAACCCAAAACAACCCAAAAAACTGGCTTCCACGGGGCTAGTCAGCCGCATCATTCCAATCGAGGGAGCCCGATGGGACCGACAGCAGGGCCCTACCTTCAGGCCCTACCAGGCCCCGTCGGAACTGCGGCCCCGCTGAGGGGAGGCCTGAGCTCCACTTGGTGACTGTGAGAGGGGACCGAGAGGAGGGCCCTTAATGTCTAAAAGGAACCCTTAAAAATAAATCTAAATCGTTGTTTTCCTTTGCACGCTGCAGCGGTTCCTCGATCTCATTTAGAACCGCCCCGCCTTCAGCCGTGTGCAAGGGAAGGAGAGGAAACGCTCTGCTTTGACTTTGCATACTGAAACCGCAGCACGCTGAGGGCGCTGTTCAGAAAAGTGCCGGTTCTGTCAATGTGTGACTTGGGTTTTTTCTTCCTGGAGGGTTTTGCGTTTGGGGAACGGGTGAGCCTTATGGCTCCAAGCTCGGCAGTCACCTTGGGTCAAATGCACGTCTGAAGTACTGGGGAAAAAAACGTTAAAAAATACATGTCAGCTTCTGTTCTAAACAGTTACTTTTTAAAATACCTCCAAGCAAAAACCCTTGAAAATATAATCTGACAATCTTGCCTACTTCTGTAGCATGTTTACACAACACTGCATCATATGTGCCCTGCTGATGCCATTTCCTGTGTCAGGATTTGAGGGGTGGTAGGTTTAGTTCATCTAAACAAGTATGCAACAGCTTTTGAGATAAACCAAAAACACGCCTGTGTGGAGTGAGAAAGGAGTGGTTAATAGGTAACTCAAGTTAACTATTGAGAGACAGAATATGTGAATTCCGTGATAAATGAGTGGATAGTGAATGTTTGCTTTCGCATATATGAATTTAGCATTTATAAGTGATAAGGTACTGTGTAAAGTAGCACTTAGATAAAATATAGTTAAGTAGAAACAAAGTTAGAGTGAATTATTAGCTATGTAATAGTTGTAGTATGCTAGAAATGTGGTAAGAAATATATGGTAATAGATGTCTTTTAAACTGATAAGCCACAAAGCCAGAGATCAAGACGCCCTGAAGGAAGAAAAAGAAACAGACCTCATGCATCCCAGGAAATCTGTGATCTACAGTCACACCTCCCTGAGAAGAGTGTCAGCTACAACTTGAATTAGTGCTATAGAAGACTTCAGCCTTCAGCCCTGAGACAAACCAGAAGACCAGGCCTGGTGGACAGGGGCATAGAGCAAACAAGGAGGAATGATTGAAGTGTAAATAGTTTTTTTGACTTAATGAATATGTAACAGTAACAGAAAGTACTTAAGCGCACATTAAAATGAATAGGGCACGGGACTGAGAATAAGGCAAACCAGCCGCTCCCGCCCGGCCGTAAGTCTTTGTTCTCCTAATAAATGTTCGGTATTATATTCCTAAAAATGCCAGCTTGTGAATTTGTCTATATCAATTCTAAAACCTAGAAAAACAGGATTCTCTTAATCTTATCAATATAAGAGGGACAAGAATCTGTTTGAAGCCAGCACGGAAACCTCTGAATCATCCCATGAAGGACTGTGCATGCTCCTGAGAAAGGAGTAGTCAAATAGAAAATCCAAATCTATTTGCACTTCAACCATCCTTGTTTCTTTGAGCTTTTGCCCCTTCCACCAGGACGGCACCTGTCAGTTCTGGCCTTGTGGATTCCCTTAATCTTATCAAGATAAAAGGGGGCAAAAGGAATCCTTTTGCCATTGAGCACAAGAAATCGCTAGTAATATTAATGACTTATGAGAAGTAATTTGTATAACCACTCCTATCCTGGGGAATGTAATGAATATTCATGAATTTTGCCTATAACACTGTGCCTTTTGAAGTACTGGTGTGTGTGTTTGGTGGAAACAATTCCCACACATCCGGTGCACCAAATAAAGCAAATACCCACTTCTCTGACTTGGTCTCTGAAGTGTCTCTGAGCTCGATTGGGGCAAATCACTCCAGAGAGAAAGGTGAAAAGTGCATTGTGACGAAGGCTACTGGGACCTTCATCCTGGAGGTGGTCTTTGGGGGTCTCCAAAGACCACCAGGATACACAGCACATGTGTGGCATGCATGCTAATGATATTAATGACTTCCGAGAAATGATTTGTATAACCACTCCTATCCCGGGGAATGTGATGAATATTTCATGAATTTTACCCACAATATCGTATTGTTGGAAGTGCCGGCGTGTGTGTTTGGAGGAGTGAATCCCCCACAGCCGGTGCACCGAATAAAGCAAATAATCACTTCTCTGACTTTGTCTCTGAAGTGTCTCTGGGCCCGCTTGGGGTGAATCCAGAGGGGAGGTGGGGAAAGGGTCTCCTGCCCCCATCTTTGTGAAAGGAGAAGACTTTTAACAGCCTTTACAAACTGCAATAGGCCAAGCATGCTGTTGGACCTTGAGTGGTTTCATGTTCTGTCTTCTCATGTTACATATTGGAGCCTGTATTTTTTTTGTGTTAATGATGAGATTTAATAATATTAAGATATCGTAATGATGACATTTGGTGCTGTCATGGTTTGGACGCTGGCCAAACGCCAAGCACCCACAACAGCTGCTCACTCTTTCTCCCCTGCCACAGCTGGGCAGAGGAGAGAAAAAAAATTAAACGAAGGGGTCATGAGTTGAGATAAGGACCGGGAGAAAACACTCCAAGGGCAAAACAGGCTCAACTTAGAGTTACAAAGTGAATTTATTACTAACAGAATCAGAGGAGGATAATGAGAAGTAAAATACGCCCTTAAAACACCGTTCTTCCCCTCAACCCCTCCCTCCTTCCCACCGACAGCACAGGGAGACGGGGCGTGGGGGATTTGGTCAGTTTATCACCGAGATCTTCTTCCACTGCTCAGGGAGAGGAGTCCTTCCCCTGCTGCACCGTGGGGTCCCTTCCCATGGGAGACAGTTCTCTGTGAACTTCTCCAGCATGGTTCCACCCTCACGAGCAGCAGCCTGCCCAAAACTGCTGCAACATGAACTCCTCCCACGGGCAGACAGTCCTCCCAAAACTGCCGCTGTCACTAATAATCGGGACGAAAAAAAAACCCTCTAACACTATATTTGAAGTGATAGAGAATCAGGCATTACTTTCTTTTCTGGCCAGGATGTGCCCAGGAAAATATTCCAAGAACACATGCTTTTAGAGGATTTTCCCCCAAACTTTATACAGTGAAAAACCCATAGAGATGCAGTTTCAAAGTTCATTGGTCCAGAGTTGAGCAACCCCCGGTATTCAGTTTCCGATTGGATCCGAATCTCCTTGCCTCTGATGTTAATTAGATTTTCATTCTTCAGTTTTCTTATCAGTCCTTTCCGGACCAGATGTCTTCACCCCTGCTGGAGGTGGCATCTGGGGTAGATGTTTGTAGATAGCCACTGAGGTCCTGCTGATGTTCTGTTGATGGCCTTTTATCTTTCTGGGTATCTTCCAGGTTGCTCCCAGTCTGTCGGTTATGTTAATCCCATCTCCTTAGGGTGATATTATATCTCCTAAAAACTGAAGACAATTCCTTTCCTCAAGGCAAAGTCAAGTCAAGCCTAACTAGAGAGACAAAATAAAAATTTAAAAGTTATATTGTTTCCAACACTGCGGCATGGGTCACTCGGCCACAGGGTGCAGTCCTCAAAGGACAGGCTGCTCCAGCTTGGAAGCAGGGGCCCCCTCTCTCCACCGGGTCTCCCACTGGAACATAGTGTCAGGAAAATTAATCCACAAACACCAGAGGTTTATGTCTAAAAAGGAGACAGAGGAGTCCTGTAACTTTATTCAAATAAAAGGAGAGCCCATGGGGCATTTCCCGTGGGGTGTCTCAAATTGTTAGATTACCCAGCCTCCTTTTTATTCCTAATTTCCCGGCCGCATTTCCCTCTCTCTTTCCCCATTGGCTGAGGTACTTGAGAGGTACAGACTTCCCAAATCGCCTAATACAGGCCCCCCTTCTAATGTGCACCCCCCCTTTTGTTTTCTTTGCGCCTCTGTTCTTTTTATCTAAGTCCAGGAATTTAGCATGGCCCTGGGCGAGTAACAGTCTGTGTCAATTAGTGGAATTCCTATGGAATTTATGGTTCCTCCCATTGCTTCTTTCACCTATCAGTATCTGTCCTTATCTATCAGCAGGCCTCACAGTTTGTTTGTAAAGACATCTCCCTCTCATTCCTTTCAATATTGACTCATGCAGTGTGTGGGGACAAACACGAGTATGTGGCAAGGGGAATAATGACCTGGTTCACCTAGATGTCTGTTACTTGAGCTACCTGCTGTAGTGTGTTGTGGGTTTGCAGGCAAGAATGAGAAACTGACCCTATTGTCAGGAAAATTAATTCACAAACACCACAGGTTTATGTCTAAAAAGGTGACAGAGGAGTCCTGTAACTTTATTTGAATAAAGGGAGAGGCCATGGGCATTTCTCATGGGGTCTCTCAAATTGTTAGAGGATGCAGCCTCTTTTTATTTTAATTTCTCAGCCGCATTTCCCTGTCTCTCTCCCCATTGGCTGAGGTACTCAAGACCTCCTGAACTGCCTAATACAGACCCTCTTCTAATGTACATCCCCCCTTTTTTTCTTTGTGTCTCTGTCCTTTTTCTCTAAGTCCAGGGATTTAGCCCAGCCTTGGGTGAGTAACAGTCTGTGTCAATTAGTGGAATTCCTATGGAATTTATGGTTCCTCCCATTGCTTCTTTCACCTATCAGTATCTGGTGTTATCTACCAACAAGCCTCTCAGTTTGTTTGTAGAAACATCTCCCTCTCGTTCTTTTCACTCTCTTTGCAATATGAGTCCACGGGTACAGGTGCGGTGTGACTGTAGGTGTGACACGGGATGATGGAAGGAGGGAGGAGTGGTACGTGCACCGTTACTCTAAGAACAGCTCTTCCTCGCGCCTGGGTCCAAGGGAGGGGAACTACAACTCCCAAGAGCCTTTGCAACATCCCGCGCATGAGGATTTGTGCCTCAAGTGTGTTGGCGGCCTACGCGACACCGAGGGTACTCTTCTGCGGGCGGGGGCGTAGCTATTGGCTGAGCTACAACTTCTAGCAGCCCTTTACCCATCTCGCGCGTGCGCACGGCCTTGGTCCGGTTGCGCTTTGCCGTTGTCGCCGTAGGTGTGTGGGGAGGGGGAAGGGAGTGAGCGAACGCGGCGGTGAGGAGGGGGTGAGAGTTGAGAGTTCAACCGCCGTTGTCCCTGCTAGCTTGCACTCATGATTCCTATATGCCCGGTAGTTTCTTTCACCTATGGTAAGTAATGGCGCTCGATGTTTCTGTGTGTCCGTGAGCGTGGAGGGAGGGGGAGGCGGCGAGGGGGAGGAGATGTGGCCCGCGCGCGGGGCGGAGAAACGGTGGTCCTGAGGCGCCGTGTCTGACCTGGCGCTCGCGCGCACTTCTGTCTCTTGTCTGTCTGTCCCTTTCTCTCCCCGCCTCCTCCTGCCGGGCCTCCTGTCATGGCCCCGACCACCGCCGCCTCTCTGTTATCTTCGCCACAGTGCCCAGCCGCCTGGGAGAAGATGCCAAAATGGCCACCGGCAACTACTTTGGATTCACCCATAGCGGGGCTGCTGCCCAGTATAGGTAACCACCGCGACCCCTCCCTGCCCCGCCCTTCCCTCTGTCCTTGCCCGGAGTCACTTCCCTCTTCGCTTCCGGTTTCGTGTCCCTGAGTGGGATCTTCCCGCCCCCTCGGGGTGAGTGCTCGGGACTGGTCCCATCCTCCGCCTCGTGTGGGGGCTGCTTCTGCAACGTGCTCCTCCGCGATAGTTGTGCTTGGGATATTTTCTTATCCTGGTAAGGACCTCCCTGTATCCCCAGTGGTGTGAGGGTGGGGAGGTGGAGCCGGACACCACGGAGGAGGCAGCATCAGGTCTCAAGGCCCTTACATTAAAATGGCCACTTGCAGTCAACAACACCAACAAGTTACAGCCTGCTGCCCCCGGACACTTCTCCTTCAGTGAAGATGGGGCTTGCTCCCCAAGTCTTTGCTTCCCCCTGTGTCAGTGTGGGAGGATGGAATCCTTTTTAACACGTGTTAAAATTACACCAACCCAACCTATGGGAGACTGGGTAGATAAGGGAAGAGTAGAAGCACCAGAAAATACAGGGGACTGTCCCATTCCACTGAAGCAATGTTATAATTAATGTATCAGAAAGTAGAGAAAGTACTTTTGGAGCCATGCACCTTTTTAAAAGATTTCCTACTTGGGTATCTACAATCAGGAGCAGGTCTTATAGTAGAACTCAGGGACCTGTAACAATATATTTTGTATAGGTATGTTGCCTTAAATTTTTGTACCTTTGTACTCTGTGCATCCAAACTGTGTGTCAGACTGTTAAAAAGTAATTGGTAGCATCTATTATCTCACTTTTTCTGAAATTACTTAATTTGGCAAAACCCAGATACAGTCATGAAGTCATGAACATCTTCACATTTTTGGCTTGTGTTGGAGTGGCACCTTGAAGTTCACATTTGAATCTATGTTATTTGTTTAATAAATTTATAATAAAGGCCTTCCTTGACTCCTAAGTCTTGGTTAATAGGAAAATAGTAGAATAAAGCAAATATATGCAATATGAGGGATTATTGACAAATTACCGCAGATGTGTGCTACTGTTATCTAGCTAATCAAAATTGCATACCTGACATAGTTTCAGGAATATACAGTTTTATGTGGGTCTTGGAATGACTCCCAAGCAATTATTTTCTGAAAATGGATATAAAATAAATGAATTTTCATTTACTCCAATGTATAATAGTTAAAGGAAAGGATTAAACTTAGCTAATCTTTTTGGTTTTTTTTTATTAGGTGCTCACAGTATGTTTATGTTTTACTTGACAGTTATAGTGAAATGTGAAACTGGGTTGTCATGGGGTATGAAGGAGTTTCTAAATAACATAGAGGATTTTTTTTTTGTAAGTAAATAATCTTTAAGTGCATAATAAACTGTGATCCATATATCTGCAATTTTGAAGTGGAGAACCAGTTTTTAAAATTGTTATTCCTTTTATTGTGGAGCTGAGGTGGTCTGTAGACTTAGGAACCTGAACAACTAATTTGAAATTTCCTTAAAACCATATAATTGGAATAAAGTTCAAGTTCAAAACTGTTTTCATAGTTAATCCTAAATGTATTCTTGAGAAAATGGAAAGACTGATTGAAAGAAGCTTTTTCCTTTGCTATCAAAAGTGCAAGATACTATTCCATTTACGTATCAGTAAAAGACTCTGTATCCTATAAATGGTTTGTATATTTACCATGTTTGAAAGTGAAGAGACAAAGCAATCAGTGTTAAAGCAGTTCTTTCATAAGAATGAATTTAATATTTTGAGCAGAAAACAAAGGAGTCAATGTCGAAAAGGAAGTTTATCTTAATGTAATGACATAATTAATGAGAGAAGCATTAGATTATGCAAATACCAATACAGAAAATTTCTCTGAATATTGCAATACCTTTGTGCTAGTAGTGGTATTGGGCCTAGGGTTATAAACTTGCATGCAATGCAAAACTGTTACTTAAGTAACTATTAATCCATCTATTTACAAGCCTGAAATAAATGTGAAATTTGGTGATACTAGTCGCCTTTATTTTGTATGTGTGTGTGTGCACTCTGTAGACCACCTGAACCACTGTGCATCTATTCAGTTTGACATGAACAACCTAATATTGGCTTTCTTTTTCATGTGTAAAAAATATTAGCATTCTTGATTCACTGCTGGAGAATAGGCATAATTATGCTTTTTTTTTTTTTTAAGTTGGCTGACTGAAATGTGGGGACGCTTATGGAGAGATAGGGACATTGAAAAATGTTTGGATAGAGAAGTGTGCAAATGTGATGGTTTCAATTAATCTTAAGATTTTGGTTTCTGTTAAGAAGATAAAGAACCTTTGAGCATCTGAGTTTCATCTTACTGATGTTCATATAATGTACTTGCTCTAATGAGACAGGTCACAGATGTGAGATTCTTGGGTAGTTAGGAGTGAATTGTTAACTTTGAATTGCTAAGTGTGGTGAGCCTTTGCAGGTAAAGGCAATTGTAGCAGATAGGGTCCAGAGTCAATCACAGTGCCTGTGAGTTTAGATTAAGATGCAGTCTTCTAGGTAGCCATATGGAAGTGAACTCTTGCAATTATAGCTAGTTTTGTATTCAAGTGCAGTGTATGATGTTACTGGATGTTCAAGACTGGTACAAAAGTGTTATGACCTGCCCTAGAAGGCAAGGGTAACCCAGGTTCTTGTTAATCCCTTGGGGTGGATTAGAGTGAAATGACACTGAATGATTGATATAGGGTTTATTTTAGAACAATTTGTTGCAATGGAAAGCAGGTATGTAGCCATTAGGGTTATTATTCTCTATAGTAATATAGCAATATGAAAGCATAAAAATATAATTTAAGAAAACGTATAAAGGAAAAGAAAGGATAAGAGTAAGGGAACATATCACCACCCATGGATCTGCAACGAGACTTGATGCGATTTCAATGTCTATTGGTTGCAGTAGTGATCGCTGTCTTGATCCATTAGGGGTGTGGAAAAAACCCTCGAAACAGAAAAATCTGATGGGTTAAAATATGCTCAGGCTGGGTGGAAACACCCAGGTACCTCTCCTGGGGGGGGAGCTTTCAGTCCCCTGGTGGAAGGCCTCAGAAATGAGTCTGGGGGCACTTTGGGGGGTGGTCTTTGATGGTTTATGACACCTAAGACATGACATCCACCTCTCATGTCAGCACAGTTGAACCAGTTACGCCCCATCAGACCTGGAGTCTTGTGTCCAGTTCTGGGCTCCCCAGTGCAAGAGAGACATGGACATATTGGAGAGAGTCCAATGAAAGGCCGCAAAGATGATGAAGGGGCTGGAGCCTCTCTCCTATGAAGAAAGGCTGAGAGAAAGAGCTGGGATTGTTTAGCTTAGAGATAAGAAGGCTCAAGGGGGATCTTGTTAATGTATATAAATACCTAAAGGAAGAGTGCAAAGAGGACAGAACCAGGCTCCTTTCAGTGGTACCCAGTGACAGGACCAGAGGCAATGGGCACAAACTGAAACACAAGAGGTTCCCTCTGGACATCAGAAAATGTTTTCTAAACTGTGAGGGTGACAGCACTGACACAGGTTGCCCAGTGACCTTCTGGAGTCTCCCTCCTTGAAAATGTTCAAAAAGCAGTCTGGACATGGTCCTGGGCAACTGGCTCTTGGTGGCCCTTCTTGAACAGGATTGGACCCTCCAGATGACCTCCAGAGGTCTCTTCCAACCTCAGCCATTCTTTGATTATGTGATTTTGACAAGGAAAATGTTAGTAGTTGATAGTTTTCAGGCAGACATAACATCTAAAGCTTAGTTCTTTTTGTCACGCATTATCATTGTGAACATGGCTGTTATCTAGACTTGAATAACATCAATGTTTTGATAATGAGCTGTCAATTGTGTGCAACCAATTAAAGAGAAGTAGATGGATGAATTCTGCAAGATTATGAGCCAGTGTGGCCCTTCACTCTTCAGAAAATCAGAAGATTAGTGTGGAGAAAAATACACCATCACTGCTTGCTGCAATCAGCCTTATCTAGGAGGTTTAATATATAGGTTCACAATATATGGCACTTTTTTGATACTAATACATCACAAACATCAGTATTTTCCATCACGAATGTCAGTAGAATTTAGTGTAGTTGTTATTCAAAGATTTGAGTCAAAGGTGTTTGAAAAAAGCCCAAACTTTTCTCATGCACTGTAGTACAATAATTCTACGTAAAGAATTAATTCTCTTGATCCTTAAGGTTTTTTTGGTTAGACGTGGAAGATGAGAACAAGATAGGTATATGTTGGGGTCTAAAACTTCTGAATAGAAGTGAGCTTATTTGGGAGGAGGAAGCAAAGAGCATGTTTTGCCGAAAATGTCAGGATAAATTAAACTCTCTAACACTATTTTAGGGTGCATAAGGGGATAGCTCCACCTAGGTGCACACAACTTTCAAAACTTTTTACTTATTTATACATTTTTAGCAAACAAAGAAATTAATGTTCATCGGTTCTAAATTACATAATTCTCTTCATTAATTAATATTCTCTCTTCTATTGGTTATCGATTTCTTGCTTCTCATGCTCATTAGTCCACACTTTTTAGTCTTTTTATTATCTTTTTCCCAGACAGGGAGTCTCCAGCACATGTTGGATTGTCTTTGTTAGTCTCCTCTTTGTCTTCTGATTATTTCAACATGTCCTTGGAGGGCTATAAATTCTGGATTCCAGGTGTCCAGCTTTTAATTCCCTCAGGCTTTGTTCATTGAAGCTTATCAGGGTTAGTTTAGCAAAACTTAAAGTTTTAGTGATCCAATAATCAAACTCTAATAATAACAGTCTGTAACAAAAACCAAAACAACTTAGCTATGTGATGGCTAAAGTGGAAAATTACACTGCTTAAGAGTAATACACTGCTTATGATTAATTAAAGCAATTAATAAAAAAGGTAATTAAAACCATTAATTAGGAAAGTTATATAATTTCCAACACATGGGGAAATAGGGATATGCAAGTAGTAGTTTAGGGCACATAGGGAGAGATGAAAAACATTAGGTAAGGTGCTAGAAATGACCTGTTGTTGACTAAAACATACATCTACAGAACATGGAGAAGAACAATCGAGTGCAACATGTAGCCTGTACACTGGCTGTGACTGCAATAGGGAAAACACTGTGAAATAGACATCCAAGATGGAAGATGAGTATTGAATAATGTATGGTGTTCCTAGAAAATAGAAATTAAAGTGAGCTTGGTGGGGAAGCACTGTTATTATTATGATCAGCTAAAGAAATAGGTGTGCTATGAATAAAATACATTCATTTTGAATGAAAATCTCTGGCAGAAGAGGTATTATTAAAGCAATGCAGCAGAGTAAGATTTGAAGCTGACAAGTCTGCCTGTAACTTCTTAAGTCAAAGAATGATGTTTATTTTGATAGTAAGTTAAAATACTGTAAGAACTGTAATATGAAATTACCTTGAATTGAATGTTCACAAACTGGGTTTGCTTTAAGTAAATGTTGGTTTAGAACTCATTTGCTTTTGAAACAATCTTTTATAAAGTAAGGAAAAATTTTTTGATTGTGAAAGTGCTCAGACATTGGAACAGGTTGTCTAGAGCAGTCTTGGATTCTCCATTCTTGGAGATGATTGGAAACTGACTGGACACAAAGCCCTGGGAAAACTAATGTAACTTTGTTATTGGCTGTGCTTTGGGCACAGGGTTAGAACAGATGACCTCACAATCTTTGTTTCAGCCCAAATTATTCTGTCATTTTTTAGTTCTGTCTACTTAGTAAAGCCAGTTGGACTACGTATCTTTTCATATGAAGAGCACTAGAATTCTTTGAACTCAAAGATGTGATTAAGTATATTAGAGTTTATTTGGGGGAAGAGAAGAATTGATCTACAAAGAAAACTCACTTAGGTACCAGGTCAGTTAGCTTCTCTGTCTGCTTGTAATTTGGTTCAACTTTTCCCCCACTATGTTGGGGATTAAGCTAAACTGAATTACTTTCTTTGTTGCAGTAAAGAGCACACATGGTTTGTTACCATAGCTCAGCTGACATACTGTATTTCACTGTTGCTTTAATAACTTGATCAAGTGCCTAAGTTTTTTGAGTCTTATTTATTAGGACTAAGTTGAAATACTTGATGTGGTGCAATATGGAAAATTATTACTTAAGGTAGAGATTAGTTAAAGAATTGTAGAGAAGGAGCTGGTAGAGGTGGTTAGTAGAATTAGAAGAGTGATTATCAAAGAGGAATAATTGCAGTGGAGTACCCTAGGGATTGGTCTTGAGTCTTAGTATTTATGGTGCGTCATGATATTTGATGCAAGGGAAATATTGCCAATACACAGGTAACTACAGGAAGCTGCTCTGAGGAAGCTAGATTGTTTGGAAAGAGTCTGGAGCAGAGCGGGTGGCACAGCTGAAACTTCATCTGAAATTATCCATACAGTTCTTGCATTTTGTAGTAAAGAAAGAATAGATAATAGGTGCAGTGAAAAATTGCAAGAAAGATTGGTGGAAGAGGGAGTCTAGCAAAATAGTCTGGAGGGAGGTAAGTTCATCTTGGCAAATGTGATGAGGCACTAATCACCAAACAAGGATTAAAAACTCTTGTAAATTAAATGAAGTTGACACACAAATATTTTGATTATAAATTAATTAATTACCTGAAAGTATCTGGTCATCTTTATGTTAAAAGGTTCTCAGTAAGACCATGGGGAGAAAAAGAAACATAAATTTAGAAAAGATGTTGATATGAATTTCTGTAACATAGCATAACTTTTAAAAAGGAAGTAGCAGTCAATTCTAGAATATTTTTCTTGTAGTCTTGCAAACTTGGTCACTAGCTCTGCATGGTGTTGCAGAAGCAAGGGGAACATATTTGCTAAAATAAACATGGTCATAGAATTATATTAGCCTTAGAAATCAAATTATTTGAGCTGTTAATTGTATACCATGATAAGGAAGTTTGATACAAAAATAGCACAGAAGAAATTAAACTGTCTGTTAGCAGAATCATGTTAATAGTCCTGCTCATAATGATCACAATCTCCTCTCAATATTTAACACTGAAAAATGTCAGGCAGCTTTAATCATTTATATATATATATTCTGAGAACAAAGCATTTTCTTTGATAGACTGATACTGTTACCTCATAGTGTGTTGTGAACACTGTATTGTATTTTGTAATAGTAACTTAAGCATGGTTTCATGGAACTTGAGACAAATTAATGCTTCCTGGGCAGGTCCCTGTTCTTTCTCTCTCTCCCATTATTTATTTTCCTCTGTTTCCATATATATAACTTTTGTGCGTTCTAGCACTTGAAAGACTGTTTTGTGAGCTACAATGTTTCTAACATTTCTGCCACGTTAGAAAACGAGTTCAGGAAAAAGTAAAAACAAAATCTCATAGTTTTCTGCTAGATTAATGAGTTACATCAGTGCAATGAATAGCTTGACAAGTAGCAGAACTAGCACTAGGGATGGAATAGGATGGCATAGCCAGGTTTGGTATATGGGTGGAAGGAAGAATAAGAGTGGAGAGCAAGACTTTTCCTTGTTGGCAGTATTAGACTGTTGATGTGTTCAAGTGCAGTCTGAGATGGTCTGCTGCCTGTTTTCCCAATGTAATGTATTTTTAGTAGATACATATGATAATGTGAATTACTTCAGAATGTACGAATATTTTACACTTCTGTACTGTTAGTTATGTAGATAATACAGCCTAATTTTATAGATTGTCATTCACTTTTATCATCATAAAATAGTATTCCTGAATTTTCTGATGGAGTCTGATTTCTCACTTTAAATTGACAAAACAGATAAACTGTCTATATACATCAAGTAGGAGGAATTGTTTCAAGCAGTTATGGGAGCTACACCAGAGTGATTCAGGTCTTTTCCTTCCACTGTTATGCTAAGAAGTTGAAAACGAAATGAAACATAATTGTGAGTACAACTCACAACTGATGAATTAAATTTGGATGAAATGCAAAGGATTTTTAAAGCAAACAGGGGCCTAAGATGGGAAGAAGGTGGAGTCCAGGTGTGTAAGCCCAGTAATAACATTTTCTCTGTGTTTCTGCTGTAAGAATTTTTTAAAAATATATTGAAGGTAATGAGTTCTGCTGTAATTAAAATTACAAAATCAGTTTTTCTTTAAAAAAGTTATTAAACAAAAGGGAGTTATGGAAATGTCTTTTGCAAAAAAATAGTAACTATAGTTAAAAGGTGCTTTGTTTCTGATAGTTATGTCAGAGAGAATATTGTAGTCTTTAGGAAAGACATACTGTAACTTGTTCCTTTTGGTTTTGAGCATAAACATGCTGAAATTCTACTTTGACACTGAGTATGTTTGCTTCCAACGAGATTTAATTTTTCTATTTTTTTTCTAAAAATTAGAGGATACTACCTCCATGATAGGCATGGAATTGTTTTTGAATAATCTTTTAATAGTGCTTTGGAGATGTAAAACTCTATAGAGACTCTTAAATATTGAAAAGCAGTGCAGGTAGTGTACTAAAAATTTCATAATAATCACTCAATCCCCTATTTCATATAATTGTTCCAGATAGTGATATTTTGCCCAGTTCACTTTATTTGTTTAAGAATAGCTATTATAGGATTTTAATGATAATGCAAAGTTATAAATCAATATAGGACAACAATATTAGTTTTAGTTCAAATAATTAAGCCTTAGAAGCCATAATTTTTTATTTCCACTGTTAATATTTACCTATTCTTATTAAATAGTCACATAGTAATGTTTTACCTGCACATTTAAGAGGAGCAAATTAGTCTCAGACCTCTGGTAGCAGTTGTCTTGCTTGATTTGACTGTCCATTCTTTTGATGCTTCGTGTTGTGAGGCAGTGGACTTCTGTATAATTGTGGCCAGCTTTTATAATTTTCAAATTTTGTGGGAAAAGTGCCACATCAGAAATATTTAAAGTGTCTTCTCAAATTTAGGAGTTCTGAGCTATTTTTCACAGAAGTCTTTAAAATCTCATTACTTTAATATGATTTACTGAAAAACATCATGCAAGTGCATATCAGTAATGGGCTCTCACAGAAAAGCAGTATTTTCCTTAATTTGACAGGTATATCAGTTTTATTGAAGAACCACTAAAACACTTAAAAACTTATCAGTCGTGAAAAGATAACTGTGTAAGACTTCTGTATTATTTTGAATGAAAGGCTTGGGTTCTTTTCAAGCAGTGGAACACATCTACTACCACTCCTTGCTAAGAAGAAAGTCATTGCCTGCAAGATATATTTGCATTCACAGAAACTTGAAAATGATACAGCCTTTTTAATGGGGTGGATAAGAGGTAATAAAAGTCATTACAGTGTATGATAGCTGTTCCAGGTCTGTTTGTAGAATAGACAAGTATGAATCAAGTCTGGGAGTTTGAAATGTTTAGGCATTAGCTTAGTATGTTGGATTAATCTAATTATTTACTTACTGTCTTTTTCCAATGTAGCCAGCAGCCAGCTTCGGGTGTAGCTTATTCCCATCCAACTACAGTTGCCAGCTACACTGTCCATCAGGCACCAGTTGCTGCACACACTGTCACTGCAGCCTATGCTCCAGCAGCAGCTACAGTTGCAGTAGCCAGGCCTGCTCCAGTAGCTGTTGCAGCAGCTGCAACAGCTGCTGCTTATGGAGGCTATCCTACAGCGCACACAGCTACAGATTATGGTTATACACAGAGGCAACAAGAAGCTCCACCACCACCACCTCCTGTCACTACGCAGAATTACCAGGTGTGTTTAAAAAAAAACAACAATTTGTGTAATTTTTAAATGATATGTTAAAAGGAGGAGGCCGGCTTAGATAAGAGAATGTAGTGATATTTATATTTTTTCTTCCATGGATCACAGCTAAAACTGTGATAAAATGTGAAGTGACTGCAGTCTCGTATGGTGCGTATAGAGGATTATCAGCAGTAATACTGCTAAGATTTAGACATTCACACAATAAGCAATGGAATGACATTTATCTCCAAATGATTTTGTGAACTACTGCTGAAATACTTGTCTTGGCTAGCCTAAATGTTCAAGTGGCATGTGGTAAAATGGGTCATGGAACTGATTTAGATGTAAAAACTGTTCCAATAAAAATTTTCAGTGGGAGATAGAAGTAGTTCCCTTGTCAGATTCCTGGTTGCCACAGGAGCTCTAGCACCGAATGTAAGAGGATAGAAGATTACTCTAGGAGAGGAACTGTCTTTTGGGTAGATTTTGGGTACCCTTTGTGAGACTACTGCCTAACCTTGTGTGGCTACAGGCTTTTACAAAAGGAAACTGTTGTCTGTTTTCATCTCGCTCTGACCTTTACTGACACTTCTTTGCATTGAATCGAGCAGTTGTCAGCATTTGGGTGGGTCAGTTCAGGATAAGGATTCCACAGAAAGTTAACCAACTAAAAAAGGAACAGCATCTTTCCATGGGATTGACAAGCTTCTGCAGAATTTTCTTGGTTCTGCACAGTTGTGGTGCCAATGCAAGAGATGGAGGTGGTATCATGTAGGGTGAGGAGAGATGTGACGGTACCTCAGACAACTTCCTATTCTTACACTGGCTTAAATGTCTTATGAAACAACATCCTGTCAGTGACTGGTATTCCTCTTCAGGAATAAAGAAACTTAGCAGTACAAATCAGTGCTGCATCAGTTTTGCAGTTGGAAGATTTCAGTATGTAGTGGTTATCTTGGGACTTATTTAAGATAAGTGTTTACTCCAAAGAGTGGGAAGTTGCAGTCTTTTCTGTCTGTCTAGATTAACACAATGCAAAGGTATCAGTAACCCTAGCCCATTGGTTTCAATCAGACATCTTAGATGCAGAAAGATGAGCGGTTTTACATGGCCAGGTAGTTTTCCATTAGAAATGTGAGCTTTATTTGTATTTTTATCAGCTTTTTTGCTACATTAGCATTTGTTGGTCTTCAGTGGATATTTCTAGGCTGGTGTTTTATGTGCAAGTTATCAAACTCTTATGGTGTGACTTATAATTAAAATGTGCATTTACTATGAGACAGAAGACATGAAATAGTATGTCCCTTGTAAAAATTCTTTTAGTCCTAACTTTATCAAGGCATTATCTAGACTCTAATTTGCATTTTTATTTGTTTAAAGCTACTATACTGTTGCTGTATGTTATTAATTCCTTTGTATGGCTTTGTACTTTGTTACATATTGTAATGAACCGAAATGTAGGAGTCTTTCCAGTAGCATGTTTATGCATAATTACAAGGTTGTTAAACTAGTCAGTTGTTAGATGCATTCAGATAGAAAAGAGTCCCCTAAATTAAAGAAAAATACTACAAGAAAGACATTGAGGCACTGGAGCATGTCCAAAGAAGGGCAGCGAAGATGGTGAAGGGTCTGGAACATAAGTCTTCTGAGGAGTGGCTGAGGGAGATAGGGTTGTGTAGCCTGGAGAAGAAGAGGCTGAGGGGAGATCTTAATGCTCTGAAAGGAGGAAGGAGGTTGTAGTGAGGTGGGTCCTCAGTCTCATCTCACAGGTTACAAGTGACAGGACAAAAAGAAATGTCCTCAAGTTGCACCAGGGGAGGTTTGGTTTACATATTAGGAAAAATTTCTTCACGGGAAGGGTTCTAAAGCATTGGAACAGACTGCCCAGGGAAGTGGTAGAGTCACCATTCCTGGAAGTGTTCAAAAAAGTGGATATGGTTTAGTGGTGAACATGGTGGTGGTGCTAGGTTGACTGTTGGACCTGGTGATCTCAGAGGTCTTTTCTAACCATAATGATTCTATGATTTCATTCACCAGCACCCCCAAGTCCTTGGCAGGGCTGCTCTCAATTTCTTCATTCCCCACCCTGTATTGATACAAGAGATTGCCCAGACCCAGGTGCAGCACCTTGCACTTAGTCTTGTTGAACCTCATGAGTTTCCCATTGGCTCACTTGAGCTTGTCCAGGTCCTTCTGGATGGCATCCCGTCCTTCAGGAGTGTCAACTGCACTGCTCAGCTTAGTGTCATCTGCAAACTTGCTGAGGATGCACTCAATCCTTTCATCTATGTAATTGATTAAGACATTGAATAGCACTTGGTCCCAATATGAACCCCTGAGGGACACCACTTGTCACTGATGTCCATTGGGACACTGAACAGTTTACCCATCAAATCCTCTCTCCAATTTAGAAAGAAGAGTGTTGTGGGGGGACCATGTCAAAGGCTTTACAGAAGTCTAAATAAATGACATCTGTAGTCTTTCCCTTGTCCACTGATGGAGTCACTCCATCGTAGAAGGCCACAAGGTTGGTCAGACAGGACTTGCCCTAGGTGAAACTGTGCTGATTGTCCTGAATCACCTCCTTGTCCTCCGTGTGCCTTAGCAGAGCTTCTAGGAGGATCTGTTCCATGATCTTCCCAGGCACAGAGGTGAGGCTGACAGGTCAGTAGTTCCCAGGGTCCTCTTTTCTGCCCTTTTTAAAGATGGGTGCAATGTTTCCCTTTTTCCAGAGACCTGGGACTTCACCTGACTGCCATGACTTTTCAAATATGATGGAGAGTGGCTTGGCAACTACATCAGCCAATTCCCTCAGGACTCTGATTCATCTCATCAGGTCCTATAGACTTATGTATGTTCAGGTTCCTCAGGTGGTCAGGAACCTGATCTTCTCTTACAGTGGGAGGGACTTTGCTCTCCCAGTCTGTCTTGCAGTCCATCCACTCGAGAAGTGTGGGAAGAGAGGTTGCCATTGAAGACTGAGTCAAAAAAAGCTGTTGAGTACCTCAGCCTTTTCCTCATGATTATTGATAGTTTGTCAGTCTTGCTTATCAGGAGTGGTACACCTTCTTTGACCTTCCTTTTCTGGCTGACATACCTGTAGAAGTCCTTCCTGTTATTCTTTGCCTCCTTTGTCAAGTTCAGCTCCAGACGCACCTTGGCCTTCCACACATCATCCTGACACAACCGGTGTCCCTATATGCTTTCCAGGACACCTGTCCCTGATTCCACTGCCTGTGCATTTCCCTCTTGCCCTTTACTTTGACTCAGCCATGCTGGTCTCTTGCCTTCCTTGCCTGACTTCTTGTGCCTGGGGATCGCAAGCTCTTTTGCTCAATGGAAGACTTCCTTAAAGATCTGCCAGCTCTGTTTTGCTCCTTGTCCCTGAGGGCAGTTTCTCAGGGGTTCCTATTGACTAACTCCTTGAACAGCTGGAAGCTTATTTTCCTAAAATTCTGGGTCTTGACTCTGCCTGACCCATATTACTCAGGACTGCAAACTCCACCAGTGCATGATCACTTCAGCCCAGGCTGCCTCCAATATTGATGACCCCCATTAGCTCACTTACATTGGTGACCATCAGGTCCAGTATTGCATCCCCTCTGGTAGTGCTGTCTATTACCTGGCTCAAGAAGTTATCTTCCATACATTCCAGGAGTCTCCTGGATTGCCTACAGCTCCCTGTGCTACTTTCCCAGCAGATGTTGGGGTGGTTGAAGCCCCTCAGCAGGACGAGAGCCTGTGAGTGCGATGTCTCGCGTAGCTGGAGCAAGAAGGCTTCATCAATAGGCTTCTCTTGATCGAGCAGCCTGTAATAAACACCAACCACAGGGTTCCCTTTTTTGGCTCACTCTCTATTTCTCACTCATAAGCTTTTAACCTTCTCATGGCTGTTCTTCAGAGACAGCTCTTCATAATCTATCCATTTCTTGACAAAGGGGGAAATTCCTCCACCCCTCTTTTTTTCTCTTTCCCTTCTGAACAGCCTGTAGCCATCGATAACCACACTCCAGTCATAGGATTTGTCCCACCAAGTTTCAGTTATGGCAATAAGGTTGTAGCTTTGTAGCAGCACGGAGACTTCCAACTCCTCCTGTTTGTTGCCCATGCTGTGTGCATTGGTGTAAAGGCATCTCAGCTGGACTGTCAGCCACGTCACCTTTTTTAGAGGAACACCCTTCCTTTGAGGTGTTTCCCTGGTGGCTTCTATTACCTCAGGAGCCCCTGGTTCATCTCTATAAGTCTTCAAGTGTGCCCCAGTGGGGCTAGCACATCTCAGAGTCACTGGCTGAGGGCCCTCACTACCACTTCATCCCTCTAATCCTGATGTGTTGTCCCACAACTTGTCAAGGGCAAGCCTGACATTATCCCCCTCCCCCATCATGTCTAGTTTAAAGTTCTATATCAATGAGTGCTGCTAGCTCCTGAGCAAAGACCCTCTTCCCCTTTTGAGAAGGGTGAATCCTATCTGATTCCAGTATGCCTGGTGCCATGTAGGCCATCCCATTATACAAAAACCTGAAATTGTGGCAGTGACACCAGCCATGGAGCCGTATATTAGACTGGTCTCATCTGTTTTTTCCAGTGTCTCTGCCCACAACTGGGAGGATAGAGGAGAAAATAACCTGTGCTCCAGATTCCCTTACCAGGTATCCCAAGGCCCTGAAGTCTCTTTTGATTGCCCTTAGACTATGTATTGTGATTTCATCACCACCCATGTGGAAGACCCATAATGGGTAGTAGTCTGAGGGCTGTACCAGGCTAGAGTACTTTCCTGGTCCTATCTTTAACCCGGGCCCCAGGGAGGCAGCACACTTCCCTAAGAGGAGGGTCCATCCAGCATATTGGACCCTCTGTTCACCTTAGAAGGCAACTGCCTACAGCTGCAACCTGTCTTTTTCTCATGGAGGTGGTCGTTATACAGGGAGTAGGCCTTTCTGACCCTGGCAACACCTCTAGCGTAGATGGACCTCCATCCTCATCATCCTTTGACTGGCCTTCTACATCTTTGTACCTATTGTACAGAGGCGCCTGGGAGAGTGAGGTGGGCAAGGAGGGGATTCACCTGCTGCCCCGAGTGAGGACTTGCTTCCATTCACCCCTTTTCTTTGAGCTACTGCCTTCTACCTGCCCGAAGGGAAAAATACCCCTTGATTTTCTTGATTTTGGTTTTTTTTGGTTTTTGTTTTTTTCTGGTGGCTCTTCCTGTCTTAGGGAGGGCCAAGCATGGTTCCATGTTTGTAAACTTGTGAATATATTGTGGTTTGTGGAGATCTGTGGTGTTTTTTTCCTTCATATTTTACAGGAATGCAATCTGATATAGTCATTATGAAAAACTAGTGCGCAAGGAGTTGCTTTTTGGTAACAAAAATAATTTGGAAGGGAAAAAGTGATTTAATAGCATGAGATTAATTCCTATATTATGTCTGAAAAAGACCATTCAGGGTTGTCTTCAGGCCTGAAGTATCTGTAAACATAAATTTAATTTCTTTAATGCATATATTGGTATACAATGTATCTGTAACTATTTTTTTAATCTACTTAAGTAGAATAGAAGAAAAATCTTTGACTCTGCTAATGATTTTTATTACTCCAGATGTATACTCAAGGAGAAAATGGATGAGTTTTGTTTTTTGAATTTTTAGGATTCCTATTCTTATGTTCGATCTACTGCCCCAGCTGTAGCTTATGACAGCAAACAATACTATCAACAACCAACAGCAACTGCTGCAGCTGTGGCTGCTGCTGCTGCCCAGCCTCAACCTTCAGTGGCTGAGTCATACTACCAGACAGGTGGGTGGCATGATTCAAACTCCTGTCATTATATACAGCCTGTATACTATTTTAATAGCTTAAAAATATGTATTTGAATATTTCATATTATCAGATTTATTTATTGTTTTGACATGTAATCCTTGTCAATGTGTAGAAAAACTTGATGCACCTAGAACTTGGAGATTATTGTGACATTGCCATAAGTAACTATCTTTGAGGTTTGGATTGTTATTAATACACTCAAAATGTACTTCTAGGCAAACATTTTTGCTGAAGTAGATTGAAAAAGTCAATGATGGGTTCAGATGCTAACTTGCTTAAAAAGACTTTTTTAATTCTTTAGTTAATATGCATAGTTCTTTAATTATTGGTATCATAAATGCTACAAAACATAAATCCTATTTACTTGTTTTTTACTATTATTAGAAATAATAGCAAAGTTTAGATGTACTTTGGTTTAGTATGTACTCTAGTAAAACCATTGAAGGAGAAGGTTGTTTAAAAACATGGCAGCACAGTTAAAAATACATAAATAAATCTGAGGCTTGCTAGTGTGAGCTGTGATTTGATTAAACCATTGTGGGATATATGGTAGCTGAAGCATAATCATTACTGTAAAAAAACCAAACAAAACCCAACCAAAAAAAGGCAAAAACCAACCAAACTAAAACAAACCCACATGTTAATGTGTTTATTCCCTAGCATATCATTAAGTATCATTTAATATGGTTTGCATTTCATTCAACTATAGCATATCAATGTTTGTACACTTCTATTTTCTATCCTAATTAGCTCCAAAAGCAGGATATAGCCAAGGGGCAACTCAGTATACCCAAGCCCAGCAAACACGACAAGTGACAGCTATAAAACCTGCAACCCCAAGTCCAGCAACAACTACATTTTCTATATATCCAGTATCCTCTACCGTGCAGCCGGTAGCAGCTGCAGCTACTGTTGTTCCATCCTATACTCAAAGTGCAACATACAGTACAACAGCGGTTACTTACTCTGGTAAGAATTTTGCATATTATATTGATGGGATCTTTGCATTTGTTACAAGAGAGGATTTAAATACTCAGCGTTTTAGCAGTTTGTGTTCAATTACATCATAGTCTACTGAGAAATATCAACCAGTTAAATCATAATAATGGCAAAATATTTTTATGTATCTTCAAAAGAGGTTTGATGTTTGTATGTGCCTATTTTGTTACATGTGAGAATATACAAAGTGTTGGCGTTACTATGCGCAGAAGTGTTTTGTGACTTACTGTAAAGTTTGGAGAGAAAATATGTGGGATAGAAAAAATAAGGAAACCCAAATGTAACCCAGGGAAATTTGGAGCATGCTGCCATTGAGCAGCAATTATAGAGACAAGGAGGAGCAGTCAAATATAAATCTTGTAAGTTTGGGTTGTCTTGACCCAAGATGGGAGGAGAATGGATGCTACAAAGAAAGACTTTCCTTCAAATATTAGAAATCCTAAAAATAGTTAAAAGTAAACAGATGTTAATTTTATGGCCAGATGGTAATCAACTGGCATATTATAACTACCTTGAACTATTTGTTTTGGTTTGTTTTCTGTTTAAAAAGGGATTGTAAGACTTCATTGAAACAGAGCTTGATCAGAGGACTAAAATAGTTGAACCAGTAGATGTATAAATTTTATGGGAAAACTGGCTCAAAAGGTATGAAAGTCCAGTTTCCTTGATTTATTAAACTTTGATATTAGAAATCAAGGAGTGTCTAGACAGAGTGTGCTGCAACCTGCTTGAAATAGAACGGCTAATGCTATTGCATTCTATCTTTTATCTTCTTTAGTTTTTTTTTCCTTAGTCTACATAATATCTGTCCTTCTTTTCAGTTTGGAACTTGAACAGTAAATCTGGCTCTGGAAGACTGCTTACTTCAAGTGACCTTTGATAAATCTTTTATTAAAGTTCTTGTTGCATCATACTCAGTCTTACCAGATGTACCAGGAAATTTCACGTATTCTTTAGGGATGCTTTGATATATCTAACAGAACAGCGTGTGTGCAAAGTTTTGTCTAAAATCAAATATACTCCTGATACAAATGGTATGCTATGTATTTGTGTACTATGAAACATCAAGAAAAATTCAGACTGCCTGACAAGATCTCAATAAATAATTTATATCCTACTGTATTATGCAATATGCTTGGAATTAGTGTATTATGCAATTGATACATGATGTACAGTGATGTAACATTTATTTTATTTTGATCTTTGAGGTACCTCTTATTCTGGCTATGAAGCTGCAGTATATTCAGCAGCATCATCCTATTACCAGCAGCAGCAGCAGAAACAGGCAGCGGCAGCAGCTGCTGCTGCTGCAACAGCTGCTTGGACAGGGACCACCTTTACTAAAAAGGCACCATTCCAAAATAAGCAACTGAAACCAAAGCAACCTCCCAAACCGCCCCAGATCCATTATTGTGATGTTTGCAAGATCAGCTGTGCTGGACCACAGGTACCAGTATTATGTAATATTCTGCTATATGCTTTAGTCATAATTTTTTTCAGCTAAAAAAAAGCCCCTTTAAGAATATTTGTTAATTTTTAAAGACCTGATTCTATACTTATACTAAAGGAATAATTAAATGAAAATGTGTGCTATGATAGAAAGAGGCCAAAGACAAAAAGACTAATCCCCTTAGCTTGTACAGAGAAGCTTCAGCTGTGCTTTGGACTCCAGAAGTATTCTAAACTTTGAATTTTATCTGTTTTTTTAACATAGCAAACTTCTTAGAAAATACTTTTTTCAAAACTTTGTGAATGGTAATCCTGAAAATGCATTCATTTTATTCCAGCATCCCAGTTTAGTTTCACAGGGGGTACAAGCACATAAAAAGTAGATATCGATTCGTGAAATGTGTGTGTGTGTGTGTTTGGCAAAACAGTTCTTACTCTTTAGGTAAATTTGTCATTATTTCCCACCCCGTCTGCTCCATAGATTGCCAGTGTTAGTATAGGAACAAATAGCAACTTTTGTATTTTATTTTCAGCGCAGCTTTATTTATGCGCTACCATTTTTTGAATTAATTTTTTTAGTTATCTGGATACATTTAATAACTGTGGTCTTGCAGTTTGAGGAAAATTCAAAATCAAGAATAATTCAATGCAATGTAGGGAAATTCAACTGAGACACAGTTTTCTGATATTATCAGGCTTTCAATGGTAATATATGTTGACCAGTACTTGATTGAGGAAGTGAGAAGGTAGAGGAGTAAAGACCATATTGTATTAGCTAAAAGTGGAATCCTGGTGGTGAAGAAAATGTCTTGGTTTTGGAAGTGGCCTGCTTATGCCTTAGAGCATGTCATGGAATAAATGTTCAGTGTAGGAAGTATTTTTCATACAAAGCATGTGTTTTATGCTATGTTCTATATTACATGTATACACATGAATGATGAATGAGCAGTGCAAAACCAGCTGTGTGTACTTTTTATTTAAACAGACTTATAAAGAACACTTAGAAGGCCAGAAACATAAAAAGAAAGAAGCGGCATTAAAAGCTTCCCAGAACACCAATAACAACAGTACTTCTGCTCGTGGAACTCAGAATCAGTTGCGCTGTGAGCTTTGTGATGTGTCTTGTACAGGAGCAGATGCTTACGCTGCCCATATCCGTGGAGCCAAACATCAGAAAGTAAGAACTTTCTCTTGTCCTTATCATACAAGTCAGTCATATGTTTCTTCCCATAATTTTTCTCATCTTAGGAGAAAATATGCAGAAACAATATAATTAGAATTGTTTTGTTTAAAGACAGTTCTGCTTTTTGTTTCAAACTTTAAGCTCACTATTAGAAGGGCCTTGTTAGGAGAAAGAGGGAAAACATATTGCCACAGCATCAAGGAGAAAAGGTTGTATTGGGAAAGGTATGTAAATTGTAGGAAGAAGGTGTAGAGTAAGATGGGGGAAAGTATCAATGAGGACATGCAGTAGCACACTTGTGCCCCCTAACACTTTTCAAGACTTCTCTTGACATTCTTATTTGGCGCTGTGAAGCTCTCTGTGCTTTGAAACACTGTAAACTGAGTCAGTACCAAGGGATGGGATTATTATGTGTCACTTTTTGGTATTTCTTGCAAAGAAAATTGGCATATGGAAGCAAGGAACAATGTCCTATAGTAGATTTTATGAGTATGTTTGAAGAGTTTTGGTAAGCATGCTTTTCCTACTGTCTGTGTGCAGTTAGGTGAGCATTTTAGAATAAAGACTGCGAGCTGCACTGTGAACCCCTGTAACCTGTGTTCTAAATTTGGTCAAATGACAGTTAATGGAATGGTGCAGTGTAGAATGTGTGTTTAGATATTACAGATTTTCCTTAAAGCGATGGAATTATTAATATAAGTAACAAAGTATTAATATTCCGCTTTTATAGCCCTTTGTATCTCAGAACACTGTACAAAGTGGCATCAGTAATAACATTCCTATTAAAATAAATCTCATAGCAAATTTAAAATAATTTTCCAAATATTATTTTTTGTTAGTAGAAGAACAAAAATTATAATTTAGATAGACTTGCCTAGTGTTCATTCTTTCATTAATGAAATGGAGCCATTAAATTTTTCGGTTGTGCCCAGTAACTCCATAGGTATATGGAGTATGATAATATATTATCTTTGTATATTTGGATGTCCTTTTCTCTTCCTCATAGATAGTTGCTAACTAATGCTAAGTTAGGTTGTCATCAGTGTAAAAATGAAATCTCAAAGGA